>MU853753.1:493903-1080171 GCA_033297225.1 Diplogelasinospora grovesii
AAGCCCAGATTAAATTTCTTTAATTGGGTTTTTTCTGTATATGTGTCCATATGTAATTAATTTTGGTTAAAAAATTTTTTTTAGTCCAATTTTTTTTTTAAACCCCCCCCCCCCCCCCCTCCAAAAAAAAAAAAAAAAAAAAAACCCCAAAGTTACATAGTTAATAAGTGTTGTCCTAGACAACGCTCCCAGGCGCAAGACTCGGCTTCTCCTTCACCTCCTTCACCCGCGCCATAAAACTCTTCCTGTCGCCATCGCCATACCCCGAGCGCGGCACCATCATCGTCGTCTGGTCGTGGTAATGCCGCCCCTTCACCTTCTCCAGCAGCCAAAAGTTGTACACGCCGAACAGCAGGGCCGACAGCGCCAGCACCGACGCCTCGACCGTGATGGCCACGATGGCCTGCGGGTTCCAGCCGCCGCGCTGCTGCGCGTAGACGTTGACGAGCGTCGTGATGACGCCCGCGAGCGCGTTGAGCAGCACGGGCATGTACAGCTTGTTCAGCAGCCAGACGTAGTTGCGCCGCCACCGCCAGCCGAGCCAGCAGGCGCCGGCGAGGCCGACGAGCATGAAAGCGAAGCCGACCACGGTGACGGACACGTCGGCGGCCACGGAGCCCAGGATCGCGTTGACCGCCGGCGACCCGGGAACGACCTCCCCCTGCGTCGTCGCCTCCAGCCTGCGGAGGCTGTTGAAGCTGCCGGGGATCACCACGAACCCGGCCAGCAGGATCCACGTGAAGCAGGACACGAGGATGTTGTGCAGCCGGGGGATCTTGTCGAGCGATAAGAGCATGGCCATGTATTGCGTCTGCGTTGTTGCCATCGTCTTGCTTGGCTTGAGGGGCGGCGGGGTCGGAAAGGCGGGGGAAACAGGGGCAGGCAGAGAAGCCGGGAGGGGTGGAGGACGGGGCGGTGGTGGCAGGCCGGGTCGGTGGTATTCCACTGCTGGTCGGGGTTGAGCGTGATGATGATGATGATGGTTTTGGAGGTCGGAGTCTTGTCGCGAGAAATCCGACCGTTGACGCCGTGGTAGCGGTTGCGGAACCAGGGGCTGCGTGCTCGAAGTCGACTTATTGGACTCCATGCTCATGGTTGATACCTCGGAAACGGACTGAGAGTGCTTGATGGTTGGGTATGTCGGGCCTGGTCGGGTTGCGGGAGGCGGCGGGATGGGAGGAGGAAGAACAGAGCGATTGCTCGAAATAGTGCTCCGGCGCGACACCGGGTTCGAGCGCACTTGTCTTTCGGGGGAAGCGGGGTCTCCAAAGCTATTCTTGCGGGTTGGTGGGTTTGAGTGAATCTGTCGGTCCTTGGGAAACAGACCGAAGGACGCGCCGGTCCGTGGCGGCGGGTTTGGTCTGTCCTGCGGGAACAGATCGAATGAGGTTCCTGTCCGCGACGGAGGGGGTGGGCGAGCAGGTGTTCCCGGGCGATCACCTAGATCAAAGGACGACCCTTTGCGCGATGGAGCTCTCGAGGGGGGTTGTCTGTCGGCGGTGGAACCCGAGTTGCTTCTCTCTCTGGTTTTGCCTGAGGGCGTTCTGGAATGCGTTTGCCGTTGTGATGGCAGCAAGTCTGCCGATGTCTTGTCCCGCAGAGTCGATTCTGAACGAGTTGGCCTCGGTGGAGGCACTCCTCTCTCGCCATGCGGCGTCGCACTCCGCGGTGCAGGAGCTGTCCGCGGCGCTTCCCAGCGCTCGACGCGTCTTTGAGGACCATCTTGAACAGCTGGGGGCGATGTCCCTTCTTGCAGCGCATCCTGATTCTGCGGCGGCAGAGGCCATGGTGAGGTGGGGACATGAGGCAATCGCTTATCCCGTCTAGAGGCGTTGGGATTGTACACACTCGGTGCCAAGGTAACCCGCGACTGACGGCCACTATCATCCATCACCAACCCGCCTCGGTTGTACACCGTCGAGTCCAAGGCTATGGGAATCGACGACAACGGATCACTCATGGTTCAGAGACAAGACAGACTCGACAGGAACCGCGAGCGAACAGTTGACGCTTTGCAGGAGGGCAGTCGCCGAGGGAGTAAGCTTATACAGCACTTGATGGCATGAGGCAATGAGACGGCACGGCACAAGGCGTTGACTTGGAAGCGAGCAGTTGGGCTTCCAACACTCGGGTCAGCAGCGCTGGCTGGTGACGCCGTACGGTATATATGAGCAAGGAAAAGCTGCCAAGACTGCTGTGTGCGGCAGATCATCGACTTCCGGATTCGCAGCCATGGTGCATGACCCGGCCAGAAACACAGCTCCGTGTCTGAGTCGCTGATGGGGCCGCAAGCCAACTGAACTCCCTCCCGAGCCTCGGAGACAAGCAGGTGGAATCACTGAAGGAGGTCAAGACCCGAAACGCCACACAGATCGGTAGGCATCCCTGTACAACAATGGCAGATCAATATGGTGTGTGGAGATTCCGGGCATTGGCCAGTGCGCAGCCGTTGGCCGGGTCCGAAACACTATCTCCGTCATGTTCGGGGGCGGCACGGCGACCGTCATCGTTTGTGGCCCGTTTCTATGACCTCGCCTGGCTTTGGAAAGAGACCCCAATGTAGCTACCTTGAAACGAGCAAGCTGTTCGATATTATCGCTAATAAAGTGCTGCATCGAGACTGGCACGATTCTGTGGCTTCATCACGCAGAGCGGCAGCAGTGCATGCCGAGACGGCCCCAAGAAGCCATTGACAGCTGTCCATGGGACAGTAAAATGCTTCTCAAATGTCTTGAATAGCGTTTTAGGGAGCATGCGGGGTCACTTGCCATTCCTATCACATTCAGCGTGGAGGGAAGTGGATCCCTATTGTTCGTGGAGCGGTCTCAGGAAAGAGTGAATGAGGAGTTCGAGTGGTTGAGCAAAAACAATAGTAGAGCCAGCTGTTAACAATCGGCCGCCAAAATTTAACGGATTGGTGTTAACGGCTGGCTCTACTTTTTGGTCCAACAACCTTGGGAGTGATAAGAAACCTCACCTTACGCCGACTATCGCTGGACCCGAAGGAAAGCGCCATGGCGGCCCTTCACAGGTGAGATGGGGAAACGGACAAGGCTTGCTTGGACTACGGAGCTTTACGGCCAATAAGAAGCCGTCATCTGGAAAGATCAACCAATCATGGGCTACGTTAAGACAAGTGTCAAAATTTTGACTCCACCGGCAAGTGGTTTGCCGGTTCGTTAGGTAGTCGCATTTCTGACACCCGATTTGTGACCGCCCGTGAACTGTCTTGGAGCAGGCATCATCAATTGGCAAACAACGCCTACCCGGGCTGCCACCGCTTGACGAAGGAGCTTGTGAGACTAAACAAGCGATGAGTTCGTCGGTGAGGGAGGGTGCCGGCCCTCATTCACCGGCGCCGCCAGCGGTCTCGCCCTTGACAGATCCTGCCCCCGACCCGGGCAATCGCGAGCCATCAGTGAACGTCTCCCTCGATCAGGAAACTTCAAACAACCAGCGCGAGCCTTCTCCTACTGCCGCTAGGGGTCCCACCGAGAAGGATGATTACTTTTCCCACAACCAGCACAACGTCGAAGGAGGAAGTAGCAACGCGCCGGAATACGACATTTTCGCAAACACGGCAGCCACCATGGAGCTCTACCAGCAACACCAGATGCAAATGGTCATGGCCCTCGCCCAGCTCAGGGCGCCGCAGATGGCCTTGCCCCAGAATTCCACCATCCGACCTGATCAGGTGTCGCTCTCAATGTCGATGCTCGAGACGGGAGCTCACCCGGTCCAGGAAAACGGCCACAGCAATGGTACGGCGCCCGCCGACCCTCCTCCGCTAGAGTCGTTCGCCAGGATCGAGTTCGCCGACAGCACGTTTCAAATGACAACCTACGCCGTCATCATCGGGCGCGACCGCAGGGCGCTGAGGCAGGCCAAGAGAGACGAGATGCGGGCCGAGGAGTATCGGCGCAGGTGCGAAGAGGCTGCAGCCCAAGGGCTTCCGCTTCCATCGCCGCCCTGTCAGGACCGGAAATTCAGCAAGTCGTACGTCAGCGAGGAGGGTGGCATGCTGGGCCCGGAGTCAGAGGACGACGAGGGCGACGCGCGTCCGGCCAAAAGAAGGAAAACCAGTCCAAACCAGGAAGTGGCTGCGAAAGAGGAAGCCGCGCAGGACGACATGAATCTGATCGTCAACAGGCAGTATGTGTCGAACACGCCAGGAGCCGCGTCTGTTAATCTCACCGCCCTCCAGCCGAACCCGCATTATGTGCCATTCATTGGAATCCATTCTCCGGGGCCCAATATTGCAGCCAGAACCAAGGGCATCTCAAGAGAACACCTGAAGATCCAGTTCAATCCGGAGAAGGGGGTTTTCGAGGCCATTCCCCTGCATAAAAACGGCTTCTTCTGCGAAGATGTCCACTACAGCACCGAGAAAGTCATTCTCAAGAGTGGGGACCGGCTTCAGATCAAAGACGTCGAGTTCCTCTTCCTGATCAACGGAGTCCCGGCCGGGAAAACAGGTGCTGAGGAGTACTTTGACGAGGACGAGGCATCCAATAGGCGCTACTCTGAAGGCGGGAAGGAGATGAGCTTTGAGTTTGAGAGCTCTCGCGACGCCGGGAGGCGGACTTCGAGCAGCGAAGAGGAGCAGGCGGACGCAGCGAAGAACGAGGATGAGAGCCAAAGCGATCTTTCGGAACCTCCAGACGAGGACATGGAGCAGGATGACGAGGACGACGAGGACGACAATGAGGTCATGGAGACAATAGAAAGGGACGCCGAGGATCGGCACGTCAAGTCCGAGTCCGCGCAACCACAAATGTCTGGTTACTCGGAGCTTTCCGATCTTGCGGGGCTTCCCCCATTCCCGCCCAAGAAACGCGGTCCCGGGCGGCCGCCAAAGAACGGCATCATGTCCAAGCGAGAAGAGCGGCTGCGCAAGAAGGCCGCCATGGAGCTGGCTAGGCAGAACATGCCGCCGCCCCCTGTCGGAGAGCCGCCGATGAAGAGAAAGGTCGGACGTCCTCGCAAACATCCGCTGCCTGAGAATGCCGACGACAGGCCGGAGAAGAGGAAATACAAGCCGCGGAGACCCAAGGATGGCCCCGAGGGCGAAGGCTCTGATCCCGAGAGGACGTTCAAGGAGAAGCGACGAGAGAAGCCAAAGACTCCGCCACTGGAGTTGAGGAGGGAAGACTACACGGAGGAGCAGCTGCAAAAACCGAACAAGAACTATGGGGTTTTGATAGACGAGGTCTTGACTGCAGCACCCGACGGGCTGACCCTGAAGCAGATCTACAAGCGGATCCAGATGAAATACCCCTTTTACTATTTTACAGTGGACACGAAAGGCTGGGAAAGCAGTGTGCGGCACAATCTGATTGGGAACGACGCCTTCAAGAAGAACGAAGAGACTCACCTCTGGAGCCGGGTGCCCGGGATCGACATTGACGCGGGCAAGAAGCGCAAGGCAACATCGCCCGAGAACACGGCTTCCTTGCACGGCTATGGTCAGCATTACGGCGGGGCGTCCCACGTGGCCACCCCCCAACACCACTCGGCAATGTTTCATGGCGAATATGTGCCGCAACAGGGCTACCATGCACATCACCCCTCGGCAAGCGAGAATCCGCCCGGCTTTGGCCAGTACAATAGTAATGGCGGCCCGCGCCCGCCGCAACAACAACCTGCTGCCAATATCCCTCAACAGCAAGTCGGCGTTCCGGGCCAACAACAAGCTCCTCCCCGCCCAGCATATCCCAACCCGGGCCAAGCAGCCCATCAGCCAGCGCAGATCCCCCCCCAGGCAGGGTATGCAGCGCAGCCATCTGCAGCACGTCCAGCTCTGCCGGTAGGTGCGCAGTCGGCCACTTCATACTCTTCCCCATACGCATCGAAACCAGTGGCCCCAGGCATGATCAAGGCTGCATCCGGCGCAACCCCACACAGCATGGCGCGGCAGCTTCCCCATCAGCCTGTAAATGGTCACGTTTCAGCTCAAGTAAACGGCGTGCCTCAAGCCCACAACACTACCCCGTCGGCTGTGCACACAGGAGTAGCAGCAACATCCGGGGCCATTGTCGGTGGATCAGCACGACCGCCGCAACCGCAGTATCAGCCAGCGGCAGCAGCGCCGGCCGGCGGCAGCCCTGCCCCGCCCCTCAAGCCGGCCGTCGCCCCCGAGCTCGTCAGACATGTGACCAACTTCAAGAAGACCGTCACAGAACAGCTCGAGAAGCGTAGCAAGGCGTCAGAGGCGATTGCCATGTCCGTCATCAACCGTGGCCTTGGCTTGACGTCGCAGAGCATGGTCCCTGACGATGAAGCACTGGAGAAGATCGTGCTGGGGGTATTTGAGACCAGCAGGAAGAATCTGGGCGTGAACCAATCTCTCCATCCCGGCCTTGTCTCGGCTCTTGTCAACTTCAAGAACTCGATGATCAAGACGCTGGAATCCAAACTTGGGCCCCTTGAATCGGAGCGCCTGGTGCTTTCGGCGGTCGATCGTGTGCTCGGGTTCGCGGATCACAGTACGACCCAGGGCAGCGAGGCAGAGAAGCGAGAGTACGACAATGCCGAGACGGTACTCATACCGGCCATCAAGAATGTCGTCCTTGGCCATCAAAAAGCCATAGCTGCTGGATCGACAACTACTCTACCTGCGAGCACGCCTGCTCCTCCGCCTGCCGCTGCACCTATACCCAAGGCAGCTCCTGCGCCTATGCCAGCAGCACCCATGGCAACACCCATGACGGCACCTACACCTACACCTACGCCTATGTCTGTGTCTGTGCCTGCTGCAGCGGCACCAACGGCAGCGGCACGAATGACGACACCTGTCACAGCAGCAGCACCACCTACAGCACCCATGGCAGCAACCGCACCCGCACCCGCACCCGCACCCGCACCTGTCCTTGCACCTCCGGCCGCACCATCTATGGCGGCTCCTGCGCCTGTGTCTACGCCTGCTGCAGCAGTGGCGCCAATGGCAGCGCCCGCACCTGTGCCTACGTCAGCACCTATGCCAGCAGCGCCCATGGCAGCAGCGCCTATAACAACAACACCTGCACATGCGCCTGCCGCACCCATGGTACCTGCACATACACCTGCGCCTGCTGCAACGACCGCTCCATAGGACTTGACCGATAAAAGCCGACCACACATCATTACATATCATTGAAGTAATTCCAAGAGCGAGGCGAATTGTATGAATATTATTTACGCTGAGCCATGTCTTGAGTTTGTCTTGAGTTGGAGTCAGTTCTGGGAACAAAAAGCGAGAAGCGGGAAGCGGGAAGCGAAAAGCAGAATAATTGCATGCACGCGTGTAATGAAGGATTTTCCCTTTGAAGGATCATTTCTTTTTTTTGGGCGGCTCTGCATCTGCATTTGATACCTCTTGGATGGATACAGGTACCAGGTCCCGGACGATTGTTATTTTTCGAATCAGGTTCCCGGACCGGTTATGGCACGGTACACGATTAATTGGGATTGGAAATAATTATCGGATACACACATTATCGCATGATACATACAACGATAGTTAATCAGGGGAAGATAGGAAAGGAAAGAACATGAAGTGTTAGCATGAGGAGGCAAATTTGTCACTTTTAGCAAAGCTTTATATATACTGTTACACAAGTTAGGAATAGCGATAGCGGGCGCTTTCCAAAGTTCAGAGAGTCATGCGTGAGATTGTGGGTGAGCAGGAACGTGACAAACAGTTATGTACCTAGGTACCTTATGTTATGACGGGGATGACTTGCAACTTAGGTATGGTGAGAAACACGGGCAGGAAGCGACCGAGCTCCAGGAAGGTGTCCGTCTGTCTACACCTTGGCGTTGGCGGGGTCTTCAGATGTATGTATGTACATCAAAACGACGGGCTGCGATTGTTCTTTGCTGCAAAGCCCATGGATACACCAGCCCTGCACACGCACAAACATATTCTAATAGTAGCTGTTCTTTGGCATGGGGCCATGCTTGTGAAGAATGAGAATACGTACGACAGGGCTCGAGACTGCAATTAAGGAGGGGGGGGGAGAGACACGGGAGAGACACCGCAAAGAGGCGAGCGTAGGGAATGGCAAATAGGTGGCAACAGCGACGCGCGGGCCACTCACTCAGTTCAACCTTGGCGGGAAGGCAGGAAGTAAAAAGCCCGTGCAGGTATGTAATTACATAGTATCAATAGGGTAGGTAGGCAAGCGACAGGGACGACTTACCGCCCTGCCTCCCCTCCCGACCGAGCAGCTCGGGCCAGCCGGGCCGCTGCTTCGCTGTTGACCCCGCAGGCCGGCCCCGTCCAGTATGTACAACTAACTATGGCAAACTGCAGGTAATGTGTATAACAGGGTAGTATAGAGTGCAGTGTGTAGCTCCATACTAGGCCATAATGTATGTGTGTTAAATTTAGAGAGGCTGACAAGTGTGGGACAGGTTGGCGCGCTAACGCATACAACCGCAACAACTGACCAAGTTAGCCGCCCCCAATCTAACCAGATATGGAACATTGAGTAACCAACGACATGAAAACATGCAGCTATCGTGTCTCAAAAAGACAGCTTTTGAAAAGCTTGTTGGTATGTACATACGGTCCATGGAGGGCCGGGGGGGGCCCATGTCAGAGCCATACAGTTAGTAAATTATCTGCCAGATTCGATTATGTCTCTCTCAGCCCGCAACCCTTTCTTCGCTCTCCCCCTCCCCGTTGCACAGGTTGTTGTGTGTGGGGAGGGGGGGATAAGATGGATACGTACTGTGCCCG
The DNA here is from genome assembly GCA_033297225.1 of Diplogelasinospora grovesii. Classification (NCBI taxonomy): domain Eukaryota; kingdom Fungi; phylum Ascomycota; class Sordariomycetes; order Sordariales; family Diplogelasinosporaceae; genus Diplogelasinospora; species Diplogelasinospora grovesii. The sequence continues at coordinate 502,626 of MU853753.1, forward strand.
GGTGGTAATTACTGTGGTACTACTGCCTGCGTATTGATGTGGCAGTAACCAACACGGACCACACACACACACACACACACACACACACACACACACCCCTTGCTCCGTAGGGTAATTAGTTCGCGTCATCCTTTCCCGAGGAAAGCCGTAAACCGCATATTAACGATCGGTCCAAGCCCCAGGTGCACACTCCCCAGGGGCCGGGCCGACGACCAGGAGGTTCGAGACATGGAACAAACACGCTACAGGTTCATACTTTGATACTAAGGTTGCTGGGCCGCAAGGGCAGTTTTGGGAAATGGATGGGGGACCTACCTACTACCTAGGTACGTGTAAGGCAGGGAAAAAACAACATGGCTGGTAACTAGCCGGTAGCCCGCAGATCAACCCTCCTCCATGAGATCGACCGTGACTGACTGCTTGCTGGTGCGGGAGTATTCATCCACACACGCCCATCTCTCTCACCTGGGGACGCACCTTCCCTGATTAACACCTATCTTAATCACTTCTCTCTCTCTCTCTCTCTCTCTCTCTCGCCAAATACGTTTTACATTCGTCCCTGCAGTTTACACATACATACGTTCGTTCTTTCTTTCTTTCTTTCTAGCCGTACATTGGTGGTGGTAGTGAGGTAACCTGTCACTTCTCACTTGCATTCCCACCCCGTTTAACAAACTTGTCTCGGGTGCGCAACCCTTTTTTTTCAATTTTTTTTTTTTTTACAGGTCATCCATTCACTCTTTGTTTGTGTGTGTGTGTTCTCGTCAACTTCACCTTTCTCGCATCTCACATTTTTCTCTGATCACCTCACACTTGGACCATTAGTACCCCTCCACTCATACCGGTGCAACAACGACAACAACACTGTTACAGACTACAGACAGACAGGACAGCGCACAGATCGTACAAGCAAAAGACTACGTACCTATCTTGGCTCTGGGTAACACACTGGCAATAATACTTGGCATTAACAAGGACCCTTTTATTCGACCGGCTCTTCCCTTCCCTCCTCTACTGTGTGCACACATTTACAACACCCGGCAAGGAAAGAAGAAGAAGCAGCACCATGATGATGGATGACATCACCACCACCACCACTACTAACAAAAGACCACCGTCGTCGTCAGCTTCTTCCACTTGGAAGCGGGGTATCAATAGAAAGGCATCAAGCATGATGGGGATTGGATTATTACCGAAGCGATGGTCCCTCGCGAGACTGCAGGTGTCCAAGAAGATATCCCCCCCTTCCACGGCCAAGACGACACCTCCTCCTCCTCCAGAGCACTACTACCCCGCGGGATTTCCGTCTGGAGATGATCAGGCGGCGGGACCAAGACCAACAACAGGCACTTTGACATCTACTAACAATAATGGCAACCCGTGCGTTTCGGCCACGGCTAACACAGGTGCTATTAGACTCTGGGGACCATGGGACAGGTCTGATAAGGACGCCCCCGAAGAAGAAGATGATGATATGGAGTTGCCGCTGCAGGGTGTAGCAAACCATCAGAAGAATCAGATGAGGAGGGATTCTGTGGACATTGTTGCCAATGCCAATGCCGCCGCCACCACGACCATAGGCCCGGAACAGAATCAGTATTATTATAGTGCTTTTTCGCCAGCACCGTCACGGGCGAGATTCCGGGAGGAGTTGGAGCTGGATTCCCTCTGCGAAGAGGGTGGTGATGATGGTGAAGACAAGATGAAAAATAACTGTACGTCACTCACACATGCAAGAACATGATAAGTGAGTTGTACGTTATGTATGTTTATGTATGTGTGTGCTGATAAAAAAGGGGTGGTGGTGTTGTAGTAGCATATGTGCCGCCGTATCATTGCCCCTCTCGGAGACACCCGTGCCGGCCGCGCTTCAGCTGTCTTGCCATGGCCCTCTGGGTCCTCTCGGTGTTCTCCACGGTGGGGAGCCTGACCTGGCTGGTGATCGCGATTCGGCAGCCCCGATGGGGGTGGATTATTTCGTCGGGGGGGTTGTTGAGTCCTGCGACGGCGTCGCTCATTATGGCGCTGTTTGCCAAGCTGATCGAGATGTCGTTTGTGGCGGTCTTCGTGGCCTTCGTGGGGCAGGTGCTGACCAAACGGGCCTTTGATCGTGAATCGAGTGGCACTACTCTGGCGGAGATATCGATGCGGAACTGGGTGGTGCAGCCGGGCTTGATGATCACGGATGGCGCGGCCCTCAAGTACACGGTCAAGACGGCGCTGGGGTTCATCTGTATCGTGGCTACCTTTGCCGGCACGCTGTACACGACGGCATCGGACGCGCTGGTGTCGCCGAAGCTCAAGTTTGGGGCGTGGGAGCCGACCGTCTTGCAGAGCTACGCGATGGCGTCCTACGGGAATCTACCGTTTGTGCGGGAACAGTGCGAGACGCCCATCAACGAGGGGGTGGATGCGGCGGGCGCGAACGCCTGCGTGGACGTGTCGTTCTCGGGGACGTCGTACCACAACTTTCAGAGCTTCATGGCCATGTGGCAGGACTTTGGCGCCAATAACACGGGGGCTGAGATGGCAGATAGACCTGCGGGGACGGCGATACTCTTCGACAATACGACGCTGACCGCTGCGTGGATCGAGAGCGAGTTTAGCGATCCGAAGAAGAACTTTGCAACGTATGGGAGGATAGTCAATAATGTCACGTTGGCAATGCCGCATCCTGGTAAGTCATGATCGATCAATCAACGACCTGAGCTGTATGTGAGAGAGAGAGTTGTGTTAACGGTGGCATTTAGGGGTGTATCTCGCAGCGACGGACCCGATCAACCGGATCCTTCAGCCCAGTGATTTGTCTGGAGTTGGCGAGTATGCGATAAAAGCTAGCGCCGTGAGCCCGGCTGTCAATGTGCTCTGCGCCAACATGTCCCCGAAGGAGCTGGAGCCTCTGATCTATACGACCTGGCCCGATGCGAACAACACTTTCACCTCTGTTCCAGGGCAGCAAGTCGGTTGGGCGGGATGGACTGCAGATGTGCCTGTGGCGTCTCCAGACGAGTGGTTAAATCGAACCGTTGTCGATGACATCTTTCGTTGGGGATCGGGGTATGGGCGTCGGCCGCCAGTTTTCTCCATGGTAAGCCCTAATGGCCCCCCCCCCCCTTTTTTTTTGTTTTGTTTTGTTCTCAGAATGACCCCTGCTAACCGCGCGGTGATGTTCCAATCCAGTACCCACTTGTGTACAACATGATCGCCAATGCCTCGGTGTACATGTCGGACGCTGTGTATCTGCTCAGCAAGAGCAACGACACGACGAATTACACACTGTGCGAGATGCGGTCCTGGTTGTCGCCCAAGTGCTCGACGCAGTTCAACATCTCCGGCACGAGCGGCGCGCACATGCGGGCGCACTGCGAGGACAAGGGCGATCTCACGAGCTACCTGAACTCGGTGCCGGACGCGCCGGCCAACAGTACGTCGGCTGACTGGCGCAATCTCGCCGACGAGTGGCACTTCGCGCTGGACATCAATTCGGGGTACAGCAACGGCAACGCGTCGAGAGATCGCATGCTGACGCAGATGATTCTCACGGAGCCGCAGCTGCCAAAGGGCCTGCCCTCTATAGCGGAGGGACTTGCGGTGCTGGTCAGTTCGACGCTGGTGACGGGCTCGTTGAACACGCCCCTGCGGCACAGCTGGGATCAGCCTACGCCGGCGATCCCGGCGCCTGGTGTGCTGCAGCCGTTTAACGCTACCATCATGACGCAGCAGTATACCTCGTCGTACACGAACGACTGGCAGGCCATCTTTTATGTTGTGCTGTTGCTTGTGTTTTTGCTGAATTTGTTATGTCTGTTTCACTTTGCGTTACATTTAGGAGGGAGGTTGTTGACGGACTACACGGAGCCTGCGAATCTCTTTGCCCTCGCGGTGAATTCGCCGCCCAGTGTACAGCTCCGAGGGAGTTGTGGTGGGGGGCCGGCAGACAGTGAGTTGGTAGTGCCCTGGCGAGTGGGGTATGAGCCTGCGGCGAATCACTACTTTTTTGAAGAGGCTTCTACACAGAGACGGAGGAGGAGGAGAGGAGGGAGGACGGGAGGCATCAGAGGGACGGGAGGGAGAGGAAAGAGGGGTGATTTTGCTGCCAGTGGTGACTCTATAATGGGTTTGGTTGCGAGGGATACTGGGGAGAGCCTAAACTTTGAAGAGGGGTTTAAGAGGTTGAGTAATAGCAACAGCTGGCTGTGATACAAAACACGGGGGAAGAAGGGATGGACGATAGGTGTATGGATTATGGCTAGGGGGTTTGGTTTGGTTTGGTCTGGGTGAAGTGGTTAAGGGACGACGTTGTCTCGGTTTGTTCTGGGGCGTTTGTCCGATTTTACTCAACAGAGATACCCAACCCAGGGGAGGGATAGGCATAGATAATGACTTGATGAATGGACCGTTACTGAAAGACCGTAAAGTATTAAGAGCAAAAAAAAAAACTAGTGTAAAAAGTGACAGGAGGGACAAAGCAAAACATACAGCACCTGGGATTCGCTGGTCGTCACCGACCCAACTACTAGTCAGGCGATTGGCGGCTTATCTATGGGAGAGCGGACGGGATCCCGAGTTTTCCACCATCTATGGCCGTATGTGTCAGATGTTGACAGCTTTTTGGCTTATATAGGCACATTAGCAGGTGTCGCTGTGGGTCTCTTTTGCACAGGGACGTAGGGGATAGACTGCGGAGTACTCTCTCCGTCGTGCGTCGCGCTGAACAGAGGCACGTCTGCGTGGTCATTTTTTTAGTTGGGGAGGGGGATTGGTCGGTGAGTTCGTGAATAGCCTCTGAAATTCTACCAGATACATAAGGTCAAAACCGGCCGTCTGATTCAAGTGCTGCGGGTTCATAAGTTAGCTGCTACAGAGTAGTTAGCGCTGATTTTCAGTGGGCGGAGGAGGGCTCAGCCAATACAAACCGTCAAATTTCAATTGAGAAGCAAAATTGACCCACTTAACTTTTAGCAAAGCCAAATCGCTGTCGATAATAAGCTACTGCTGCAACTTAGGTTGTCTCGGTGCCAAGCGAAGCGCATACTTTTCGACAACTTTTTCCCACACCAGCTATTTTACGTACGGAAAACTTCTTACAGTACGCTAATAAAAGGGAGTGTGTGGTGGGAAAAAAAATCCAATGGCAGCGCGATCGGTCCTAAGTCAAGCGCTCGAACCGGCCAAGTTACGGTCCGTCTACCTCCGCGTCAAGCCCGCCCCGAGCACACTCTCGGAGCGCCGCTCCGTCCTGCGCGCGCTGAAGCAGCATGGCGAGATCGAGGTCTTCAAGAAGCTCCACGACGGGAGCTCGTTCATCTCGGTCGCTGCCAAGTCCGGCACGGCCGATATGTTGGTCACGAGGAGTCCGCTGCAGTATGATTACGTTCGGGAGCACGCGTACGACTCGAGAGTGCCGCCGGCTTATGCCCAACTTCTCACGCCGATTGACGTAAACAACCTACCGGACAACGGGGGGATATATAAGGGGGAACACATTGGGCAGGGAAATGGTGGTGGTGGTGGTGGTGGAGGGCGGACAAAGACATTTACGGTCGAGATCTTTCCCGCGCCGGAGTATGCCCATAAGAACAGGATCAGAGCGTCACCGCTACACGGTACTTGGCCGGACGAGAGGGGGCTGTTCAAAAGGGATTCGTTCACCACGGCGGCGCTGAGACGAATGATTCCGAAGGATATGAGCTCTATCGGGTTACGGGACTGGGAGAGTGGCGGGCAGATTGAGGAGGGTTCAGAGGGGGGGGGATCCATGGGGGTAAATACGGGGGTAAATACGGTGGGGGGAGACACAAAAGTAAGGGGGGGGAGGATGATTGTGGAAGGGGGTAGTAGGAAGGAGGGGAAGACGGTGGCGGATTATGTCGAGCAGAGGAGGTTGAGGAAGATGCAGAGGGAGAGGCTGAGGGGGATTGTTGAGGGGAAGAAGGACGGGCCCTAGGGTAAAGGCCTTCGAAGAACTGGAGGCCGCCGAAGAAACAGCTGTCGATATCTTTTACTAACGACGACGACGGATGCTCGCGATAATGGTGCGCTAAGTTCACACGTCCCGGGTCGGAGGCTTATGCTGGGCTTTCAGTGGAAAGTAAAGCGCACCGTTTCTGCCCGATACGACAGTACCGTACAATTGCACCAAACCATCACGACGAGGCATATACCACTTTACCCAAACCAAAGCCACAGTCTGATTGGCAGCAGTCATCTGCAACTGTGGCTGTGCGGTGGTATCGACTCGACTCGACTGCAGAGAGCAGCAAGCTTGCGCGGCATCTGCTGGCCATCGCACCATCTTTTCGCTCACCTGACGAATGGGCTGCACTGGAAAGCAACCTGCAGCAGCATAGCACTTACACTGAAAGCTCAAAGCTGCAGCCCATCGTGTTGGAGACGTTACGCGTCTCAAGGGGGCTTAGAGCTCTGACCAGAACCGTGTTATCGATAATGCAGGAGCTCACGACTCGACGAAGTTGCTAGAAACTTCAATCACATGCAGCAGACCTGCCCAGCTGGCCAGCGATAGCGACATTTTCCACAGAAAACTTAGGAATCCATGCGTGCGGCTGCACGTGCAAATTGAATCCTTTGGTCGGCAAATTGAACACGAAAGCTTGCAGCTTCATCAAAAGGATCGAATTTGCGAGGGTCAAGTGGGAAGGTGCATCTCCCTGGCGCTGGCTGCGACCTTCTGCCGTCATCACCCGCCTGCCCAGAAAGCCCCGAAAAAAAAACAGGGCAACGGAGCGGCTCAGAATGCCGGAGCCAAGTGGAGTGCCGCGCGCCCACTCTTTCCCTTAAACGAGCTACGTCACTTTCATCACCACCAATTGGGTACTGCAGGGGCTCAAAACAAGATGCATGAAGCAAAAGAAAGTGGCTTGAGGTCTCGTGTGTGATCAGTCCGTTGCAATCGGAACCGGCTCAAGGGCTCAAGGGCCTCTTATGGCGGCACATGGAAAGTCCAAGTGTGGCTCAAGCATGGAAACAGCAAAGATGACGTCGCACCTTCCTCCATGTGGTGAATGATGTGATGGCCATCACGCCAAGGATATTCATGGGATGGGAAGTCGGAGCTCACTGACGATCAAATCATGCTTCCTATTTTTCTTCAGTTGTTATGAAACGCAGCCCTTTAAAGCCCATTAGCCTCGCCCCGTCAAACCATTACTATTTGATTCCTCCAACCACTCAACATAATCAGTTCATCCTAAGTCACCTAAGTCAAACCTAAGTCGCCCACTCACCGTACACCGTCCAGCTGTTGGTCCGATCGTTGTCAACCGCTCTGTATCCTAATAAAGTCAACCTGTGAAAACAATAATAGTAAAGATGGCGAGGACCGGGTTCTTCCACCACATCGGAACCTTTCTTTTGTTTTGCGCGACAGTCCTCCTGATTATCACATGTATCTCGGCGCCCGTGGTCCATGACATAGGCCTGATGAAGGTCGACCTCCCCGGCGGTCGGCAGACAGTAAGCTTTGGGACTTTTGGGTACTGCGTCTACGACCCATCTGGGTATGTCCCGACCTGCTTCCGTCCAAGCTTTTAACGGATGATGGGTGACTAACAAGAGAAATCAGAGCTAGTTGCTCCCGGAGCCAAGTCGGCTACGATGCTGCGGCCGTGATGCAGGCAGTTGACGGCACCAAGTTCTCCGACTATGCGCACTCGTCGACCCGCGACCTGACCAGGGCCATGATCCTGCACCCGATCGCCTGCGGTCTCAACTTTATCGCTTTTCTGCTCGCCCTCGGCGCCGGTGTCGTCGGTTCCCTGCTGGCGTCTATGGTCGCGCTGCTGGCCTTCCTCATCACCGTGGTCATCATGATTATCGACTTTGTCATGTTTAGCATCATCCGGTCCAACGTCAATGACCAGAACAACGGCTCGCATGCCTACTACAGCGCCGCCGCGTGGACTACCCTCGTGTCGGCCATCTGCTCGCTGCTCGGAACGATTGTTGTCTTCTTCACGTGCTGCAGCAGCAGATTTCACAGACAGAGGAACAGAGATGTCGTAGCGCCCAAGAACGAGTACGGCACCGCTGCGCCGCGTCGTCGTCGGTGGTTCTGAGCACACACCTCATGACATATGAGTGTTGTGGGAAGCGTGATAAAGGGATGGGCGAGAGGGATTAAGGGACAGAGGAAGGGGAGGGAAGTAATGGGAATGAAACGAACGAAACGAATGATACCAACTAAACCTACGTTACGTGAGCATGCGGAACTCTTTTTGGCGTTGAATGGAACCTCTTGGTTAACTTGTATAATAATCCTAAAGTGTATTCCCTGGCAGGCATGGAATTAAAGGGCATTAATATCAACAGCCTACTGCACTGACAAGTAAGTGATGAACTAACCTGGTTGATGCTATGTTAAAAGTTCACACCCGTTGCCTTACAACTGGTGTAATACCTTGCATACATATACATATTGCATCATCAGATGGTACCTGTGACTCGTGTCTACGATGCCATCACCCGCTTACGATGAACTTCATCAACATATCGTGCCCTGCGATGTCGGGGGCGCAGCTGAAAGTCTCCCACCACAAGGACCTCATCCCTCAAAGAACGTCCAGCTTCGCCTGGAAAAGCACCATCAGCACGACCGCGAACTTTATTTCCATCCATCCATTTCATCATGAAGCCATCGCTATCCGTGCACCGAAGGAAGGTGACCATACCCTCCAAGCTATCGAGCCCCGTTGTGGTCTGATAAACTCGACTGAGCTCCCCCCAGATGTCAGTAAAAAAGGGGTATATTTATTGTGTAGAACTTTTTCCATCCTATCCAACAACAAAAGACCCAACACTAAACTAACTACCTGTAGGTAAAATAATACATAAGGCCCGTCAAGACTGGCAAATCATACTTGGTGGAACCCCCCCCCCCCCCCTTTTTTTTTTTTGGTCATTTCGACTCCCCTAAAACTCAACTGATAAATTTTTATACATTCCAACTAGAAACACCATAGAGAGATATATAAGACAGACAAGACAAATAAATGGAGCAAATAATACCGCCTTGACTAGCCATTTCTCCATTCCATTTCACAACCAGCCCATGCAAAACAAATCACCGAGTCCCCCCCCCCTCTCCTCCAATAGTTAGAAGCAAAAGTCCCGACGCGCCAGAATTTTTATTTTTTTTTTTTTTTTTGGTTTAGGAGAGACAAAAAAAAAAAAAAAAAAACCTTTCTTTCGGTTCAGTTGTTGAAACACACAGAAGCCTCAACCCCAGAATTCCCAAACGTAAAGCTAAAGCCCCATCATAGCAACGGCGATGAGGAGAAAAAGGCAGCCACACCAAAGCAGACCGAGACCGAGCCCCATGCAACTCCATATGGTTCCTTCAATATAGATAAGAGTACATCAGTTCGTATTTTGAGATGCTCGAAACTCCTTCCCAAAGATCCCCCCCCCAACCCCAAAGACTCTAGATTCTTAAGTCCTAGTAGACTGTCTGTGAAGCCGCTCTTAACTTGGGAAAACGCAGCAATGCTTGAAATGAGAAGACAAATCCAGATTAGTTGATCTCGTTCGTAATTTCCCCATTGATGTAACCCTATTACACCTACACCCTATTACACCGGACAGAAAGGAAACAAATCCTAATATTCCTTCTGGAGCTTGCAGGAGGCAACCACCAAGCAACTCCTACCTCAACAGACCACAATGCAACGAGAGTGTGAAGCAGAAAAGAAAACACGACGGGATGAGTGTACAGTTGGCGAACATGAAAAGATAAACCAAAACCTCGCAGTCGGACTTTCCTAGACCATTTCCTTTGCCGGGCGGACAGATTAGGGAAACGCCATGATCCCGTCCTCCTTGAGCTTTCTCACATCGCCGCCAGCAGCTGCAACCGCCTTGAGGACGTGCTCACTGAGCTTGCGCTGACGCTCAGCAGCCTCCCGCTCGCGACGGGCTTTGGTCTTGCTGCTGCCGCTAGGCGCGACACCCGTCATGAGCGTAGTATGGTCTTGAGGGGTAAATACCACAAAGTCGACTTCCATACCACCACCACCATTGCCGCTAGTGTTGTTGCTGGTAGATGCAGTAGATGCGAATGACGACGATGCAGATTTGTGCAGTTTGCGAGGCACGGCATCTCCTGTAGGTTCGCCATTTGATCCACGACGCCCAGTCCAAGATTTTCGCTTCCGTATCGACGCGCCAACAACCTCGCCTCCCGGGTTGGGAGCAGAAGCAGCAGCGGTACTCCGTAACGTCTGCATTGACGCACTCCGGCGGTGTTGCCGCCCACTGGCGCTGCGGTTGCTACTACTGCCGGCGGGCGTTGGGCTGGGTAACGACCTGGATCCGCTGCCACCACCGCCGACATTGCGCATCTTGCGCGGACTGGCGGTCAGGTTGCCAGCGCTGTCCGGATGGCGTAAATAGCGTGCACCCGAGGATGGGGCGCGTGGTTTGTGGCGGCGGTGATTCTGCGGCTGCGGCGGAGGCAAAGAAGGCTGATACTGTTGCTGAATCTGCCGGATCTGCGATTGTGAGACTTCGTGATGTTTGAAACTGGCTGTGGCAGTAGTGAATGTGCTATGGTGTTGCAAAACGGCTGTGGTTGGTGTCCGAGGTTGGGGCATGTGGATCATCAGTCCGCCGGCAGCAAAGTCTTCCATGGCCATTTCCGTTCCGGATTCGGTCTTTGGCAAACGCTCGAAACCTTGATGTTGCTGGTGTTTCACTTGTTCGTGCTGTTGCTCTCCCTGGAAATGATTTATGGCCAACTGGTATCCGACGTCCATGTCGTCCGTGTCCATGGCATCTATATCAATGCCGCCGCTGCCATCGTCCCACCACGCGTCAGGAGTCCCATCTGCGGCGCTGGTAGTGGCAGGCCCAAAGCAGCCCCACATGTTTTGGCTTTGGCTCTTGTCGTCGTGGTCATCGTTAACGAAATGGTGCCAGTCTGCTGAAGCCGCGTGAATAGCGTCAGCATCAGCAGCAGTGGTGGCGGACGACATTCCGCTCCCAAGGGGTGTGTGAAGCGGCGTGTTGGGCATGGCAGCGTTGCCACTGATCTGGGCAGGAGGCGCTAGGACTCCATGAGCTTCGGCGTCGAGGAAGGGGTCGCCCAAGAGGGCGTTCACGAACTCCATCCTATCATCACTATAGCTACTATTGTTACTGCTGCTGCTTTGGCTGCTGTTACTACCGTCATGGCTGAAGTAGATCTGGCCACCATCGTTGTTGCTGTCGTCGCCGTTCATCGTAGGCAGCTGCGTGCCCGACCCGGTAAGCGGAGGAGTAAGGGGTAGGTGCATGTGCGGATGCGCCCTGAGAGCAAGGTTCAGGCGGTGATGAGGCTTTGTTAGTCGGCCAGTGTCCCTTGTATTCGTCGTAGCGGAGGATTCCATCTTTGCAGTTGACATGGCTATTGAGAGTTGGGGGACGGCCTTCATAGATGATATAACTCTCGGGGACGGCGCTTGTTGTCGTGACTTGCCTTGCAGCGTGGGTAGTGTGGCTGCTGCCTTGTCGCGGATCTTGGAGTAGATAGCCCCCAGTCGACTGGCCTTCCGAGGACTTGTTGACTGTGGTCGAGAGCGGTTCGGCACTGACGAAGACGAGAGGTGCTGTGGAGCGAGGCGGCTCGGGGAAGACCCGTGCATCGACAAGCCTTCGAGCTTCAATAGTTCCGAATCTAAGATGGAGACTCCAGAGACGCTAGGAGAATTCGTGTAGCAAGCAACAGGAGGTGCGACCCTCCTTTGTCCGTTTGATATGTAAGGGACAGGTTTGGGATAATGGTGGGGGTTGGTCGTGTTAGATAGTCTTCGAATGCCAAGACCTTGTTGGCTGTTGTGCCAGTGACGGGGGTGGTGGGTGTGGTGCTGCTGAGGCTGAGGGAATCTAGCCTTAGATGGGCTGTTTGTGCATTTATTCTGGCTTCTCGTGGACACTGTTCCTGCTGATGCCAATGGCATCATGCCGGGGGGAATCTGGTGCGATGAGATCAGTGGCGACATGATCCCTACTGGTCCGGTGGCAGCTTCGCTGAAATGGGTGATATTATTAGCAGTATATTCACCCGCAGTCAAATTCGAGGCCGATGCCGAGTCGTCATCCCCATTGAGGGCCACATATTGCTCAAAGAAAGCGGCCGCTGCGGATTCCTCGTCTGCCTCGTTGTCTTCGTCCCTAACCGAGTCTCCCTGGCTCTGGCCCAGACACTGCCAGTTCAAAAAGGCTGTTGCGTTCCGGCCGTTTTCTTTGTCCTCGCTGAGTGGGGAGAAAGCGCCAGCACCAGCGCCCGTCATAGTGAAAGCCGTCCGTCCAGTGTCCGCGCCTTCGACACTGTCCATTGGTTCGTCCAACGTTTTCCTCCAACGCTATATCTTTTCAGCTGATCTCAGTGGTTTGTGATCGTTGTAAGTGTCGGGTGCGAAGGCGAAGATGTGTCTGTGGTAACAGGTTTTGTAAGATGATCGGGAGAGTTGAAGTGGTGTATGTTGACATTCCTCCTTTTCATGCATACCCACCTGACCACTGGAACCTGCTACGGCAACCAACGGCATGAGCATACGAAGGGATGAAGGCATCAGAGACGTGTATGCAACCCACAGAGAAAGGCTTGATGGGGCGAGACAGCTGTCGTCACCAGACCCATTGCTAGCATGCCTGTACTGTTAGGAATGCATAGCAAACCAGCCGACGACAACGAGAGACCTGCTGCAGCGCTCTCCAGGGCATTCCATTCCATACCGAAGCTAACGTATTGAGCTCAGCCTATCGGACTCCATCAATCCGTAATGGTCATCCCGGCTGGAAAGCTTCACGAGTCTGAGCGGTCCGATCGGGTAGCCTAACACAAAAGCTCGTGATGACCCCGCCCGAGCGAAGACCGGCGAGGGGATACTGGAGGTATAAAGAAGACATGATTGCTGATTGCCGATTCTTTGTTAAGGTGGGTGGGTGTCCACGCAAGACATACAAACTCAACTAGCCTGAAGAGGGTGCAGTACACCGGGTGTCAGCTCAGCACACAAAGCGAATACGCGATCCCAGCTGAGGGGGGGATGGACTGGAATGTGAAGGGCCCACATTTGCTGCTCTACATACCACAGATTTAGCAGCGATTTTGATGATGACGGGAGATGTGCGCTTAGCTGACAAGATCGCCGTGGCTTATATGTATAGTTGGCCATCTAAACTCTATACTGTGCGGCCTGTCAGCTCACTGGTAGCCAATCAATCGGGTGAGATGGGTTGGTTTGTCAGTTTGTTCAGGGTATAAGGGACACAGGTCGAATTTCAACCGAGCGCAGGACCAAAATAATAATAATAATAATTTTGTTGTAGAAAGGGGAGAGAAAGAGCATATAGTGAGTGTATTTACATTGCGTGGAAAGATTGTGTTGTTGAATCGCGATAGGAAGAAGTGCTGTGTCCCTGTCGTTCCTGTACCGAGCTAACAAGCAAGCCAGCGACTGGGGTGTAACCTGTCGCAATATGAGGTGCGTTGGTTCACAAACACCATGAATCCAAGAGCCTTATGTGAATTCTCATTGGACCACGGAACAGATCCGATCGTTGGACGAGAATAGAGGATCTCACCTCTGGTTTAACACATGAAGGACGTGAAGGACGTGAAGGGCACTAAACTTAAATCTCGGGTCCGTGGAACTCCGGGCAATATTGCTCCCCGAAAAGGCTGAATGAAAGAGATGGCAGATGCAAGGGATGGCGATTGGAGTGTAACAAGATGCATCATGGAATAGTTTTAGGTCTGATGCTTTGCTGATTGTGTGCGTTGGAGAATCACGACCGACCAAGAGGGTGAGGGCAAATGGGTGGCGATCTGGCCTGTGGATTGAGGTGGAGGTTGTCTGGATGAAAAGGGTCCCCGCCAGAGGACTGGGGTTATGTACAGGTTTGTGTAGGTCCATCATGCCTTCCCTTTTACATCATTATGATGGAAAGTTCGTAAATTTGTGCTGTGTTCATGGTGTTGAGTCGCGCCTGCCAAATCTCATAATCACATTGCCCAAGAGGAAGGAGCGGGACGGGAGACGGAGGAGGATATGATGTCAGACCGCTTCTCGCTACTCTCACGGGCAACACGGTGTAAGAACGTTAATGTGCAAAATGCGAGGATTTTTGAGATTAATGAAGAGCAAACTCTTCGTCCAACATTTGTTGAATTTGTTATCCTAATCTAAAGTAGGTAGCTGGATAGCTAACCCATACATCAAGGCCTGCACTTGTATGCAGATGCGGTTTGGTAGTTCCAGCCCATAGTACCAAATAAAAGTAACAGACAATAATAACGGACCAGTGAGGTCATCCATCAACCAAACAAGCTTCCGGCGCTGCCCCCAGTTCTAAAATAAAGCCCCGGTGTATATATTCTTCCCCTGTTGAAATGCTGTGTTCTCTCCCTGATGGAGATGAAAAGATCCGAGAAACTCCCCAAAAGATGCATGCATGCAAGCCGATTTGTCGACCGACCGACCGACCTTTAGTGTAAAGTAATATTGCTCACAATTATCGTAGCGTCCGCGATGCCGTTGACGCCAGCTGGTGCCCTGAAAAGCCCAGATAGATGCCTGTTGAACTCCTTGTTGAAATCATGAACCGCCAAAAAAGATACTCCAAACCCTGTGTGACTCCTGCTGGGGGGGGGTATAATAATTTGCCGCTGCCAAACAAAATACCAAATTGTACAACAGAAATGGCTGATTATGAGTGCGCTGGGCGATGAGATGGTTGAAGAGACGGAGAATGCGTCAGAGGAGGAGGTTGAGATGAGGGGGAGATAGCTGCGGAGCTAGAGACGGAGAGCCAGGAGGATGAGATCGGGTAGGGCGCTGGGGTGAAAGTTGCGGAGACGGCAGAGATGGCGGTATGACTGGCGAAGAGACGGCTGAAGTAACGCCTGAGCCTATAGCCGATGACGCGAGGCTGTTGGGCCGCCCCTTTGTCCTCTTCCGCATTCTCGGTCGGCTCCTGACAACGTTCGGGCATTTCATAGCCGCGTCTGCGGATAAGCGAAACCGCAGGTTCGAGCCTGGATACTTCCTTATCCCTATGGGCGTGCCAGCCCGTCTCAGTGACATGATCGTCTCCATCATGGCCAGTTCCTCTTGCGCATTATCCACATTCCCGTTGCAGTAAGCCTCGTCGACCTCTAGATCCACCGTAGGTAACTCGATATCTGCGTCGGGTTCGATAATTGGGGCTAGTCTCGTCACTGCTAATGGCGTCGGCAAAGGCCTGCCGAATACGTTGCACTGCGTTCCATCCTCCATTTGAGTCTCAATTGCCCGACTGCTGGTTATTGGTGGGTAATTATTGCTGGTAGCATTGTTGCTGGCACTGCTGCTACCGTTGTTCTGGGACTGGTGGTTCAGCCGCTGCCATAGCCGCTTGGGAGCCGACAAAGGAACCTCCGCCTCATCGACCTCAATCGGACACCCTTCGTCTAGCTGAAAAGACGAACATAATGACAACGGGTTGCTTCTGCCAAGGAGTTCCGACATATAAACATCTGCCTCCAGATCATCGTCGACTTCCAGTTTTGGCCACGGCTCGAAAGTTGTTGGTAAGCCCGGCAATGCGGGTAGCTCCGGTAAATCAGCTGTTGTCGGCAGTAATTGTGGTTGCACAAGGTCACGGCCGTCCAATTGCAAGTTCTGGTTGCTCAGCTTGTTTACCAAGCTGTCAATGCTCGGTGTGGGCGACAATCTAGAATTCGATTTGTCTAGCGGCGTCGCGGAAGATGGCGATGATGTCGCCATTGATTGTGAGAGCTGATACTGATGCCTTTGCTGTTCCCATGGACCATCTTCCGCTCGCGGCTGGCCATCCTCGCAAATAGCTGTCGTGTCTGCTGGTGAGGTGTTGTCGGCCTGCTTCCCAACAGCGAGGCAGTCAGACATGATTGATTCGTGCTGTGTCGAGTCGAACCCAGCAGAATGGTTGAGGGCGGAGAGATGTACAAGAAAAGCAGGTGGGTGGGAAGGAAGGCTACTGGGGCGCCCCGACAATTATCAAGGACGACATCCAGGCCGGTGCGCTAATGCCGTGGATCAAAGCGAAGGCGCCAGGGCGTCCAGAGCAAGGCCAGCGTCGCTAGAACGACGTCGGTAAACTTGGCGGCGGTTGGTGAGGGGAATCGTCGCGAGATCTTTCAATTACCGGCACGGGAGCCAGCGAGTCGAGCTATCTCTTGTGTTCCCTGCCACAAGGACAGTTTGCGGCCAAAAGAGGATCGCGATAGCCCATTCGAAAAGACGTGTGTTCTGGTGACAGGCCGATAATCGAAGGAGCTGAACGCGCTGACAAGCGGAACAGTATTCCGCAGGGATACTGTGCACAAAGACGCCGCCAGAACGGTAGGAGTTGGTTTGGTTTTGAAACTAAGGTAGCGTCTTCTTTTTTGCTGATCAGTGGCAAGCGCTGTGCCCAGTCCTCGGGGTTTGGGGGCGCTTGCATATATTGTGCAGTAAGAAACGTGTACGACGCAATTCCTGTGCAGCGCAAGAAAGGGTGAAAGAGGGAGAAATAAACAGGTGGCCTGCAAATGGAGAACTCCAAGTTCAGTTTGGTCGGGTCGGGCAACCTGGAAAAGGTCTCGGTTTGCAGCACTGTCCTGTCTCACGAACTTCGAGCTTTACGTGACCCAAGCCGTCGGAGTGAGACACCAGAGAACACTGGCGGAAGCTCCAAACGCCAAGTAGTTACATGGGCGCGAATTAGAGCCAGCTAGTGCTGCGCCTAGCTCTGGAGCGCGGCCTAATAGACCGTTGACGGGAACGGTCTCGACACGGATATTGATGATGAGAATGGATATGAGCGGGTTCCGCCATGCAAAAGGGCCATCTGATAAGGCATCGAGAACGTGAAATATCAAATCCCGCGAGTCAGCCGTGACAGGATACAGCCTGCTGGTTCTCTCTTCTTCCCAAACTAAAAAGACTGTGTGGCCCGTGTGGACAGGGCCCCGACTCTTTGGCTCCGGGAAACAGACGAACCAGTAAAAGGAGGTCTTTCATGTGAAATGTCGCGGAGTGGTCCCTGCGCATACCCACCAGTACACGGACCACTCCTTTTCAAGTGGTCCTTGGAATCCCTGTGACTTACACTCGGGTCCGTCCAATCTTGGGTGGTCTGTGTTTCGTGCTCGCTCTCAAGTTCACCCGCACTGTATGAACGAGACGCCATTCCCACCTCCCTGGGTTGCCTCGCAAGGGTTGACGGGAGCGCGTCACCTCGCAGCTCACCTTTTCGGGCACCTCTTCCTGCATAATTGCCCAAACCTGACTCGTTGCCCGCGATCGTGATCATAATGTTACTCCCACGATGCTTAACTGCGCAACTTATACATATCAACTTCCTGGGTATGGGTTCTGCGAGATTGATTCCTGCACAATCTGCCGTGCTTCCGAATCCTCCTCGACGCCTTTTTCGAGGCTTGGTCGCGATGACTGGGTAGGATTCGTTAAGCACATTCCTCCTTGTCGGCGAATGTTTTATGATTTATGTTATTAGTTTCCCTCTCCCCTTACCACCAGGGCGACCAAGACATGCACGACAGGGATCGGTCCAGCAAGATGTGCATTCCGAGCTGCATTGTACCGAGATGCAACGACACAAGAGCCTAACCGCACTTTAGCACTTTGCACGCGCACTTGACGTTTGCGGCTAGATAACGGCTGGCCTAGAGTCAACCATGGAAGCGATGGACACTGTTGCCCAACTCCTGCCGTCGTCGCGGACACGTCTTATTATCTTAGTTAGGTAGAACGTAGACGTAAAATCAACATCATCATCTTGTCAGTTCGCCTGCCTGCCGGACAGAGAAGCCGGAGAACAGGCCATTCTTGCATGGCAAAACGACTTGTGGCGTCCGCCGTCACGATGATTGACTGGCGTTGGCTTTCTTTGCTTCTTTGCGTCCAGGGCCGAATGTGTTGAAGTGGCTTTATTAGTGCAGCTACAACTCCACCGTACACAGGAAAGCAAACAAAAGGACCAAGACTGCAAAGAAACAAGCGAAAACGCCGATGTGAGCCTGTCCGACTCTTGTCTTCGTGTCATTGTCGCACAGTATGCACCATACTTTGCGCCTTGCGGCCTGAGTGAGACCGACACTCTGGGATGGAACATTCCGTGCCTTGTGTTTCCACGCGATGACACCGCGTGCGGGCAGTGCTGAGTCGTGCTTTGCGAAACGCAGGCGTCAGGCATTAGAGCGCATCGCCCATTGATACTGGACCTACGACATGGTGAGCATGGCTATCGCTGCCTATCGCGCGCGCTCACGGCAGGATTGCCCTGCAGGCGCTCTTTAACCTCGGCGACCCGAATAAAAATGCTGAAACGATGCGCTCTCATTTCGGCTCCGCAATCTTTTTTCGCTCACATACACAGTACAACTGGGATCAGCTCGCCCGGGTTGCCGGGCCACAGCCCCATTTTCTCCATTCCTCCAGTCCCAGCAAAGAGGGGGCCACCGGCTCTCGTCCAATTGCCCTGGTTTTGGGTTCTGGTATGGTGGGACAACTGGGGGTGGCTCATTCATCTCGGTGCCCCGAGTGTGTGGCAGCACCGGATTTTGTGATTGGGAGAAAGCCCAGCAGCTTGGTAACTGATCGCAATCTGTGATACTCTTGTTCTGTCTTCTGATTTGCAGGTCTCAAGACCGAACATGAGTTCATGAGCGGTTCTTCTTTTCAAGAACGAGAACCCAGGAATCCCCCCCAAGATCGCGGACCGAATCTCGGTATTTGAGAGAGGCAGGCGCTTTTCACGGGAAGGGGGGAATGGAACCAGCGATCTTCGTGCATCTGAGTGCCCGACAAGCCATCACGTATCTGTTCGAATGCAACAGTGCCAGCCGCCTAACAGCTGACGCACAACCTGGCCAGTGCACACTTAAATCCGCTGTGCCAAGTCATGTTCCGCATACCAAGCCCCTGACCCTGCAAGATGGAATGTGCGCGCGATGGAGAAGCATAGGCGGAAAGCCAAGTGGCCGAACAGCAACTTTATCCCAAATGGAACCGGACACGACCCAAGCGGATGGGTGCGATGCTGCTGCATTTCATTTGTGCACACAAATGAAATGCTGTAAGGTTGCAACGTGGGCTTTGCAGCGGCAGTAGTTATGTATACATACATACGGATTATGCCGCGAAAAATATGCACAAGTCGCCCTGCCCTGCCCTGCTAACCTGCCTTGGCTGCTCGGCGACGGAATTCCGGGCAAAGTATAATCTGGTTCCTGGGAATTTCACACAGTGTAAAGAATTGCTTGCACCCGAGGATGAAAAAAAAAAGCAAAAAAAGAACCCCGAATCACACACACGCAAATCACGGAGTCACAATTCCCTTTCTTCGCTTGTATTGCAAGCGCGTGTTGATCCCCCGGACTCCCGCCAATCCCGCTTATCTTGTCACAGTCACTCTCGCTGTCGCCCGGGCTTCAACTTCCCATTTCAGGCCAAGTCCCCGGGCAACGTCAGGGCAGGTCCCGGGCTCGGTTCAACCTACCGAACAAGACCCAGAGATATATGGACGGGATCTTCAGATGCGAGTGAGCAACAAACGTACACATAATAAAAAAAGGGATTAATTACGTGCAGCAGCGCACACACACTACCTCACCTCAAATCAGGTGCTAATCAGGTGCCAAGGTCGGTCGGTTCAAAAGATGAGCGAGCCCCTTTGAGATACTCGGATGCAGAGGTCAACTGTTAGGTCAGGCCTTTTTTTTGTTTCAACATCTGCCCCGTGACCTGACCTGTCAAAGAGGCCATGCCGTTTTATCTTAACGGGTTCGATCTATTTTTTGCACACAGATGGCGGTCGAAGGATCAGGTGGCGGCGCCAAGGTGGGTTGGGTCTACATTACGGCGAAGTTCGCCGCCTTTGTCACTCTCGGCCGGGTTCCGTCTTCCAGGTTGTTGGACCTTTATACTACTTGTGTGTTTTTGGGGGGTTTTGCGCCAGGCTCGGGCTTTGTTGGTTGTAACAACAAAAAAGACACTCGAATCCCGAGACATCATGACTCCATATTATTTATTCACGGGTCAGAGTGAGTAAGTGCTGAGTGTAGTGTGTGTAAGAAGCTCATACAAAGACCCAACGCCACTTGGAACACACCGTTAGTGTTGTTCAGATCTTCACATAGATCTTAGATCCAGAAAGCGGAACTGATGCCGCGGGTTGCTTTGTTTCGAGAGCGACCCCGCCCGCGTTAATATTGTTGATATGGATGAATGACAATTCGACTACCACTGAGGTCATCACTGGAAGCTTTCACGGGGTCGCCGACGTGGTCAAACCTGGTCAGTCAGTGTACATGAACTGTAGGCATAATACGCGTCCCAGTAAAAGACCATTATCATGTTTGAGGTTATATTAAAGAGGTCTTGGTTGAGCACGTTCTTTGGATGAGACTTGCCGTCGGGTGTGAGCCAAGTGGTGAGTCCATAGTAGCTTGTTCCTGCAGTTCCACCAACCTGCACTCTGATATGTGCTCGGGGTGACTGGGTTGCCCTTGAGGTCTGTCGTTCTGATAGAGGCTTCAGCTCCGTTAAATACGCAGCTATAACAACATCGCTGGGCTGCAGTTGCTAATTAATATGTGCCAGTGGTTATCCCATATGTCTAAGAAAGCTTCTCGCCTCCGGGTCTCCATCCAATACTGCGAGGTTGTCCGACACATCGGAGACTGCCCAGGAGTAATGATAGCCGGACTCTATGATCCCCAACTAGTTTCATGCACGGAAGAGTCGATGTGGCAACAGTAACAACTCGCCAATGTGTCGTGATCATGCCCTGGAAATCTTCAAAGAAACATTCTCAGAACCATGATCCTTAGTTCTCCACATCTATTAACTATTGCCCTTCGGACCCGAGTAGGCTTGATCTATAACCTTCGCCAAGACTTGGCAGGCACCGAGACATACTCGACAAAGAAATCACAACAACGACAACAACAACAACCTCTGCCGCGCGTCAGGCACGCGAGTTACGCCAGCACTGTCAACAAAGGGAGAAGGAAACTCGGCAACCCCGATGGCCCCCCCCCCCCCCCGGGCTTATATCCCAACGGCAGTCAGTACAATAGTAGTGGCGACACAGAGCCATCTTGACAGCAAAGCAAAATTCTTCTAGAAGCCTTCTAAAACCCAAGCTAGAACATATTCTTTTAGTTCCCCATAGTTCCAACGTGTTGTGTGGAGCATACCCGTAAGTGTAACGGTCTGGAAGGGACAAAGATTCCACCGCCCAGATTCGATAGATGGCCGGACAAGCAAAAAAAAGACCACAAGGCTGGAATCGCGGGATACGTAACTGATTGGTGATACTACGTACTATAACTAACTCTGCGATCGATAGATTGGAAAATAAATCCCAAAATAAAACCCTTGGCTCGTGGTTAATAATATGGCCTTAACCTCTCTTTAAACATACTATCGCTTTCGTGTTTTAGTTAGAATAGTTACCTATTATTATGTAATTTTGACCTCAGCTTACTTACACTGCGGTCGGTCGTAGGTAATTAATCCGTCCGTTTTTTATGTTGTCGACGAAAGAACCCACGTGGCTCACTCACACCTCGAAGGTTAACCATAGGATTCCGTTTCCAAGTTAAGTTCCAGCTCTAGGAAAGGCATATCAGTTGGAGAGAGAGTAAAGCAACGTATAATGAGCAAAGCAGTGTATAATTAGAGAGGGAAGGAAAGAAAAGACAGCAATGATGCCCGCTGTACACCCAATGGACATCACCCTCCCGCCTCACTCAAGCAGGCACATCTGAGAACCTAAAACTTTAACTTGAAGACAGGGCTTAATAATGTGTCAAGGTAAACTAATTAACTAACTGCCCGCCGTCAAGTCCTAGCATAGCACTGGGGGGGTGAGATTTTACAACGGAGTCAGGAGGAGGGCGAGTTTCTGGCAGTGATAAGTCTCTGGGAGATGAGTTGTCGTCGTCGTCGTCGTCGTCGTCGTTGTATTGTTTATCGTCTGATGTAGTGTAACGAGGCTAGTCCTCTCGGACTTCCCTTTAAAAACTCCTCACGAAGGGCAAAAGAGGTATGAAGCTATCCACGGGCTCTAATACAGGAATGCATTATACAAAATGGACGAGAACACAACCTCATTGGGCAGGGCTTTTATACCGTGTTAATTAGTAGGTCGGTAGGATCGTCGTCGTCAAAGGCGAGTTCCTCTTGAAGGGGAAAAAAAAGAGGGTGCTACTAAAGGTCCTCGGTGGTGAAGTTCGCGAGTCTTCTCCTTGCTGAACTCGGGTCGTTAGGAGAGAACCCAGCGCTAGATAGACTTTGTCCTTTTATAGAGAGAGAGAGAGAGTGAAATGCTACCGTCGTTTTGTGTAACATCCCCGAGTTAACTAGCGATAATTCTAGTCTATGGGGGGGGCTGTCTACGAGGAATAGGCCCATGTTCGGCTACAGCAGGGGAGATATTAAAGCAAGATTCTGAGTGAGCTATACCCTCACCACATAGCGTCGGTGTCAAGTTTTGCAATGGATGAAGTAGCAAACACATACTTCGTAATTCCCCCAGTCCCGGCACTCCGCCATTGTCCCATCGAACGTGGGTTGTTAATAAGAACTCGTCCTTGACCTACCTCTTGAACTGTATTCATTCTACCTACCTACCTAAGACCAGTGTTGATGAGCTAATATTATCCGCCTATAATTTTAAAACTCGATATGACACATGACTTCTCTTGACTCACCCAATGTGTCTCTCTCTCTGTCTGTCTGTCTTCGTTATTATATCACACCACGTGTCACCAACCGTCATTACTTGATCACTCACTCACTTCGCTGTTTGAAATCATTATAACAAAATAACTCAAAAAAATTAACTATATCTCTTTCTTTGACTCTGACTCTGGACCTGTTTAAAGCAAAACAACCCCAGGAAAGAACACGCAAGTCCCAGACCCTGATATGATGATATAATTAATTGATCAACCCATCCCATACACACACAAAAAAAAGAAAAAAAAAGGCACACCTGTCCTTTTCCCCCTCCCCTAGTAGTAATGTTGTATATATATACACGCGTGTGAATTCGCTGTTTGGTTTTTTCCCAGTCCAGTCCAGGTGTTTCGGTTTACCACGTTATGTATGTATGGTTCAGATGATGTCACATTGTGTGGTTGGTTCCGTTACACCCCTTTTAAACCCCTCTCTCTCCCCCTTTCAGTGTAGGCCTACTTCGGTGATAGATGGCGGGGCTATGTACAACAACAAGAGGGATGTGGCTGCGTGTGTGTGTGTGTGACTTTGGTGATCCACTCTGATACATATCAACGAATCAGAAGAAACAACTGTACAAAGTATATACAACAACTTTAATGAAGCCCAGTTCGTTTACCCCCCGCACACCACCTCTCTTTAAGACGCCTTGTCATGCTCTAGTTTTCACAGGAAGGAAAATCGAAAGAGAGAGAAAAAGGAGGTAAGGTTGTAATGCTGGTGATGATGGTCGGGAGTTAAGGTGTAGTATGATGGTTATAGTTGCGCGTGTATCTAACACTGCAATATTGAGTGAGAAAAAAAAGCTGGCAGCTGGCATATCCATGCTTCAAGCTAGCCACTCGATCCCTCTAGGTTTCGTCAGGTATATAAGGTCCTTACAAGGTACCCAATGCAATTCCAGGTGTTTCCAAACCAAAAAGTGCCACCTGGTTGCACTATTCTTGTCGTCAAAGCGAGCCGTGCTACAAAAGAAAACAAGAAAAGAGAACAAGACATGATTAATGCTCATAGCCAGCACCTCGTTGCCACGGGCTGAGAGGAGTTAGTTTATGTGTGCTACCGGGACTAATAAGGAGCGAAGCTTACCTAGCATTGTTCTGTGACCGGAATCCTGCTGGACTCGCGTTGTTTTGTGCCCTGAAGTTAGACGACAGGTTTGAGGATGAGCCACCATAGGGGCTTGGCGATGCCGTCCGTTGTTGAGCACCGTATGGACTCGGTGCTCGTTGCGGGAAGTTCCCGCTCGGTTGCTGGCGGAGGTACTGGGGCGGACTGCGATGACCATCTGCGGGGAACAGAGGCATCGACGGGTCGACGGGCGACCTCGGCGGGTTTCCGTACGATCCGTTCGAGACCGAGTTCGTAGCCGATGACGGCATCATACCCTTGGCGTTCACACTGCGCCGCACAGAGTCGGACGAGATGGACTCAGCATCATCATCGAGGTCCAGCCCTGGCTTGTAGCCACCCTTGTCGCCACGAGCGGTCGCCGCGAGGGCATCCAATTCGGTGGTGGTGGTGAGCTGCGTCTGCGATTTCATGAACGAGGCACGGTCGTCGGCCATGTACTGGTACCGGGCATCGGGGTTCTCGCGGAAGAAGACAATGACTGTCGTGACGATAAGCATGATCAACAAGACCAAGGAAAAGATGGCATTGGCGATCCAGAGAACGACGCCAACAACCCCGGTGACGAGCGGCGGCTGGTTGAAGACGTCGGTGAAGATGAGCAGGAAGATGGCGTTGATGAAGTTCATGACGCAGATGGCGATGTTGAACGAGTTGGTGCTCTTGTCCATCCACGGGCGGAGGACACTGGCAGCAATCAGAGCACCAGCCTCAATCAGGATGAACGAGATAGCCTGGACGGTGCCCTTGGACTGCGCAAAGGCAACGAACATGGACTTGAGCAGAGTGTATCCGAGGACTGGGACGATGAAGTAGTAGGCGGAAGCCCTGAACTGGACATAGAGGAAGCCCCACTTATTCAGCGCCTGAGGGTCGGAGAAGAGAATGTAGGCCGGGTTTCTGTGCATGGCCACGGAGCGACGCGCGATTCTGATGACCTTGGACGCGGCCCATCCGAGGGTAATAGTCATGCCGAACAGAAAGAAGACAGCCAACACCATCTCGGCGGCCGAGTCGTTCTGCGTAAACTCCCAGAGGCAGAGGATTGTCATCTGCGGGTAACCAATCAGGGTCATGCGGAAGAGGATGCCCTTGAGGACAGTGAACCAGCCGTTGCGGAACTCGAGGAACTTCTCGTTGCTCATCCACTTTTGCTTGACTGCCAATTCGCAGAAACCCTTGAAAGCGGCCACGCACAGGACAGTGAAGACCACGAAGATGCAGAAGAATGTGAGCCCAGTCATGAAGAGGTTGGTTGACTCAATGTAAGCCCGGAAGGCCACACGCTGGATGCCGTAGACGATGTAGCTGCCAGAACCGGTCTGGATGTTGCCGCGCTTTGCCAGGTCACGCTTCGTGACTTCTGCGAGCGGCTCAATCATCTTGCGGGGCATCATGGCCACGGCGCGCTTGGACAGGCTGATCAGAGGCTCTACCAAGTCCACCGAACGCTTCTCGACCTGGACCGAGACGGTCGTTAGGGAATCAAAGATGGTCGATGGCGTGCCGCCTGTCGCCCGCTGGTACCAGGTGAAAATGTTCTGCATGAAGTCGAGCTCGATAATGCCCATGCTCCACTGGAAATCCTGAGTCCAAGCCTGAACGACCGGCGGGAGAGGCACACCGGTGAGGCCGATCATGGCCTGAGCCTGGAAATACGCGAAGAGGGAGAGAGCGTTGGCAGCGACGTGCGATGCGGCGTTCGAGTGGCCAAGTCCCGACACAACGGCAGAAGAGGCCAACGACAAGCCCGCAACAATAGCAGTCGCCCACTTGACACCGACCAGATCGACCGTCTTTCCGTTCGAGATATCCGCCTCCACACAGGCAACGCTAGTGCCGGCCTGCGCTCCATCCGTCATGTTGATGAAGACCTTGACCTTGGCGTCGAGATCGGGGAACGTGTAGGCGATTCCGGGAATCTGCTTGACGGCATCGGGGCTGATGGGCAGGTTGAAGTTGAGCGGGATCTTTCCCGCCGTCATGGGACACAAACCAGCCAGACCAGCCGTGCAGGGATCGACTGTCTTCCTGATAATCTGGTAACCGTAAGCTGAAATGGCGACATCGAAAACCACGCTGCCTTGAATTGACGACACTGCGACAATGTCGACGTTTGCCGAGTTGTTATTTGGTGTGAAGACGACATTGAACAAACTGGCCGTGAATCCCGAGTTCTCCTGGCATGTGTTCAACGAGTTCGACTGGAGAATCTGGCCCGGGTCTGACGCGAGGGTGGGAGAGATGAGAGCCGCCAGCGACGCGACGGCCGCCAGTGGTTTTGCTATTGAGAACCGCATTGTCGGGCATGTAATAGAGAAGTCAAATCGGTCGCACTCTGGTCCCCGGGAGGGGTTACTGTTCGAGGTTCGGTTCGCGTCCGGATCGATTCGTTGTTTTTGCTGACGGGGGCTGACGGGGGGTTCCGGCTTCAGCGAATTGTTATTACGAAATAAAGAGAAGTATCCAGCCCTCAAAATTCGCAAACGAGGGAAGCCCAGCAACGATTGTTATGTGGGTTGAAGAACAATGGCCACGAATGGAATGAATACAGTTCGATTGTTAGATTCGGCGCTGCGTTCGTTTTCGGCGGTCGTCAGGAGTCAATTCGGGTTGTCGCGGCAGGAGATACAGAGCGAGAGAAGTCTGCCGACGAGCACTTGGACTGTTGCGAATCGAAAAGTCCTCCTAGTCCACCCTATGCTGGCAAAACGATGGTGAAGAGAGAATTATCCGCGTTCGACTCTCCGAGTCAGAAGTTGCGGAATTGCTGATGCGGAAACGTGACAGAGGAAAGACTGGGTTGGTTGTTGTGGGAGGACTGAAGTGAATGGCAGCCCAGAACGGATGCGCGGTAATGGGACGCTGCGTCAGGGGATTAGTGGAGGAGGCAGTGCTGTCGTAATGAAAAGGGCGGGGACAAAACTGGGACACGGGGTTGGGAGCAGCCCAGTCGTGCTACCACAAGCGGAAGTTGCGGCAGTTAATGCACGCAGGGAGATGAGATCACCCGCACTAGTCCGCTACGTATCATTCACGCTAATTTTCTACTGAGGTTGCTGTACAGCTCTAGTGAATGAGTCCGCGCACGTTATTCAGCGCAAACAGCTGCACTTCGGGTCCAAGTCTCGGTCAGCTTGGCTGTTGTACTGACAGTCACTGACGGCGGTTCCTCTATTTCCACGATTATCAGACATCGTATTACGGCGTACGAGGTGTGGCAGAAATATGAGTAAGCCCAATTCAGGTACAGTTACGCATTTCCTTCCTTTCTTACGATCAAGTAGTAGCATTGAATCAATTATGGCGGTGACGGCATTGTCTTTCCATGTTGGAGGTTGGCGGCGACTCGCTTGGAAAACAGCAAGAGCGATCGGGTCTAATGGAACAGGGTGGTCGATGGAAAGCGCTCACACGATTGCCCTTTCGGACCCTTCCCTGTTGGAGAGTCGGCCATTTCGTCACTCCACTCCCTCGGTGCCCGCCAGGCAGGAACCCGGCGCGCTATTTCTCTTGTCCATTCTTGTTCTTTGATCTCCCATGCTGGGCGCTGGCACTGCCATGATGCCTAATGCCCAGTTGCCCATGCTTCTTTCGTCCAAAGATCTATCGTCCCTTATCACAGTTGAATCGTTCAGTCTGATGAAGAAACGCTCGAACGCCATTCAACAATACCACAGCGAGGTGTGAGCCCAATCACTTCGCAACGCCCGCGTCTAAATGCGGCACAGCCGAAGCTTGTGCTGCGACAGACAGCGTTTCCCTTTTCTTGCAGCCGTGGAATCTGGAATCAATGAAATTTGCACAGCCACCCCTCTGCCAACGAAACCCCATGGCTCGCCTAGCACGTCTGGCACGCCCTGACACACGCAGGTTCCACCAGCTGTTCAAAGCCGGAGTTTTCTCCTTTGCGCGCGGAAAAATGAAGGGTTTGTCTGGCAGCCCGAGACGGAGAACGGCTGTCTGTTCTGGAAGGCTACCAAAAATAAGTACCCCTCGATGGGCCACCGTGACCTTCGGGAGCCGACTATCACGGCCATCTGACCAACATACAACCTTTCGGGAGGTCAGCAACAACGACCTTGACCTTGACGTTGGCCGGTTGTTGTTATGGTTGTCGCTGTGGCTTATGTTTACTGACAACTGATGAGCAAATCGTGCATGCTGCAGCGCGAGATGGCTGATGTTGGCCAAGCTGAATGGCCAGAATCAGACGCACGCCATACTAGGGAACTCGGCAACGCAGCCAACACTGCACACGCAACACCGGCACGCAGACGCCGCCGCTCTGCATTTCTGCACTTTCCAACCGCGCTAACACAAGGAGGTTACGCAACACACTCAGATCTTGGAGCTGCGCAACCTGCGTTGGCACGATTGGTTAGAGCGGATGATCCATCCGCCCCCCGGCCCCTACAAGCGCTCTCACATCGCAGGGTCACACCCGTCTTCTGGGCGGGCGCCACCATCGTGAAGGTGAGCGACCAGCCAGACCTTAGAGTGCCAAGCTTTGCGTCAACCACATCCATTCCAGGTGTGATATCGGTCTGGTTCTGGATCTTTGGTCAAGTTCTTTGAATAGCAAAAGGTCCACCGTTCAAGAGGATCATACCAAGCAAAAGATGCACGGCTCGCATCATGCTGATCCCCTTCCAAATGTTACTTTGCGCATCAAATGTGGCTGGTTCCGTACCCCAACGCGAAACAGTCGTCATACCTGTGCTCTTGTTTCAACACTCCATGGGTTTTAGCCAATAACTACACAACAGGAGGTCACAGAGTCACTACAGAACAGAGCAGAGCGGAGTCGACTGCAAATTACTACGTAACAGGCTTTCACATTGCTGGACATCGACAGTTCAAACGGTCAAGGTCATTCACAGAGCCCGCTCCGTACTACCATGGGGGCTTAACTATCTGACTATCTAACACCGTGGTTAATAGTGCCCCCCCAACACTTACGACAAAGGAGTAACCACTCAGCGTTTACAATTGTTAAAACCAGATGGGCCTGTTTACTTACACTGCAATCCGTTGATTGAAGAGACGAGAAAGCTTGGCGGATGCAGAAGCACGATACTTGTTACAATCCCTCGCCGCCATGTCAATCGATCCTCCGGCACTACATTCCCGCCAAGTTGCATGCAAGATCCTTCCCCCGAGTATGTAGCGCAGGGTAATCAATAACGGTACGGAGTAGTATAACGGGCCCCTGGTTTCTGCATATGCCGGTGTCTTACCTACCAAGAACGCTGTGCCACGTTTGGCAGTTCGCTGTGTGCCAAACTCCGTACAAATCTCTCAATTGCCGCCGCCATCATCCAGAAATGTGGAGGATCAAGAGTACAAAAGTAAAAGAACACTGATTGACAGTTTTCGTTCTCGAAATAGTTGTTGCGTAGAGAGCAGTAAAGCCTTTGTTACCTTCTCGCATTTTCATCGTGAGGATATTGTTCTCTCAGGCTCACCAAGTCGCGCGAAACCAACTCACGTTTGCTTGTTAAGGTTAGATCATCTCTATTCGCCCACCCTAACAATTGTCATGATAAGAACACACATGTGACCCAGTTTCATCTATGTAGAACCCTCTCTACATACCCAACACCTGTACCATCCAATTGCGCCCGCGCCAATATGCTCCGTTCTGAACAAATATCATTGCCCAGTAAATAAATAAATAGCCCAGAAAAAGGAAGAAGAGAATCCCCTGAAAAATGCACCGAAAGCCCCACCCCGATATATAAACTCGCTCGCTCGCTCGCTCAGCATATACACCTCTCCCTTTTCCACCCATCCTCCCCTCACTACAAAAACAATACGAAAGTGAGGAAGTGAGAGGCGTTATAACCACTCAACAGTCTCCTCCCACGGCTTGGTCGCCCTGCTGTAATCATACCCGAATTTATACCCACTGAGTAACTCCTCCTCATCCACACCGCAATGGCTCTGCCCGTCTCTGCCCTGGAACCACCCCAGTCCATATGTCTTCCCCTTACCCTCATTTAACTCTTCTAACCGTTTGGTCATTTCCGCATTGTTTAACTTGCTCGTGTTGACGAAATCGTACAGCATTTTGGACTGATGTATGTACGCCAGCACACTCGCTATCGTGTTGGGCTGCCTCGGCAAAAAGACCCTCTGCCGCCTGGCAAAGGTGATACTGGCCACTATGCCCATGTACGTCAGGATAAACGCCGAGCACCCCAAGCTTATCCAAAACGACACCACCGTCTCTTGCCCGGCGTTGATATCTGTGTCTCCTTGTGTAATAAAGTCTCTGCCCTCGACCGTCGCTAAACTCGTAACCAAAATTGTGAGTATTTCGGTCATGACCGTGCCGAAACCGACGAAGAAAACCAGCCAGTGGCCGTTCTTTAGACCCTGGAACGCGACCCAGCCGAATGGCATCGCTGTGTAGTCCAACGTGAGTGTCTTGGGCGGGGCATGTCTTCGGGAGAGGATGTAATATGGCTCCATCATGCGGACGTCGGTTTCCAGAGATCCCCAGGACAGTTTGATGCAGACTGCTAACGCCGTGACAAACCATGGCGCCCGGTCGGTTACGACGGTCGCCGGGGTGAACAGGAATATGGGTACCAGACACAGGAACAGAGCGATACCGACAATAAACGGCACCGCTCCCTTGGCGCGCAGCATGAGTGGTTGTGGGTTTTCGGATAACGAGTTGCTGGTATATCGCTCGCGTTCCTGCTTGCTCGGGGGATGGGCGTCGTCTGGTGCTAGCGCAGAGTTGCGCAGCACGTACCTGTGGTTCTTGAGCCGCTGGTGAATGTCTTTATGAGTGGCCACGTCCATGTCTTTAAAGTCCATCAGGATATGCGCCACCGTCGCCATGCTCGCCAGACCGGCTATCCCTTTAACGTCTGAGAGGAGGCCAGATTTGCGGGACTTGAGCTGGTAAAAAAGGATACACCCCAGAAAGGCAATGACGAATAACACGGTGGTCAGCATCCGGGACCATACAGCGCTTATCAGGATTTGCTTTTCGCCGTCGGGCGTGAGCCGGCGTGTGTCGCGGTCCGGGTAGAGGTATATCGCTGCTGCTCCCAACGTTGGGACCAGCGCGGTTGCCAGGAGAGAAGCGATGGAGGATACAGCAACGGCGTAGTGCTTGCAGTGCAACGCCTGAAACGGGCGGAGAAAGTTAAAGTTCGTGATATAGTCCACGTTGATCGACTCTGCCGCCAACGCGCCTCCCTCTTTGGACAGCTGGTAAAAAGCCTCCAGACGCTTGACCTCGAAATCGGTAATTTGCCATAGCACACCATATGACACAGCGATCAGTGTGGGGAGGAACTTGAAGGCAAAATATTGCCCCGTGGGAATCTCGCTGGGGGAGTTGAACTTGACGAGTGGGCCCCTCAACGACGTCTGATAGAGGACCTCCTGGGCGCCGCCGAGGCCCATGGACAGGACAATCAGAGTCAAGAGGTAAGACGACCTCATGGAAAACGGTTTCCAGTCGGGTTGGGGATAAAATACCTGTGAACGGGCGCGTTTGGTGGGAAAGGTTGACTGTCGCATGCCCTCTGCGATGTTGGGGCCAGTCATGTCGCTGATGTCGACGTCTGAAGGATCATGGGCTGGCGGGATAATGTCGTCTTCTAATATGACTTCGATCACCTCCCCTCTCTTGTCGGCCTCGCTCTGTGCGAGCTGCTTCACGGTGCTTGTCCGGCCGAGACCAGGTTGCCGCACCCGTGAGAAGGACCGACCTAACGGGGCTCGTTCTGACATTGGACTTGTTGCTGATATTAATGCCGATGCCGTTAGGGTTGTTTCTGTCCGTATCCCCAACCCCAAACCACCTGTCAACTTCCCCTGCGCTTCCTCCTCTTGTAACCTTCTCATGAATGCCTCGTCTGCTTTTGTCGTCGGTCCTAGCACGCTGCTCAGGTCAAAGGCTGGTTCTGAGGGATCTCGCACTACTACCGGACTCAAAGGGACCTCCTCCTCGTGGGTAGCTATCGGCGCTGCTGACTTGATCAACCCCAGATCGAACCCGTTTTCCTCCTCTGGAATTGTAGCATACTGCTGCTGCCTCCTTAATGACATTGCGTGACTGACGAATGGGCGGGATTGCTTTCGTGTTGGCACCGGGCCGCCGCCCCCGACTCCGACCGTTGCTACCGGTTCGTAGCCGCCATTGGTCCCGGTATAGCCCGTATAGCCCGTAAATGGAGCCCAGCCCACCTGCGGGCTTGTGTATATTTGCCCGCCATCTCGAGAGCTTTCGTAATTTGTTTGCGCTTGTCCAGGACCACTGTTACCGTCGTATGAAGACTGGAGTGAGACGAGCGACGGTCGTGGGCGTATGGGCGAGGTTGATCCGTCGCCGACATAGCCTTCAAAATCTGTGATGTCGGATACCGTCGATATTCGGCTCAGCGAATTAGACGACGCACCCGAGTGTAGTGGTTGTCTGGGTCGTCTCGGCGGACCTGAATAAGAGTAATCCATTTCGGCTATAACATGGTCTGGCAGTTACAGCTGCCAACATACACGTCTTGGCGAGGTGTGAATGGAGGGGAGGCTTTCAACTTCCAACAAACCCAAACGAGTGACAAGCTTACGTCGCACGGTGCAGCAGGGCGATTACCCTCAAGGTAAGGCAGATCTATGACTGCAAATGGAGAGAAAGAAAAGGGAAAAGAGCTGCGAGAAGAAAGGGACCCAAGGCTGTGAGGCTGAGCGCTAGTACCTGCAGCTTGTCGGTATAGCGGGGGAGGTTATTGCTCAGCTCGGGATGTCACAAGCCGGCAGAACGCCTTGTGGAGCAGGGGAAGCTCAGGCTCGGGACCGTCACTGGCTGTGAGAAATGTAAAGAGGGACATTGGAAGAAGGAAGACACGACCCAGCTCTGCGAGCCTGTGGCTCGCATCGCTCTCGCGCGTCGTCAACCATTCATCGATGTTGCAGGTTTGCGCCGAAGTGGGCATGCAGCCCGGAAACTGGGGGCGTCCCACCATGGAGCTAGACTTAGCTTGGGGGTCTCGGATAGCGTTCCATTGGTAATGGACCCTTGAGCTTTCTGGCGCTGAATGGCGGGCGCTGATTGATAACCCAAAGTTGGATTCCGCACTGGGACGAGTGCGGGTTGGCCACTCGACAGGCTCCCTCCGTGCAGACCCCGCTACCTACTGCAACTCGTGGACCACTGCTTCCATTGGTAGGTAAGGAACTTTCGACCCCCTCCCCCTCGTTCGTTCTTTCCATCTTTGGATCACAGCACACATGCACGCAAGACACCTGCTGCACTTGCCTATTAATGGACGACCAATGACTGCTATGGCATGCAACCGTGACGTCTCCCCCGCGCTTGCAATCCATCGTGCATCGATAATTCAGTCCAGGTTGTTCAGATTATTCCCGTCGGTTTGCATGTCTTGGATACGGGCACAGGGGCAGTTGCTCGATCTTATCTTGCTTTCTTTACCGATCAACCGAATTTGAACGCGCCTTGATCCTGTATCTGTAGCTTATCGATCAAGTGATCCCGGACAGTACGGGTGCGACCGCCAACGACATCTGTGGCGGCCGACGGGCAAGTCTTGCTCAGTCAGCCGACTTTCAACTTGTGCGAACAAGCGCGTCTGAGATGTGCCGTTGGGGTCCCTTCCTACGAGGACCCGTGGCCGGCACAGCACAGCCTTAAGGGCCGCCGACGTGGTCTTTGTCATGTACCGTGCCACACCGCACCTCACTTCACCTGGCCATTTGGTGGTTCTGAGGTCGGCCGCCCCCAATCTGGGAAACACCAAACACCAAGACGTAGGGAAAGTTCCCCAAGGACCAGAAAGCGGCAAACTCATCGCAGGCTATTATCGCTGGTCATTCTCCAATGATCTTGTCCGTGTCATGAACACGGGGTATACACGGTATAGCGACGGCGATCGTATACTCATGAGACCTGAACCAACAGTGTCGGTGTTACAGGTTGATATTTGGCAGAATACACTACCGTTTTCACCCGCCAAAATCCGCCCACGATTGACCTATCGCGACTTCACTGCGTATGACGTTCCTTAACATCTGTCATAATGGTTCGCCTCAAAGCTAATGGCAACCTATACCTCTCTCTATATCCCCAGATCGTTATGTTCATCGGGGTTCATCTACATATCAATGCGAACTGGACCCTTCTTTTTTAGACCCCTCTTCCCTGCTCCCCTCACCTTCTTCTTCCCTCTGCTTTTAAGTTTCCAGTGGGATTTTCACACCTGAAGCTCGCGTCTTTGTTCGCAGGATGGTGAATTCATTTGTCTGGACAGACGAGGAAGCAAAGTACCTCAAAGCGGTCCTGAAATGGCAGGATCCAGCGGGTGACGACAAACGACGCAGCAGACTTTCTCAATTCCCCAAACCAACACCTGCACCCACGGCCGATATTACACAGGAGAAGGCCATTGTCGGGGAGTTCAGGATCTTGGTGATTGGTGCAAAGGGCGTAGGGAAGACCTCTATCCTCACACGAGTACGCCCTCCCCCTTCCCCCTCCCCCTTTCCTTCTTTCACACTAAGTTTTGTTCAGTTCGGTCGGGATACATTTGACGGAGACGGCACCCCCGATCCCTTCTATGAGCGCGGCTGCCGCCACCCCGTGGACATCGATGGACAGCTCTACATGATTGACGCGCTAGAGATGCCATCCAAACACCTCAGCAGTAATCCAATGCTGGAACAAGCGCTCAACATCACCGAAGCAGCTGTTCTCGTCTACGACGTAACCGACGAACACTCCCTGAAACTGGCCAAGGGTATCGCGGAGTTTGTCAAGGACACCTTTTACGCACCTACCGGAGCTGGTAGTAACTCTGGGAGAGAATATGGGTTGGTGTTGGTCGGCAACAAGAGCGATGCGGAAGATGACGATTTTGATCGCGCGGTATCTTGGTCCGAGGGGTCCAAGGCAGCAGCAGCTGCCTCGTTCAAATCTTCTTCTGCCGCTGGCCCTGGCCCTGGCGGGTGTCAATTTATCGAAGTCTCTGCAAGGACAGGGGAGAATGTCAACTCCATCTTCCCGACCATTGGCCGGGAGGTGCTCAGACTGAAGAGGCTGAATCAGCAGAGACGAGAAGAGATGGAACGGGTGCTGATGATGAGACGACTACAGCAGAGACAGGGGTCAACTTCTGCCACCACGACACTGTCTTCCGGAGGGGTGGTCAAGAAGAGAGGAGGAGGGCTGTGGAAGACGTTGACGAATCCTTTTATGAAGCGGCAGGCTGAACAGGGTGCTTATTGACTCTTTTACGCATTCTTGCGGTTTTGGTTTGGTAATTATGTATCATTTTCTGCGAGGTAGTAAATCGTGATAAGTTTATAAAAGCTCTGAACAACGCTGGTCTATATATACATATCCTACACGCTCCCCCACATCTTTTGGTGGTGGTGGGTGTTTAGTATTCAGCAATCATGACCCCGCGTTCCAGCGCCTGTCTGAAGAGGTCAGCAAACGCAGTTGTAGTGGTGCAGTCACTCTGCGCTCTCTTCTCGAGTGCCTTGGGCAGCCACTCTTGGATCTTCTTTATCCTGTTTTCGTTGGATGGATGGGTGGACATCCACTCGGGCATCTCTCCCGCTTGGGCTTTTTCCATGCGCGCCCAAAACGCCATCGCCTCTGTCGGGTCGTAGCATGCCTCGGCCATCATCATCAGGCCGATATAATCTGCCTCACTCTCTTGTTTCCGGGACATGGGGTGGCCGAACGCAACTTCGAGGAAGCGGCTGCCAAAGATTTGCATGGCCAGAGGACCAGCACCAAACGCGCCGGCCAATATTATGAGCGAGTAGAGGAGTATGTTGGTGCCGATGCTTTGCGACATGCGCTCGCCGACGTGGTCTGCTAGATTGTGTGCTATCTCGTGGCCGAGGACTGTGGCCAGGCCGGAGTCGTTCCGGGCCAGAGGGAGGATACCGGAGAAGACAAAGACTTTACCACCCGGTAGGACGAATGCGTTTGCCGTTCCTAAAAAGATAGCAGGTCATGTTAGCCTTTGGTTGGGGGGACAGGAGGGAGGGGGACTTACGTGGGTCATCGATCACAAAAATCTCCCAGTCTTCGTCGTGCATCCCGCTGAAGGGTATAAGCTTCTGCATTACCCTCTTGACCCGTATCGTTCTGGGGTCCCAATCGCTGAGGATTCTGGCGCCCTGACGTTCGAGGTCGTACAGCAGCATCTTGTACTGCATCTCCCCCGCCTGTCGGACGCTATCCCTGCTGTAGACATTGAACCGCGTGCGGCCGGATACAGGGACCGTTTCGAGGTGGCTGAAGTAAAAGACGAAGGCGCCGACGATAGCGAGTATCACGATCGCGTGCGTGGACGGACTGCGGACCACCCGCTTGACGTTTGCGTTGGTGAATAAGGGCTTCGCATGGCGGATGCGCTCGGAGGGCGGGATCCGGGAGTTTCCATGGAAGAAGCGCCGTGCGTGTACGGGTAGTCTTGGAGACCCGAGTGGGAGCTGGGAGAGTATTCGGGTTGGTCGGGACGAGTTTATATGTATCGTACGTGCTGGAGGAGGAGGAACACGCGCAGGAAGAGTAATAGTGAATGAGTGTAGCGGCGCTCGGTAAGCTTTGGAGGCAGAGAACACGAATAACCTGGACATGGCCGCGGGTATGTATGATTTCCAGGTAGTCTAACGCAGATCAAAAGAGACCAAAAAAAAAGAGAATTAGCCCAGGCCGGCGCGCAGCCTGACTATCATGGCTTCACGCCGTTGAAGCAGTGTTAAGTATTGGTCGTGGGGTTGGATCTAACGGGACAGCGTGGGGATGTAGTATATGTACAGACAGTAAGCTCGCCCGCGCCGGTGAAGTCATCGTTAACGGGGTGGGCACTGAGCTTTGACTAATAAGCGCTGGCTGCGATAACCTTAGATAAGCACCAGTATCACCATCCCTTTGGGCGTTACCGGCAGTAAGTGCACTTTGTTGGCACGATAGGTAGTACATACCAATGTGGCGTAGGAAAAGGAAGGAACGACAGACCTGTGTGAATTGTGTTTAAATCCCTGTCCCTACGGGGCAGTCTTTTCCACCAGACATCCTCCCTCAATACAAGCCGAACCACCCATTCCTCCACACCAATTTGTGGCTTATGAGATCTATTGGTGATGAAAACCCTTTTTTTTGGTGGCACCCGATCGTTTTGGCCC
The DNA here is from genome assembly GCA_033297225.1 of Diplogelasinospora grovesii. Taxonomy (NCBI): domain Eukaryota; kingdom Fungi; phylum Ascomycota; class Sordariomycetes; order Sordariales; family Diplogelasinosporaceae; genus Diplogelasinospora; species Diplogelasinospora grovesii. Next base: position 539,714 of record MU853753.1, read on the forward strand.
CGATCCGATGGAGGGGCTGGGCATCAAACACCCCGCAGGCGTGCGACGTGAGTTCTCGTGGGCTATGGTTTATCTCCCTGGGAGCCGGTGGTTTACATGAACTGAACAATGCGAAAGCCATGTTTGGCAGTCAAAACCTGCTACTCCCGGGCACTCAAGGCACATCTACACGAGGCATAGAGGCTCACGATGGATCCGATCAGCCTAACTGGCCCCTCAGTAGCCCTCATCAAGACGACTCTTGATATCATCATTTACATCAACAGCGTGGCGGGGGCTAAGAAAGAACGAGCGCGACTGCGCGAGGAACTACGATCGTTGAAGTCGATGCTCGAAAAGCTCACTGATGAAACCTGCGATGCCGAAGAGGGCGACCCATGGAAGAAGACGATGGAGGCTCTCAGCGGCCCTGGGGGCCCCCTGACTCGGCTGCAGGACGCATTGTCGGCCATCAAATCCAAGCTGGAGCCGAAAAAGGGTCTGAAAGGCTTGCTCACGAGTCTGAGGTGGCCTTTTGACGAGAAGGAGATTGCAAAAATGATATCGGTCATTGAACGCGACAAGGCTCTGCTACACCTGGCGTTGACCCAAGACTACGGAGGGCTGATCCGAGAGATGAAGAAGACTTCTGACGATAGCAACCGGCTGGTTGATGAGTTGACCAAAGGCTTGAACGAGCTGAAAGCCGACATGGAACTAGTTCGCGACTCCCAGGCGGACTTACTAGCCCTTGAGAAAGCCCGAGAGGCTGCTGAAATGCGGAAATCCATCCTTGACTGGATCTCACGTGCCGACTACGCTGCTCAACAGGCTGATTTCATCAGTCGACGACAACCAAAAACTGGTCGGTGGTTTCTCGATTCGGCTCGGTTCAAGGCATGGGTGGAGACGGAAAAGCAGACCTTATTCTGCCAAGGTATTCCTGGCGCGGGAAAGACGATTCTCGCGTCTGTTGCAGTGGACGAGCTCACCTCCCGCTTTGAAGGCGATCTCGAGACTGGTGTTGCGTATGTCTACTGCAACTTTCGCCGGCATGACGAGCAGAGTGTTGGACACCTCCTCGCAAGTCTGGTCAGGCAACTCGTCCAGCGCCGGCCTTCTCTGCCAGGCTTCGTGAAGTCTGTATACGATAGTGCCAAGGACAAGCAAAGGCCACCGACTATCGGCGACATCTCGAAAATGCTTCCGGCGGCCGCCAAAACGTATTCGAGAACCTATATCATCATCGATGCACTTGACGAATGCCGAATGCCGGACGGATCTCAACTAATCAAGAAGCTCTTTGATCTGCAGAACGAAACAGGGGCGAATATTCTTGTCACTTCGCGCAATTTTCCGAGCAAGGAAGAATTACAGTCCGGTACACTATTAGAGATACGGGCTGCTGATGAAGACGTCCAGCAGTATCTCGACGGTCAAATGCACCGCCTGCGAGGCTTTGCGACCCGCAATCTTGCACTACAGGAGGAGATCAAGAGCAAAATTACCGAGGCTATCGACGGCATGTAAGAATTGCCCCCCCTGGCCAAACAGACCCGTGTTCACCTGTGTAATAGGTTTCTGCTCGCAAAACTTCATCTGGACTCGCTCGTTGGGAAAACAACGCCAAGAGCTTTACGCGCAGCTTTGGAGGCGCTGCCGACAGGGTCAAAAGCATATGCCACTGCGTACGAGGGCGCGATGGAGCGTATCGAAGGGCAATGCGAGGAGCAAGCGGACCTTGCTAAGCGGGTTCTGTCGTGGATTATCTATGCGAAGAGGCCATTGCACATAGATGAACTCCAGCTCGCACTCGCTGTAGAGCCTGGCCGTTCTGAGCTCGGCGAGGATAACTTCACTGATAATGACGATATGATATCGGCATGTGCTGGGCTCGTTACCGTCGACCAGAAAACCAACATCATCCGGCTGGTTCACTATACGACACAATAATACTTTCAGCAAACGCAGGAGCGGTGGTTCTCGAACAAAAAGACTGAGATCACAGAAGCATGCGTCACCTACCTCTCATTCAGTGTCTTTGGGAGCGCCGCCCGTGGCGATAAGATAGCCTTCACACGAAGTCTCTGGGACTCGTTCCTCGGTTACGCGGCGCGCTACTGGAGTTTCCATGCTCGCGAAGCTTTCTGCGACCAAGTCAATGACTTTCTCGAGTCTGTGGGAAAAGTTCGCTGGTTCATGGAGAACCTTTGTCGCCTCTATGATGGTGAGGGAACCTACGACTTGTATTGGTCCCAGCACCCAGAGAAGTGGACAGTTCTGCACTTGGCAGCGTATTTCGGGATCTATGAGGCAGTAGATTTCCCCCTTCAACATGGCCAGGACGTTGATGCGAGAAATGGTCATGGCCGGACGCCTTTGATGTGCGCCGCCCATAAGGGACACTTGGTCATTGTACAGGAATTGCTGAAGAATGGCGCAGACACAAATTTGAAGGACGATTGGGGCCACATGACGCCACTGGCCCACGCCGCATGGGGAGGGCACGGGGCTGTGGTGGAGCAGCTACTCGAGGCAGGCGCGGGCATCGACCCTGCAGACCCTCAGAGCGCGAAGCCGTTCTTACTTGCCGCAGCTATGGGTGACTTGGCTGTCGTAACGCGACTGCTCAAGGAGGGCGTCGACATAGAGGCAAGGTCAAGACTTACACACGAAGAACCGCCCTCATCTGAAACTGCAGCATGCAGGTGGTATCTGTGTGGTCATTGCGGAAAGGCAGTCGTCCAGGAAGGCGCTACCACTGAGTTGATCATGACTGCAGCCGTGGAGCACTATCGTGCAGGAAATCACCGTGTCTACATCAAACAGTATGACTTAGGTTCAAAACGGACATGCGCATTCATCCCACCACTTGTCCTTTATGATTGCGCTTATACGGCACTCATGTTCGCTGCGGCGTCAGGGCACGAGGCTATAGTAAGGCTTCTTCTTGAGAAAGGTGCCGACATCGAAGCCGGATCTGAGCTCACTCCGCTAGCATTGGCTGCAACCCACGGCCAAACGAATATTGTCGGGCTGCTATTGGAGCAAGGTGCTCAACTGGAATCGACGGATATCGTTTTTGGGCAGACACCACTAGCGCATGCTGCCTCCGAAGGACACGACGCAGTCGTCAAATTGCTCGCCGAAAGAGGCGCGGACATTCAAGCCCAGAGCCAGATAACCGGACACACAGCTCGTGAGCTTGCCGTGCTGCAGGGGCATTCCCATGTTGCGGCCTTCCTGGCCGAGAAAGGTGCCCGCGTATGCTCAAAGCATAACATGGACCACGCACTTTGTCAGGGGTTCGCCAAGCCAAGTAGGATGTTCGGTGAGGGATATTGGATAATCGTATCGGATGGTGGTTCTAGAAGACGTCCACTTCCTAGGGGATGTGGCAGAAATGATTACTGTACCTACATGTCCCTCCAGTGAGGAAAGTAAAGACAGCATGGACCTAGACTAACCTGCGTTTAGATCACTTTTTCAGGTCGAAATTACCTCCCTCTCCAAGCACCATGTCGGAGGTAGCTTGGAGGGATGACCTTCTTGTTTTGCGAGAGGCGTTGTATAGTCTTAAGACTAGCAATTCAGATATGGCCACACTAAATGAAGGCTTATACAGGAACACGTAATGCGGATAAGGGTGGATTTTTTTTTTTTTTCCCCTCAGATTCATTGCCCCCTTTCCTTCCTTCTGTCCCATCCCGACCCCACCCCCAATGGCCCCCATTTCTATCCCCATATGATGTTTCCCCCTTTCCTTCCTTCTGTCCCATCCCCACCCCACCCCCAATGGCCCCCATTTCTATCCCCATATGATGTTTCCCCCTTTCCTTCTTTCTGTTTCCAGATTCGTGCACAACTTCTCCATCCCCCCCCCCGGCGGGAAGTATCGCTTTCGGGTCTTTTTTCTTTCCACCTTTCCTTTTCTCTCCTTTCCTTTCTCTAATATTTTATACACCGTCATGATAGTTACCTGTACACATAAGCAATACCAGAAACAAAACCACGATTTTATATAATAAGGGGCCGGCGGGCGCGGATGGTTTAAGGTAAGGTAGTCAGTCTTTTTTTTATTTAAAAAAAGGACCTCCAGCCTACTTAGCTAACCTACCTACCTCTTCTCGCGAAGAGAGACGACAACGATAACACAGCGCCGGTTTTAAGTGTCGTCGTTTGGTTATTAGTGTAGCAAATTTTTTTTTTCCCCAGCCGATCTAAGTAGTAACTTACCTTAGCTTACCTTAGCTTACCGTGCTTCCCCCCCCCCCCCAAAAAAAAAGAATCTTGCATTGCAAAACTGTAAATCTGAAACTTTCGGAACCTGGACGACTTACCTACCTAAGGTGCATGCATAAGGTACCCTCATCTTGAAAATCTCTCGGACGGGAGAAGATGGGGACTGCAAGTCTAATATATATGTATAGGTAAGTACTTATCCCGCGCCCCCCTAAATTAAAAGCTCACACAATATCATCATCATTTTAAGGTCGATCGATGCAAAGGAGATCAGGATATATATAAGTCACGTTAGAGCTTGATTCTAAGGTTTTTATTTTTATTTTTATTTCATTTTTCCCTCCAACTTTAGATACATGGAGATAGATAGATAGATAGATAGGTTGCTGTTGCCTATTTTTATTGATTCAAAGGGAATGAAATATCTACCTAGGAATATATTATGTTGATCTAGGTATGTACCTTGAAAACACAGTACAAAGAAAATGTAACGTATATTTATATAACCTCAATCATATTATCCATCCATCCATTCCCCCCCCTTCCCCACCCAAAAAAAAAAAAAACACCCTCTTCTTAACCCTTGAAAACCCTAGATTAATTTACCCATTGAGAAATGAAGAAGAATGAGAGAGAGAGAGAGACGCTTGAGAAATATATCCATACCCCTAATGTTATTTATATCCCCCCCCCTTTTAAAGAGCAAAAACAAACACAGCACCTGCCACCATGAGGGCAAAGCTAGCGACACCACCCGCTGCTCTCACACCACCACTGACAGTAACCGGGGTAGAACTGCTGCTGCTGCTGCTAGATGTAGTAGGGTTGGATCCAGTCTCGGTAGTGGCAGGGGCGACAGTCGAGGCGGTGCTGTCGGTCTGGACCGTGCCGGTAGCAGCAGCGGAGGTGCTAGACGGGTTGGGCACGACGACCTGGGTGCTGCTGCTGCTATCACCAGCAGGAGCAGGGGCGGCGGGGGTAGTAGACATGGCCTGGTCAACTCCAGCGCCAGGAGCGCCAGGAGCGTCGGTACCAGCGGAAGCAGCACCCGGAGCAGTGGCAACAGGAGTGGTGACAGCAGTGATGGGGCAGATGGTAGTGCTGACAGCAATGACCTCAGTGGTGACCTGGCCGAGCTTGGCAGGGCAGTCGGTCACGGTGGCGGCGCAGCTCGTGATGGTGTAGGTCGTGGTGCTGTACACAGTGGAGGTGGTGTAGCCCTCAGGGAGAGGAGCGCCACCGACAGCACCCTCAGCGCCAGTAGTGGCGGCCGGGGCCGGGGCAGGGGCAGGGGCAGCAGTCTCAGTAACGGGGCAGACGGTGGTGCTGACCGCGATAACCTCAGTAGTCACCTGGCCGAGCTTAGCAGGGCAGTCGGTAACGGTAGCTGCGCAGGAGGTGATGGTGTAGGTGGTGGTGCTGTACATGGTGCTGGTAGTCACCGCGGGGCTGGCGGCACCGGTACCGGAGACAGGGGCAGCGCCAGCAGTGCCAGAGACAGTGCTGGAGGCAGCCGACGTAGCGACGGCGCTGGATCCAGGGGCAACTGACACACCGACGGATCCAGTGACGACAGGAGCAGAGCTAGAAGAGGAGGCACTGCCCATACCGGGAAGAGCACTAGCCGCACCTGAAGCAGGAACTGATCCAGTGGAGGATGCAGATGAGCTGGATGAAGAGTCGGTGGTCATGACGGGGGTACCAGTCAGGGACAGGGTCGACGAGGCACCGGAGCCCCTGGCGGGGCCAGCGCCCGCGGTACCAGAGATGACCGGAGCGCTGGAGCCAGTAGCGGTAACGCTGGCAGTCTCAGAGCTGGTGGCAGTCTCAGAGCTGGTGGCAGTCTCAGAGCTGGTGGCAGTCTCAGAGCTGGTGGCAGTCTCAGAGCTGGTGGAAGTCGAGCTGACAGCAGGTCCAGCGGTCAGGGTAACAGAGGCACTGGCAGAAGCCGACACACCAGAGGACACACCAGAGGACACACTAGAGGACGAAGTGTAGACGGTGGTGGTGGTGGTCCGGGTGGTGGTCATGGTGGTAGTCGAAGTGCTCTCCATCGAAGAGGAGCTTGAGCTGCTGGTCATGGCCGGATCCGAGCCTCCGTAGCCGTTGTCGCTCGAGGTCGAAGAGGCAGAAGCGCTGGAGGAGCTGGAAGAAGCAGTAGAGCTGGCGCCGTCAGTGACAGAGGCGCTGCTGCTCGAAGCGGACGAGGTGGCAGAGGCTGTAGCACAGGAGCCGTCACCAAGAAGGTCGATGCACACGCTGACGCTCGCGCTAATAAGCGGGCCGGAGCTGGAGCTGGAGCTGCTAGACTCGCTAGAAGTGATCATGGAGCTAGTAGCAGACGACGAAGTAGCAGACGAGGTAGTCGAGCTCATGGACGTGCTAGAGGACGACGAGTTAGCGGCGTTGATCGACGTGTTGCCGTTGTTGGCAAGCTCGTAGACGTCGATGTAGCTGACGCGGAAGAAGACGTCGTTGAACTGGTCCGGGTTGTTGGCGACCCAGTCGTTGCAGGTATTAGTGTTCGTGGCAGCAGCGCACGTCTCACCCCAGATGGCCGAGTTGCCGGCAGCATCACCGCAAAAGTCGATGTTGAGGACAAGGTTCATGGTGTTGAAGGCCTTGGTGACGTTGCACGTGTTGCTGCTGATGGAGAAGTGAGGCGTGCCCCAGAGCGACGGGTTGGGGGTGCCGTTGGCAACATCGACCGGCTCGGTCGGCCAGCTCCAGACGCTGATGTGGTCGTCCTGCCATTCCGTGGCGTAGACACCGCCCGAGATGCTGCCCCACTGGCCGTTCATCTCCTCCACACTGCAGCCCTGGTTGTAGAACTGCGCCGCAGAATACGTGTCGCAGTCCAGGGTCTCGATGACGCTTCCCAAAAGCGGAGTGTTCGGGTTCAGCGTGCAGCTGCCAATGTTTTGAGCCGAATCAGTGTGCAGGGTGATGGAGTTGGCAGCGGCCAAGTTCCACATCTCGTAGATGTCGATCTCGCCGTTTGCTGGCCAGTCGGGGCCATACATCCAGTACGCGGGCCAGGCACCGCACACCGGCTTGGGAAAGTGCGTGAACTTGGCGATGAACAGCCCGCGCTCGTACGTGTTCACCGACTCGATTCTCACCGAGCTTCTGGCCGAGACGTTGGCGCTGCGGTGGTCCACGCCAATGTACACCTCCTCGCCCTGAACGGCGATCAGACCCAGGGCCTGCGCGTCGGCTCTGTTTCTGTAGTAAATGTATCCATGGGTAGGATCGATGCTGTTGCCCGTCGGGTCATTTGCCGCGAAATCGCTCTGCACCCGTCATCAGCTTCTCCTGTTCATCTTGCCCCCTGGTCCTGAGTAAGAAGGCCTACCTCGAAGAAGTTGAACTTGTCGAAGAAGTTGCCCGGGTTGTACGACTCGCTCAGGTAGTATGACAGGCCAGCGCCGGCAGTCTGGGCAACCGCAGCACCGGCGGACGCCAGAGCGGCGGCGACGCTCAGCTTAACGAACGAAGGGGCCATATCTAACGAAAGACTGGTTGTGACAGATTATAGCTAAAGGGTTAGTGGTCCCTACGGTTAGGGATATCACAAGAAATGTGATACGGTAGCGACAGACTTGACGGCCGATTACGTCTGTGGACGAGCAAAAGGAATGCTCAGGAGGGGGATGCTGGAGAAGCAGCCTTTTTATCAACTTGGCAGAACCAGGGGCATCGTCATCCAGATGCGATCCAGATGGGAAGAAAAGAAGGACAAGACGAAGAAAGAGTGGAGTTGTGAGTGGAGGTGGCTGTCTGCGTGGTTTTGGCATGTCCTGCATTTTTTTGGGGGGGGGGGCCAAGGAAACCGTCCACGAGAGCCCCAATGTCTAGCCAGGGGTGAGGGTGGAGGGGGGAAGCCATCAAGCCATCGTGTGTGTTTGCCTGTGTGGGTTTCTCTCTCCTTTCCCATTCTGGAAGAAGCCACCATTGTTCAGGGCGGCGGGCGCCGCGTCACGCCATTGAATTGGGAGGTCTTGGACCTTGGACGAGCCGCATCCCAGCCTGCTGCTAAGGACTTGTCAGGTCCGCTCAGGTCGGCAAGACCGTTCCAAAATCCGGGACGCCAATGACAGGCAGTGGTTCCGCACCCTCGGCGTGAAGCTTGTCAGCTCCGAAGTTCAGTCCAGACCTCTTTTAGTTGCGATATTGGAACTCTTGCGGGGCTCCTCGAGCTCCCATCCTGAGAGTAAAATTGGGCAATGCACCCTGGCCCACACAGCTGCTCATTGGTCTCGGGGGCTGGCGAGCGTCGCCCTTCCATTCCTGGTAAAGGGTCCCCTGGCATGCTCTGGGATGGGTATTTGGTCCAGAGCGTTTTGGGGATCTTGACAAGGATGGCACTGGCCAGTCTAGCCTCGAACTCGCAGATCTAGCTCGGGAAAAAAACAAGGATGTTGTGCAGCAGAAGGTATGCACAAGACAGAAGCCCCGTCCCAGCCTTGCACAATTTAGATGTAAAAGACAAGTTTTTGCCGGGATGAATTCTTGGGACTTCAGCACATTTTCCGAGATTCTTCTCCTTCCGGTGTGGCTGCCTGTCAAGTTTGACTGAAGCCAGGAGTTCGTCTGTGTGAAAAAGCTTGCGCAGTCAATAACTCTTGGCACGTCATCCCCACTTGGAGTTCGATGTGGTGTCGCATTTTCAGATTTCAGGGCGTGATGGCTGTGCCTGCGCAGATGTCTGTGCCCCCTCGCAGGCCCCCAAATGCAGGAACCCGGGCGCCGGGAACAGTGATGGACGCCAGGGGAACGCCTGAGACCGGGGGTGACTTGTGGCGCACAACGCGCTCGATTGGCGGTTTTACATACTCGCGCTTTGAAGATTTAATTTCTCCTCCGCTCTTCTTCAGGCGTCAACAGCGACGGAAACAGAGCCGCAAAGAGCGAGAGGCGAACAGGGAGTGTTTTGATCCTGTCTTGCCTTATGACGAGGATTAAAGCTTACCCAGCTCATCCCTTGATCTGAACTCGACACGAGAGCACGTGGAAGAGACTGTCGAAGGATGCAGCCTGCTCGCCGTGCTCACCTTCACTTGTGATAACCTGTTTTGTGCGTGAGCTCTTCACCCTCATAATTCGGATGAAATTTTGGGTCTGTAGGGAGAGACAGACCCGTCTCGAACGCGGAATGAAAAGCTTATGCGTCGTCGACACCAACATGCGGGTTCCACTCACGGTCGAATTCTCACCCATCATGTCAAGTGCCGGTGGATGCCTCGCTGAATTTGCTTTTCTCCGTTGCACACTGTTCAGCTACGACTGACGCTGTTACCGTAGCATCGCTCCATCTCCAAGATATGATCAGTAATTCCCGAATCGGATCTCAGTGCCTCCGAATTTACTGCCGTAGTGCAGATAGGGCGACCAGTTGAAGGGTAGCCCTGCGAGATGGCTGGCTGCCAAATGTGCAGCATCCGATCTGTCCATCGGAGACAAAAGATCCTCGAGATCGTGGAGAGGAGGCGGGTGTTCCAGGGGGCCGGGGGCCAAGCAAACGTGGGATTCTTCCCCCTCCCGCTCACACGCACAGAACGATCAAGATCGGGGGAAATAAAGATCAGATGCCGAGAGCTGCCAGCCACCTGCCATTTTGGGTGATGTGCAAGATCGTCGCCAAAAACAGAAGGGCAAAACACGCTTCGCATGGTAGTGCAGGAATAAGCTTAAATCCGTCAAATCCGTCAATCCGTCGAGATCGATCAGCGGTGTCCGTGCTGAATGCCAATCCATACAACACTCGCTCAATTGCCTTCTGGCAACGAACAGACAAGTTTCGCGAGACGGTATTCTGTTTTCTCTCGGTAGAGACTTGAAAGGGTGCTACCGGTGAGGCTGTTCATTTCCGATGTTATTTCCATCCAGCCCCCAACCCGGGTCGTTGCGGATCCGGCACCGGGGTGGAACTCCCAACTCCCGCCGGCTCTGTTCCTGCATATCGTGAGGTGGCTGGACAACCCGACAATTGCTGAAGGCCCTGATCGGCCACAACGGCCATCAGCAAGAAAAAAGCGTTTTGGCCGATCAGGGCCTAAAGAAATCGTGGATTCGTGGAAAAAAGCCACTCGAACCAGTAGCTAGGCGGCCGGTTCACCGTTGCCATGATCATCACCATTCGGACTCTCTTACCGACAGAGAAGACGATTGACTGTACCAGACGTCATGACAGACATCCAACACCAAAGTACATCTTCCATCAACGTTCACGACCTGGCAACTAGATAGACTACTGGCTACCTATCTTAGACGTCATGCCAAACAGCAGACGCGTGCTGCCAGCAACTTGAGCGTTCCATGGTGTTCTAATCAGGATGACGGGAACGAGGGAAGACTATTGGCTTACTAGACGTCATGACAACCGCAGGCAGCAAACTCAACTATACACATGGGATATTGTTTCCCTCTTCCTCGCTTCTGTGCCGGTTTAGCGTCGTTATCGTCGTGTTCGTTGTCCGTGTATGATCCGCTGAAGTGACCCGCAATCACTATCTGAATGATATCGGAGGACCCTTCCGTGGTAGAGAGAGGGTTGCAGTGGCAACCAAAGGCTAAGGGGGCCAAGATGCGGATCTGCAAAAGCAAGATTTAGTGCTAGATCTGACCGAGATGCGAGTCTTTAATCAATCTAGTCTGCGGGTCTAGGACCAACCGGCGGAGCCTTGCCGAGACAATGAGAGGGTTAGGGGGCTGGGATGGGGGCTGGGATAAGGGAACATCACGGCTCTATGTGTAAGCCAAGCTGTCCTGCCCAGTTTTGAGGCCTCGGCTCGCAGGTTTCTGTCTCTTTGATGCGTGGCTATGGTAGTAAAAAAGAAAGGGGCGAGACCGAAGTGAAAGACACGCGAGGCAATGTGTATAAAGCCATTATAAGATAGAAGAGAGGCGGAAATGGAGGGTCCAGATGGGAAGGAATGAGTGGCGAGAAAGAGATCACTTACTCGGGCGGTAAAGAAGTGCCGGTCTGGCTTAAAGACCGCTTCAGGTCGGCGATGCTTCGGCCTTTCCGTGTAGTCCCGGCTACACTTGCGTTCGGTGACATCGCCGGTAGTCCTAATATTCAAGGCCCCCCCCCCCCCCCGGTTTGGCACATTGTCTCGAATATCGTCGTCCGTATCACCGACTTTAACAGTCTTGTGATAATAATATCGGGCTACGTTAACGACACCTCTGTTGGTCACTTCTCAGAGTAACTCCCCTCCTCGTCGCGTTCTACATACTGCCAGGAGTCCTTGATAACGAGCGGCGTTTAGACTTCTCCCTCTCGGTGAGCTTTCCAGCAAGTCGTTACGCGGCTGACGATACAGAGGGCGCGCTTCATCAGCTTGTCGGGGATCAGACGCTCCTGGCGGCCATCCCGCTCGATTTCGATGAAGCGCTCGCCACCCAATATAATAATGATGGCGGGATCGAACCCCAGCTGCACCTGACTCATCCAGAGAAGCCCGAGGATCGTAGATACAAACTGGAGTCCATCTTCGTTCATGTCGAATTCGTCGGACGCAATCCCTCCCAAATGGCCAAAATCCTACACCCTCATGAGGGGCCCCCAGAGGGTAAACGACGACAAGACAACGATGCACGTGTAGTGTACGCATACACAGCAAGGAATGCCGACCGAGGGCCCCTGGCAATGCGAGATAGATACCCTGGTCAGCATTGCAGACCCCATGCTTAGGCAAGCAATGCACTCAGAATTAGCGACACCAAACGGCAATGCCCACCCAGGGCATTAGCAACGTGCTTGGAATCGCTACTATCAGTACCCGGATGTTCCCCCGAATCCGGGGTCTGGCCGCGTGTGCATCCTCACAGTAACATCGACGGTGGATCGAGAGGTTGCATTCGCAATGTACGATAGCAAGCGACAAAGCTATGTTCGCGATAGGCACGACATCGGTTCCTTCTTTCTCCTCTTTTACCGCGGTCCTGTCCCTGAGGATTCCGGGATCCCAGTCACACGCGTGCACGCCCTCCTCAACCTCCCCGCAGAGTGCTCGAGCAGCCATGTATTTATTGCACTCGATACTCAGCTTTCTGAGTCGCCCAATTCCCTCTGGGATCATCCTCGACAGCCCGCCATGCGCTTTTCTTCGGTGCTTGGCGCCTTGGGCGCTTTCGCGTCCCTGCCTCTACTCTCAGCAGCCCTTACGGTCGGTGATGTCACTCGCCAGTCCATCACCGCTTTTGCACAGAAGGAGGTGGCCAAACGAAGCCTGCTATCCGATGTCTTGACCGACATCGAGCATCTCACCGAATGCGCCTCATGCGAGGTAAGTGAAGCTGGCCAAAAAAAAAAGCAGCCATGGCAATGGCATATGGCAACGGTCGAGAACTGAAGTCGTGACTGAACTAGGCTCTCCTCGTCGTACTGAAAGTCTTGGCCCATGTGGGCAACGACGCTTTCGTGGGTGTTGTCGTGGATGTCTGCAAGGCCCTGGTATGCTACATCGTTTTGTCCACCACACACGTCTTCTCTGTGCTTTCCCGAATCTCACTGTCTTTGGATCCTCGTAGGGTGTCGAGGACGATGACGTCTGGTAAGCTGTCACGCATAGAACATCCGCTCCTTCTGTAGAGACAAGCGGTTCGCGAAGGGGGCTAATGCCGTGGTGTTTTTGGCGGCAGCGCTGGGGCCATTGGGTTGGAAGGACCCATTCTCGCGCATGATCTGCGCCAGATGACAGTTGGGACAAAGACGTCGACCCTCTTCTGTCTCACCGTCTTCGGCCTATGCGAGTGGCCCGATATCGACACTGCGGGCGCGCCTGCTCTTTCGGCTAAGCCCGAAACGACTCGTCCCCAGTCCAGCGGCAAGCCTCCGCTCAAGGTTGTACACATCAGCGACATCCACGTCGATCTGAACTACACCGTTGGGGCCAGTTGGAACTGCACCAAGAATATCTGCTGCCGGAGCTACACGGTGGCAGACGAGCCCGGCAACAATGTCACGCCGGCCGGTAAGTATGGAAACGTGCACTGCGACACCCCCGTGACTCTCGAGGAGAGCATGTATGCCGCCATCGAGGCCCTGGTCCCCGACAAGTCGTTCACCATCTTCACCGGCGACGTGGTCGAGGGCGCTGTGTGGATGGTCACGGACACGGAGGTGTCGAACGACTTGGACGATGCCTACACCCGCATGGAGACAATAGGCAAAGTCTACGCCGTGACTGGTAATCACGATGCGTGCCCTGTCAACTCCTTCCCGCCTGCACTCGTGTCTACCACGATCAGCACCCAGTTCGCGTACGACATCATGTCGAGCGACTGGGAGACGTGGATCGGCGAGACGGCGGCTGCTGAGGTAGCTTCCAACTACGGCAGCTACTCGGTCGTCGACAGCTCGGGTCTTGGAATCATCAGCCTGAACACTAATTTCTGGTACAAGCAAAACTTCTGGATGTACGAGAAGACCTGGGAAAACGACCCGTCGGGCATGTTTGCTTGGCTGGTGTCGCAGCTAGAGGTAGCCGAGAAGGCGGGTCAACGCGTGTGGATTCTCGGTAAGCCTGAACAGTGCCATGGCGCAAGCTCTTCTCCTGCGGGACGAGGGACGGCAAGACTGACATGAGCAAAATGCCAATAGGACACATGCCGATGGGTGCCTCGGATGCGTTCCGAGATGCCTCGTATTACTTTGGTGAGCCGACAGACCCGCGCCCAACGTGTTGCGGCACGAAACGAGTACTAAGCTCACGATGGCCTGTGCAGACCGCATCATCCAGAGGTTCGATGCCACCATCGCCGCCGTATTCTACGGGTATGTACTCCTTGCCTCTGCCCGGATGGCGTTGCCATTGCTAACGAACGTGCCAGTCACACACACAAGGACGAGTTTGAGATCGCCTATAGCGACTATACCAAACAGGACTTCACAACTGCGACCATGATGTCTTATATCGCGCCTGCGCTGACCCCCACTTCTGGAAACCCGACGTTCCGGTAAGACGACCGCATGGATCGCTCCGAAGCTTTGTGGTGATGGCGGGATGAGCTGACGGCCCCTGCAGCGTCTACGATGTTGACCCGGTCACGTTCGGCGTGTTGGACATGACCGTCTACTACACCGACATCACTTCGGAGACGTACCAGACGAACCCCACGTGGGAGGTTCTCTACTCGGTCAAGGACGCCTACGGCAAGCTCCTGGGCGTCACCGATGCCGCGGCGGAGCTCACGCCTGCCTTCTGGCACAACGTGACGGTGCTGTTCGAGTCCAACGACACCGTGTTTCAGGAGTACGTTGCGCGCAAGTCGCGCGACTACAGCACCTCGCCGTGCACCGGCACCTGCAAGACGGACGAGATCTGCCAGCTGAGGGCGGCACAGGCGCAATATAACTGGTGAGCGCCCCCATCTGCGGGTCGGGCTTGAGACAGCTGCTCTCCCGTGACCCGAATGCGCAGAGACGAGCATGCTGACAAGGGGGGTTTGTCTATAGTGTCTCCATCACGCCTGGTTTTCACGTCAAGCGTGATATCACGACAGGGGCGCTGACGGCGGGAGAATGCGATGGCTCGCAGGCTGTCCCGATCCTGTCGTCCATGGCTGATGTTGCCGGCGTCAAGGCCCTGGAGCAAGCGTTGGCCAATGTCCTCGGGAGCTCGATTCTGAACGTAGAGGTCCCCTCCAACTACACGGTCAACGGGACCGTTTTTTAAATCAGTGATTCGGTGGCGATTTGTAGGAGCCGGGCATTCTGCTGGATTCCTCTGCTCTTTTTGTCGGGCTTTTATACTGTTTATAATCTTTACCTTGACGTGATCGTATATCGGGCTTTCCTCTCCAGCCGAAGTGTGAGACCGTATTATAGATGGACTACCCGAGGCTGCTGCTACCTCGGGCGACCACATCCGGTTTAGTATTGAACTTATTTTCTGTCCCCGCACAGTCTATATCGAATCAACGCACCTAAAACTTGGACACGATCGTGGTTGCATTCCATCCGCATCCTGTAATGTAACAGGTGGCTGTTTACTGATTTGGGGGGGTGGGCGGCCTAGGTATAACACAAGCATCCAGCCGGTGACTCCATCCTCCCCCCTTGCGCCTGACTGGCGGCCCGGAGCCGAAAAACGCCTGTCCGGACCGGAAAACCCAGTTCTGGCTGATTTCGTCAACTAATTCCATCAATTCCGACCTTCCGTGTGTGAATTGGCCTGGAATAGCTTCAAAGATTGATTGGGGGAGAGTTGACGGTTACACAAGTATTGACGTCAACGCGTGGATTCGGTGTATGGACTTGCAACCCTGGTGGCCACTGGACTAAGGAGAAGTCCATGTTGGCGCGCACCCCCAGCCCGTCGTCGTAGATCATGCGGCCGGCCTTCATGGCCCACGGTGGCGTTGACGGGGCCGAGCCAGCCGATGTGGTTCTCGATGACGAGTTGCTTGTCCGCGAGCTGGCAGGTTTTGACGCTGCCAGCTCTCCCAGGTATACATAATTCTACCTGTGGAATCTAGAAACAACTGCCCCCTTTATTTGGCCTATGGTAGTAATATGCGGCAAGTCCCCAGCCTGGGTCGAAGCCTACAATTCACCCCCGACTTACTCAGGTTTGGCGGTATACGGGAGCGTTGCGGAAGCATTTCAGGGCGGCAACTGCTGCTGCTGCTGCTGCTGGAGCTTATGAAGGGAGACAGCAGCAGAGACCATCTGATCAAGACGCGATGCTACACGCTCTCAACCTCTATACGTGCATCTGGCATCTGGCAGCCTGCGGACAGTATGTACTCTGCCCACAGTCGTTCAGCGCGCTCAGGCCTAAAAACACATGGATGTGAATCCAATAAATGAATGCTAAAATAGTTGGTATTAAGAAGGTTGATTCTCCTATTTATCTCGGTTTCGGCCGAGTTCTATCTATGCGAGGAGAGATTTGTAGCGGGATAATGAAACCACAGACGTAGTTAACAAGAGGACTACGACAGTTTAAATGGAAATGTGCGAGAGGAAAATTGATCGGTCGTGGCCAAAAATATCGGGTGGCGTGTCTGCGCATGAATGGGAAGAGCAACCGTGATCGCTCCTGCTCAAGACGGACAGAGCAGAGCAGATTCGAACCCTGACCTGCTGAAACTGATAGAAACAGACTAACGTTAGTCCCCAAGTTAAGCCGTGCAACGCATAACCACTGCACCACCCGTCCAACACAAGGTACATCAGTAAGCTAGGGGCTGCCGCCGGAATCCCGCAGCGCACACAACGCGTAGGGGAAGGGATAAAAAGAAAAAGAGAGTGAAGGGCTACGGGACCTGTAAGTGATAAGTTGAAAGAACAAAAAATACGAAGCGAAGCCGGGACGTCTCCTAGAAGTAGATCTTTTATCAGGTCACTAGCTGTAGCTACTTCGCTGAAAGTGGTACCTTTAAAACCTACCTATATATCTGGCTCGGGGTTGTAGGGCTGACATGTGAAGATGGTCCGTCCCTCACTCGGACTCAGTACCTGGACCGCTTGGCCACAAACGGACTAGACTTGGTGTATTGAAGTCAGACTCACTGGGTATGACCTACATCCTCTTTCCCTTGCACCTCCTCACAACTTCGATTTTGATTACGTATTGCCCCTCCCTGTATTTGCGTTCTGCTGTTATTTAATTCATCTTGTCAAGCTCCTAAGCTCAACACAGAGCTGGTTCACCTCAAGGTCTAACGAAGGGAGTCGCGACGAGCACTTGCCCTTTACGTATGGAATTCGCCAGCCAGGGGTCAATATATTATAGAGGGTAGCACTAATGAGGAGAGGTATAGTACAAGCCGACCCGCCAGAAAAGAGACACCACCGTCGCCGCCCTAGAGTACCTTCCAATGTCGTTCACTCGGCCATCCACGTCTCCTCGCACCCCCCTCTGTCCCGAGGAATATCGGCATCCGCGGATCATGCAAGAATAAGAAGGGGTCCCTCCGCTACCTGGTGCGGATGATGCGCAACAAAACCCCGGGCAACGCTCAAAGCGTGCACAGAAACCCACATCTCAAAGAGTGAGATCAAGGGAGCGGCAGACTGTGACGGGCGGCTGAAGTGTTGTAAGGTACGAGATCTTCAGCCGTGAATGCTGAGAAACCCTAACAATCGCCAGTGAAAGGCGTATACCCCTGGCAGACGGTATTAGACTCGTCGCGGACGAATAAACCTCCACACACCCGACAAACCCCTCCAACACCCTCACGGCTACCAAAACCCCCCCCCTTTGTGTGCCCTCATCCCCCTGGCAACGGGGTCCATGTGTATCAAGACATCCCGCATCTGGATGCTGGCTAGTCATGGCCACCCCACCGTTCGGCGACGATCACGAACGTTCCCGGCGCGGGCAGCAGAAGGTAGGTCTATAGGCTTGGTACGTGTACTAAAGACGTAGTCAACCTCGACGGCGAGACAGGCCATGTCGAAAGTTCAATGAGATCGCGAGATGCAGAGGTTCGTTGTGAGCGCTTGTGGAATTCGCCGCCTTTCTTCCCATACCAACGCAGGCCTGACGTGGGGAGTCTGCTTGTCGAACGAACTGGAGATAGAGCCAACATCTTGCCGGGGGGGCGGAGATCGAGTATGCTTCGATGGGTAGTTAATAGTTGCTTTGAGATGAGGTTCAACAGCAATCTACGCTGCGATGGAAACATTCTTATATATATCTCTCTCTCTCTCTCCCAAAGCAAATCCCTTCCCGTCTTCTTCCTTCCTGCTGAGCCCCCAAAGTTGCCCACCGACCGCTCTTTCGCAGTAGATGCGCTGATTCAGCTACTATCATCAGGCGGGCTTCTCCACTTGTGGAGGCCGTCATCGTGTGATGATGTCGTTGCATCTTTTAAACCAGTCATCGAAGCAGTGGGTTGATGTTGCTTACCACACCACCCTTATGCAGTCATCATCGCTAACCTTGGAAGGCTGAATAGGAGGTGTCGGATTTCATGTGTACGGATCTCCCAGTGCTGACGCCAAGTCAGCGCGACATGTGGGGGCCGGTACCAATGATCAAGGCATGAGGCTCTAAAAAACATCGCAGTCCAAACAGCTAATCGCCCCCAATCTGATATTCTGATATGAGAGCGATTTATTACTGTGTAGTACGTAATCTGATTATCTGCATATCTCTAAAGATCACGTTCTCGGCGGGTTACAGTCAGGCCGGTTCGCCAGTTCGCCGCATCCGGGGGCTGTCTCCCGGAGGTAAACCATAATACGGCTTTGGCTTTGGCAGGTAGGTATTAATTATCCAATGTCTGCAATCGTACGAGCCGAAATCGTTTCAATGCACCATTGCAGCAATGGTTCAGATTTCTTGCTGGCTAGTAGGTAGAATAAAATGTTAGCGACACCGATTGAAATGCGGGGATAATAACTAACTCCTTGTCCATATATTAATATATATACCGCGCCCGTGAGTGGCAGCTCGGGAATTTACGGCCATGGCTATTTTCATTTACCCTTTAATATCCAGCCATCTCCATCGACCAAGCATCACCGCACCCATAATTACTATCCACGGTGGAAACTTCTGCGATACGCGGGGGAATGATGGGGAGTTCTATGTATAGACTTTGAGTTATTGCGCTTGCATAATAGTTTCTTTCGTTCTCTATTAATTACTCCAGGAGGGACACTGGCGATATTGCTGTTGCATCGAGGGGCGGTCCCGGCGGCGGCTTCGCGCTCTCTCTCTTCCAAGCTACTGGTAATTAATAATTCTGGGTGGCTTCCATTTTCTTTTCGTGGAGATAAATAGTCATCCGACCATGAACACAGTTTTCCGAACTTTTTGCTTTGGGGCAATTTTTATATTCCATCGGTCTTGGCCATATATATTACCGGGGTTAAATACTACGGCACGGACCTGAGGTTTGGTGGTGAGTGTGTGTGTGTGACCCTGGCAGCCATCCCAAACCGTTCGTCGTGTTCCCTTCCGTGTCCATGTCTGGTACCTGTAGCATATGTGAAATATAACAATAATATGTAGGTATGGACCTC
Source organism: Diplogelasinospora grovesii (assembly GCA_033297225.1). Classification (NCBI taxonomy): domain Eukaryota; kingdom Fungi; phylum Ascomycota; class Sordariomycetes; order Sordariales; family Diplogelasinosporaceae; genus Diplogelasinospora; species Diplogelasinospora grovesii. The sequence goes on from MU853753.1 coordinate 558,924, forward strand.
GTGTGTCCAGGAATCTGGAAATATTATTATATAATTACCCCTTCTGCTCGCCTGACCTTTACCACCCGTGGACCCCCTTTTCTTTTGACTCTGACATCATCCCAATATGCGGCGCCTCTCTTGATCTTGACAGCAACCTACTCAATTCCAACCAAAACAAGACGATGCACCTCAGATGGTTGCTTGGGGGTCTGGTTCTGGTCTTGTGCCACCACACGAGCTCAAGTTTGGCAGTGAGGGCGGAAGGCTTTTCAGGAGCAGTGGACTTTGACAACATAACCAACAACCAACACCTGACGTTGACCTGGGACCCGGCACAGCCAGAATACTACCCCCTTACCATCACCCTTCAACTTCTGGACAGAGGTGCAGATGGGCATTCGGCGAATGGGTATATGGTTAACATTACCTGTATGCTTCCCCCCCTTCTCCAGTAATCCTATGGGGAGTCAATCTGGTTAACGGGGGGAGGTGTTGTATAGCAAGTGTAAGCGGAAACGAGTATGACTGGAGCGGCGTGCCCTACCCATTACACTTTAGTTCCTCCGGTCTCTACCAGCTGGAGATACGCCCGTCGAGCTGGACAAGTGGTGGTGGAGATGACGTGCCAGTCGTTGCGAAATCGCCGTTCTTTACGATACAAGAGCCGAACACGACGACGAGTTTGGTGCCTACCTCAGTACGTTCCCATTCCAGATCAACCCCTTCGTTTCTTTCCACTCTAGCTCATTCACCCTGTTTCATTTCCCCTTCGTTATTGTTAGTGTTTGTGAAGACATTTTTCATTTCATTCTAAGCCCATTCGCGTTATGCCGTCGGTGCTGTGTGGGTGGGGGAGGGCGGCAAATATTAGAGGCAAAAAAAGGGGGGAGGGATATAGTACAGGTACATAAAGAAAAGGGAGGGAAGGGTGAGAAGAGCGAGGAGAAGAGAGAAAGACAGAGAGAGTGCTAACAAGAGTACTTTAGCAACCGACCCTAATAAACTCCTCGACCCCAACTACCTCTCGCAACCGACCCCTCGCCGTCGGGTTAGGAGTGGCAATCGGTCTACCCTCACTCGCAGCACTGGTGATTGTGAGCTGGTGTTTCCGACGGAAAAGAAAACGGGCAGCGGCTGAGGAGAGGAAACGGAGGATGATGATGGTGAGGAGTGAGTTTATCATCGACTAAACCTAGACAAAGGGACGAACAACGTCACGAAGTCAAGAGACTCGCGCGCCGTCCGTTGAGACCAAAGGGGGTGAATAGGGTCTGCCTTTATGGACTTATGATGGATAGGTATGACGCATTATTAGACAGGGGCTTCTTGCGGAGAGGAGGCTGAGGGGGGGTATACTCAACTAACGGGACATGGGAAACGGAGGGTCTTCCGAAGACATGCGATCCAGAAGACCTCGAGATGGGACTTTTGCTATGGGCGGGCGATGGGAGTTCGGGGCGAAGACCTGAACGGGGATGATAATAGTTCGGTGAAAGCGAGGCGTTGGAGGATATCTCACGGCGGGGCGGTTATTGTGTCAACGTTATCCCGTAGTCCGGATGGGAGGGGGGCATATTGTTAATCTGAGATCACGAGGCGTCTATTTTTTTGGCAACCGTATGCGAATAGTGCCTCATCGCTTGCCTGTCTAGTCTTCGTGTGTAAGCGTGTCGTAAGGCTCTCAAGAAGTTGAAGTGACTAGATGAAGTGAGTGCACATTGAACAACCTGTATCATCGATGTGTCCATCTACGTATGCATTGGTTTGCCTTGGTATTGCTGAACTCATGGTACTCGACCTTCGGGTTGTTTCCTTCCAGGTTTGGTGGTCTCTCTCTTTATCTTTGGTAATATCACTTCTATTGGCTCTGATCTAGTTATCTCCGCCATGGATCTATACTATAACAGCTGCAATATTACCAACAGCCTGAGCTGTCGGTGTCCCTACGTATCCTTTAGTCTAATTTTCCTGTTAACTACTCAGACGAAACCACTGGCACCGGGACAGCAGCTCCGTGCCTAACATGTAATCTGCACTAGGTCTATCTAAACTCCTTGTTTCATCCGTTTACCTGTACGTTGAGTCTCTTGCAAAGCCCGGGTCCAGCGCAAACTGGGTCAAGTTCAGCTAATTATAATAAGCCATCCGGGCTCATTACCCAGTACTATAAACTAAAGTACGCAGTCGCATTCTTTACGTTTACGTTTGAGCTTCTGAAGCTTCAAAAAAGATCATGATCTTCTCCAAACTCCTTTATATACCTTACGTACTGTCAGACGCTTTGACGACCGTCTAGTCTAGACACACTGGGACTTCAGAAGTTTCCACAATAATCTTGGTACGTACCTAGGTATCTAAGACTGACGGAAGCATGACAACCTACCTACCTAGGTACCCATCGGAGTTAAGATGTGGAAGATCAGGGAAAGGGCGCAGGGCGCAGGACTTATGCATGTCGGATATTAAGATTTCAGTAGTTCGGATAGACGGTACAGAGAACACCACTAAAGTACGTACGCAGTCGGTAATTTAACACCGTAAAGACACCTACATGTACCTAAGGTAAGGTAAGGTTGGGTGACGCTATTATAGCCAGGCTGACATACATTCAGATGTCAGCTTCTAACGCCGACAGATATCCGCAAGTTCGGGATATGCTTTGATATCGCCGTGACGGCACATCAAAGGCCGTCCAGCTCGCGTATAGTTGATTGGACAGCAAGTTTATGCGTCGCCGTCCGTCCCGGCCGATTGCGGATTTTGGTGCCCATCATGGTTAATATGGAGTTAAAAAAAATCCAGTCATCATCAGCATGCGTTGTGTACGTAGTCAATACTCACAGCTGGCGCACACGCAAAAACAGCTGGATCCTCCTGTGATTCACAGAACCCCGCGTCGAGTGGGACTTGCGCACCGTCTTACCGCGAATAAAAATATGTGAAAGAGCACGAGTGTCTCAGTGGTCAACCAGGAACCTTCAAGTGAAAGGTATATTGATTATGTGTGTTCGATCCTGCGACCAGTCCTAAACTTTCAGTAAAAGTACAGAGTATTAGATCACACCACAGCCATGCCACCATTCACAGGCCGACCAAAACGCCTCCTCCGTATTGATTGGCTGAACTTGGCGAGTCTAAATGCAGGTGCTTGCTAGCTGCATGATGCACGATAAAGCTATCTCGTCTTCGCTGGCCCAAGAGCTTTTATCGAGGAGGGTATGTGCGGGGAAGACAAAGCCACGCAACACAGCAAACAGCTGCTAGTCCGGCCTGACTTACACCTCGACTCCGAGAGTTTCTCCGGAGTAGCTCCCCGTTGTCCTGGCTTTTGGCGCCTGGACTCCAGTGGTGTGATAGTATCCTTGAACCGTCGGAAACCGCCATCCCGTCCTGTCCGTTCCTTTGCCAACCCATCGTGTCCAGGCAGTATCCCAACCCATCGCTACCACTGCTTCCGCTGATCGTGATCCTTTGTGGGTAATGTGCATTTTGCAAGTCAAAAAGCAATAAACCGCCAGATGAACGCCGTGAGCCCTGACCTGTTGTCCTGATCACCGGGCTGGTGGTATCTAGAACAAACACAATAATAGAAGACTGACCCGCCCGCCCATTTTTCTACCGTGTATGCGCCGTCATAGTTGGGCGGCCCTTATGTCGTAAAGATGAGAAAATCTTGTCCAAATCATGAGATCAGTGAGAGGTGAAAGTGCCGTCATAGCGAGTAGTTGTGCAAGTCAGGATAGATGTACATGTCGAGGTCTAACCTGTCGTTGTTGGTCAAACCCATCGTGGTCGCGTCGTAGGTTATATTGGGCGCGTAGCTGTGGTGGTGATGTTGGTGGTCTTTACTGAGCTGCTGCTGTGCCTTGAGCTCCAGGTAGGTGGCGTGCAGTGATACGTAGGCCTGATTCAGCACATCGTTGCGCTGCTTGTACTCATTGAGCTCCTGTTCGAGGTCCTTTATCCGCTGGTCCTTTCGCTCGCGGTATGCCCTTTGTGATGCCCGATTCTGTGCTCGTCGTCGCTGTTCGCGAATTAGTCTCTAGGCGATCCTGCTTCCCCAGCGCCCCTCGATAAGGTACGAGCATGTGTATATACATACCGACAGAACCTGCGGAGGCGCATTCTTGTACCTGTTCTCCCGTTTTCTCTTGGGCGGTTGCTTTTGCTGTTGCTGTGCCGACTGTGATGATTCGTCCTCCTCACGCCCTGGGCTTGGGTAGCCGCTGGCGTTCTCGTTGCTACTGAATTCGGCCATATATGCCAAGTCGGACTTGATATCTGCTGTCAGAACTTCGTCCAAATCCCACTTTCTCTGAAGCAGCCAAGGGATAACAGCGGAAAGTGCAACTCACCGGTGAGTTAATAGAGCTCTGAGAGTCGGGGGTATCTAGATACTGTTCTGCATCTCCAAACACATGAAGTACTGAGCTGGTAGGGGAGGGTAGGTCGAAGAGATGGTTGATGTTGTCCATGACGCATTGTTGCTCCGTATGAACTACGATATGCCTAGCGTGAGCTTCGCCAGGAATGCGAGACCTGTATGGAGGTTATAACGACAAGGTGATATGACTAGCTTGGTGTTGTTGTTGTAGCTTTTGGTCGAGTGTGTTAGCTGAGATTCTGTGGGGTTCGATTCGGAGAAAGGACCGGGCGAGCTTCCTTATAACCTCCAGCCCGTTGTCCCTTATTAGCCGCACTTGCAGCAGGGCCAAGTCTCAATCAGGGGACATGGGCAATGGAGGGGCAAGGCGAGGCAAGGCAAGGCCCGGCCCACATGCTCGAGAGCACCGAGACAAAAATATCATGTACGTGCTTCTTGAGCCCAGCACTAGCCCTCGACATCATGGTGGCTTTCTCTCGATGTGCATCTCCTTAGCTTGCATGTCGGCCGGGACAGCCAACAGGGGATCGACAAGGTTGAGGGTGGATGACAGGTCGCAAAACGGTACGTACCTGAAGAGATATGCACCTGTATGCGCCAGCGCGGGCAATGTAACGCAAAGTGTACGTTCCTCGACCGCCCTTTCTGCACAGCTATACAGCTAATTCAGCGGACGTTGGGAGCAACTGGCGGCGATCAGAGCTCCCATCCGGTGGTCGGCACACACTTTCGCATGCTTTGCTGTAATTGCCTGGCAGCCCAAGCCATGTGTTTTCCCTTTCCAGCGCCCTTGTCCATGACACCCTTCCCTCGACAGGAACCGATTTCCGGTCCTGGCGCACGCGGAGCATTTTCGGGGGCGCGGGCTGGCGGCTTGGATCAACCTTTTCCTTCCCGATTGAGACAGACAGTGCAGATGGTTTCTGCTGCTCTGATAGGGCGAGCTCTCTCGTCATCTGTTACGAGTCATGGGAAGTTGTAGGCACTGAACTTAGGCATCAGATGAAGCCGTGTAGTTGACAGAACACCTTAATTCGTGAGGGTGAGATGTTTAATTTTGGAATCGCAAACTTGCGGGAAATTGAGCTTTCTTTTCTTTGCCCTATAAGGCTCAGGGAAGGTACGTGAAACGAACACGGAAGGCAGGAGCGAGTGAAACGGCCACAACGGGCAACGGCCCCACCAGCCTCACCGTGGTGGTTTACGGGGCCCCCGTGACAAGGCTTGAGCATACGAAGTAGGTGGATTTAAGACTTGCGTGCAGCAAAATGGAAATTGTGTCTGACCTTTGCACTCAAACCAGCGAGTGCCATTGGAGGGGCAGATTTTAGCTGCCTGATATGATGATATCTCAAATCACCTCGTTTTCGAGGTGCCCTTTTGGTCGATGGCGGCACGTATTGTCGTCGATGCAACAGTGAGATAGAGCTCGATGTGGAATCAGCCATGCCGGGGTAGATCTCGTGATGGAAAGCTTGTGTGGATCTACGCTGCTTCGCCCTAACTTAGCTAAGTCCCTAGACCTTCGTGTTGTGCAGAGGACTTTAGACTAAGCTAACAGGGAGGTCAGCAAGAGAGGTCATCTCAAGCAAGGGGTGGGAGAGAGCCAGGCAATGCTAGTATGAGACGCTGTGTGGACTTGCCCGGTGTTCAGGGCAGTCATCAACCCCACGACCCCTCACATGGGACGAAGAGGAGGCGGCGGGTGCTGGAGAGGGAAGCGCGTGTCTGAGCTGTCATTTGGAGTACCTAGTTAGCCAGGCTTGCAGTTGAGTATAGCGTCAATTGGGAGGGCCTTGGGCTCCAGCGGCACTTGCATCGGGATACCCTGCAACGACGTGCAGTCGCGGGTAAGCGAAAAGTATGGCACGGCGCCTCCATCTCAAGGCAGCCCCAATAACTGTGACCCTATTCGTCAATGCTTGTCCGCCAACCCACTAAGCTTTTGCACTAAACTTTCTCGCTCCGCTAACGCCACGCTGCCGGCGGCAACCATCAGTAAACATTATCGGGAACCGGGGCCGAAGCGAACTTTTGAGACTTGAGAGGTTTGGCTGGCAAAGACCTCAACACGAGAAACTGGAAACCTAAGCCTCCCCCAACCCGATTGCCCACCATCCACCACCAAACGACCGAAAATGATCTCATACAGCACTTTCAACCCAATTGAGCAACCGTTAGCGAGTGTGGCATAGAAGGTTCCGAGGAGAAGAACTTTGCATTTCCAGAGATGCATCTGACATGATACGGGGGAGGCGGCAGCTTATCTCTCACACCGTAAGGATTGCCGGGACGAACGGACACCGCTGAATGGAGTTCTACCCCACAACACCACAGATTATCTCTGCTGCACTGCAGTGGCTCTCCTCACCTTGACGACGAGGAGCAGGGCGCCCTTACCGAGCGTCAGATCCGAAAGCGGAAGCTCAATGTGCGTGTGCTGGGAACTTTTGTTTGTGATTACCTCACCTGGTCCCTTCGATGCGTCGGATTCGCTAGTGTACCTCGAAGCGACGGGAATATCTCAAGTCGGTAAAGGCTCAGAACCTTAAGCATACCTACATACCTATGCCAGGGACGCCATCTCCTTCTAAAAATGTCGACAGTATTGGTGCTGCCTGGAGACCTGAATCCGATGCGGCCGCCACCGACCGCCGGATTCTCGGAAGGCCCAAGAATTTTGTTGTCACTGGACTGCAAGCAGTAGTCAGCACTCTAATCAGTGTTCTTACTTCCCCAGGCATCAGTTTAACGGGCCTCACGAGTGGTTCAGGAACCGAGACATATATACAGCCGATTACTGACGGCATATGCAACGCCCGACACCGTAGCGGCGGTATTCCAGGCTGTCTGTTTCTCAACTTTTCCACCAATCCCGTCCGCACCCGCAAATGACGATAGGTCTGTCAGAACCACCAACCCGCGAATGTGCCGCCACAATACAGCAGTCTACACATCAAACACCATCAGACGGGTGAGGCTGAGCGAATGCCCCCCATTCTGCCCCAGGCTGAACCTCGCTATATGTTCTTCCCTTCCTGGCAGGTCCGAAGCACGGCATGGAGGTCGGCAACCCTCTACCCCTTTGCCATGCTTTCCCTCGCCGCATCCACGGCGTGCGCGCGCCCTTCGGCCGGCCCCCAAACGTGGCGGTTTCGGCTGGGCTTTCTATCCGGAAGCCTACGGAGCCCGGCTGGCACAAGGTACCACGTGGGTACACGACTGTGCCGCATTATGAGGCTGATCATATATCCCTCCCTGATATAGCCCCATGAGGCTGACCATAGGACTCTCTCCTTCACTATATGCAGCGAATACATGTAATCAACACAAACAGTTTTGAAGGATGAACGAGCTGACTACTTCAACCCCCTATCTGCCCACTGCAATGCTTCCCGCAAGGCCGGCCAGGCAACAACAATTGGGCACCTTTGCTGCTGCTACTCCCCTGAGTGAATGCTACCGCCACTACTGCGATGTCATGTAGCTGCAAGAGGCTTTGGACCGGAGCCCCATCCCGTGTGAAAGGGTGGTCCAGCATACCTGCATTCTGCATTTTCACCGGTAGAAATGGTAGATACGGGCCTGGGCACTGCATCGATTATAGGGCACGATGCAAACGCGCAATGCTCTTTCCGTTTTCGTATCCATCTTATAATACGGTATCTATCGTGTGTGAAGACGGGGCGGAAATCACGAACATAGATGGTAATATCCGCTCCGCGATACGGTCAATGCATCTGATAACTACCCCGTAAGTCGAGTCAGCGGGAGAGGTATATTGCATCCGTCCGGTGTCAAGACGTTGCATCTGCACGGTTCTTTGACTCCTGCTGACGTGCACCCAGAACATTGAGCTCTTCTTCTGCCTGTACGTCCATTATTGGAACGACCCGGAACAATTGCAACTCGACTCACTCTCGGCTCTTGGGCTTCTTCAACGCCTTGCCCTCCGATATGGCGTGCGCTACAATGTATCAGGCGTTATCACGATACCCGGAACGTGTTCCCTCATCTTGTCAACTTGCGCACTGTTGTAAACGGCAGCTCCACCGTACCGAACCCCATGGATCGCCGCGGAGTGCAACCGTGTCAGGGATTCTTCTCCAAGCTTCATGATTGGCAGGTATTGCAGATCGAGAACCGTGCAACCAACAACAAATGGAGCCCAAAATCCTCCGAAACGGTCTGTCGGGGAATGGCGGATGGGTCCTTCCCGACAAACGGGGCCTACGTTCCCTGTCAAACGGTACCCTCACCGGATCTGCAGCCAAAACCAATCTGCACTGCACGTTCAAAGGATAGGCATGTGTAGTTAGCGACGGGGCAGATATTAGGTAAGGTATGAATGCAGACAGTTATTTGGAAATTCTCTTTTATAGCTGCTTTAGCTTTACATACAAAAGACCGGATACCAGATACAAACTTCATTAAAGATCTTCTGCGAGCGGGTTCTTGTCTTGTATCAGCCGAGCTCAAGATACGTTACGGCCGGGGGCTCTGCATTGAGTAAGTCTCGACGGGAGGCGGCCGCCGCAAGTATAAAACTTCAAGCATTCCTCCTTCAAAACTGGTCAGCAGAGAGGGATTTGGTTCGGTGTTTGACCAAGTAAAACCTTCCTTCCTACAAAAGCCATGATAAAACCGTGTGGGGGAGTACAAAAGACCTACCAATTTTAAGCTCAAGTTTAAGTAAACTCGGCCGAGAACCTACTGTGTTGTACGGAGTACGGAGTATGTAGTTTAAGAGGTAGAGTAATAGCGGGTAGTGGAGAGCTGCCAAACCCACCGACTTTTACACCAATCCAGCCAATAAGGCGATCACCCTTAGTTCCCGATTATTGGCTTGTCCTCCGACTTTACACAAGGGGACACCACCACCACACCTCCATACCTTACCTCCATAACTGAAAGTGCACATACATACACACAGTAGCATAGCACTGCAGGAGGGCAGGAGAGTTTTATTCAGGTGCCTAATTAATAGTTGGGTGACACATTTATGCATATCGACGTCTAGGGATTCCGACGAAAAAGCACATTCTCGCTAATTAATGCTGGAGTTTTGAAGAAGGCTGTTGAGGTTGTCAAGATTGTGAAGCTGTATTATGTCGCTCAGCAACCACGCTAATTACTTAGGTAGTACTCTTTGAAGATCAAAGATCAACCCGATATGAACTGACCCTCCCCCCTTCGAGGCCCAGCGTCGAGCCTTGACCCGTTCGTTTCCGGTTAAAGGTCGTCCAGCCTTGCAGCAGCAGCAGCAGCCCGACCACGGCCCACGTTACACAACGTCCAGACCGGCGGAGCGCCGATATTACCACACACACACACTCTCTCTCTTTTATCTCTCTTTTCCCCCGCTCACCACTTGGCACTCACTCCCACTGCCCAACTGCCACGACAACCGCGAGCACATTTCATACATATATTAGTGTACGGACATGGTAATGTGACGGACGAGGTTGTCTGTCGGATGGGTAGGTTTCCCTATCGTACCGATCGTAGTTACCGACAGGACTCAACAAAACAAACCCAAAGAGGGGGCTGGCTGAGCCAGATTTTCACTAGTTAAATAGCTCTACCGTAGATGGATGATGGATGATGGATAATGGATAGATGACGTTTCAGCCACACAACCATACACAGTAGAACCAAGAGTTCATCCATACATACTGGCATCATCAGATACGTTGCGTCCACAGGCAGGGAACCAATTTTTTTATCAGATTAGATTAGATGCCAACCTGGAAGTGATCAACAACGGCAAGTATTAACTTATCAGCCGGTTCGGTCATACACAGCCCGCTCGTGACATGAAGAAGAAGAAGTGTTCGATTACGGCGGCTTTCCATTCTTTTCCCAAACTTGACTTGTTCGGGAGAGTCGGAGAGTCTGCTGTTGCTTTGCTCAGTTTGGGCAATAATATCACCGCTTCACCTTCACTGGTTGAGATGGCATAGCAATAATTACGGTTTTTTTTTCCCATGCCACATAAGCTTAAACCCGCCGATGTTGTTTTAGATGATTACTCAACACTGTGTGCTCACGACATCATCAAGATCTATTTTATTTAAACGAACAACGATGGGATGGGATGGATGGATGACGTATAAACCATCAACGCAACAGTGGCTAGGTGCATGCGGTTGCCACATGGCGCAACTTAAAGAACCTTAAACCTAATGCAAGCCTCTGTTAACAACTCAACTGGGCATGGAATTCCAGCACTTTTGTAAGGTAAGGTGTTTGTATTGTATTATACAGCCAGGACAACTCCTCCCCCTAAATACCACACTACTACGCTACGATGCTACACATCCCCTCCACGATTGGATTTGGATGGGCAGCCGTATGCACATGCACGCTAATGCATATTTTGACCCTGCAACAACGCAACTGTTCTCGAGGGGCAGCGGTGAGCTTAACAATTTATTTTACACACACAAGTTCGTATTGTACATACAACCCAAGATCTCGGTCGGTCGGATGTGCACAGGAACGCCTCTCCACGTCATTGGATACACCTAGACCACCCCCCCCCCCAAAAAAAAAATAAAAAAATTGGGAGAATCGAAATCGGCTGAACTACCTATTTCGTCCAATTCCCCGCGAATGTGGTTCACACACGTCTAGATGTGGAAAGTGGGATGGCGGTGGTGATGGTGAATGGTGAAATTTGAAAATGCGGTTTCCCATCCCCCCCCCCCCCCCAAAAAAAAAAGTCGCATTTTCGTAAGGTAGCCTGGTCAAGACAACATTGGGAAATCCGTGCTGCATCTTCATCGCGATGTACTGTACTCAATCGAGCTCAACTTCAGTACCTTCTGTGTTGACTTGGCCGCTCGATTGCAGAGACTTTAAACAGCAGCCTAGTGGAATGGGCTTGAGTTGAGTCCATACAGAGCCTGTCGATTCTGCGAGGCTATTCAGACCACTACGCTTTCGAAAGTGCTCGCAGCCCAGCTTCAGCCTGCGTAACGCCGGGTTCGAAACCGACCTCTTTGCTCTTCGCGATCGCCTGCTCGAACATGCGCCGAGCCTCGTCGGTGTTGCCGAGCATCTTTGCAATGTCTCCTAGGTTGCACAGCGCAACGGCGCATGCTTCGTCGCATTCAGGCGTCCGTTGCTCCCCCTGCGGCTCCGTGGCGTGTTGTTTTGCGTTGGTTGCCCAGCGCTGGGCCGCCTCTAGATAGGCAGCTCTTTTTTCTGCTGCCGTCTTCGAAGGCAGCGTGGGATCGAGCATGGCGTCCACCGGATTGGCGACGAGTCCTGTGGTAGGCTGCTGAGCAAAGGAGATGGCGATGTTGTTCACTAGTGGACCCAAAGTTAGTTACACATAGAAGAAGCAGGCAGCGTTGGGAGTTGGGGCACACTTACTCAGCACAGCGCTGTGGCACGGGTTTTGTGATAACCTGAGAGCCTGGAAGAAAAGGGGCAGTGCCAGATGAAACTGGGACTTGGTTTCGTAGCTGTGACCGAGCGACTCCAACGCTCCCCCTATTTGCTCTGAACTCATCCAGTCACCTTCTCCCTCCTTGAGCCCCTCGATGGACCGTCTTTGAAGCTCCTTGAGAGCAGTCTCGACAGCCCAAACAAGCCGCTCATGCGCCAGGTCTGGCTTCAGCAGATGTTCGTCCGAGTAGAGTGCCGCAAGCTTGACACTGATGCCCACAGCCTTGCCCAGTATTCGGGTCCGCTTACCCCACAACGTCTCAGGCACTTCGTCTATCTGAGTAGTTTGCCCTGACTTGTCTGCGGAAGGAGCCTGTGATCGTAATAATGACGACGTCGTGGCAGTGCCGTCCTTGACGCTCTTCTCCATAACCTCCACCCAGCGCTTACAGTCACTCAACAAGTTCTCGAGAACCTTTGTCGCGTTGTCAAAGTTCTCAATCTTTTCCAGCCATGCTGCAAGCTGGATCTTGATGCCCATGACATCGTCTGAAAAGTGGTCTAGCCCTAGCTCGTCGCATTGCTCGAGCGCAAGCTTGTAGTATTTGAGTGCCAACTTCGGGTCTGGCGCGTAGTTGCTGTAGTAAAGCGCTCGGCGCAACGACTTTGCGATCGGCGCGGGATATCGGGTGAACTGCTCCGAGTAAAAGTAGGTGAAGTAAAGGCGGACAGCGTAGCCGATTATACCGGCTGCTGCGAGCAGACTATCACCCATGTGTTAGCAGACGAGCTCCAGTGATGGCCTCCGAGAAAGGAGGGCGGGGGGGGGGGGGGGCGCCTACACAGCAATAGCGAGCACAAGCTCCTCTGGGTTCCGCCGGAACTGCGTCCGCCAGGTTTCGCTCTTAAAGATATTCCCCAGATTCCTGAAGCTTCCCCAGAGCGCTCTGCCCACGAGACGTGGGATGGCTGACAGCGGAGGAGGTGGCGGCGGAGCTTGCCTAGGCGACTGCTGGTTGTTCGGCCGGCCTGATGTTGATTGAAATCGGCATTGAAGACAAGGGGCGCCCGCGCGTGTCCGTGAATCCTTGATCAGCGCAATCTGTATCCGGACGGGCGCTGACCGGCATCGCGGAGTTTGTAGAATCGAGAGGTGCCGAAGCGACCCGGCGGTCCGCATGGTGCTTATTCTGGCTGCAGACATGCTGAAGGGTCTGCGAATGTTGCTGCAGGTTAGTATTAGGGTGCAATTGGAGCTTCGAAGAGCTATCGCGACTCAATTCCGGCACATGCTGATGATGCTGAGAGCCGTTCTATCGTACATACAACTTTCGGGTGTTGTGCTTTCTAAGTGATAAGGAGCTCGGTCGCAAATTTCCTGAGCTATCGGCTTTCTGCCTGAGGCGCTAACGCAGAGCGATGACGGCAGCGACCGCATGTCATAAGCTCCAATCCCTGCCCCTCCCGAGGTTCATGCAGCAAGCCCCTCCAGATCCAATCGATCTTCGGATAACCCCGCGATACGGCCCGGTATTGACTTGCGACAGACTCAATTTATTACTATTGCGATTTTTGACACATCACTTGACTCAAGCATCTAGAATTGGTGTCCAGGAAACCAATTCAGTTTGCAATTTATCTCTTCAGACATATCACAATGCCAGGATTTGAGCCCAAGACCACAGTCCAGCTGGACCCTCCAAAGGATGACCCTATCTCCGTTGAGGAACTATCCAAGATGAATGGTATGGGATCCTGTGTTTCGCTCACTCTCTCCTAGTTTCCTTTTTCCTTGCTGGATCTCTTGCTGGTGGGTCCGACTCTGTCAGTTTCTGTAGCTCGTGATTGGTCACAGTCTAACTATGGGTGTTATTATCAACTACTTATGCAACCGTTTTCGGTCTTCAGTCTTCTTAGATATATGCTAACTGTTGGGCTTACAGGAAAGGAGGGCGCAAAATGCTATGTAGCTATCAAGGTAGATATATTCCACAACTTCAATAGTGCGTGTGCAGGTGCTGATGAGTCTCGCGCAGGGCAAGGTATATGACGTGTCAGGAAGCAAAGCCTATCAACCAGGTGGCAGCTACCATGGTAAGTGCTGAGTCAACATATTCCTGAGCTTGGAGCATGAACCTCGTCTGCTTTCTTGGAATCTTATCAAAGCTTCTTGCAAAGCACGTGGCGAAAGAGGACAGAGAGGCTCAGCCATATAAAAGCACTTCCCAGAGCCATGCATCGAGGCCGCTTGCTGACATAAAAACTGCAGTATTCGCCGGCAAAGACGCCTCACGAGCCCTCGGGTTGATGTCAACAAAAGAATCAGACGCAGTCCCGGAGTGGAAGGATCTCGACGACAAGGAGAAGAAGATCTTGGACGACTGGGTTACCTACTTTTCCAAGCGGTACAACATTGTGGGGAGGGTGGAAGGTGCTACTAACACCGAATAACGAGAGGGATTTGGTTACGGTTGTTGTACGGGTATCGAGATTTCGGCGATCTTCCGGGCTTTGCTGTATAGAAAGGTCTCGAATTAGCACAACTTGTCTGTCTGTCTGTCTGTCTCATTGCGGAACAACATTTCTCTATGAAGGTCTTCCTCTCCGCCTGCTTGCTCAGCCCATGTAAGGTAGTTATCTCCGATGGAGCCGATTTGGATAGACGGGCAGGCATTGGCTATGCGGGTGGTCTCTTTTTTGTTGGGGGTGAACAAGTTGCGCAATTTGAGTCTTGGATATTCTCCACGGGAAGCTTCCATGACTGGTCGTTAGTGAATGGGAGGTCGGTTTTCTGTACAGTCTTGATGCTGTCGTGCCTTTTGATAGACAACCCTGAAGCACCTGAACGCGGGGATCGACGAGTTCTTGTAGGCCAGCCAGGTCGCTTCTCCGTGTATGACATGCGGTAGGACAGAGAGGGCACGGGAATTGTCTCGGTCTGGAGTGAAGTGACATGACAGGCTGATCGGTTTGACTGGGGCTGCCTGTCAAATAATTTACGTACTACGGACACAGAATGAATGAGACACAGTTTGGGGATGAGCACACGAACACAACATCTCATGCATGACTAAAAGTATGCAATGGGCAATGCCGGCTAATCTAGACTCATGTGCCTCTGCCGTGTAACAAACCCCCCACTGTGTAACTGGATGCTTTGTCCCCGCCGGTCAAAGGCAGTTGCTCACATGTGTTGATATATCAATAGAGATCTGCAGAGACCTAGCTTTGTCCGATATTGTTGATTCGAGGCCCGACAACTTTCGGAGGGTGTCACTGAGAGTACTAAAAGACAGAAAGTGGTGACGTGCATATATATATGTAGCCGCTATTTTTCATGTCGGACGGCAACGGATTGCAAAATTGTATATAGTTGTGCAACCTCAGGGCTTCCGTTCACACACAAAACCCAAAGAAAGTCAAGCCGATCACATTAAGCCCCCTCCCCGCATACTGCACACGACTGTTACCGGGGTAATTCGATGTCAGGTCCCAGTTTTTGCATACGTACGCAGGCACCGATAAAAGTGTGTCGTGGGCCATGTACGGTGCCGAACATTGTAATATTAGGTAGGTATTACTCAGGGGGGCTGAGGCCTTTAAGTTGTGTTGACACTTGGGTAATGCGAGAAGCCGGCTCCGGCAGGGTACGACGGTCAATGTTGCTTAAACGTCACTTGATCATACTGAAGAATGCATGTCCGATGCTGCTGCATGGTAGTCTGGCCAACCGATGTGTTGACCATGTCTTGTGATACCTGCATGCACCTATTATATGCTGGTCATACACACTACCTAAGCTGGGCTGACAGCTTGAAGGGGTTTGTGCTACACTATTTAGAGAGTGTGTCCTCCGGGCACCCGAACGTAGGTAGGTACACAAGATATGGATAGATGCCCAAAATGCTCAAATATGGCGGGTATTTGGGTGGAGAAATACACAAACACAAGAGAGGGTGTCAAAGGCCACGCGAGGACGTTGCACACGCGGATGCGCAAAGACAAAATGACACAGTCGGCGGCGTCCCATTCTGGCCATTCTGGGTCTCCCCCCTCACTTCCGGACTGGAAGACGGGACCTAGCGCATTTATTTCTGCAAGAAGACTGCCGTGTACCGCATCAGACCACCCAGGCAGAGGGGTCGTGGGGCCGGTGTGTCAATACCCCCTGGGAGAGTCACACACCGAGGCTGCATATGCAGTTTGAGACGCTTGTAGTTGTGGCACATATGTATGTGTGTGTGTAAGGGCCCAGAAGAGACGAAGAGGATGGGATTTGAAGGTTGCGCAGAAAAACCTCCCCATATCGACATGATCGACGATCTACGTTGCCTAGCACAAGAACCTGGATCGTGGATACATGTTGAGGCTCAGATGGAAGACATGCACTGGCTGGCAGAAATGGAACTTGGTACTACCTGGAAGGTGACCGAGTTAGGCAATTGGAAGTCTAGTCTGGATGCGTGCATCAGTGCCTAACTCGATGAGCCACGTGGGACCGTTGCCTTGGGCAACAGATGGGATGTTGTATCGTTTGCGTGTAGTCTTGAACGGGTTGCACATGCAAGCAGTGTGTCAAGTCAACTTTTGTCTAACAGTGTATCTATTTCGGTCCTCTCGCTGAGAGGTGCTAGTTCAACATCTACATTTACAGGTTTAGAGAGATATCCCTCTTAACCCCTATACCGGGTCAGATAAAACATGTTATGCACACTTTTGTCTACTTAATAACGAGCGTATTGTTCATGTATTCTCTGTCCGTCTAAGACAGTTTTCTTAACGCACACAGCACTCATCCTCCCACTAGTTAGGAAGTGCTTGATGTTTCTTGACGTGACCTCGAAACGTCCCATCCTGAAACAGGAGTTTTCTGCAGCAATGCCGGGGGATATATATGCACGGCGATAGTCACAGTGACGGCGCTCTCTCGCATGATCGAGGAAGGAAGGCGTGCCCGGGGTCTGCTCGGTTCAAAACCCGACGGGAGAAATCCCAAAGGCAATGTTGCCTGGAAGAAAAGGGCGTTTCCAGCATCCCCCGGGGGGAGTTGATTCAGGATCTGTGTCCGCCTGCTAAAAGTATGAGTAAGGGGTTGGGTTGAAGTGAACTGTGGTACGACGCACCTTGGGAACCACCGTGGCCCATAGTGCAGGCACCGCCATAGTTGACCACCCGCCCCCACTGGTCTCTCCTCTTCTTCTCCATGCACCGCTCACACTCAAAGTCCTGGTCCCAGACGTTGCGGAGCTTCTTGACGCCGAAGCACTGGTGATTGGGGTCGTTCCGGGCAAAGTGGCAGTAGGACTTGAGCCGGACGGTGGAGTGGGTGCAGGTGAAGATGAACTCTTCGTAGTCACACATTGCTGCGATGGGAGTAGATAGACCCTGACGGCTGGTGATAGGTTTGCTGGTGCTGTCGAGTCGCCTTAGCAACAAATTATGTTGGCTGAGCCGGCTGGAAAGGCGACTTCTGGGAGACAATTAGATCTGCCAATGAGTAACAAAGGGAGCCTCTGCGTACTTGAAGCTAGTATTCGTCAGTCGCTGCCTGCTTTTGGAGATTATCTTCCAGGAATGGCCTTGCTGATGATAGAAGTTTGGGGTCGTCTTCCAAGGCAAGTAGGGAAGCAGGTTATATAGCCTTTCAAGACGGTCTCTCAAGGTGTCTCTCATCGTGGCAACCCTCTTGAGACATTTGCCATGTCCACACTCGCACCATACACATGGAATCAAGCATGGCCCTGGCCAAGAGAACCAGGCAGTTGCAGCTCCATCCAGCCATATGCATGACCTGCGTCGTTCTTGCGACAAACTGCAGGATTTGAAGTAGTGGGCGTGGGATCCTGCCTCGTAGACGTGGGAATGCAGGAAACTGTCCGGTCAACTGAGCTTAAAGAACGACAGATCACATCCTTGGATAGCCTTGATTAGAATTTCTCCGCCGGCTTGCTCCACGTAGCCACGTCCAAATCAGGAAATCGGGGAACCACACTATCATCGTGACTGCCCCCTCTGAAGCGCCGCTTTTTTGGCAAACATCGGAATAAGTGGAGCACTTGCTCGGTCAGAGGGCCACCTGCAAGAGTTGCAGATGCTATCCTTGGATGTGAATGGTCAGGCCGATGCACACTATTCACCATGCGCGAGCCCGGCGCCGTGCTTAGCAGTCGCCAGTCAAAAAAGTGTCATATAAATTCAGTGAGCTGATCCAAGTGGCCGGTTCGGAGGCCTGCTCGCCGAACAGACACCATCCTTTCCTCACGGTGAACTGCCGTATTGTGCCTCGTTTCTATGCTTGTTTCCAGCCCGCGCCGATGTCTTTGGTGACACGGAAGAAGCACGAAGCACAAAGGGGAAGTTGGGTGAAGTCACTGAAGAATCCTGCAGAACGTAGGGCCCGGGAAGACCACGAACCGTTCATTCGGCCCGTCGGGAGGCGCCTTGGGCGGCCGCCAAAGCTGGGTGGCGTCAAAAGAGTGTGGGTAGGGCTTGAAGCAAACACTGAGCCTGCAGGTGATAATCTTGGGATAATCTGGCAGCTCTCTCAACCGACGACGCGATTGCAGAATGTCGTCCATATAGGACCCGTGAGGCTAGCCACCAAGTCTCTCTTGCAGCAAAATGTGGCTTGCTTGCCAACTGATCAAACTGCTTTTGAGGGAGGGGGTTGCGGGACCGGTCCTCAGAATCGAGGCCCATTACTGGCAAGCGCAGTGTCAGGTGAAGGTCGAGACACTTCCGGAATGTTGCACTGCAGCCACCCATCGTCCAATTCCTCGAACCGCCACGCAGACATGCAGCCAGCCGTCTGAGCCTAAAGCCTTCTGATCGTTGACCCGCTTGGATCGAGCGCGTCCGGGATCAACTTGCCGCGCCCTAGACATAGAGCTTTGTCATGGTCCGTGAATAGATATTCAGATGCTCAGATGCATGTCTGCGTGGCCAAGCAAGGTTCTGGAATTTCCTGGCCAGTCTCATCCAGATGAATCAAGGTGCATGCAGAAGTGGATCGCCAAACAAAAAGCAACAACATGGAAAACTCGGTGTAAGACTGGTCGCTGAATGAGGCACGAATTCCATAATAGAGAAGCAAGTTGATGCGGTCAGTTCTCGTTAGTTAGTTAGATGGAGGAAGTGGGGGGCTTATTAACAAAGGCTTCGAGCCAGTATCAATAGCCCAGTCCCTCAACAAAACCCAAATTACTGTGCACTGACTTTGAGAAGGCAGTTGCGCCTTTGGCAACTTACAGGTATGCGGCTCGAGGAGGGCAGGTGCGGATACACAGCCCACCTCCGAGGCCAGTTGCTCCCACACAGGTGAAGGCCTAACATCCGTGACGTGGCCCTCCCCTGTCCAGAACTTCCAAAAGATCCAAAAGAGCCGGCAAAGCGAGCTGCAGGATGCATTTCCTTCCACTTACACTTTGACCATGGAGTTTGCAAGAGAATCTCGAAATGTTGGGAACACACGTGACCAACTGCATGCGATGGCCTTCTGTCGCAAGGAGCTAGGTTACACATTCACCGGACGCTCGCTAAATTTCGCAGGAGCTACCGAGCTCTGATTGGCCACAGCATTGTAACTGTTCACCGAGACGAGGGAGAAAGTGAGGCGAGCAACCGAGAACTTGGCTGCCTGGCCACCGACGTTGGACGTCTTCACAGAAACCGCCCCTTCCATATTCCTGGACGATGTGCGATAGCTTGAGGCTCTTCACCGTCTTCAATCCGATCTGCAGTCAGGTCTGCGTTTCCGAGCCCGATTTTATTTAACCTGAAGCTCCTCTAGCGTCCTCGTTCTAAACAGCATATCATTACAACCTCGCCCATTCTATGTGCACGCTATCTTAGGCTGCGTTGCGGTGGAAATGTTTCGTCAGCAGTCGCAAGGCGTCTTGCTGTTGAAACAGCGCACCAAGTATAGCAAAAGTCCCATCTCTGCGAAACCAAACGCCTTTCAATTGTGGAATGCCCAAGTCTGCCTTGCATTTGCCAACACATAGTACTCTCCCTCTCGAGCCGTGTTTGGGTATGTCACCCACTCCTCTTTTCTTCAGTCTCCCTCCGTCTTTATATGTCTTTTGGCCGCCTTGGAGGGCCATTTTCGAGATCGATCGATCAGAGGCTCGACCTAGACTGCCTCTCCGACCTAATCACTGGGCTTGGAAACTAGGCCGCTAACGACAAGCCATTAGGCAACTGATTCCCACGAACATCTTTGTGGCGGTCATCGACTTTGCCCTTCGCAATAGTAGTAGCCCGCCTCAAATTCGAGACGTCGGGGGCTAACCTTGGTCGTCCCTGCGATTCGGCACCATGACGCAACACGGTCCGCATTATACTGAGGAACAGCTGTTTTCTGTATGCATTTCCCTTTCTTGTCTATTCTCGGCAAAGCTGTTGTCCTTTACCTCTTCTGACAGCTGCCTAGGCATATAGCTCGGATGGCCACCCCATCCATCCCGGACCCTCTTCCGGGTCGCCTGATGCTCTCAACATAAACGGGTCTCCAGTGCTAAAAGGCATTCACCACGACGCTATTGAGAATTGCATGTCTACTCTACATCATGGGCCTTCCAAAACACTTGTTGAAGAACTGCAGACCCACGGAAACTATCCCTATTACCTACCCGCAACCCAGGAACCCGCGCAATATCCGCACGGCCTTGCTCAGTACTTTTTCGATCGGTCTGAACCATGGAGCGAGGTAAAGGCCAGTGCAGGCTGCACATCCCAGGCACTCGGAGAGGGAATACCCGGAGAGAGACCGCAGTTACGGCTTCTGCCATTTCATCAGAACTTCGCTCTCTATCGCGACAATGCGACTCCTTCAGAGTGCGACACTGTCGGGCCGGGTGCGCCCAAGTCTGATTCAGGGTATGGGAGCTTGGCTAAGCAGAGTGTTGGCACTTCTTCCATGTACGGCGATACGGACAACTATGGCGATACTCAGTCCCTTATTCCAACCCTCTCCGAATTCCAGCTCCAGACAAAACTCAGCCCGGGCAACACGCCGTCGCCGTTTGCAGAGAAGGACTACCAGAGACAAGAATGGAATCAGCAAAGCGTGGCCACTGCTACGCCGCCTGACCTAGACAGCAAGAGCTTCAATTGTGGATATTGCCCGGAGCTTTTCAGGACTAAATCAGAGCTAAAGTAAGTGAATTCTCCGGATTGATGGTGCAGCTTGCTGATGATGGATCACTAGCAAACATCGACTACGGCACGAGAGACCTTTCCTCTGTACTGCGCCCGGATGCAAGCGCACTCAGGGATTCGGCACCGCCAACGATCTTGAGCGACACGTACACAGCATTCACAGAACAAATGGGGTTAGATATAGATGCCGCGAAGCACAGTGCAAGTCTAAGAACAAGCTTTGGCCCAGGGCGGACAACTTTAGGCAGCATCTGAGGAAGGTGCATAATTCTTCCATTGAAGCGGAAGAGAGCCTGGAGCCTTACACAGTTCGGTAAGACAAGTCCCCCGGACCAATGTCTACGGAACTAATCCCCACTGCTTCCGTAGTGTCTCGACTCCCGAAGAGCCTGTTGGATTTGATTCAACTCAAGTGTCTGCTCCGCAGATAGCGATGGATATTGAAGCAAATGCTATTGAAGCAAATGCTCGTTACCAACCCCCCTGGGCCGGATCTGAACAGGAGCAGACTCCGCACTCAGATTTCTCATATGGATCACCAAGCGAAGCTTTAATCGAGTACCCCTACCAGGACTACCCCATTCAACATATGGATGATGCCTACCTACAGAACCTAGGACCTCTTCCTATCATGCCCGACTTCAGTCAGCCCCAAGACTTAACTGACAACGTCACTTTGGATTCCATATCCGGGATTTACCCGTCAGACGGCAACATTGATCAAATGCTCTCCTATAGGGATTTGCCCGAAGTGCCTCAACAAGGAGCCGATCCCACTTTTGCAGGACAAACCACTCTTGGTTACCAATATAGCTGCCCGGATCTTTTGAGCCACGCCGGAATGGGGACTGCCGTTTCAGCTCAACAGCCGGAAACTGAAGATGACGGCAGTCAATTCCTCGAGTTGAGGATTGATGATAGCCCTGAGTACTACCAAGAAGAGGAGCAACAAGTTCGACAAGAAGATGTTCAACAAGAAGATGAGCAAGATGCCTCGAAGCAACTGGACCGACGAGCTAACACAATGGAGTTGGGAGGGGAAGTCCCCGCTGGGCATGATCCTGAGGATGCTGATGCCGAGGGCGATTCTGACGACGGCGGGCAAGAGACAGTCCCTCCTCCACCAGTGAGCAAGCCGGACTGCGACGCGGAAGGCTCTATCACGGTGAAGGTTCTTGATGACCCACCTTCGACAAAACTGACGCTGCCTGCCACAACACCGGCAAATCTGAAGTTAGATAGCGACGCCGATCCGAGCTTCTTGATCAAGGCTCTGGTAGGAAGAGGTGTGCCAGATCACGTGCTGAAAACAGTCAAGATGTACATTGGATATGAACAGTCGGAAGATGAGAAGCCGAGAGGCGAGAAGCGGAAAAGGCCCGACGACAAGTCTGAAGACGTTCCGAAGTGCGTGGACGGACGCACCGACGAACCACAAGTTCCATGCCAGCTTTGCCCGAAAAAGTTCCTCCGGCGTTGCGAGCTGAGGTATGTCGACCATGTGTGGGCTATCCCTGTCGCACGGGGTGTTTTACTGACCAGATCGATCGACACAGAAAGCATTTGAAGCGACACGAGAAACCTTATGCCTGCACCTACAAGGATTGCGACAAGCGTTTCGGCAGCAAGAATGACTGGAAGCGCCATGAGAACAGCCAACACTTCCAGCACGACATGTGGAGATGCAACGAGAAGTTGCCGCCATTCGCTCAGTACGAGTGTGGTCATGTCTGCTACCGCAGAGAAACTTTCAGAGCTCACTTGGAGACGGATCACGGTATCCAAGACGTCGCCGTGATCGAGAAGAAATGGAATGACTGCCGCATCGGCCGTAACAACGACTCCCAGTTCTGGTGCGGGTTCTGCGAGCAGGTGATTGAATGCAAGAACAGGGGTGAGCTCGGCTGGGGAGAACGATACGATCATATCGACGAACACTTCAGTGGGAAGGGCACTCTGCCCAGGAAGGACATCTCGGAATGGAAGCATGTCGACCGCAACAGCTACTCGGCCGAACTTGGGCTTACGGAAGAAGAAGAAGAGCAAGCAGATGATGATGCAGCAGTCGCTGAAAGGCTGCTTGCGGCCACTGCCACTTTGGATGTAGTGGCAAGCAGTGGTGGTCATCCGACATTGACCAAGCCCGGAGGAAAGGGGGCAATGGCTTATGACTCGGATCAGGAGATAGTTGCTGCGGCTCCTCCACGAGCCAAGCGTGTGAAGAGGAAGAATAACAGCAGCAGCAGCAGCAGCAGCAGCAATGATGTTTGGGGACAAAGAGAGGTGTTTTGGTCCTGCTGTGCTTGTGGCAATCATTGGTGTCCAGAGATGACCAGCACATGCATGGACGACAACTGTGGCCATTCTCGTTGTGAGCAGTGCATGCAGGAGTCCCACAAGATTACGGAGCAACCAGTTTTTTTAAGTCTTTTTTAATGGGAGATGTGGTTATATGACTGATGGATCTAATGTATGGTATGATACCCTGGGCGTGTGTGTTTGGGGGGGGGGGGGGGGGGGGGGGGAGTTTTGGGTTAGCAGATGGATGGGCGTCTCAATCATTTTGACGTTTTGGATATATGTCTCTCGGTTTTTTTGGGTTTTTTTTTTTTTTTTGTTTATACGTGAGTAGCGTGGCACATATTGTGCTGCCGGGTTGGTTGGGAGGGAAATGGGAAGAATGACACACACAAAACTTACAACTTTATTGGAATGCATGATACTATCCTAAGAGAGCTTGAATATGTGTGTGTGTGCTTCCATCCATCTAGACTAAGGATTGAGTGCTCGGGTACTTAAACGGAATGATGTGGACTGACTGACTTGTAGTCTCTGCTTCACTCTGTTCAAACAACATCATCATCACCACCCCATCTGGGCAACTTGCCAAGCAAAAAAAAAAGAAAAAATCTTTATGGGAAATCGTTAGCTATCTATGCAGTTATGTATAGTTGATCGACGTTAATCACACAAAGATGTTGGCTTTTCGACGTTCTTCCTGTGGATCTTTTATTTTTTTTTATTTTTTTTTATTTTTTTTTCGCTGGATTTGGCCTAGTATAACTCCCAAATGTTTATGCTGGAGGATGGAATACGCATGCACACCGGGGGGGGGGGTTCAGTTCTAATAAATCACACAACTTTGGTGGACTCTCTCTGAACTCATGATGATACTAATTACTAATAATTAATACACCCCAAGAAAGTCTCGAGTGTATGTACTAGCGAGGCACACCTTAACCCCCCGACGAGCCAAGAACTAGTATATGGGGGCAGAGCATCAGTTCATCGGCGATAAACACTAGACAGGCCTTCCAACATTTACTATGTTTTTATTGTGCATCTGATGGGATGATGGGCTTTGTTTTTGAGGTGGGCAGAGTTTCGAGGTCGAGTTGAGTTTTTATGGCTTGGCTTGGCTTGGCTTGGCTTGCTTGGCAGCTCTAACCTCTCTCATGATGCTAACTATTACATATCCCCGCGGCAACCTCGATTTGAGTACGTAATTTATGTATGTTCATACATACGGCGGCAGTTTACAGGAGTTTTAATATTGTTTTAGGTAAGGTAAGGTAAGGTAAGGTAGAGAGAGCGAGCCACAAGCTTTTTATGAAGCAAAGCTGTCAATTGTCATATGCTGTAGATACAGTGACCTCTGGAGAAGAGGAAGCTTCTTGTCTTGTGTATGGCTTCAAGCCTTATATACATGTGTTGAGTCCCAGGCACCAGGCTGGTGCCTACGTTGAGTCACTGGTGCCTACGTTGAGTCATTGGTGCCTTCGTTAGCTCCTAGGCACCCATGATGCTATTCCCAATCTGACACTTTTGAAACCTTCTGACATCAGTGATCCATTCAGTCAGCTGTAATTATTACATGGCTATGTATGTACGTACTAGATTACGCAACGGCTCCTATTTAGTAATTAATTAATACCCCTGATTCTAATAATGACAAGACTCCGGGGTTCTATCGATTGTAATTAATAATGAGAATACCTAGTTAATTAACCAACTTGAACCGGGCAACGATGAATTGCAAAGCAGCTTTGAAAAAAGAAACCTCCACACCGCTCGGCCGGTTCAGGTAGTTATGCCTACTCAAGTAAATGTGCCATTTTGCGTGTGTCTGTGTGTGTGTGTGGCGTGTGACATGGTGCCATCCCATCCATCTAACTGGCAAGTTCATCGCCGATGAACAGAATGTCTGGACTTCCCACATCTGACTCACTTGGATAATTAACTAATTAATTACTTACTTTAGTAGATGGTTCTAAGAACTGGGCATAATATCACGGTCGTCTCTGAGTTTCTTGCAGCTTGGCAGGCAAACAGCTCTGAACTCAGGATGCTGTCCCAGAAGAGAGTCCGGGCGAAACTAATCTGCTTAGGTACATTGACGGTAAAGGTCCGAGTATACTCAAACTTATGACACTACTTATCCACAAGCAAGTTGTTGTTGTATGTACGGCAGTTTACGGGATCGGACTCTGTTAGAATGCACTCACAGCTTGGCAGCCCTGAACTGATGCATATCCCCATCATGATAGTTGGAGTGTATGTTACGGGGTATTTACGGCGGTTTTACGGGGATGTGATTTTTGAGGCACCTCTTTTGATCGTCATCAGCTGTACATGGGTGATTGATTACATATCCAGCTTCACCAGAGGCTAAATGTACTAATATCAGTATGCAACCCGTTGAGCGGCCTGTCTAATATTACACTAGTCACATTACCACTCTCCCGTCTTGGATGTATTGAACTCGTTCAGGACCTATCCGGGCGTAGTAGTCATTGCAAAGCCTTGAAACCACCGCCGGTCGATCTTGACTGTGTGGCCACTGCAGTTATGGCGTGTGTGACGAGAGTGTGATGGTGCGACGCGGGCTTGTCGAGATCGAGCCACTTTATCGGGCTTAAACATGTCATCACTTGATCACAAGATGTGCGTAACAACCTGTATGTGTGTGTGTTTTCTTCTTTTGGGCGTTCTTTCTTTTCTTTCTTCTTTGCTTGTTCAGTGTGTAACGGCGCACGCAAGTCACGATGTGGCGAGGTGTGTGGCCATGGGGCAAGCCACAGCGGTTACTCTATCGACTTCTATCGATCAGCTAGCTCTCAAAGAAGCTTAACCGGTGGGTGGTTAGGAACAATAGTGTTATGCGGACAATCGGGGGCTTGCTGTGCGGCTGGTGTGGAGGATGAGGTGGGGCTTGGCAAAGCTGAAAGGGCGTTTGTGGTGTGCCACTTGGCATTGACCCACACCAAAGCCACTGACTGAGACACTGAACTGGGGAGACTTGATCAGGCGGTCAACGACAAGTGGAGGTGGATAATGAATGGGGTTGTTCTCGAAGGCAGAGATTGAGGAAGTTGGAAATTCACTTGGTTCTGGTTGGTCAATTCGCTTCACAAGGTCGGCATGGTCGGGACCGAAACTAGGCCCGTTCCACGCGAATTTAGTGCAGGCGCAAACCAGCGCGTGGACCTGAACCTCATCAACCCGGGCGCGATCATGCGCCTGGATCTGGACCTAACTTGATGTGTAGTTAAATGGGCGGGGCCAAGACTTAACTCGGGCTTGAAACTTGAAAGTGGCGGGGTAAACAGGCAGGGCCTAAGGTGTTGAGATTGTAGAATAGACAGACCGATGAAGAGACGTCACAGAGAGGTTTTGCGAACAGGAAAGCAGGGCGGCGCAAATTCCAGCGGTGTATGTACATACATATTGTACATACCAGGGCACGTCATATGCCGCATTCCGTGATGGAAGCTTTGAGGTAGGGTATGTGCGTGTATGTTGATGTATGTACGTACCCGACTGTCAACGGCATGACTTCCGTTCCGCGCCCAACTGCTGTCTTACGAAGGACTTTGCGGATGAATAAGCGAGAGGATGGGTAGTTCACTGCAGAAGGGATGGTGGGATGAACGACCGTAATGTTTGTACCGGCAACGTTGTTGTGTGTCCCCGTTAATGATCATGTCTCAGCTGAGTTATTTGAGGGCGCCAAACTTCTGTTCCGGACATAGGTACGGTATTTCGGCATCGAGATGTACTGGGCTCGAGCTGGAGCTGAGTATTCCGGTGACCGGCTACAATGGGAGACATACGCTGAACAGTCGAAGTGACAGGGCGCAATACCCTTCGAGTCCCAACCACGTCATTTACACGCCGGGTGTTGACGTTGGCGCTGTCAACGGATTTCCTTTCGGCCCCTGGAAAGGATTGACTGGTGTAAATCATGTCTCGAGGGGTCGCTGTGTGCCTCGCGAGCGCATGGATCAAGTCTAGCTTAGCTGAGGGAGAGCGGCAAACGTCGACTCCAAACATAGCTATTGCCGGCATCAAGTTTTACTGCGGGATGGAGCTCGAGCTGAGCGGCATGGTGACCGGTTACGAAGACAGACCGGATGGACATGCTGATATCCGGCAGGGCTGCCTGTCTCCGCCAGGACATCTGAACAAGTGAATGACCGGAAGGAGAGGTTGCTGCCCGGTGGCGCAACTTGTTGTGTTTCGCGCCTTGACCAGCTGAGATAGAGGAAAGCGGCAATTCTCCGTATGATCAGAACACTCTGTACAATCGACTGCGACCTGATACCTGCGGTGATGAACGTCGGCACGGACAGCGGAGCTGAGAATCCACCTGCAACCTTGATACAACCTTAGGTTCCCTGCCCCTGCCCCTGCCCGTATCCGACCATTTGGCATTCTTTAAATCGACCCTATCGAAGCTTGTAGTCTTGGTAATAATGGTTAAGGTTCGGGTCTTGGTGTTTCGGCCTGCCGGTGGCCCGTCCGTAGACCTTGCACTTACGTCGGTCCGACTTCCTTTTTCAGGTTTGAAGAGGATGTTGTTACTCTTGCCCAGCCCGAATGCAGTTCGAGGTCTTGGTAGTCGCGGCAGCGAACAATCCATCAGCGGACCAACGTGAGTGGGCGGGATGGAAGAAAGCCACAAAGTGGAGTGGAAGGGACAAGCCAACAAGGGTCCCACCAAGGCAACCGCGCTAGGATAAAACCATCTGGTCGCCTTATCGGGCTCAGTTCTAAGTGGGCCCAGCCACTGCCTAACCCACCCAATCAAGCCCTCTGTTTTCACCGACCGAGACAAGCAACTGGAAAAGCGCTCGTGACAAGTTAATAACAGGGCGGAAACGTTTTTCACTGCCACAGACACGACGAAGCTCAGAAACGCAACACGTATGATGCAATGAATGGCAGGAGAAAGCCTAAGGGTAGGCAGACAACGTACGTCGATCAATGGAATCCTCTCACCGCAATACCTCTTCAGGATACCGACTGTCCTGCAGTGAACCGAATTGCTATCGTTGGCAGGCATGCCAACACAAAAGCCATGACCGGGCAGGAGAAACAAAGGGACGATGTCAAAGTACGAAACCTGGTCCTTGATGGCCACGGCAATTCGAGTACTGTACCTTCTGCCCATCAGCAGCCATCGCTGCCCAGTCCAGACCTGGCGCCGGCAAGTTGCGTTGAAGCGGGCGATGACCTGGACATTTGCAAGATGAGAAGTCTCCTCGCCAAGGGTGATCCCCGCCAGAGGCTGCGGCGTCAGGGCGGTTTCTTGGACCTCATCTCGACATTCGGACAGGGCACGGCAAGCCTCTTTTCCCAAGCCCATGGTAAGTGGACAAAATGCGGCATCCAAATCATCCAAATCGGGGAGAATGGGCAATTTCCGACAGGGGGGGCCATGCAATCGAAGCGAGCCACCTGAGGGACCGAACACACACTCTGCAAGTTGCAACCCAGAACCAAGGCACCATGACCTCGAAGAGCGAAGAATACGGGATATGGAGTATACGATACTTGCGTACAAGCGGTATCATCTTGAAAATAGCCGCCCGGGTTTGTCGTCTCGATTCCATATGGCTACCTCAGCTGTTGGATTATTGGCCCATGGAAATACCGACCTTAGCTCGAGACAAGCCACAGTTTTCCATCGCTTAAGAGAATCTTAAATCGAGGAATGGACGGATGCTGACATGCGACCTGGGGGCGGGCCGGAATCTGACATGGAGTCTGACAAAGTTCCACCACCGATGGTTACGCGCACAGGAACAGGCAGTAATGATGGGGGCGAAAGGCATCCTCACGAATCGTCCTGCCAAGACATTCTGATGTGAAGGAAAGAGAGGCAAATTCTGCAGATAAAATTACAATCTGACAGGCGTTAACTCAACACATATTAGGCCAGATTGTAACATGCCACTCCCCACGGTATGGTGGTGGTACACGCCTCTCTAGGCGGGCACAAGGGTGCGTGTTGTTGTTCGTTGCGGAGTTGGTTGCCGCTTGCTTGATGATCGCTGATCACTTTGCGACAACCTGCAAGAGATGGGTGTGTGGAAAACGGGACCCGACCCCGACCCTGGAGAAATCCAATGGAGTCCAGTCCCGCCAGGCTCAGGACTTCTGGAGAGTGAAAGCGAAAGCTGACCGCCGCTTTTAACAGACGCAATAAGGTTCTCCGCGGTCTCTGAATGGCTTGATTCGCATGGTGAACGACCGGACGGAATCACACTCCTCACTATGATCGGGCGTAGACCCCACTAGGTATGCCTGCCTCCCACAGGCGACTCCTGCAACAACAACCTTGGAAGTCTCCAACCTGAAAGTTACCGAATCATGCACGGATACCTAGTCGCTGATAAAGTAATCTGCATGCACGGTACTTCGGACCATTAAAACAGAGACTTTTGGATTTGAGAACGCAGCAAAAGAACAGCCGCTGATCGTCGCCGATTCGCATACCGTAATCGAATCGAAACGTCACTGGTGGGGATCCGACCAAAAAGACAATTCCTATGTGTAAACCGACCGCTGTCGATTCGTCCGCCGTTCCGTCGGGAACATACCTGGGCGGCCCACTGGGCCAGGCCGTGATTGACGCTAGACAAACGCCTTGCCGCTACTAGCGACGCTATTTCGAGCAAGACAGCCGCTGTCGTTAACTCTTTCTGGAATGGTTCTAGCTTAAAATCTGTTGATTCTTCTTCATCGGCTTCTGTCTTGGGAGATCGTGGAGAGCAGCCCGCACGGTCGGTGGGAGGGCCCAGCGTCGGCAGGTGTTCAGCAGATCGGTTTTCCTCATTTCCAAATCCTGCATTGGGGACCTGGGGTCCAAGAATGGGTGATCCGGTTACAGTTAGTCAGGCCAGTCAGATCTCCTGGGACAGATAGACAATCTGGAATGACAAGGGATGTCGCGTCGCAGCGTAGGATTCGGATGCTGGCGCAATGCTTGAGAAAATTTTCAGTCCCGCGTGTGAAATTGTTCAGCAACTGCCAACTCCAGCTCATGGAGCAAAGTGTAAGAGCCTCAATATTTGCGAAGCGGAAAGTCCTTACACACTGGCACCTTGTCTGGCTCTGGACGCATCAGATCATTACTGGATTAGGCCTATTGAGTGTCAAAGTGGGGTAAGTCGCTGCGATCCAGACCGGAGGTGGACACGGACAGTGACTCGAGTTCTGTCTTCGTTGGGCATCTGGGCTCATCCTTGAAGGTTTGAAGGTTTTCCGCAATTCGTGCTGGCGCGTGCGCAGGCCGCGAACGACATCCATGAATCTCCATGAACACGGAGAACGACGGGTCCAAAGGGCCAGGGTACACGCACTTCCCACTGTCGCAGTACGTACTCGCGGCATCGCGCAAAACTCCGCTAATGCCACGGTTCTCGTCTTGTGACAGCTCATATCATCGTGAAGGTCGCCAGCGGCCAGCGCACATTGCACGAGCGCACCCCTTTGCCGACTGTCGCTGACGGCCTCTGGGGTAACGTTATGTACGTACAGTAAGTAGGTGGTTGACGTCTTTACCGACTGGAAACGCACCAACGTGCTCTCTTGTGCCCGCAATTCAGCGGGCTTGAGGCGCAGCGTACACAGTAGGCATTTCACCCCTCCAGGGCGTTTTTCATAAAACATGAGCTCGGTCTTGTGCTGGCGGAGGTTACAGCCAACCTTACCAACAAGCCTCCACTTAACTCAAGCGCCAGGGGTTGCATTCGACCACAAGGGTCCGCCCCACAGGGCAGCCCAGCTTGGGTGGAGCAGAAAACAACGGGGGTATCTCAGCCCACGACCAGCCCCCGACCAGACCCTGGCTTCCTGGTAACTCATTATGCACAGGCCGTGTGAAGTACCTGTACTTCTGAGGCTCTGCGTTGGAGTTACTGTGAGATGAGAAGGACGAGAGCTGGGCAGCAGGCCGATTTCGAAGGCCCCCAAGAGGATTCCGAGAATGGGAGCCGCCAAAGCTTTCCACACCTCAACAACGGTAGGCCTCATGATTTTCACACACTCTCATCTCGCTCGCGTATCCCCCATCTCGCATATATGTCTGGACTGCTTCCAGTCCACACTTGCTCCGCCACCATGCAGCATCAGTCTTGTCACCACGCATCACCACATCACCGCATCACCACTACTCAAGCCGAGTAGTTGAGCCTCAGGTCTTATATAAGTCACCGTCCTTGCCAGAGCCTTGCCGTCAGTCCTTTTGTTGCACCTTGCAAGTATCCGATGGCCGCGGCTCATCCCACAACCACCCGCGTCTAGTTCTTAATTCCCATTACTCTTTCTGGCATTGTGCCTCGGAGCTCCATAGCGAGAGCAGCTATCCACATCGGAAAGCCATTCATCCTGTCCTTCTATCTCCAGGTACACAAGGTTGATCGGCACTTGTTGTGTGCCCGGTACCTCTTGAGGAAGCTCGGTGCTTCGCCCCTTAGCATTGATAAAGTAACGGTCTGCCCGGTCCGCTCCCTCGCAAAGCAGCCTTCCGAGGCTTCCTTGGAATAAGAATTAATTTCTGTTCACAATGGAGCACCAATACCTGTTCACGACCACTTCGTATCCCTCCTACTACCTGGAGGACGTTGCCTTTCAGCATAACCAAGACAGTCTCTTGGACCCCGCCCTCATCTCCGACAACAACAACAACAACCCGACTATCTACAGCCCATCTCCCCCGCCTGCCAGCCAACACGGTCAGTGGGAAGCGCCCAGCCAAGTTCAACGCTTCCTGAGCGAGACTCAAAAGACGCCCTTTTTCGGCGGCACCGACTTCCCCACCCCCAGGATGAACCCGAACCGCGCCGTACCTCAACGACCCGCAGCCGGCATTCGTCCCGTTCCGTCACCCTCGCAATCTCACTCGCAGGGGCTCCGCTTCGGAAGCCCCATCTCCTCGATCGAGCCGTCCTCCACCACCTCAGGCAGTGCGCTCAGTCCCCCGGCTGACAACGAGTGGTACCCGCACACGCCACCCGAGACGGCCCTGTTTTCACCCTACCAGCAGCCGCATCAGCCCGTGGCTCCCTATGACAAGTGGAGCACAGCTGCGCAAGCCCACCAGTTCGCGGGCATAGGTTGCGTCAACCTCAATGACATCAATCCCAACAACAACAGCCAGGCAGCATCACACGTAGACTACTGCGAGAACGACAATTACGACTTTGACTTTTCTGCCTCACAGCTGCTCTACGGCGGGGGTGGTTCTTCCGACAGCATGGATTCTGCTATAGTCATTGACTTTAACAACAATAACAAGGAGCGGATGGCCAGCCCAGAAGAAGACGAGATGGACATGCACTCGCACTCCGCCGCAATCATCGAGGAAGAGATCAGC
The DNA here is from genome assembly GCA_033297225.1 of Diplogelasinospora grovesii. Lineage (NCBI taxonomy): Eukaryota > Fungi > Ascomycota > Sordariomycetes > Sordariales > Diplogelasinosporaceae > Diplogelasinospora > Diplogelasinospora grovesii. Next base: position 591,506 of record MU853753.1, read on the forward strand.
GCCGCGGCAAGCCCATACCCCCCATTGTTGTCGACCACCGAAGACGACATTGGCGGCTCCGACGACGACGATTCCAGCAGCCAACTACAACTATTACCTCCACTGTCAAAGCGGAAGAAGGCTGCTGCTGATGATGACGGGGAGTACAAGCCGACCGGGAGCAAGAGGTCCAAGTCAAGCTCCTCCTCTTCACCCACGCGGCGGGGGCCAGGCAGACCTAGCTCCAAGCATCAGCACCAGCAACAGGTTGTCGATCTACCGGTCCGTAGGCGGTCATCACCAGATGGCTCACCTAATCATACCTCGCCTGCTCGCAAGAGGAACAAGACAACAGCAACAACAACAACAACTGGTGGCACTGGCGGCGGCACCACCTCTACGTTTCCCGCACAACCATCGGCAGCACCCAAGATGCTGGCCAACTCTTCCAAAGGCTCCTTCCCCTGCGAGACCTGCGGGCAGCCATTCAAGGACCAGACCTTGCTAGACAACCACTTCAAGAAGATCCACCAGCGGCCCTTCAAGTGTGTGTTTCACTTCGCGGGCTGCGGGTCCATCTTTGCGTCCAAGAACGAATGGAAGCGGCACGTCACTAGCCAACACCTGGGCCTACACTATTGGTTGTGTCAGGAGGGGGTGTGTGCCAAGACGGTCAACAGCGACGCACACCACCTACCCAGAGGGAAGATGCACCGCACGGGGTTGGGGGCGTCCACCCTTTTGACTCCCTCCTCGGGCGGTACTTCTGGATCTGGATCTGGATCTCTTCCGAACGGCAGCATTTTCAACAGGAAGGACCTGTACACACAGCACCTGCGACGAATGCACACGCCGCCGGGGATAAAAAAGAGTTATAAAGCCGCCAAGAAAGCCGGCACTACCCCGTCTGCCAGTGGCGGCGGCGGCGGCGAGATAGCAAAGTGGGAGGAACACATAAAGAAGCTGCAGCAACGGGCAGAGATCAAGCGGTGCAAGCTGCCCGAGTTCATGGCGTGTCCGGTGGGGAGCTGTCGGCAGGAGTTTACCGGCACGGAGGCCTGGGACCAGCGCATGGAGCACGTCGCGCGACACTTGGACAGAGCGGCATCATCATCATCGGAGAAGGAGGAGGACGTCGTCGTCGTCGTCTTTGGGGGGGAGGATGACAGCACGTTGGTGGACTGGGCGTCACATCCGGACGTTAATGTGATCAAGAGGAGCGGGGATGGAGGAGGAGGAGGAGGAGGAGGAGGAGAGTGGGAGCTGAACGACCCGTTGAAGAAACGGGGTGGGACGCACACGGGGAATAGCAGCAGCGGCACGCATGTGCATGGTGGGCAACAACAACAACACCATCAGAATCATCATCAGGGGGAGACGGTCATCGTCGCTCACACACCCAGGAGCCGAGGACAGGACTCGGTGCGGAGCGAGATTGTGGTGGGGGAGGACGGTGTAGAGGTTGAGGAGGAGCAGGAACAGGAACAGGAGGAGGATATGGTTGATGTCGATGCCGACGCTGATGCCGACGCTGATGGTGAGGAGGATGATACCTAAAAAAAAAGAAAAAGAATGCTTCGCGAGAGTTTGTGTTGGGGTTTTTATACTACAGTTTGTTTCTCTTTTTTTTTTGGTCGCCGCGCAGCTTACTACATTCTACGTTATGGTTTTTGGGAAGCTATACAGTTGCCATTTTGGGTCTTTTTTTCCTTTTTCACGGTTGCATTGGATACACCGTATGATGACAGGACAACTCTAGGACTGGATGGATCTACGGATATGGATATGGATGATAATGATGGATACCCTTTCCCCCCTTAGTATGTTTACTTCCTACTTTTTCTTCCATTGGATACGTATGATGGGTATATGGGGCTTTGTATATTTCTATAGACGGACGGCGAAAAAAAGGTCCCTATTTTCGTGGTAAATAGTATTTTATGACAGTGTTTTTGTTTAATAGTATCAATGGAAGCGACCATTTTTCTACAGGCACATTTGTGTATAATCGGGAGCCTCCTAAATGATCATTGTATTTTCCAATACACACTACCTAAAACGTACCTAATTTTCGAAACGAGTTCCATGTTTTCGCTGAGCCGTTCATTCTCTATGGGTTGAGTTGAGAGGCACTCTTGTGCGCTTCAGCAATCACACCAAACTCATTGGTCCAATTGGCCACATAAATTCCAAGTTTCCGGGTTCGTCCAACTTCCATTGGAAGTCTCCACAGAATGATGATAATGTGATAGGTCGTTGGCTGGACCGAGGAAAGGCTAAATCGAGAAGTTCCATTGGGCCTTTCCATTTGGAAATGCGGGAGGCCGGCAACTTCCACAACTCTATTGTCTGGTCTGGTCTGGTCTGTCTGTCACCCACTGCGACCTCCCGGATATGTAGGTCTGAGCTCCTACAGACGTATTCAGTGGTAGGTTCGCGGGAAGACTTCCGCTTGGGGATTCATGGTTGGCCCTTGGTTGTAAGTTTGTCAAGGTTACATACATACATTACAACGGAGGGGCGCAGAACAGGTTCCACGGGTATGTACAGTACATACCGGCCTCGGGCTGCAGCAGACGGGATTTGTGACAATGGAACTCTAAGTACCAGGTATGTGTGTACACACAGACGCAAGAAACCCAAGTTCAACCTCTTCCGACGGAAAATGGGGAATTGGAAATCTGACTGGACATCACAACCGAAGCTGGTAACTTCCATGAATGCCACCCAATGCCCGGTTGCTGGACCTGCTGATCATCTACATGTGGTGTGTCGTGGCTCATTGGATGTCGGTTGGCGTGCTGCATCGCAAGGTTTGCGAAATGTCAGTAGAGTTGACGATCTTTCGAACAAGTCCTTTGCTTTGCATGCACGTCCGGAGGACACCTGGGCATGCCCTGTAGGTCTTGGTCTGATGCGACTGTGCCTCATGTTGTGTCACCGAGGCATTTCACACTCCCAGCCAAATGTCTCTCTTTCTCGCCCGAAAATGCATAATACTACATTAAAAAGCAAACAAAGGAATGACGAAAGATTAAGCGCCAAGAGTTCGGATGATCTTATCATGTAAGTAATAAAGTCGTACCAATCGCGATCAAAAAGACGCGAGGTGAGTTTGGACTCGCTGTGTGCCAGTGTACTGTGCCTCACGTTGTGCGTCCGTGGCGGATGATCCTGCAAGCCCCCCGAATTGCCCATTCTTTTCTTTTACTTTCGACCGGTTTGCATGCACTGGCCCGAACAGAATATGGGCGTGTCAGTAGAAATCGTGCAAGTAGGCCAACAACGACGGCCCACCTTGGCGTGAGTCTCAGGTCGGAGGATATTCTTTGTGCTCCCTACTATTCGTCCTGTCGCACTGAACGCCGTAGGTCTCAGGTCCTGCTGCAGGAGGTATGCAGCTTGCTGTGCCCCAGTTGGTGCAACGACCAACCATACGAGAAGGTAGACGAACGCTAATTCCCTTTTCCCCGTTCTTCTCTTGCGGTTAGAATAGCAAGGCCAACAACGATGACCTAGTATAGAACCTACACTACTGATCGATGGGATGTCGCGCATCCAATTCGTCTAATCCGTCAGAGATGAAGACATGTAGGCCTTAGTTTAGGTCTGCTGTAGGTCCTCCGTGCTGTGCCCCATGTTGTGTCACGACATGCAAGTCCCTTAGGCAAACACCTGCAACTGCCTTCTCCCCCTTTCCTTTTTACTGACCGTTGACGCCCGTTGACATCAACGGTTGACCAACGATGATGCAGAGTTAGCGGGCGAAGTCCGGAGGAGAGTCATGTCTATCCTATTCGTTCGTGGTACAGACAACGGACGAATGCACTGTGTTTGAGTCCATAGGTCCTGCTGCGCCCCAAATTTCGCGGCCATCTTGTGCGGCCATCGTGCATGCTAAGTGCAGCTCCTTCCCTCACCGAACTCCCCCATATCACCCGAAACACTGCAACCAGTCACACGATACAGCAACTTTGGAAGGCACTTTTGTGTTGAGTTGTTGGGCTGTAAATCCTATTCGTTTGTCGTCACCGATGGGACCTGCAACTGTCTGTGGGTATTCTGCACACAGGTCCCGGACAGCTACGCCTCACGTACACAGTAGTAGGTCTGCCAGGGTCTCTCATGCACTTCGGGTGCACTATCGTAGGCAGCAACTGCCCCCACATTGACTGTCATTGCTGGTTTGGTCTGAAAAGGCAAGTGTGACAAGACACGGGTGACCGGATCAGCGCCGGCACCAGGCACGCTCAGCACAGTTGTGTACCTCGACAAGGTTGACTCGCCCCGGTTGTGTTATCTCTCGGCTGCCCCGGGATGTTGACTCGGTCGCTACTCCGTATTCGTGAGAGATGTTTGTGACGACAGAGCTGGACGCGGGACGGGGATGGTCAGGCGCTTCCCAGCGGAGGAATGCGGCGCCCGATTAGGAAATGCGGCACCGATTAGGAAACTTGGGAAAATCGAGGCCAAGAACACCGGCCTTAGACCGATTTTCCCCCGCCGTCGAGGTCAGGGTTGCCCAGCTCGCCCAGCCAGCCCTACCGTGGGATTATCCTGCGGTACAGCCTATGTACGGAGTAATTGACGGCTAACTACGGCATAGCGCCGCGCAGACAACACATGCACGTATGTACCCGAAACCCCGCCAATTCCACGTTCTCCCTCGCTGTGGGGATTGCGCGGTCAGGATACCTACACAGTGTTGTAAGCACCTTATCGTGATGCTTCTGTGGCTGTGCTGACGGAAGCTTGGAGGTTCTTCGGGCTCTGTTGCTACGAGTGCAGACTGACGTTTTGATTGTTACGGGCTCTTGCCTTTTAGCTACTCGTTTGCGAGTCCTTGCTGTAGAGGTCGCGGTGACGGGAGATGGCAGCTGGTTCGTGCCTTCCCCATGGGCTTTGAGGCGGGTACACGGCTGATGGCAGCCTGCAGGGCTGAAAGGGGCCGATGAAGGTGCACTTTCTCACCTTAGATTTAGACATAAACACGGTGACGTCTATCCGTTGATCTGAACCATGTAGAGGACCAAAATAGAGTCAAACGCCCTCCGAACAGATACTCAACCGCTTTACACCATCCACATACAACAATACGTAAGTAGCATTTTCCGATCCCTCCAAAATAGCTTTGAAGCGGCGTTAACCATTCTCTCAGATCATGTCGTGGTTTGAGCGGCTTAAACGTTTTTTTCAGCTTCCGCATAAAGAGCAATGATCTATTGCTCTGCTTCATACACCAAATCAGCCACGACAAGAACGCGTACACGAGACTGCAGCTTCAGACGAGCGAGGATGCGGTTGAGAGTAGAGGGTGACCTTAGCGCTGAAACCCTTTGTCCTATGGTCCCTTTTGCTTTGGTCTGGTCGGAATGACAGCAACCTGAGGATTTGCGATCAAAATAGCAAAGGTGGGTTCGGTGACAAAGGAGGAATTTGGTGTGTATGCTCCATGACGAGATGATCAATTCTAGGGCATAATAGTGATGCTTGTACTAATGTGGTCTCACTTCATTCGTATATTCAGCCTTAGAACCACTGTCGTTGCGATAAGTCGGTCTGGGATAGTCCCGGCGGTCAAGAAAGCGGGCTTCTGCTAAGCACCTTATCGTGACGCCCCAGTGGCTCTCCAGGCCGGAAGCTTAGAGCCCGAAAACTGAGGCTTTCGGGGTCCTGCTGGCATCACACAGGCCGATAAAGGGTGGTTGGTGAAGACAATTGCACTGTCTTAATTATTGATGTTGGGACAACCAAGAAGCGGGAGTTGGCAGCTGCGGCGCCGCTGCTTCGCGCCGTCCCCACTGTGGCCGGGCGCCCGCCGCACTTTGACATCAGCCGATCGCAGATTTGCAGGGCTGAAAAGTCGCACTTTCCAACTTCAAACAAAACATGAACATGATGGCGCGCACTTGTTGTCAGACGCGACTGCCTCAGTTAGAGAATGAGACAATGCGCGCTCATCAACTTGGCCGTTTACTAGGGCGAGTTCGACGACAATCTCTCCTCTACGCCTCCATAATCATTCGCTAATTATCATTTTCTTCATCCCATCCTTGATGAACGCCGCGCACGAGAAGTCTCGATACGAGCAGCCATCCATGATGATACTCGGTTCCCAATGTTTCCTGTCGTGGAAAGTATCCGAAACTGTTTACAACGCCACTACGCCCGGTTTCAAGGAGTCAGAGTTGACAAGGACGAACTGCAATCCATCCAGCCATGATGCTACTCTCCAACGCTTGCTTGTTGTTTACAATTGCATGCTGTTTCGCACCATCTTCGCCCTTGCATACCTATCTCTACTCATTCGTTCATGATGTCTACCTAAACAATGGATAGTCAACGTCTTCCCACTGAACAATTCTCCCGAGGAAGTCTCTAGCAATTCACCTAGGTTACTGGCCAATCACACCGGCCGGCCCGCTGGGCTAGCCGCGAATACCGTACAGCCTGGTTGGGCATCAATCACACCGTGACGGCCCACGAGCGGCCGTCCGAGAGGCCGACACGTCAGAGCCTCTCCGCCTTTCCGGCCCTGCTAGTCGCGGGAATCGAGCAAAACACGGGCACCACCTCTGGATCTGGACAAGTCTTGAACCATGATGACCGCCATTTGGTCCGATTAGGCCGCATGCCCTCTGCGAGTGCCATGTGTATTGTGTCGCGGAGACCCGTTTCTGGGGCTGCTTCACCAGTGTTCATAGGGTTTGGTGCGTCGTGGAGCGTCTGTTCCTAACTGCTTTTTCCTATGGGGCGATTTCTTTCCTTTGCGAGGCGGGCGTTGAAGATCTGCGTGACTTGGCAAGTATGAAGTGTCAGTATGAGTAACCATGTCGATGATGAATGGCGCGAACAGATAAAGACCCCAGAGGCCACCCGTTTTCACTGGGGAAGCTCTTTGTTCTTGCAAAACCTGATATAGTCCTTTCAGACGAATCTACAGACAATGGATAGCTATCTGCTTTACACGACAGCTCAACCTTACCTGCAAACTTCTAGGTGATACTCAACTACCCTCATGATATTGCGAACAGCATGGCCTGGGACAAGTTTTTTCTGCCTTCGCCCTCCCATCACCCTCTCCTCACCGCACCCAAGCTCTCTCTCTCAGAAATGCTTTACAACCGGATAGTTCACCGCCAACCCCTCGGAGACTACAAATTCACGTGCTATGGTGGAGACTACGCCAAACAGCTGAGAGTGATCAAGGCGTCATTACCACCGCCCTGTTTGCTGCTCGACCTGAGCATATCGCCCAAGAAACATCCGAGCCACCCGAGCAAGGATATTACGTCGGCGACCATGGCAGAAGCTGCAATTGATCCGGCACTAAGCCCTGCCAAGGAGGAGAGTATACTCGACAGGAAGATCAAAACAAGAGGCCTTGCGCAGGGCTTTTCCTCTAATCTTGGCCGCCGCAAAGGCGTAACAGCTCCGGCTCTCGAGAATAACGGTTCTGGTCCTGGTCCTGTCAAGTCATCGACGCGGGTGAAGGCTATCGTCGACTGGCTCGAGAAGACGTCTAGCAACTACTCATCCGAGGCTAAGGAGCCGACTCCGAGAGACTTTCGTATCCGCAAGCACACGAGCACAGGTGGCACCATTAGCGGGACCGCCGGTGGAGGTAGTCTGAACGAGCAGTACGAGAGTTCGCTGCCGAACGAGAAGACCCGTGAGAGCCATGGTTCTTCCATCCCAAGCTCTGCGCCTGCATTCACAGCCTCAACCACGGCGCCAATCATCTGTCATGCGGTGGACCATGAGGAGTATTCCCTGACGCTCCTGAAGTACAAGTCGTACTTTAACAATCGCCCGTTGGCAAGATGTCTTGACGATCAGGAAGAGAAGGAAGGGGGAAAGACGTCGACTGTGACGAAGGTTGAGAAGATAGTCGAGACGGACGAGAAGGGATTGTCTCCTTTGCTGCCATCACCTTCATTCTCAGAAGCCGTTCAGAAGCCGGACACGACCTTGCGTGGAATGGAAATGCTGGAGATGAGGGAAGATGGTCCTGACTTGGAAACGGTCCGGAGTACGCGCTCTCCCGAGGAAGTCAGGCGCTTTTGGTGGAACGTGCGTGACCAGCTGTGGATCGACGACGACGAAATCTACGGGCCTGAGCCCAGACAGTCCCAGACACCATGGAGCAGCAGCAAACCGTCATCGATACGAGGGTCGGAGGAGGAGCGGAGAGTCTCGGTACCGGCGGGAGAGGATGATGGATGGGAGTCGGAGACTTTGTCTATCCCAAACGCCTTCTCCCCAAGCCCAGCCGCCTTCCCTCCGGCTGCCCCGTCCGAGCGGTCATTGATGCCGCCCTCTGCGCGACCGTCTCCGTCACTACCAGCCTACGGACCGACAACGATGTCAATGTCTCGCACATCATCTCATCAAACGAGCAAGCAACAGCAGCAGCAGCCGCAGCTGCCTGCGAGCCCGACAAGCCCGACGGCCAGCGCGACAACAGAGGCATTTCCCTCTTTAGCAGCCTGGGACTTTCCACCCGAGGAGGATGGCGAGGAAGAGCAGGCATTCAACCCTCCTCCCGTCTCGGTGCGGGCGGCGGCAACCGCTAGGGTTAATACTGATGGTCTCAACAACATGTCTTCTTCTTCGGAGGGCATGATGTTCTCCGAGCCCGAGCTGCCACCCAGCTACCCCTTTACCCCGCCACCCTCGTCGCCGTACAATCAGCTCCACTTCCTCCCGCATCACCAGCAGAAGCATAGCGGGCAGAGCGTGTACAGCCAGAGGAGCATGCAGAGCATGCACAGCTTCAAGAAGGCCAAGCAATCGGTCATCTCGCAGGTGTCGTCGGGTGGTCGCTCGCGGGCGATGACGGTGGAGGAGAAGATGTCTGAGATTGATGCGTTCCTGGGCGAATCAGATGAAGAGCAGCAGCAGCAGCATGCTGAGCCTGTCGTCGCTGGCCTGGGAGAGGAGGCAGAAGCAGATTTGGAGGCAGACTTGTGTCTAGAAGCCGGTCCCGGTCCAGCTCTCAAGGTGGAATCACCACCGGTGGTAGAGGCAGCAGTGCAAAGAAGCAGCCTCCCGATGGAGAGGGTTGATAATGCGCAGGTGGTCGTCCTTCCGTCGGAAGGGGGGTATGCCACTGCCAGTGTGAGAGCTTCACTACTGGAACAACAACGGGCATCACGGATAAGTGCCATTTCGGAGTTGGAGGAGGATGATAATAATTTCATTTGAGTGTGTCTGTCATATGATACCCATCACAGTTGCTGCACCTGTCAGCCTTTTTTTTCTTTTGTCATCTGGTTTTGGGAGTTTAGGTGGGCGGACGGGGGAGACTGGTGAAATGGAACTTGTACGGAATAGATACCCCCCCCCCATGTAACACACATCAACAGCAACAGCAACAGCAACGGCAGATAGAAAAAACAGCACGGACACATAATCCGGAATACATAATTGAAGCAATAACAGATTACATCCTAGCTTGACAGAATGGTAAGTAAACGTGGCAGTAAGTGAAATGAACAAATGAATCTATTCACCCGCTGTGCAGCTGATATCTATTCTAGGTATGTTTCCGCATTTTGCTTATAATACAGCAAGCATCACCTCCCGCTCCCCCCTTTTCCCTGGGTGGTCTTCCCTGGGTGGTTTTCCCTGGGTGGTTGGTGGGTTATAACCCCCTTAATTGCGTGCTATCCCGCTTGTCGATCGGCTTGTACCGTTCAGCCAGCACCTCCTCGACCGACTTCTTCATGACGTCCTCTCTGCTCTTTTGGTTGTATCTTTGGGCCAGCGCTTTTTGGACCTCGGACTGCTGCTGCTGCTGCTGCTGCTGCTGCTGCTTCTTGACCTTCTTGACCCTCTTCACTTTGGTTTGAACGCTGTCAGCCTTGACCGCGACCTGTTCCGTCGCAGTGTTGACAATCTCCTTGGTCTTTTCCACCCCTCTCTCGACTTGTTGAGCCGCAGCAGATGCGATTGCTTTCGTGTCGTCCTTGATAGTGGTGGCTGTCTCGACCGCCTGGTCCTTGAGCAGCACTGGGAGGTTGGTGCGCACGTTCTTCTCCTTCACCTGTCTGGCAGCGATCTGCGAGGTGGCTACAGTGTCTTGGGTGGTGAGGGCGGCGGTTTTGGTGGATATCGTGTTGGTGGATTGGGAGATGGATTGGCTAGCGGCTGCCGCGGTGGTTGCTGCTGCTGATGTTGAGGGGAAGCCGAGGAGGTTGGCGATGCCGTTTTCGACGTCTTCGCGCACGGCAGACCAGTCTTTTGTCTGGGCCCATCTGACGGCCGACTCGATTTCCGAGTTCCATTTGTCTTTCGCCGTTTCTACGAGGTGGTGATGACGCTCTTGTAAGGCCTGTTCGGCGCGGGAGAGGGGAGCATCGCCGGGAGAGGGTTTGCTGCCGGGTGGACGGGAGAGGGCGTTAAACACGTGTGATTGAGAACGGAGGATGTCGGCCTGCTGTTGCCGGTTGCGCTGGTGCGTGAGCAGGGCCAGGTAGGTTAGGCCTAACGTTAGGGTCACGCCGCCTGTCTATTATTATATTACAGAGATCAGCATCTAGGGGAAGGTGTAAGAGAAGAGGTGGGGGCGGAGAGGGAATAACATACGAAGCCGGTCGTGAAGCCCATCGTGAAACTACACGCTTCACAGGTGTGTGCTACTTCTAGCAGTGACCGTTGGAAGTCAATTGATTAAGTGGGGAATGCAATTCAACGACTGCGCATATTGTTCAAGCCCGCGCGATGGCGTCACTTGTTCAAGTGTGAGAGTTTCCGTTGCCAGCAGGATGGAGCTCGGACTGCTTGGTGGAGCTTGTTGTCAATTGGGAAGCAAGCACCGGGCATGCGCGCGCTGCACTGCACTGCGGCTCGGCTGATAAGATACCAGAAAATTCGCGGTCCCGGTTCCGTAGCCGTGCACATGCACCGCGACGCCTGCCCAGTGCTCACTGCTAAGGCCTTCCTAACGAACCTCCAATTGACCCTTCTGTCGCAGCACAAAATAGTTCGTCAACCTCAAAATCGAAAAACCATCCCACGGACGAAGTACACAGTGAAGGAAAATGGCAGGAGGTCTAACAAGATACCGCCACCTAAGCCGCAGCAGCTCGCATCGTCAGGCCCTGCTGCGCAACTTGGTGACCTCGCTGGTCCGCAACGAGGCCATCCACACGACATGGCCGAAGGCGAAGGAAGCGCAGCGGTTGGCGGAGAAGTTGATCACACTGGCGAAGCGGAACAATGAGACGGCGCGGCGGAAGGCACAGGGCATTCTATACGTAAGCCACCTCCCTTTTTCCTGTCCCCCTTGGGGCTTCCTATACTTTTTCGCTCCGCTTGTCGCTCCCCCCCTTCGGGTCGCTAACAGAGTGCAGACACCACACGACTTGATGCCCAAGCTCTTTGGCGAGCTGCGTCAGCGCTATCTGGAACGACCCGGCGGGTACACTCGGGTGTTGCGGACCGAACCAAAAGACACGTACTCCCAGGCCCCGTCCGCTATTCTCGAGCTGGTAGACGGCCCCAAGGATATGCGCTTCGCCATGACTGCTGCCGCAGTCGCACGAGACAGGGAGTTGGGGAAGGAGAGCACGGAAATCACAAAGATGAACGTGGCCAAAGTCACAAGGTATCGACAGGGTGGTCAAGAAGCACTGGACAAGTTGGTAGAGAAGGTTCGAGCATTGGGACTGAGTACGTCGGCGAAAGCGGGACCCAAGGATATATAAAAGACGCATAGTATAAAATGTAAAAATCTGTACATATATAGTGTAATATACCAAACCAAATACCACAAACATCCCATGGGTATTGGAACTTGGTCTTTGCTTTCTCTGCGAGTATCGGCTAGGTAAAGAGGTGTGCTTGGGCGAGAGGATTATAGATGACGGGCTGCAGATGTCTATGTCAAAGGGGCTGCTGCACCGTTCAAGCTTAAAACTCAACATCTGACAGTGACGAGCGATAAATAATTCAAGGGAGATAGATTTGTGAGTGTTCAGATATGGTATCTATCTCAATTCAAATCTGCTTTTGCTATACAAAGTCAAAAGTATCCCCCCTTTCAGAAATCATCTTGGCAACTCTCTGCGTGCCCACGATCCTCTCCAGCTTCATGACATCGTACCTAGAAAACACGACCTTGACCGTCCCCTGCCCTGGCTCCAGCAGTAGGCTCTGCTCGCTCAACCCCAGAAAGCCACCTGTAATCTCCTCGTAGAATTTCGGGTTGTCCGGGAGCCCGTACACGATGACCCTCTGCACCCCCTTGATCCGATATCTCCTGAAGTGGTGGGCACGTTCCGTGTATAACAGCACCTTGTGCCTGCCGTTCAGAAAGTGCGACCTTGCTCTAGACGCCTCCGGTACATCTGCATATTCGCTGATCGTACCAAACGTGAGTTTTTCGACCGCCGGGTTATTCGCAAAGTAGTTTCTGACCCGCACAAAGTCGAGGTACGAAGGGATGAATATCAGCGTCCCGCCCGCAAGATCCACCTTCTTCGTCAGCGTCGGGACGATGGCCTTGGTGAAATAGCTGAACCTCGCGTCGGGGTCAGCCGCCACTGAGGGGCACTCGAACCTGCTGAACGTTTGCCGTGCCTTGACTCCCAGATGCTGGATAACCCCGACGCACTCTTGCTGCAGCCTGACCTTTCCAGCCCAGTTCTGACAGTGCGCGCGGAACAGCTCTGTCAGCTCTGGCGTGTTGAATTGCGAGAAGATGAGAGTCTGGCGGAAGTACTTGGCCTGATCGTCCAGGTACCAGCTTCTGACCCTCGAGAAATCGCACCCGTGGGCGTCTTTGGGCTGGATGTTGAGGTGTTCAAATACGTACTCGACGTGCTCCCAGTTTTGCATAAGTAAGGCATCGGCCTGATCAACGATGACCAATTCGATAGAAGATAAAAAGTCAAAGTCGACCTTCTTCTTCTTCTTCTTGGAGTCATCGTCCTCGGATCCAATGGCCATACGCAGACCTAGCGGAGAGCCAAAGATGATGTCGGAGTTGTAAAACTGCGAGAAATACTTGACTGCTTTTCGGGTGAACTTGATTCCTAGACGGAACATGTCGTCGTCACTACCAGAGAAAAGGTCCCGGAAGTCCTCGGGCTTTTCATCGGAGAAGGAGTTGTCTTTGTCGATGTAAGCTTCTTCGAAGCGTTTGCGGTTCTCTTCCACACTGGGCTCGCAGATGGAGGTGATCATCTCGATCATCTTGACGCATGAATTCCGTGTGGGTAAAATCATCAAGACCTTAGGGCGTGTGAAACCCTGGTCCCGAAGATCGAGGTCGTCGTTGCCGCTTTGTTTTGCGAGTTTTTCGTTGTTCTTGATCACTTGATCACGCGTCCTATCACGGTAAGTCTTTGCGCAGAATCTTGAATTGTGAGAGGGTGCCTACTTGAAGATGTGGTTGATAGCATGGAGACAGGCCATCCTTCTCACGCTCTCGGAGCTACTGACTGTGCGGTTGCAGTACAGCAAATCCTGATAGTTAAAGAGTAGCGGTGCTATCGTTTGTTCGACCGGGTCCAATTTTGCGTGTTTTGAGGCCATCTGTTCGGCCAACCTCTTCTTGAGCTTGAGATCTGTCGTTGCAGACACCGAGGCAGGTAGTGATGAGCTGGCGCTCTCTGAGTCTCCTACTGTGGGCGTCTGGACGAACATCCTCCCGGATTTGGCTGCTACCCGCTCATTCCGCCATTTACCCTGCTGAATAGCCTCTAGTTTCGGACGCAAAGCTTCTTCATCTGGGTGGTCAAAGTGCGCATCGAAGGGGTCTGCGGCGTCTGGTTCCTCGTCGTCCTCGTCGTCCAATAGATCCTCTGGTGGCGCATTGGACGGATCCTCTTCTGGCTCGTCGACTTCATCAAGGTCCTTCTTGACGCCCTCTTCATCCTCGTCGTCCTCACTATCCTCGTCCTTGTCGTCCGCATCGGGTGCAGTCTGTGGTTGAGGCTCCTTCTTTTCTTCTGCCGATGGTCCATGGTCAATTTTCCTCCTTTTGGCATCGCGCGGGCGGCTTTCAGCGAGACTCTTCATGAGACTCATGTAAGGCAGAGTAATGGGACCTGTTTCATCCTCATCCTCATCCTCAGAGGGCTCAGGCTCTTCTTCATCCTCTTCAGGTTCAGGTTCATGTCGGCGTTGCCTCTTGGGTTTTACCTCCTCAACTTCACTGTTTCAGTTAGCCATCTTTGTCTTCCACAGTCTTTGTGAGGCTCAATGATCATACTCTTCCTGTTTCGCAAGTCTTTCTGTACTGAAGTGAGGTCGACCGCCACCTCGTCTTTGCCCAGGGCCAGATCTGCCTCTTGCTCCTCCCCGACCTCTTCCTCTACCTCCTCCTCTTCCACGAAAACCGCCTCTTGATCCGCCTCGGCCCCGTGGTGCCATTTTACTTTTTAGGTGCTGAATAGTTCTGCAGCAAAATTACAGTGGGGCAGCCGCTATCAAAGAACTTTTTATGCAAAAGGTTCAGCCTTGCCAATAAGCCACAGTCCATTCAATTGGTCTTCCAGCCTTGCAGCGCCCGCCCACATTTCTTATCAGTGCCTTATCTTAGCGCGCACAACCACGTCCCGCATCTGCTTTCGACAAACGCAAAATTCGAGGTGTGGCACCCCCAGTTGCGACGACGGTGACGACTTTACGACTACACCTGGTCACCCCCTTCTGTCGACCCAGCACTGCCGATATACCCTCTTCAAAGAGTGACAATGGCAGTCGATCAGGAGCATTTCGTCCATCTCGCGCGGCCGCTGGCGCCCAGCGTGCTCGGCTTCAGCGCGAGCAGTGCCCCGCTCACAGTCAACATCCAGCCTCAAGTATGCCGCCCTCCGCCATATCCCCCTATCCCCCTTTAGGTGGTATGAAGTCTAAGACTGAACACTCTTACGGCATCAATGTCGTCCGAGTGTTCAATGTTTCTTTTCTCATACCACTTACCCCTCTAACCCCTCTACACTCATCCCTAACTTCCTTCCACCCCTCATATGGTGCTAATCTTCCGCCGCTAGGCAATATTCTCAATAATCGACCACGCAGTACGTAGGGACCTTCGCGACACCAACTCGGCCCGTGTGATCGGCGCTCTCGTCGGTGTTCGGTCTGAAGATGGCTCCGAGGTCGAGGTCCGCCAGACTTTCGCGATCCCGCACACGGAAAACGAGGACCAAGTCGAGGTCGACGTCGAGTACCAGAAGAACATGCTTGCCCTCACCTTGCGCGCCAGCCCTCGGGAGACTCTGCTAGGGTGGTACACCACCTCACACGAGCTCAACTCTTTCTCCGCCTTAATCCAAAACTTCTTTGCCTCCCCAGACACGGGCACCTTCCCCCACCCCGCCGTCCATCTTACCATCAGCACGGAAGCAGGCACAGCGATCGAGACCAAGACCTACATCTCTGCGCCCGTGGCGGTGAATGCTGAGCGGGCGGCCGAGTCATGCCTGTTCATCGAGGTCCCCCGCAAACTCCTCTTTACCGACGCAGAGCGGGCCGGTCTTGGGTCTGTCAGCGCTGCGGCACAGAACGAGGACAGATCCGCACCGATTGCCAGCGATATCGAAGGACTCGCGCAAGCACTCGAGACGGTTAGTGACCTGCTCGAGCGGGTTTCGGGCTACGTGGGAGAGGTTCTGGACGAGGAACGGGACGGCTCGCACGCACTCGGCCAATTGCTGATGAACGCGCTGAGCTTGGCGCCAAAGGTCGACCCGAGCGCGATCGAGCACGATTTCAACAACCACATCCAGGACGTCCTCATGGTGTCGTACCTCGCCAACACCATCCGCACACAGATTGATCTGGCGCAGCGGTTGGCTACTGCCCCGCTGGCGGCTGGTGAGAAGGAGGCTGGTGACAGGAAGGAAGGAGAAGACGGCAAGGATGGAAAGCAAGAAGGCGGTAACAGGGGAGGAAAGAGAGGCGGTAGAGGTGGACGTGGAGGTGGCAGAGGAGGCGGGGACCGGTCCAGGGAACCCAGGGAGCCGAGAGAGACTGAGTAAACACGAAAGAAAAAGCGGAAATAGAAAATAGTGCTATGATGTATATGATGTTTTCACGTCCTTGCAGGTCTGTGGGCTTACGAAACAGCACTTCGGCGTGGCTATATCAGGTTTGGTTGGTATGACCATATTCTGGTCTCTCTCTTAGCAACCCCAGCGTTGTTGGTTGCCACACAAAAAAAAAAAAGAAGTCACGGCGTTTATCGGCAGGAGGATTAGACATAGCGGAAGATCCAAAGGTCATGAATAGGACGATAGGACGATACAACAAAAAAAAACATGTGATAAAAAGAACCCAATCCTTTTTACATTGTCGTGCTTCCACTCACATTGCAAAAGAAAAAAAGAAGAAAAAAGTAAAGAAACAGTTTTATATAATACGAGACAGAGAAGAGAGCAGAAAGAAACAAAGAAAGAAAGAAAAACAACTAACTAATTGAGGGTTTTCATCTTTCTTAAGCTCTTCTGATCAAAGGTCCCGGCACCTGACCTTAAACTACCTCTAGTTCGTGACTGATTTGGCTTTTTTTTTTTTTTTTTAAGATGACTGGGGCAGAAAGAGATGATAATTCATAATTATTTTCCCATCTATTTTAATTCTTCACTTGCCGGTAGGTACTATATTTAAAAACTGCCGAGTTCTATATAGTAGACTGGCGACGAGTTGGGTAAAACTTGTTTTTTTTCCCCCGGGGTATATAATGACAATACATACATACAAACACACAGACATACTCCTTGACACTTTTATTTCCATCCCAAAAAAAAGAGCTGCAGCTACGTACGCAACTGGGAAAAATACACGCTATCGAAACGCCAGGGGGGAGAGCGAGAGCGAGAGCGAGATAGGATGAAGGGGGATGGATGATTTTTGGGTTTGGGGGGGGGGGAGTTGAAACTGAGCCTCCGCGTTGCTGTCTTGCGGAAGAAGAAGCAAAGATATTCTGGTATCTCAACCATAGAGAAGAAGCTCATGAAACTTTCAGAGACTGGAGTGTATATCTATATTTCCGTGCAACATAATCTATGATAGCCTTTCCCTATGCTCACTGCTTCTTGCGTCGTTGTCGTGATTGAACAGGTAAGTAAAATGGCATTAATCTTTTTAGCTGACGGCCCACCTCCCCCTTTTTCTTCTTCCTCCTCCTACAGCGCTATACTGCTGTCATCGTGAAAAGTGAGCAGAGTTAGGTGGCCCTGTCCATTATAAACAAACACCATGCTTTCCGGAAAAAACGCCTCCCACACACCCGCCCAATCACCGCGCGCCCTTCCCAACTTTGTTGCAACATGCACATATATGCCCCTTTACCGTTACGCCTCGTGTGAGTAGTCCTATGATTTATCCATCCGCCCCCGTCTGCCAAACACCGCTGTGATGCTTATGCTCATGCGTAGATTCCTAAATGGTTGGTTTCTGGGGTAATAAAGCTGGGTTTCCGTAATTGGGGAGGTGACTGAAAGTCTGCTGGCCGCCAGATCCGCCAGAAGGTCCAGTGGGAGGCTTGTTGGGTTTGCGGGGAGGGAGTGGGTTGTTGGCGGGCATTCCATGCAGCAGGCCGATAGGAGGGCCATGATGGACAGAATTGCGGACGGAATTCTGGACAGAGTGGTACGGCGGTAGCGAGTTGTTAGAGCCCTGTCTAGCCATACCGTATGATGACGCTGGACCGGGCGGCGGCGGCCCATAACCACCAGGCTGGGGAGTAGCTTGCTGCTGATACCCATTGTAGCTCAAGTGGGGCACGTTAAGCTGTGGGCTGCCGTGATTCGAACCGCCGAACGGACCAGGCGCTGGCTGCATGGGAACACCCATGGAAGCCGAGGGCACAAAGGACTGCGTCTTCGGGTTGAAGCTCGGCCGGCTGTAGCTGCCCGGAATGGGGTGCTGACTCTTGGGGTCATTGGGGTTTACATTGACTGGCAGCTGCCCGTACGCGTAGGGGATTCCGGCAGTGGGCAGTCCGGCAGGCGGTGGTGCTGGACTGCCTCGAGGAGGAGGGTACGCATTCTGGTTGGTGTAGCCCTGCTGAGGCCACGCGGGCTGAGGAACACTCGGCACGGGTGCACTGTAGGGCGCGGCCATGGGAGGAGGAGGATTAGGTGGTTGATAGCGCTGCTGCTGCGGAGGCGTAGGCTGCGGCACAGGCTGGGCCTGAGGCTGAGGCGAGTACTAAGTGAGGTGTTAGTGAATCGGATGAAGACTCGACGCTAGAATGAACTCACGGTCGGCACTCCGTTGTATGGAGGCACAAATCCGTTGTTGATGTTGCCGGGCATCATGGGCGTGTATGACTGGTTGGGCCCGTAGGACTGCAGTACATTCGGATACGGTTGCTGGAACTGGCTGTTGAACTGGGTGTTGTTCATGGGGAAATACTGCGCGGTCGCTGGTGCCCAAGTCGTCTGCTGGGGCCCACAGTAAACAATGTACTGAGACCGCGAGTCGAAGCTCTCGGAGTCGTCGCGACGTTGTTTACCACCCTTTCTTCTCGCGCCAGTGTTCGCCCTATCTTTAGCTGACACGGAACTTGCCCGAGACACGCCGTTGCTTTCTTCACCTTCTGAATAGGGTTAGTGAATGTTGACTGGACGTGTGCGCGTGAGTGGATGCACTGAGTGAATGCATACCTGGAGTTGATGTCTCAGTATTCTCCACACTGCCAAAGATACGCAACCTGGCCTTGTTGTAGGCTTCCTCGCGCTCTTCTCTGGTAAGCCTGCGGATAGCTTGTTAGTTTCTTCAATGCAGCATTGGCATGTTAATTGAGGAGACCCACTTTTCCTTCGTCTGAGTCTTGTCTTTGGAGTCGCTACCAACCTCCGAGGTCGGCTTCGAGGGACTAGCGCTGTTGGTTGCTAGCTCTCCGTCCTCGCCTCGCCGCATGATCTTCCGAGGAAGAACAGCCGGGGCAGGAGAGCTGCTGCTCGGGATGGGCACTGCGATGGTTGATAGAGACGGCGGGATTCTGCAGAAAGGAGTTCTGTAAATGCGCACGGCTCCTGCCACTGCCTCAAACGAGTGAGTCATGTGGTAGTAGTCTGCCAGCTTGTGCGTCAACATCCTGCAGAAGGAGTTGCTAGGAGGTAGATCCATGAACGGTTCCCTTCATTGGCTTTGTCAGCATGTATACCGTAGACCCAAGGGACGGAGACAGAAGGGATGTTAACTGACTTTGAGTCCTGGACAAAGTCAATGACCTGCTGCTCCAGCCTCAGCAGGAAGATGCGGTCCTTGGCCGATTGCATTGCTTCTATCAACTTCTCGTCCGGGTTCTTGCTCAGGAAACCAAGGGTGGGATCGGGTGCCACTGCCCCGTTGGCAAGAGGCAGCTTTGCCTCAACAGTGGGCTGCTTCTCCGAGATGCCGCTCTGGGGTGTCGCAATGCCTTGGATCTGGTTTCCAATCATGACATGGGTTGTCACGGTGCGCGGAGGCATGTCCCCTATCTGAATTCGGTGAATCCGAGCAGCAACCTCAGATCCCATACGGGAGCCATTCATGTAAGACCCGCGCACCGAGAATGCGTCGTCATCCTCTGCAGCAGCCTTGACACTGGCGCTGTCATCTGGACGCAACGACTCTTTTTCATCCAAGGCGAACGTCGTTCCCGAGGTGATGCTCTTGCCGTCAAGACTAGGAGGCTTTGTCCCGAGCTCCGAACCCGAGTCAGCTCTCTGGGAATTGTCGTCGGACGGTGTTTGGCTATTCCCAGTCTTGCTCGACCTTTCGGTTCCGGAGCTCGACCCGTTGACCACGAGATTCGGTGTCTTTGTCTCTAGCTTGAGTTCTTTGAGTCCCTCAACGACCTTGTCTTCGCTGGGTAAGTCCACCTTTGCCGTCTTCCCAACTGCCCGAGCGCTATCTGCGACACCGACAGAAGCTGCCGGTGTAATACCGCGTGGGATCGGCATAGCGACCGGGACAGCAGGAACTGTGGCAGGTGTTTGTGGGTTTTGCTCTCGTCGGTTCTTGGCGTGTGCAGATGTAGGTGCATTTGCTCGCGCGACAGTAGTGACCGTAGGCGCTCCTTTGGATGTGGATGAAGCTGCGACCTAGATGCAAAACGACAAGAATTAGACGTCGTTTCGGATGCAGATCAAATTCCCACATTCTTGGAGTCGGTGATGGAGAATTAGCGTCCCATGGCGACATACCTTTGCAAAAGACAGTTTCTTAACGTCGTTGTGGGCCATGATAGGCACAGCAGCCATAGCTGCGGCTGAGAGAAAGATACGTCACAATGAATGTCGAGAAGGGGCGCAAGAGACAGTGAAGGTGTCGTCGGTCCAGAATACGAAACGGCGGAGCGGAAATCGCCGAATCAATTCGGGGGCCAGAGGATGAAGGCGGCCGGTTCGCAAAAGAAGAAATCAAGAAACAAAACGGATCAAGGCGGTCCAGAGCGAGAAGGGAGTGCCGGTGATCATTGTCGTGAGCTGCGTGTCACTCTCTGAAATGCTGTCTCGAGAGTCGAAGCCTGTGTGCCTCTTTTTGCTGGCGATGATCGAGCTCGCGCAACAATATTGCGACAAGATCCGGTCCTCGTCGACCCTAAATTGTTCTAGAAATCTGCGCCGGGTCTCGATCCAAGCCAGCACGATTGGGCGGTTTGATGGAAGCCGATCGCCCTGTCGAGGAGGGAGGGGTGTGGGATGTAATGTTCGGTCGAATGTGGTTTGCACGAGTAGGAAACCTGACGAGGAGGCTTTCTAGGTATTGCAGGTACCTTTTAGTTCCGAATGGTAGGCCTGATGGGACCTGGGACCGGCACTGGCGCTGAAGAGACCCCGATTTTTCCTTGTTCCGGCTGAGACCCAAGGGACAAGGTTATTATTTAAAAATCCAAAAATCAAGTGCGAACAAAAAAGAGGGACACTCTAGGTAACCATAGCACGCAGTCGAGAACAAAGTTGACAACGTGGGACAACTATGTGCCCATTCTACAGGCTGGGTGAAGCAGAGTGGTATTATCAGCAACCTTAATATCCATGGATGATTGGGTTTTAAAACTGGTTTCTGAGAGCATAATAAAGTAGTCGACTTTTTCGACAATGAGCCGTCTTGCAGATGTCTTGGTTCGCTGCCGCAGGAGCCAGAGGGGGCCAATCCAGCCAGACCGTAAGCGACCTAGCGCCACCCGAAGAATGCCTCTGGCGAAGGTTCCTTCCTGACCAAGCTTCACGCACCACCACGCAAGGTGCAGTCACGTGTGCGAAGCTGTCTCGCGTTTGTTCACTCTTCAAGCGATAATACGGGCTGCAATGGATCTATCTGATCTGCAAACCGTTTAGGCTTTCTATCCAGGCTGCTTCATAGCTCATGTTCACCTCTCAAGGGGCATAAATCTGCCAAAAATCGGTTGCATTCGGCCCCCTCGGCGTTCTTTGTTGCTCAGCCTGTTTCTGAGCATCGTTACACAGCCTTATCAAAACTTCCTTTGATCCTCGATTGCTACCAGCGCTATTCTTGGGGCGATCGTGTGAAACCGACATACAGCAAACCGACACACACGGGGTTTTACGCGTGATACGAGCTGTTTACACGAGTTTTACGACCGCGAACTGAAGGATTTGGCCAACATTATTTGATCTATCATCTCATCGCCATGTATTCATACAGGGGCCGGGCCGGTCCTTCCAAATCCACACCGGCAAATGTTCAATGCCAAAAGTGTCTGAAACGAGATATGTACCCCTTTGACCATCCTCAATGGATGTCCAGTTACTGACATTCTTAGCACGGCACTACTCATACGAATGCAAAGCCACAACTCAGGAGCGCCCTTATATTGCACGTCCTACTCGGACCCAGCAGCTACTCAACCCGAAGCTAGCCCCCAAACTCACAACCGAGACTCTCAATCCGCTTGAGAAGAAGTGAGTATCCTTCCGTCCCTTCTTTGTTGGCCTATCTAACATGAACCAGGAAAGGAATAGCAGATGAAGAGCTAGCCAAGAAAGAGGCCGAGCGGAAAAGAGCACGTTCTCTCGAGGAGGAAGAGCCCAGGGGTTCGCCGTCTCGAGAACACAGGTCGAGGTCCGTCTCCTCGGCGGACTCAGTCTCAAGCTATTCAACACGATCACCCTCACCAAGACCGTCGAATGCTAGGAGATCTCCTTCCCCGCGCAGGGAGAGGTCTCGTGACTCTCACTATCGCTCAGTAGCCCGGGAACAATCCTACCGCTCCCAAATTCCAGTCCAGAGCCACTCGAGCAGACGCCCCCCAGCAGACGACAGTCATAAGCAGCGACAGTCCCGGGAGCCTATTCCTCGCGATGAGGGCTACCGCTATGATCGCGGAGCTGAACCCGACGACTCGATGCGGTATGGCAGGTCTCATTCACCACCACCGCCACCACCGAGACGAGACTACTCTCGCTCGAGATCCAGATCCAGGTCACCTTCACGGTCACCCCCGCGAAGACAACAGCCTCCAGGGAGTGGACGATACAGAGACAGAGATGATTACCGCCCCCAACGGCGGGACGGCCCTCCACGACCACCACCGCGCCGGCAGGAACCACCCCCTCCTCCAAGGGAGAGGAGCTTGAGTCCTTTCAGTAAACGACTAGCCCTAACCCAAGCAATGAACAGAGGTGGTAGTGGTGGTAGATAGTTTTCATTCTTCTATGGGTATCATAATACATGTACTTTTCGCCCCCTCATCTGTCCAAATCTTTTCCCCCCGTGAACGCCGTAAATATAGCAAAGATAGTACTATGGTAAATTATGTTGCAAGGTCAGTCTCCTCCAGTTCCCGCTCCCTTCGTTCTTCTTCAGCTTCTTCCTTCTCCCGTAACCGCATCCCCTCCACCATCGCCGCGCCTCCTTCCAACAATCCCGCGTCCCCATCGCCATCTTCAACGCCTCCCGTTTGCCCAGCAATCTTTTGTGGTCCCTGGGAGGCCTTTTTGGCATCTAACCGCTCCCTCACCATTCGTGCAATGGCATTGTCTGTTCTGACGTTGAGCACCTCCATTTTCTGGTTAAGTTCTCTCTTGAGGTCCCAATTGGGTTTCTTGGGTTGTAGTTTGAACAAGTCGATTCCTTTATCGTCTTGCGCGTCGATAGCGGCTTGCCTCTTTGACTCCTCTTCCAGATCGGCTGCCTGTTCCTCTAGGGTTGGTTTGTCGAGCGCCAGTGTTGGAGGGGCCTCGAACCCGAGTTTTGGGCCGCGTGTTTCGGGGTCGTAGTTCCTGCCGGAGAGGTGCATGCGCGCCACGTCGTTTGTTGGTGGGCCGGCAGCATCTTCTCCATCTGGGCCGGCAGAGGGGGTAATGAGGGAAGTGGTGGTGTCCTCGTCGGGCTTCTTGCGCTTAAGTGATTTCAGCTGAGCAAGACGCGCCTTGCGGTCGTCGGTTGCTGCGCTTAAGGTTGCGTGTGATGACATCTTTCTCTACTCTTGCAATCCGTCGGGTGGAGAGTCGTAAAGTATAGACAATGAGAGCGCAGTTCGATTAGAGTGTCGTTTAAGAAGAGGTTAAGGTGCGGTACGGTTACGAGAGCAGTACAAAGTAGTCTACAGTGGCGGTCCGGATGCAGTGCAGTGCAGTCGGGCGCAGTGCAGCTCAATGGTGGGGCGCAAACCCGGTTCCTTGCGGTTTTTGCCTGCCGGAAAACAGACCAAGTGCTACGATAAGAGCATTGGAAATTTGTCCGATAAGACTTCTCATCTCGCGACAAGACCCGACACTGAACCTTTAACCCGGTGGGTTCAGGAAATTCATGACGAAACCCCGGAGAGGGTACTGTGGCCGGTAACATGCAATCGGCAGGCTTCGTCTGCCGGGCTTGTCTCCGACAGCAATGGCGGGAATCAGTTCCCCCTCCTGCCCAGGCATTGCGTGTGCTCAGACGCATGGGCTCGTTACACACCTCGACGACGCCTGGGGAAGACCCTTTTGCGGCCCTCGCCAACTCACTGCCCAGCGAGAAACCTGTTGCTGTTGTGCGCAATCCTGGAGAGGACGATCCTTTTACCCCCGTCGTTAGCGCACCGACCGACCGAACTTCAACGCGCAAAGGAAGGAACAAACCCATCATCCAAAAGTACGAGCCGTATCCCGACCTCTCGCACAAACGCATCAAGCAATATGAGCCCTACCCCGAGCGACCGCACAAACGCGGCCACATCTGGCCCGAGGTGCAGAAGGAGCTCAAATCGGAACGCTCATTCGACTCCTTTAACTACCCCTCGACCGATCGAGACTTTTGGGACAAGTTTGACGAGCTCTGGGGCGAATCTGATGTCGATGCCTCGATTTTACCCGCAAAGAGTCCACAGCCTAGAAAGAAGGTCAGAGAAGATCCGCGTACCCCAGCGCAAAAGAAGAGGCTACGCAACGACACAACGACGCAGTTCGTCCGTCTGATGAACATGACCGCCCCTGAGAAGCAAGTTGCTGCAAAGAACCGGTTCAACAGGTGGAAGCGCGACTTTTCCGACATCATGATGGATGATACAACTCCCCGGAAAAAAGGACAGGCGCGGCCAAAAAAGAAGGACACCGCTTGGAGGGACCTGCGATGGCTTCTCAGGTTTGAAAAGGTCCCGGCTATGCGCGAGGCATGGCAGGAACAGACCCTCGAACGGCGCGAGCTGATCTGGACTTGGGTCATGGCCACCGCCCTTCGCAACACTTCTCCCGATGTGGCCCTTTCCGTTCTGGAGGCGACGTTTGAAGAGAATGTGGCTCCGTTTTATGCGGTAAGGGACTGCATGAAGTTTCTCGCGCGGCATTCTTCTACCTTGACGGCTCCCGAGGGGAAGCCGGCTTATAACGGTGCTCTGGCAAATTTGCTACTTCACATGCTCCGGGCCAGTTCACAGCGGTACATCCAGCTCCAACAACACGACATATACCTCATCAGCAAAGAGTTGGACTCGGAAAAACTGGCTGAGCTGTACCAAGAGCTCAGCAACTACCAACATCCACTCCACACCTACACGAAATTGCAGTTTGCGGGGAGACTGGCCAAGGACATGAAGCAGAAGCAGTTTGCCTTTGAGATTCTACGGGACATGATCCGCGAGGACGCGCTCGATCTCAACACGCCACACGGTGCCGCACTGTGTACTTCGATACTGGCCTTCTCGGAAGAAGACAGCAAGAACGTCGAGAACCTGCCGGCGGCCCGCGCCCAGCTGTACGAAGGCCTTCTCCAGCTGGGGCTGCGGCCGAACCTGATCAACTTTACCGCCATCATCCGGAATCTCTGTCTCAGCAGGAATCTGGGGACGGCGTGGCAGGTGTACGAGATGATGCGGGAGCAGGGCATCGAGCCAGATCTGCACGTCTACTCTACCCTCCTGAACGGGGCGAAGTTGGTCGGCAGCATGGGCTCCATTGGCAAAATCACCCGGGAAGCCCTGGCAAAGGATATTGGGGGTCCGATTCTGTGGAACGACATACTGCATGCTTTGTTTCTAGCCAGTCTGGCAGAGGCGCGGGCAAGACACATCAAGCCCCCCCGAGTGATGCCTGCGTTCCGGCCCATGGTGCAGGCGTATACCAAGTTCTTCAAGATGGAACCCCTTCAAACGCTGGCCCTGTCTGATCTGAGCCATCACCTGAAGGAAGACAAAGAGGTCACGGAGTTGTATGAGTGGCAGTCGTTACTCGCCAAGGTCACGCCTTTGCTCGAAAGCCTACCGGCGGACAGAGAGTTACTCGAGCCAGGCGCAGACACGCTCGGCATAATGCTCATCGGATATGTGAAAGGATTCTCGAAGGCGTATAACATTATTGCGTTTTACTCGCACTTTCGGAAGCTGCTGAAGAGTGGGGATCCGGTGGCGGTACGCTTGGTGCAAGAAAAGGGGACGCTGGTGCATGACATCGTGATTAAAGCATTATTGGAGTGGAACGGCATGTTGAGGGTCGCGCTGGATGTGGTTAGTGATATGCTCAAGGACGCTACTGCTGCTGCTTCTTCCACATCTTCTTTGTCTTCTTCATCAACAACATCAACATCACCCCCCTCATTATCACCGCCAGGAGCAGTAGCTGTTGAGGAAGCGGCAGAAGCAAAAGCAACAGAAGTCAAGTCGGAAGAGGGTAGCAAGGGCCTTGAGGAGGTTAATGCGGCTAAGGAGGTTAAAGAGGTTGAGGAGAAGAAGGACAGCGTAGACACCGTGGTCCCAAGACACCCCGCCCCAAGCGTGCACACCTGGTCGATCCTGCTGAACGGGTTCATGTTCCACAAGCAGCACGAGCAAGGGGAGCGTATTCTGCACATGATGCGCGACCACGGCATCGAGCCCAACGTGGTCACCTGGAATACCCTCACTGCTGGATATGCGAGGGAGCAGAAAGTCACAAAGACCGTTGGAGCCCTGCAGAGGCTGGAAAAAGCGGGCCACAAAGCGGATGATTTCACCATGCGCGCTTTTTCATATCTAGCGAATCGGGAGGGTGCGTTGACGATGATGGAGGCCATGGTTGAGAAGAGGAAGAAGAGGCTTGAGGAGGAGGAGGAACGTAAAGGGAGGGGGTTGGGGGTGGGTGAGTTGGGTATGCAAAGGGAGGCGATGAGCATTGAGGATGAGCTGCGACAAATGGAGAGTCAGGTTGAGGACAACATTGCGGAGACGATGAATGGGGAGATGAATGGGGAGGAGGAGCAGGAGCAGCAAAGGGGCGGTCCATTGTATGATACGCCTGTTTGGGAAGAGGAGGTTTGACAACCGCCCTCCTCATAGGAGAGGGTTGCATATGTATATGTATATGTATAATATCTACTATTAGGTCACAATACCCCTTTCCTTTATCTCCCCAGTCTATTTCTTGTTAATATGGCATTCGGGCCTGCGAGTGTCAACGGACAGATGAAGTTCGATGAATGACGCTTCTCCGGTGTGGAATCAACTCCATCAACTGCCAATCTCAAGAACTAGTCGGAGTTGTTGATTTCTAACCCCAGCTATATATAAGTGCCACCGTGTTGTCAGCCCGGGCATCCTTCGGGGCTACCAACAACTTGTAATGTATTCCCAAGCGTAGGAGTAGTTTTCATCAGCCGGGGCCAGGATCTGTGACAGCCAGGCTGTGTCTCGTCCACCGCTGCCGTCCACAAGCGGCTCGCACATCCACTGCGCCTTGAGCCACTCCCAGTCAATTGGATACCACCCCGACTGATGCCAGTCGAGAATGGCAACCACTCGACGAGGACGAGGCGCCGAACCTGAACCTCCTTCGTCACGCGGCGAGACCATGATGTTTCTTCTGCACAAATCGGCATGGGTGAACACGACAGGTCGGTCGTCTGTCAGGCCAGCGAGCTCGGGGAAGTCCGGGTCACGCCGGGGATTCCACCCCGGGTCCCGCCGGCGGGATGCGTAGCGCGCAAAGAAGTCGTGGAACGCGCCTAGGCCCGCGAAGGGTCCAGGGTTTGGCTCCTCATGATCACTGAAGATGATGTCGCCTACTCCCTGTCGTCCTATGTGACCTTTTTTTAAAAAAAAGAATTAGAAAAAATGTAAGCTCATTTTCATCATCATTTCGTACATGCACATGTCATCTATCATCTTCTTACCGATGTAGTACGGCTCCGATTCCTGGCGAAGCTCGCGCCAGGCTTCCACATAACCGCGCAGCTGCTCGCAGATTGTTCTCCTCTCCTCCTCGCTCAGCGACGGCCACGCCTCTTCCAACGTATCGCCGCGGATGAGCTGCATGTAGATGAACGTCTCGCCGCCGTCACGGCGCCAACCGAATAGCTCCGGCGTCGGCACTTCGTCTTTCATGTGCCTGTTGAAATACCAGAGACACTGTGCTTCGGCCACGGTGATGTATGAGCCGTACTTTACGACGAGCCCCCGCTCCTCGAATCGCACTGGGGGAGGCCGGTCGCCCCTGGGGTTAGTGCCGTTGATTTCGACATCTTTCTGCCGGACTTCCTCCGGGGACGGAAGGTCGCCGGCGTTGTTCTTGAAAAACGAAGAGTCGTGAAACACCACGTTCTCCCCACTTGGTAGTTCTGCTACACGCACTACCCTAGCATTGGCCATATTGCTGAGCTGTGGGGAAAGAGAAGAGCATGGATGAAAGACAAGATTCGTGTGTCGCGATGGGCTCAATCAAGACTGTTTTGGTTATTAGAGAGAGATGATGGCTTATACTACATGATGGTCGTTCTCAGAATCTCAGACCGAGCTGTATGTATGTATGTACCCTGAAGATGCCACCCTCTCGACCACCAACCAGGGCACAGGAAACAAAACGCCGCGGGCAGTTTTGGTCTCAGGCATGTGGTCAGTAATAGGAACACAAAAATAGAAATGGACTCAGACCAGCTGTGGCGCGGAATTCTGCATATGTACCTCTAGGCCCCCACACCTTCCCGCACACCCAGCCAACCAATCAGAGGTCACGCTGAACTCAAGCGCAAGCCTAAATTCTGTGGAAATGTTTGTGCCCCACATGTAGCTACATGAGCACAGGCCCATCGCGCGCGCTGCGCCCGCTAGGGTCACAAGAAAGTAGACCCAGCCGTTAACCATCTGCCACCAAATTCGTGTGAAATGACGATAATGGCTGGCTCTACATACATTTTTTGTCAATCACTTGGCAGTGCACACACCCACATAAGCTTAGTCTGTGATCCAGAGACTACCTGAGACTACTCCGTATTAGTTTTCTCTATTTCTCCGACCTCCTTAACCTAACCGTCCTTTCTAGCGGCACATCATGCACCAACCTCTGTACGTCCTGGTCTACCCTTCGCGTCTTTTCGCCGCACACTGGTCGTTTTGGATACCCTACCTCGATGCCAGCGGCCAAGAGTCAGACACTGGTGACCGCATCCATGTGACAGGGGATCGCCTCAACGGTTTCAAGTACGAATATGTGCGGGATTATAATGTTCGCGAGGACGAGAGGAAGCCGAATTCCTTTGCCATCGGATTGCTTTCAACCGCATCAGTCAGCGAAGAAACCGAGCGTGACCACTACACTATAGACGTGGCGGCTGGGGAGAATGATGCCTTCAATCCATTCGACAGAGCTTGCAGAGAGGTGCAAGCGCCGGGCCCGAGTCTCAACAAAGTTAATATGACGACGGATGCCGGCAAGGCCACTGGCCCACCCTTACGGAAGACCGAGGTCAAAGACTGCCAGTGGTGGATCAAGCAGGCTGTCGCCCATTTGGTTGAGGCAGATATGTTATTGCCTCTGGATAGTAAGGGACATGGGGCAAGGGCTCCTGTTGAAAGAGTGGAGGAATTACCGCGACACTGATGGCACCAGGAGGACATGCAATACCCAGTAATTTTGTAAAAGGCAAAGAAAGCGATAATATCAAAAGATCAATCTAATAGTCTATAGTTTCCCGTAATACCAACTCCAATAGATAGAACCGAACTGAGCACGCACTAACCTGAACATAAGAGAAGAAGCCAAAGAACAGTCTTCTTGCCTCATTGGCCAAGTGTGTTCTTCTCAGTGCTTGGGTGCACCCTTCACAATATCAACCGGGTTCATACCCTTGTGATCCCCACCAGTTGGCGGGATCAGGTAACCACGCTCCTCCAACTTCTCAACGCAACGTAGAGTCCACCATTGGCAGTCTGAAAGCTCAACTCTGGGCCGAGGGCCGGATGGTGCCTTGCAAACAAGGCTTGTCAGCAACTGAACGTGAGAGTTGGCCTGGGCTGGGACCGAAGGATATTATTTACTTGCCGAACCACCGGAAACGCTGTTCAGGCTCGGGCCAGGTGCCGGGACCGACGCAATGATCTCCTCGATGGCATCCTTGGGCTCGGTGTCCTTTCTATAAACGCCATCTCCTCGAGTGTCGGCCAAGTGGTCCGTGGAGACGCGGCCAATCTCAATAGGCGGATAAGGTTTTCTTTGTGTCACGTCCATGTTATAGTTTCTCCTGAAACGCATTTTGAAGCCCTCCCTAACGTTTCCATTAACATCTATCATTCTCCCCTTCCGCACGCTGTCTCCGGACTCTGGGATGAAGAGACCCCAGTGTGCCTTGAACTTCGGGCTTGGGTGCACGAGCAGAAAGACAGACCGATACTGCTCGGTTCCTGCTTCCGCAGAGGTGCTGGACGCGCCTGGGCCATCGCTCTTCTTCTCGTTGCTGCCGCCGAAAAGACACATGGCAAAGATCTGGAATGATGATCGAATAACTTAGTATTAATAGAGCAAGTGGAAACAATGTTGGGCGTCTCTGGATGTGAGCCGAGGTAGAATCTGGTATGGATGTAGATATGAGTCTGTGGAATAATATCCTGAAGGCGTGTGATGGAGGGAGCGAATAGATGGGTATTTATATATTAACAACTTACTATCTTTTGTTTCTGGCAAGCTCACACAGCCCATAATTGTGTCTTCGAGTTGCAAATATAGATTTCTCGATTCAGTTCCTCGAGACCTGAACAAGGACCACCCTAATCCAAGTGAGCGGCCAAGGGCGCTTTACGGTCTCCCAGGAACCCTGTGCCGCCTCCATTTCCACCAAAGAGATGAGGCAGATTCGTTGTAAAAAGCTATCAAAAGAAACAGAGGCCGCGGGCGCGCCGCCCGAGTTCGCCTTCTGAGATGTGACAGGCCGTTCCTCAGGTCGTTCCCCAGACTATCTCTCTCTCTCTCTCTGCCGCATCATACTGCGGCAGCGGTTTCACATGCATCCAGTCAGCCGACTAGCCATGCAAACCTGCTGGCTTTCCCGCCAGCGTCAGAGATGACATATTTGTTGAGGTGGACTCGGCATACTGTAGGGCGTGTCTATCGATACTGTAATGCCATACAAAACCCTAACCCGCGGTACATTGCCTCCTCACCGCCCAATGCACAGGTCAAAAGAAAAAGTGCTTTTTTGTAGTCGCCCACTTACACAGCTGTCACAGATTAAGCCCTCTGCGGGCGCATACCCCCTGCGGGCGCATACCCTCTGCGTCAAGGGCATGAATGCGAGGCTATTAATAAGCCGAAAGTAAGACATCTTTTTTAAGCCTGAGAGAGAGGAAGCGAACGCAGACAGGCATACGCCTTCCTCCCTCGGCACAGCCGTCCATAAGACCTCGCGGCCGCCCTCGAGGAAGACTGTAACCAGGAAGACTGGCAGAACTGTAAGTGTAGTTATAACGACGTCACGGCGTGTTTAACTATTGTGAACTGTTTAATATATGTACGTTGTGAATTGCTTCAGCTTATGGTCGTTTTTATAAGTGTAGTGCGTTGGGTGCTTCGGCTGTATGGGTACAAAAAAGTACTCGGATTATGATTTTTGTCATTCTGCCGGCTCCACTTTGAAGTACTACAGTATCGATAGACACGCCCTACAGTATGCCGAGTCCACCTCTATTTGTTTCGTTGCGCGGTTGTGAGAGGCGCCCACGGCCCAGGTTGACAGCCGCAGAAGAAACACGCCGAAAAGTAAGACAATCCGGCGCTGGAGGCACTGAGGCACTGAATGACGAGAGGTTATGGGCCGATAGGGCTCACTACGGAGGTGCATTTCAAAAGTCATGTCTCAACGCCAAAGCGCCAGAAACGCCACATATCGTTACTTACATATTACACCTGTCAGCCGGTACATGTCAATCACAGCGGCTCACAGCGCGAAGCTCGAGCGTCGCTCACTATGTAACAGTGCACTTACAGTATAATTCCAGGAGTTAAGTGGGCGTACTGAGAGTAGTTTAGTATCCTGTCAGGCATGTGGGTACATGCAGACAAGAAAGGCTGGCAGGTGCTGTATGTAAGTAAGAGAATCTGGCGCTTTTAGCGTCTTGGCGTTGAGACATGACTTTTGAAATGCACCTCCGTACGCTAAAACCCCACGTCTGACCAATCATATCGCGCCATTTATACATAGTTACCCTGGGCACAGAGGAGTTACACGTACGGCCCGGCCCTGGAAAGTCTGTTGGTACGGCTCTTTCCCCAACTTTGTGTCTTCTTTCACAATACTCATCCATGCACCAGCCAGAAGTGACTCCTTAAATAACATTTGCACCAGAATAGAAAGGTCAGCGTAGTAAAAAGACGCAACATGTCTCTAGTTTTTTCTTTCACTCGCCCTGGACCCTGACTATCTTCAGATAAATCTGATTGATTGGCTTTTGGAACCCTGCTAGATCGCTCGTTGGAGACTTGGAAGTACATACCAAACCAACAAGCTTTCCAGGGTTGGAGTGTACATAACGTTACCTACATTAATGTGGCTGCGCTGCAAATGGCGAAACGTGGTCTGAGCTCGCTGAGATACCCAAGTTTAGGACGGTTGGTGAAATGGAACTGTACGGATAGATAATAACCCCCATGTACGGATAATTACACACATCAGAAAATGCGTAATACTTCCCTTTTGAGCAACAGCAGATAGAAACAGTACGGACATCACGGTCCGGAGAACACATAATAACAGAAAAACAGAACCACAAATGCTCCCTCGTGGTACCTCTTTCCGACGCCTCGCTTCACTGACCTAAATACCTATTCATCTCAAATTCCAGTGGCATAATATGACAAAGACTTCTTCTTCTTCATGGTCCAGCTATATACCCTTTTCTACCTCACACCGTGCCGTCGCGAGCCCTCTCTAGGTTGCTGTATCTGACTTTCTTGGTTGTTCTCCCTGGAAAAGCCTGGGGCTACTCCTTCAGACACATTGAAGGTTGCGAAATACCCCTTAATAAATAGCCATTAATATAGTAAAAGCTTGCTGAACCCATTTTGCCACACAAAATCTGAACTTTTCTTTCTGGTCGTAAACGCCCGTTTTGCAACCAAGATGATGCCCGCAGGTGAATTTCTAGAAACACGACCGTCAACCGGAAACGAGATGAAAAAAAAAAACGACGACCCCCTCAGATCAAAATGCAGTCAAATAGAACACCTTCCCTCAACCCACTTAGCAAACCTCACCACCGGCGCGTCCACGGCTCTCCAGAAAACGTCGGCAGCCCAGATAACCATTGGCACGATCACCACAGCCGCCAGCGCAAACCCGGCGTTGTACGCTGGCTCGGTCTCTATCCCCGTAATATTCGTCCAGACCCATCTCTCCGTGGCGTATCCCACTGTATGCAGCACCGGGCCGTGCACCAGGTACAGACTGTAGCTGATCTTGCCCAGATATTGCACCGAGCCCCCATTAAACACCCTTTGCCAGCCCGGTAGCCTCCCGACCGCCAACACAAACAGTATCGCTCCCCAGGATTGCCAGTATCTGTACTTGTCCGACCACCACTCCGGAATCACACTGCTCAGGGTGACCCATCCAGGGGTTTCTTCACCAAACTCATCGGGCTGGGACATTAGGTATAGTCCCATCACTCCAATTACCACCCACCAAACCCCTTTCCATCCCAACCCTCCCCTTTCCTCCTTCTCTGTCTCCTCTTGTATCGGCAGCGCTTGTTTTCTTTCACTATTACTTCTCATCAGGTCCAATTCCGCCAGTATCATCCCAGCCAAGAAGAGCACCATCTCCCAGCGATCACTCCTGTACACAAACCCCAGCGCCCCCAGTACCGTCACCACCCTCCACGCCGTCCGTAGTCTTGCCGTCCCTAGGAGTACCAAGAACAACATCATGCTAGCTCTAAATTCGACAGGAATCGTCCACAGATGCGGATCATACCCGGTGCTCCCGCCAAACTTCGCCCAGTCCCAGATGTGCACAAACCTCCACATGTTGCCCACCCAATCCCACACCTGCTCGCCCAGCGTGTCAAATCGCCGATAATGTATCTCTCGCACGTTGCGATGGTAATCCGGGTCGTTGGCAAAGTCCCGCGTCCATTCGTACGCCCCCAGCCGTAACAACACCACCACCATCAACGTGCTGATCGCCGTGGGCAAAAACAACCTCAACCCCCTCCGGAAGACGAACGACGACATGGTAGCTGAAAACCCTTCGAAATTCCGCGAACGGGATAACCTGAGTGGTTTGAGACTGAGCGCGTAGCCGCTGATGACGAAAAACACGCACACCATCGGCGGGCCTTGATACCACAGCCTGACGATCGGCAGCTTGAGGAAGTGGTAGTTACTGGACTCGCCATAGCCGTACCCCTGCGCGACGACGAAGGAGGTGTAGGAGTGGTGGCAGAAGAAGACGAATAACGCCGCTAGACCTCTCATTCCGTCCAAGTAGGCGGTTGGTCCGGGTCGCATCCGGCGTCCGCTTGTGGGGGACGGGGAGGAGGAGGAGGGGGTACGTGAGAATCTGGGGGATACGAAACTGGGAAGCAAAAAGATCCCGAGTCGAAAGATGAGGGATAATAATACCGTCGACCGCCATGGGACAACCGGTACCCTGGCTATCCATACCGACTTCAACCCTGAAAACCGGGAGGATGTGGAGAGGTCCACCACCCGGTCGAAGAAGGAGGAGGAGGCACTGCTGCTCTCGACATCCGTGTCTGATGATGAACGGTTGAACTTGTCGAAGTGCTCGTCGAGCTGACGAATCAGGCGGCTACTACTACTACTATTACTCTCTTCGTCATAAGTGGAGGTGGTGGAGGTTGGACTGAGTGATGTGTGCCATGAGGACGGCGAGAGTGTTACTATTCTGTGGCCACCGCCGCCGCCGCCGCCGTTCATTATCGTCATTTGTCCAGCAAATGGCTGTCGTCGTCGTGCTGGGGGGCGGGGCGTTAGATGTTGTTGTTGTTGTTGAGGACGAGGAGGACAAATGCTAGTTAGACCATGGGAGTGTCCTCGCTTTCAAAGCACTGGGTGGGAAAGGGGGGGAAAAAAAGAAGTATGTTTTGAGGATCTGCTGCAAAAGTAACAAAGTAATAGGCCAAGGACCAGACAAGAACGGTCAAGATGCGAATCTCTAACAGCCCCGGGCAGCTTCACTCAGTTCATCAACACTCTGCAGAGTTTTGAGCTGGCTGGGCGGCGGGCGGCCGAGCGATGGCCGGGCAGATGGATGTGTGGATGTGTGGATGTGTTTCAGACAAGCAGGAAACGCTGCCCGCAAAAGACCAGACCGGACATAACAACGGGGAGTTGGCAGTTCAACGAAGGAAAGATCGACGGTAAATCGTTGAGGTCGTTGACTTTTTTTTGCCTCTTTTATTACACAAAAAAAAAAGTAATCTAAGGTAAGGTACGGTAGGTAGTCTAATGCAGAACACGAAAGACGAACGCGTCGACCAGCGTCGGCCGACATCGTCTGATAGCTTCCACCTACATGTCGCATCTTGCATCTTGCATAGGTCTTGCTGCATGATCAGCCCTTTCGGTACACTTCTATGTATAAGTAATACGATACATCTTTTTCAGAAATGGGGATAAAGGTAGGTATAATTACCGTAGATCATATTCCAGATCGCACCGCCGAGACAAACGACCAAACAACGATCACTTCGGAAATGCATTAACGAACATTGTCAGAGTTGGAATAGTTGAGGCTCAAGTTGCAGGAGGCCGAGACACGAGATTAACAAGATTGGGCGGGTCTACAGGGATGCTGTAGTCGGGTCAAGGGCACCTCGCGCAGTGTTGGGTCGGCTCCGCGGCACCAGGGCGGCCAGTAATATCGCAGTTGGGCGATGCCCTGAAGCTAACGCTGAAGCCTTTCCGCGTTACAGGACCAGGACAGGACAGGCCAAGCCCCACCCCACTCTTGGGCCGTCGGGTCTTGACCCCATAGGTCTTGGTCGTTTCGGTGGAATGTCTGTGAGGATGTCAACATTTGTCTGTTCGCTTTGTTGATTCTGTCGGAGCGTGCTTTGCTGTGACATTCGAGCTGTCGTTCAATCTCTGCGCACGCTCTACTGATAAGGACGGATCTAGGCGTCCACTGTACGTAGTTAGCCTCTGAGCCAGATCGGAAGTACCAACGGCGCGAGTCGTCACTCTCATACCGTTGCATAGCACCCCGCTGACGTTAATTCGCTGGGAAGCACAGTTGCAACTCTGTACTATCGGTCCTTGCGTGAATAAAAAGTTGTGATTTTCCTGTGATGCCGACATCCCAGATTCCCATATCCCAACGCTATATACCCATAAACGCCATCCGACCACTTTTCCCATATACGTCATGTTTTATATACTCATTAGCCATTAGTTTGATAGCCAGTCCAAAAACTCAGGGACGAAATAGCTGATGACGATGGTGGCACCAGCTCGGAGAATGCCTTCGGTGCTCTCAAATGCCATTGCCTTGAGATCGAAAACGCCAGCCTTTGCGGCGGCATGGATCATGGCAAACTCGCCGCTGACCTGGTACGCTGCGATGGGCAGGTCAGGGGCAAGATTCTTGGCGTCACTGATGATGTCTAAATACTGGCTTGCCGGCTTGACCATGATGATGTCCGCGCCCTCGTTCATATCCCGAATGATGGCACGGCGCGCCAAGCCACGACCGCCAGGCGGAAGCTGGTAGCATCTTCGGTCGCCGAAAGACGGCGACGATCCAGCAGCGTCACGGAAAGGGCCGTAAAGGCAGCCGGAGAACTTGGCAGCATACGACATCAGCGTCACGTTGTGCACGATGCCCTCCTCGATCAGCTTGAGCTTAATTGCGCGAATACGACCGTCGTTCATATCCGATGGCGCGACACAGTGGGCACCGGCCCGAGCATATGAAATAGCCACGTCCGAAATACGGTCGACCGATAGTTGGTTGTTCAGGCTCCCGTCGTCCTTAAGAATGCCGCAGTGGCCGTGGGAAGTGTACTCGCACAAGCAGACGTCGGCAACGATGAAGAGCTGCGGGAACCGTTGCCTCAAAAGTCTGATGCTCTGAATAACAGGACCCTCCGGATCATCGGCCGAGGTGCCCAGAGCATCCTTGGTGCCTGGCTTCATTGGCACACCGAAAAGAACGACGGACCGTAGTCCCTTGTGTACGAGCGGCTCGAGGAACGGCACCAGCTTGTTGATACCACGGCGATATTGGTTCGGTAGCGAAGGAATAAGGACTTCTTCGTCGTCGTTATCCGAAATGAAAAGAGGGTAGATGAGCATCGACTGCAATCGTGCATGTCAGTATCTGCCGCGCGTCTCAGGGGAGCAGTCTACTGTCTGTCCTTACCTTGGTAAGTTGCCGTTCGGCTTGCCATGACCGAGCAAGCGGGTGGGAGTAGCCGCTGTGCAGTTGGCTGGAGATGTCGCCCGAGATGCTCACGCTCGTGGCAGCAGTGCTGGCGTACGACATTCCTCGCGAGATGTGAGACGCGCGGGACGCGCGGTCATCTATGGTTGAGTTGGACATCTCGCCTCGGCGCCTCGGCGCATTCGCTAAAGAGAGGTCCTGGAGGAGGCCAGAGAACGACATCATGGATGATTCTGTGGACAACTGGCTGAGAGCGACCTTTGAGCGTCGTGTCGAGAAGGTAATCGAAGCGGCGCCGCTGTGTGAAGAATCGCTCGCAGAGGCACGTGCCGGTATCGTAGAGAACGCACTAGCCCGATTGCCGTCTAAGAAGGCAGTTGCGCCTGTAGGTTCGACAGTCGATGACTCTGTATAGCGAAAGTGGCGGTCAGCGCTCTCGTGGGCTGGTTTCTGCCAGCGCGATTGTCAATGGGACGACAAAACTATACGAAAGACAGCGTTGGCGATATCAAAAAGCGAATATGCCATAAAATGTATGAGGGAAAAAGCAATTCGCCGTCCCGATGACACAGTTTCACAGTTTCCCCTTGCGAAGTATGTCCGAGGTCGACAGACTTGCCGAAGATTGGCAAGGCAATTTGCTTGCCTTCGGCTTCGGCTTCGGAGGGGTGTGTTCCACAATCTTTTCTGCCGATTTGAATTCGCCAATCACTTCCGCGGAATTTCCAAACCTGGCTTGGCTCGGATTGAGCAGGGCTTGAATCCGGCCGGTGGCGTATCTGAGGCTGGCGTTCAGCTGACGTAATCGACATTTGGCTGGCAACGTCGACCCTTTCGACTGAGCAAACAGATGCCTATTACGGGCTCTGTTCTAGTCTCAAGATGCACGGCATTCTGATTGTAAG
Source organism: Diplogelasinospora grovesii (assembly GCA_033297225.1). NCBI lineage: Eukaryota > Fungi > Ascomycota > Sordariomycetes > Sordariales > Diplogelasinosporaceae > Diplogelasinospora > Diplogelasinospora grovesii. Next base: position 629,425 of record MU853753.1, read on the forward strand.
CCCAATGATTTGCAATGTGTACAACGCAAATTGCGTACGAAGTCATATCGCCTGGAGCTCGGGGATTGAGCTCAAGAGCAAGTGCTCCAAAGCTTACCACTCGCGATAATACCGCCTGTTATGGCATTGCTAACGAGGCTTTTGAGATCTTGTGACTATGCTATTCACTCATATTTCTCGTCGGCAGAGCCAAGCCTCTGTAAGGCTGGCCATCTGCGGCTCTGAGGGGCTCGTGCCGTTTAAACCTAACCTCGTGCGCGGGTTCTTCTCCCGAACTCCTTACACCGGATTTAGTCTTTCGACAGCACTGGTAAATATGAGTTGTTGCACAAAGAAGTGGTGTCGGGGTCGTGTGAGTCAATCTAGACAGATGCAAAACCATGAAGAAAGACTGATATATGGACAGAGCATTCGCGGGTGTGGCCGAAATGACCTGGTTTTGAGCTCTGACAGGAGGAACTGGGCGTATATATCCAAACTAGATACGATCTAGGGAGAGAAAGATGAGAGCATTGTCCAGAACCACATACTGCTCTTGCGCGAAGATGAAGCTATCGGTGCAAAACAGTTCAACGCGAGATCTTCCGGGACCTCCTCGACACCTTCAGATGACCGAGCCACTACGTTAGGTTATGACTTTTTCTGACTTCTGGAGATCTTCCTCAACAACTGAGAGCTACTTTAGCTTTTTTTTCTCATGTGGCTGGGCTGTGTAGTTCCTCGGGAGTGAGCACCGCCCGACTCTAGATAGCTGGCTTGTCATCCCATCTTTGTGGGGAGGGCTGACTGTTCGCAAAGTGAGGGCAGGGTGAAGGAAAACATATCAATGCCTGAAAATTGTGTGCGCCTGGCCCATCAAATTTGCCTGCTCGAAAAAGTAACCAGGGAAGGAGCGTCGGTGCCTCCTTCCAAGAAAAACTTTCTCACTTTCGGTAGCCCGCCAAGGTCAGTCCCGTCACGTCTTCTCCGGTCATCTGTTTAACCCTCTCAAACCCTCTCTTCCTCTACATCACCACAACGCATGCAGCGCGTGTTGTCAACGCTGCTTTGCCCATTCCTTCTGGCGGGCTTACATCCGCGTTGTCACTGGTGATCCTCACCTCCACAACCAGTTGCATCCCCTTTTTGTTGCGCGCGTGTTTTCTTTTTCGAAGCTGTTCTTCGTTGCCTCTCGTTCCGTGGTTCTCGGGCGATTGTTGATCAGCCTGCCCGAGAGAACTGTTGACCGGCGTCAGGATCACCCGGGGAACGGATACACCCGAATCTACTTTTTGCACGCGAACTATCTCCAGTCCGTATCCCCCCTCCCTCAATCAACCGTGTTTACATTACTGGACTGACATCCCGCTACAGAAGCGACCGAAGGTCGGAAATTCACGACAAGCTTTGAATTCAGCACTCCTTTCTCGCACCATCCCACCTCAGACTGAAAAACATTCCTCAACTGCCTTATTGGCCACTCTTCGATTGCCTCGTATCTTGATTTTTGGATCAAAATTGCTTCACATCACGGATTGCCAACATGGCTTTCTCCACAGCCACCTCCACGAAGAGGAAGCCGGCCCGGGCTCCTTCACTCTTAAATAGTGTGTCTGCCCAAGAATTAAGTGCCCTTTCCGGCTCCTGTAGGTGCCCTTGTGCCCTTTGCGGATCCTCCGATGCTGGCCGACACTCCTTCCAACACCGAACATTGGCTGATGCTAACATGCTTTACCAGCGCGTTCGTCTCTAGCTCGCAGCGATGACTCAACAGCTCGACTGGTTCCCCACAGCTCATCAACGCTTCGTGACAGATCAAGCAATCGGCGGCGGCCTAGCATCGATGAAATGGCTAGTGCTTTGCTTGATGATACGACAGTCATGCCAGGCAATGGCGCTCGTAATCGCCCTTTTCCCTGGCCTATTGGAAGCACCATGGCATCTGAGAACTACTCGAATTCTCGAGCCGTCCGCGGTCACCCCATTACCCAGAGAAAGATTGAAAAAGACATCAGCTTCGAACAGGCCTTGCAAATGCCATTTCCAGTTGAGAAACGGTCTCCAGCAATCCCTCGCAAGTTATCAAAGCGGACTCGCCAATCAAATGTTCGACGTCGAGAGTCTCCACGAAGCGGCAGTGGTGCCGGTCTCATCGGTAACTTACCCAGATCTAAGACGGGAGCTCTTGACCCTCTCGGATTGAACCCACCTCGGTTGGCTCCATCCACGTCCATGCCGATTACACAGCTTTTGGAGAAGCCCGAAGAACGACGGGCCCAGATTTTGGCGAGGGCTGAAGAACGACTGGCTCAAGTTGAGAAGTCTGATCCTTTTGACGCGGCACTGATCAGTCGGAAACTGGAGATGATGCTTGCTGCAAACAAGGCGTTGAAGCCAGAGCCACTGCCTCCAATTCTCAGCCGCAACTCCTCCAAGGCGTCTCGATTTGCGAAGCCAACTGGTCTGTTCAAGAAGATTTCGGGTGCTCTGGCCGACCGTATCCACCACAAGAGCCAGTCGAAGACCACACAAACGAAGGATGGAGACGCAAAAGGTATGAGGGGCAAGTTTCTTGACGACCTGGATACTCTGCCCCCCCTTACTCTGCCCGACCAACCGCCACCGATTTCAACGAACGAGCGTCATTTGAATGTTAGCAAGAATTTGAACATGCGCAAGGTTCAGATGATGACTGGCGAACGGATTATGCGCAAACCGGTTCCCAATGATGGCAGATCTCTTCGAAGTCCTCCGCAGTTTGGAGATCCTTTCTCTGACGCCCCGAATGTCAAGCGGGCCCCGACCGAGTTTGAGAATCGCCTTCGCGCAAGCTCGGTTGAGGATTCAACCCCGCCTCTTCCAACTCGGAACCCATTTGAATCAGAAAAGGTCCTCGAGGGTAGTCTTGACTCGATCCTTTCCACAGTGCCCATCGCCTCATCTACGCCTCGCATAAGGAACGAGAGTCCCCGTGCTTTCAGCGAGAGTCCGACCAAAAAGCCGCGTTGCATGTCTGTTGGTCATATGTATGGAGGTCGACAGCATTCTGGCGGCTTTGATTTGTGCGCGCCTCGTGGGGAGTCTAAGGATGAGTTCATCCGCCCGGCTACTTCAGGTGGTGAACAGAAGTCCATCGACAGTTCGTCCCAGTATCTGGAGCTACCCACAGGCGGGATGCCCTCCTATGTTCAGGTTGTTGGTAATGGAGAGCGGAAGAAACATCCATCCCCGTCTAAGCCTTATCTCGATTTACTAGTAAGACAATTCCGAGAAGAGCACCCTGAAGTCCCCCTTGGTTGTGCGGCCGACTTTGACGAAACAGATGAGCTCGCAAACAGCACTGTCACAATCCCTGCTAACCACCGTGCCGTGGGCTCTATAGATAGATACCGACTCCCTAGCATCAGTTCATCGCGCGATGGGGATGATAGCGATTTGAGCGAGAACCTTGGCCAGAACGAGAACAACTTGTCAGCTCCGAAGCCACCGGTCCGCAAGACCTCTGCTTATCGGCCAATTGGCATTACTCGCTCCTATACTGAGGCTCGCTTCACATTCAAGGACCAATGCACCGATCTTGATGAGTTGCAGATGGATGTTGGCGCAGTCACGTACGGTCATTCACCTGTCCATCCTGCGTTAGTTTGCTAGTTTTCCTGCTATTCACCCACAACAACGAACACAATAACACTTGCCGACATAGAACGGGTCCTTGGAACGAAAATCTCGAAAAGATGCGGCGAAAAGAAAATCACGAACGGAGATGACGAACGACAAGAATGGACGATCACGAACAATACCCGCTTGTTTCTTTACTGTATGATAACACCCAGCAATTTCTCTTTACTTTTGATTCGCGCCTCGGTCGTTTTGTCATGACGACTTCTTTTGGGCACAGGGCACTTGATCGCCCATTGCAATCACTCTTAATTCGACGGCACAGGGAAAATGGACTGCATAAAGATGGACAGGGAAATTTTAGAGAGGATGGACTTGGATCATTCTTGGGTGGTGAGGGGGTGGATAATATTTTAGTACAGAAACCGCCCTCACAACGGACCCATTGGGAAATATCTTGGACGAGACGCCACCACTTTTCGTGTGGGTTGGTTTGGACGATGGATTCACTTCTGCTCAGATGCTAGTCAATAAGACGATGGCATGTAATAATAGACGTTCTCACATCAATTCGGGGCATTTAACTCATGCTATTAATGATAAAATTCCGTTCAAACACGCCCAGTTTATCCATACCTTCCAAACTCAAAGCCAAATCGTAAAAGTCAGGGTATCTCATAATCGTACACATCATAATAATACAGTTCGTTCCCCCATCACATCATACTATATATATACATATATATGTGTGTGTGTGTTGTTGCATGTCGTTTTAAGTGCGGCATTGGAGGGTTTAGAAGAAGCGACGACGACGATGGCTCCCGAGACCATCAGTGCCATGCATCCGGCGAGTGCCCGCAGCCTTTTGTCCCGGCCGACCAGTCAGCGTCCCTTTGAGTTTGAGGAAAGCACCGCTGATCTTGTCCCCGATCGAGGCGTGGCGCTTTTGGTGGTGCACCTTGTGCGTGCGTGAGAACAGGCCGTGCCGGCGGGGGGTTGTTGTTGTGGTGCTGTAGGTGGTTGTGTGCACCATTTTGATAATCTCTGACTGACTTGGTTTGTCTTGGTTGGATATTAATCGGTTGGTAACAGTGAGATTGTGGAAGTGGTTTTGTGTGTGTGTGTGTGTGTGACAGTGGGATGCCTTGAATGTTTGTATTTGTTGTGTGTGATGATGGTAACAATTAGATACAGGAGGTTTGTGGGCTGATGGGAAGATCACAAGGAGTCTTTATATGTATATTGTTCAGGCTGGTGTGTGCTGTGTATGCAGGTGAAGCAACGTCATGCCATGTAATGGCTGGGCTATGCAAGGTGAATGGGGTAAATAATTATTATGTCTGGAAATGTGTTTTGTTGGTTTGGCAGCACACCCAGGTAATAATTAACGGGTCATCTGTTAGTGTACTTGCAGCAACGCATCGCGATGACCTACCTTTGCCTACGAATACACCAGAAAGGGTGGAGGAAACTTGGTTTGGACCCTGGACCTAAGCTCAAGACCCTGAATGTCGGGCTGCATCCACCAACGTCACTGGCGTTCGGCCGAGAAAGGAGTCGTTGTTATGATTGGCTGCCCAGTACATAAGCTGTTTGCAGGGGTCCAATCGGTCATTTAGCCCCGTCCAATTGGGGGCACGAGAGCGTGTGCCACAGTGGCTTACTACGTACTGTAGTATGATAGGGCCTGTTTGGTTCAGTCAACAGTTGACTGTAAATATTTGTGGGTATGGTACAAAGCTAAAGTGACCGGGGCCAGGGGACTCCCTGCATCAATTTTTGTACCTTTGCCACCCAAATTGCGCCCTGCCCAGGTGGTCCATGCAACCCACGCGTAGGCCACACATGAGGCTATTCCCAGACTCTGTAAGTTAGCGAGGTCAGAAGGACGGTGTGTAAGGTGCAGAGTATAAGTCGTACAGTCGCGCAATCAATTATACAGTCGCGCAATTAATTGTGCAGTCGTACAATCAATTGTAGTCGCGCAATCAATCGTGCAGTCGTACAATTAATTGCAGTCGCGCAATCAATCGTGCAGTCGTACAATTAATTGCAGTCGCGCAATCAATCGTGCAGTCGTGCAGTCGTGCAGTCGTGCAGTCGCGCAGTCGTGTAAGTGCAGGTGCAGGTGCTGCGTTTCCTTAGAAATAACGCCTGGAGTTCAGCAGGTGACCCTGCTGAATTACAGGCCTTGGACCTGACTTAGCGCTGTATTTTTGCGTCAGTCAACACCAGTCAACGCCAGTCAACACGAAAAAGCGTGTTGGAAAATAAACCCTGCAGTTGACTGGCTGTTGACTGATTTACAGGCAAAATTACTGTATTTAGGGGCCTTGTCTAGGGCGTACAAGGGGGGGTACATGCGGAGTCTGATTTACGTGCAAAATAGGTAATGGATCGGATCCCTGGCTATCCGACACCGGACAAAGCTCTGGCCAAGTCAACTGTTGACTGAATTTGTATGGGGTGGCGAAAGTAACCAAACAGGCCCATAGTTGGCCGTTAGCGGTGCGCCAGGGAAGTATGATGTCATGGCTTGGCGTACGCAGTTTCATTTTATCCCACAGCAGCATCGATGCTGCCATATTCGGAAACACACCCGACATGCACGCACGCGAGCAAAACAGTAAACGAGGATTCTGCACATGTCTAGGTAGTGGCGACAACCTGCGCGCGACCTTTGTTTTCATTTTCGAGAATAACCGTCTTGGCGAATGACGTTCCTTCACTCAATCCGTCACACTCTTCTGAGGCTTAGGTGTTTGGAGTTGCTGACGAAAGTCCAAGTAAAGACATGGAAGTATCAATGTGATTCTAAACGAAAACGTGAGAGACTAAAGTCCGCATGATAGTCATAAATCATCCTCCCGAAAAAGGAGCAACACAAGCAAGAATAAACATCTGCTTGGTATAATACCCCTCAACCCAACCCCCCTGAATGCTGTGCTACACCCGGAACACGCGTGCGATAATCACCGTGGTGTAACAAGATTCCTCTTGATAGTCTCCAATTCCGCAGGCGAGAACCCCAACTGTTTCCTGACATACCCCTCCCAACCACCATACTCCCTCTCAACGCCCTTTACAAACGCCCGCCAGCACTGCACCTTGAGACTGCAGAGGTTGTAGAACCCGGGAGCCTCAACACTCTCTGCCCCACTGCCCTTGAGGGCAAAAGCCAGCAGCTGCTCGCGAGCTGGTTCGGTGCCAATCCGAGAGAGCATGAAATCCAGCTCGACCAGGTCCGGTGGTGTACCTGCTAGACTGAGCAGCAAGCCTGACAACACGCCGGTTCGATCTCGACCCGCTGTTTACCGTTAGCATTTTGTACACCCACCCAAAATATCCCCCCTTGAACGATTGAGCCCTTGAATATTGTACCCCTCCCCCCCCCTTTTTGTGAACCCCTCTTAAACCCCTGAACGTTAATACCCGAGTACCTCTTTATAACCCCCGCCGACACCCCTTCATTTACACCCCTCCATCATCCCCCTTTTCCCTCTGTGTATATACCATTCCCCCCCCCCCCCCCCCTTTTTTCTCCTTTTCCCTCCTTTCCACAAGCCCCTTCCCCCCAAACCAGTTCAACAAACAACAATCCCCATCTCACCATACACCAAATTCATTTCGAGTGGGGGGTTCCGGCTGATTGATGTTCTTTTCTCGTTGCAACGGAAAGAAAGTTTTTTTGGTACGTACCTGTACAATGCACCAAAATCCCGGACTCCCCCTTATCATCATCATCCCTCAGGATATGCTCCAACACAGCCCTAAAAACCCCCGCATACACCTTCAACACGTCCAAGTACATCTTCTGATACCCCCTCTCCCCGTCCCCCTCCACAAAATCCTCCAGATCAACCACCGCTTCTAATTCAGTGGTGGCCTGCCAGACGACCTCGACACCCGGCACCTCGGGGTCCGGTTTATGCTCATGTTCAGCCACCGACCGCAGGTCAAAGATCTTTTTGACCCCAAGCTTCTGCAGGGTCGCCTGACCGTCCAGCGTCAACCCCTCCAATGACCCCGAACGATACACATACCCGGCTCGCAGTCGCGGGGGGCAACCAGCACCAGCACCAGCCATTAAATGGGCCAAGGAGCCCAAGTCACGCGTGTTGAACGTCCCCGGGACGTAGACAAACGGTGGGCTCTGCAGTGCGGTGACAAGTTGTGGTGTGGGGATGGGTTCGCGGACGTCTGTGCTCGAGAGAGTGCGGAGGTGGTGGTGGTGGGCTAGGGTGTCTGACATCATCTTTTTTTCACACACTAAAATATAGCAACAATAAAAATAAAATAAACCTGTATTTTTTTTTGCAAAGAAACTTCAAAATGGATTTTTACACAGAGAAGATGAGCGCACAATCAATATAAGTAAAGGTTAATGGCAACCTCAGTGAAACAACAGGAAACAACGGACAGCACGGTTGTGGATAGAACGGGGACGGGAAAGCTAGGATTGCCCCGCTGACCCCGCGCTAACCCTCCTCCGACTCCTTTCCCCCACATGTCCTACATCTGTCGGTGAAGACGCCGAGGACAACGGCACCATATGTAACGCTAGAGTTTCAGTATGTATGTACAGAGCTACTTCTATTGGTCACAGGTTAGCCCTTTCTTGCATGAAACACGCAATCCCCACACCCCTCCTCGAACATAAATAACTTTGCAGTTCCCCGACTCACACCGAGATACTCACATCTAGACCTTCAGATACGATTTACGAAGGACTTCCAACTTGAAGGTGAGTCAGAAAACTCGCCGCTCCATCCTTTTGAGCTCCGTCTTAGCATCTAGGACGGACTCCTTGCTCTCTTTGGGGCTTGTTCTTGATAAATAAATTCCCTCCATAATCCTTCCTATTGCGTTCTTCGCCAAGATGTGGCCAAAGAGTTGAGAAAATATTCATTAGGTATCTATCAAAGAGTGTATGAAGAAGCATCCTATCCGCGAGTGCCTAATAGCAGCGTACGCCCCTCTACTGTGCCCTATTCATGACCATTACGACATGCTTCTACCTCGGAGGCTCCGGAGTATCCCCCGGTCTGGTAATTGTAATCTCAGGCGTTTCATGCCACGGCTCGCTCCCAATATCATTTGACCTTCTGGGCTCATCGGCTTCAATGACCGTCTCCCCCATCACACACACGTGCTCTGACAAGGCCTGCCCAGGCCCATGCCAGTGGTCAGGGAAGTTAGTGCCCTGCGTCGTTGTTTGTGAAGACGAATCTTCTGTACCTGGCCACGGTTCTATTTCTGTAGCGGAAGGTGTGTTCTGATCCTGTGTGGTGCCCTCTCGTCTTGATGACGGCCGGCCCAGGGGACTGCCGCCGTGAAAGCGCCGCGCGTTGCGGTTTTTACTGCGACTGCTGACTCTGCGAACCAGTTCTGTAGCCATGGCGCCGATGCCCGTGGCTTCTTCAACTGCCTCTGCTGCATGCGCAAGAGCCGCTCTGTTGAGATGAGCCATGCGCTCGTCTATCAGCTTGTTTTTCTTGCGGATTTCCGTCCAGCGAGTCATAGATCCAAGTTCCAGAATATTCATACGACGTATCTTGCTCGAGGGGTTGCCGATAATGATGGGACGCCACATCTCTTCATCCGTCATGGTATTCTGGGTATTGCTCGTCCCTGGTTTCGGGGCGGTGGATCGGCGGCGAATGCTCTGCCTGCGAATCTCCGTCCACTTGTCCATCTCCATCGACTTGGAGTTTGGAATAATCTGCACATCCTTGAAGCGGACGAGTATGACGAGTAGGAGCAGCGTGAGGATAAGCATAATTCCTGCCATGGTGCCCGTTGCAGCTTGCTGGCCCAGATGTCGCTGAGCTACGCCACCGACAAAAGTCGCACAAGCTGCGAAAAGAAACCCAAGTGCATGGCAGATAGCAAACGCGGCCGTCACGCGCGGGAACGAGGAGTAGTTAGTGCGCTTTGGGTGGTTGCCCGAATTTCGTCGCGGACGTCCCGTCATGCCTGGCTGCAGATCAGACGTGTCAAAGGTTTCCATGATGAACCCATTGCATTCAGAGATGGCAAGGCCGGAAAGATACCCAATTATCGCAGCAAAGAGCGTCGGTACCTCAACCGGAATGTCAGTTCCACCAGATGCAATCGTGTATGCGATCCCGACGAGGGGGAGGAAGGCACAGAATATGCCACGCCTTAGCAAATGCGATGTCCAGGTTATTCTGTTGTCAAAAGTGTCCGCGCTTGTCTGCTGGTAACTTCTTCCACGGGAGAAGAGGTTCGCTTTCTGGAAGGGCACAGCCACTAGAGCCCCGATCGATATAAACGAGACACAGAGCCCCACGATAGGCGAGTGAAATCTGTACACTTGAGAAGTAAGGGAGCCCAGGAGAACGATGGCCAAGACCACGTTCGCATATATCCAACCCGTGTAAACCGCAATGACTAAGAAGCCGGGCTGGCGGAGCATCTCGAGTGACAGGAGCACTCCGTGATACACTTCCTCGCCCCACCACTTGGGACCATCCTTGACGCGATGCATCATGACCTCGCCCCGAGCCACTCTTCTTGAGATATGATCGCCTGTTTTGACTTCGCACACCGATCTCCTGTACATCGACCGTCTGGTTTCAGGGCACACGACGTTGAGAAGCAGGACTACCGCGATCATGATGATGCTGACGTAGAAGCCCCAAACAGGAGACAGCTTATCGATTATAACTGCGCCAATGAGAAATCCAACGCCAAGAGAGCCTGTGAAGCACCAAGTCCATATTCCAAGCCAGACACCCATGCCGCCGCCATGTCGCCGCACGTCGTACTCATCAACAACCTCTTGATGGGGATTGCGGCTCATCAACGAAGCACCGAACAGATCTGTGAGAATTGAGTGGAAGTTCATGCTGGCAAAGCCGAGAACAAGCCCCATGAATGCTCGGGAACCAATGAGAGCCCATCTCCAGGTATTGAGAGAGGGTGGCCTGTAGGCGCTGACGGCGATGGCCTGCGGAAAGAGCAGACCCATGGCAAGAATAAGACTTGATAGAATGTACGGCTTCCGACCGTGCAGTAAGGGGAGCGGCCAGAAGAAGAAGGTTGGGACAGCAAGACCGGCATAAAACCAGACATTGCCTTGGATGGCGTAATGATAGAGATCGGCGATGTAGTACTGGATCGAAGGAACCAGCCCGGCGTAGATTCCAATGAGCATGCCAATCAGTGCCGTGCTCAAACAAGCGACCGTGGCCACAAATCTCTTTCGGCCCGTAGGCCAATCTCGAGCCACTGGCTGCCGGCGATACCCTCGCGCCAGGCTGAAGCCCTGAGAGCCTCGCAGACTGACATGGGTTCTTCCACGAAGGCTAACGCGGACGCTGCCATGATTCCCCCTGCTTAGACCACTACCCTCTTGCCCTGGTACAGGAGATGGCGTGCGATGACGCTGCCGTGGACTCTCATCTGCTGCAACAGCAGGCTCAAGGTTGTATTGAGTCGTCCAGTCAGCCTCATCATCACTCACACCGTCAAGGCCAAAAGACTTTGATCTCCCCTCACTAGCGATCGCGGGTCTATTCCTGCTCTCGGCCTCTTTTGCTTTGGGCTGATAATCGGAAGCACCATCGCGCGTGTCGTGAGACTGATGACTTCCACGGTGCTCATTCAGGGGCACATGACAGCTCTTGCTTTTCCGTGCCACCCGCTCCTTTGCTGCTTTGGGTAACGAAGCAGTTGGCATCGCTTTGGAGCCGTGCACGTAGTGTCTATGCGACTCTGGCAATGAACGCTCCTCCTTGAGACGATGACCAGAGCGCTGCCTCTGAAGTCGACCCCGCTGAGCATCGACGAGCAAGCCATGTGCTGCTTTGATCTTGTCTTTCACGAGAGCAAGACTTGACGTGCGGGCTGGGATGTCGACTGTGACCTTGCTCCTGCGCATTCCGGGAACTGACTTGTAGTGTTTTGGGCCTCGCTTAACAAAGGCATGTTTGATCATCGTTGCCTTCTGGCCTGCTCTCTTTGACGTCTCGTCGTGAACACACACGGTAAGGTGGTCGTAAGTGCTGGAAGCCTCCGAATCGGGAACACTCTCTTGCACAACTGTACACTCAACGGGGCAAGGCTCAGCATCATCGTTACATCGCTGGTCTTCTTGCTCGACAACCTCATTTGCTAAGGCCAGGGCCTCGCTGAGAAGACGCTCTAAATTGCTGAAAGTTCTCTTGAACTTGGCGTCGATTGAGCCTGTCGAGACTCCGGACAATGTCCTAGGCCTCGCTGCTTCTCTTCGGTCGTCAGCTTGATCTGCGCCACTTGAGTCATTGGCTGATATCTTGCGCGGGCCGTCGGTCAACCGGGTACGATGCATCTCAGGAAGGTTGAGCAGGCCTCGAAACCAGCTCGTGGTACGCCCAAAACAGAATTTGCCGGACAGCGATGACTGACGAGGGCGCGGGTTTCTCGGCGGCTCAGTGGATTCAGGCTCATCCTCCTCCGATAAAGGATGCTGCTGTGACTCATCAGAAGAGCGCTCCAGGTACCTGATACTGATCTGCGTTGGTGCAGCCGGGGTCTCTCGAAGTAGACTACTGTTTCTGAGAGTCCTCGTCGCGCGGTCGGTAGTAACAGGATGTGTTCCCCAATACTCATCATGGTGATGATCATGCGTTGGCTTTGCAGTGGCAGGATGGCTTGCTGTCTCTCTGGCTTCTTGATGGTCGCCCTGGAGTGCTTTAGCCATGTCGGGGTCAACATCACCACGCTCGATGTATGGTTGTACTTTGGAGATTCCAGTGTGACCCTCGTGCTGGCTTTGGATGAGTACGTGGCCGTCCTGGCGATGCCGGTGACTAGAACAGTCTGGCGCAGCCGGCGTGACTCCCAGCGTCGGGTTGGGAGGTTCCAGAGGCGCTTGTTGAACTTTGGAAATGTTACTGTGCCCTGTATGGGGGCTACCTCGCTGTGACTCTAGAGCAGCCCCGAGCTGCTCAGCTATCGAAGGCCATGCCTCGGTGCCTGAATCCGGTTCTGTTGGAGTTCTCCGTGGAGATAACCCGACAAGGTTCAGCCAGTTGCCTGCTGGTGCCTTCGAATCACCTGGAGTTGTCTTCGGCTCAGGAGTGTTATCCTTGCTCGTAAGCTCATGATCAACCTGTCCATCGAAACCGGAGACTTGCTGCTTTGAGGAGAGTTCCTCCTCCTGGCCCTTTTGCATTTGACAAACCGGCGTTAACGGGGGCGCGGAGTATATTTCGACGTATCCCTTGTCGACAAGATGGCCAGGTTCAGATGAGGCCCTGGTGGATTGAGAGAGCACCAGGATCTCTTCGGGGTACTCAAACGCTGGAAGGTGACACAAAGGGCCAATCTTTGAGGCCTCCGGGTGGCCACCGTGAGCAGTTGCAGTGGCGGTATGAAGGCAGTATGTAGGTCGAATCTTGACTGCAGAGCTGTGTCCTTGGTGCCTATGCTGCGAAACATCGAGGAGGTCTGCGCAAGCATCATTACCGGTCAAGGCACGATGCCTCCAGCCTATGATCGGGGTTTCAGACTCGTCACCCTCAACCTTCTCCTCGAATGGGAAGAGATGCCAGGTTTTCTCAGGCAATTTGATCTCGACTTCTGGCGCGCATTCCACGCCTGCATCACAGAAGTCGGCTCCCCTCAAAAGTCCGGGATGGTGGAACTGAGCGTGTGTCTGAGTGGGGTGCATCTGGGGGTCGATGCAGACACGATTCCTTATGCTCCGGGTGATGGTGGGTGGCTCGAGCTGCGTATCGGGTTGACTTTCTGTCTTCGCTTCAGGACCAGTGTCGGTCTGACTTTCCGAACTTGCTTCGGGGTCGGTATTGGGTTGACTTTCTGGCTTCGCTTCGGCGTCAGTGTCGGGTGGATCAGGTTCCGCCTGAGAGGAAAGTTCTCGCGGGGTATCTGAAGTAGATTCCTCTTCGCCCGGGGCAGCTGCACCAGATAAACGTGCCGTGCTAGTATTGGCAGCGGATGGCTGCTCCTGTAGAGCATCTTGATCAAAGTGCTGGCTGTCTGGAGTATCCTGCTCAGGCGCCTTGCTTCCTTGAGTATCCGCATCGCCGCTATATACCTTAGATGCTCGCTGTGACGCTTGCTTTTCCGGCTCCGACGTCTGCTTTTCCGAGCTGGCTGGGAAGTCCTTGGAAGACCCGCCCGTATCGGTTTCTTTGATCTGAGTTGCCCGCACGGGAAGGGGAGCGTGGTCGAGTGAATGGCGATGACTGGCCGAGTAGTGGAGCAAAGCCTCTTGGTATGCGTTTTTCTGAGAAAGCAGAGCGGTCGCGGCGTCTTTAACTTTGGCTGAACGGGACGGTGACACCGAGGGGGAGGAGCAGGGACCAACGCAAGATGGTCCATTCTCATGAAGCTCTGGACGATGGCTGGCGTCCATCTTGGGCGCACGCAATGACTCGGCGGAAACAATCGACGGCAGGGACGTACTTTACTGTGAGTGCCGAACCGATGGAACTCGCCTGCAAGATGCTGTCTGCGGGCCACGAAGCTCAAATGACAAAAATGCAAACAATGCAAAGAAACAGATGACGATTAGTAGAGAGACTGTTAGATCATGAACGGCGGGTGGAAAGAGAAGGAACCGGGATGAACTCCCGGTTGGTGAGGGCGCACGTTAGGGATGGATCAAAGGGGTGCTTCTTCGATGTTGACAGAGGTGAACAAACGCAACCTACGCGGCAACGGTCGAGATGATAATGCAATACAATAAGCTCGTAGCTAAAAGGTGAAAGGCGCATGAAAGGGAAGGAGCAAGACCAACGTTGATCCCACGTGAACAGGCAGAGAACTTCGGCAGGAGCGACCAAAGTAATGGAGATAGACGCAATTTTCTTTAGGCAAGCACGATATGCTAAACGCGCCTAACGAGGAACGAAAGAACACCGAGCCTGCAGAAAAGTCAAGCGTGTACTATTGAGAGATATGCTTTGATGGCTTACTAGTCTGCCCTGAACTGCTCTATACCAATGAACGGCACTTGATAGCCCATACGATTTTCCCCCATGCTCCCTATTGCATCTGCATCGCATTACAACCAACCAATGCGCCATAGATTCCGTACCTCCGTTGGTCGGGGCTTCGGCTGACTGAGTCCTCGGTGTCGTCTACCCCGACGAACCACCTTCCTCGACAAGAGACAGTCCTCTTTAGATGATGGATCACCGTAAGTCCTCGCTTCTGAGCGCTCCAAAGGCGAGTTAGAGCGTCGCTCAATCATAAGTCGCCCCCGACCAATCTTTCCGCTTCCCAACGGCCCGCAATCGCCGAAGCCAAGGGTATTTGCATCGTCAACATGTGGGACCGGTCCGTAAGGGAGCATCTTATGCATCTGTCGTCCACTATTCTCGGCCCCTGACGCAAACGCTCATCAGAGCAGGTCAAAGTCGTCCAGCTTGTCGCGGTACTTCATGATATTCTGCTTGATCTTGCTGCCCACAGTCCATGTCACGAAGTCCTCCATATTCCTCGTCACTACATCATTGTCAGCCCCTAGCTTTCCACCATTTCAACCGCGTGCAACTTACCCAAGAAAGCAGGATCAACAACGTCTTCAGTGCCTACTCTCACGTGCCCTTGCTCGATCATCTTGGTAGCAGCTTGCACCGTCTCAGCCATGCGGAGCCGGGTCATAACAACAGGTAACCTCCTTCTGGCGAATGCTGATACTGTCGCACCGTGCTCAACCTGTGAAAGCTTGGACTTGCTCGACAAGATGCCCATGTCATACAACTTATCGAGGAGCAGCTGCTCGTGTTTCCTTCTGATTTCGTTGTCAGGCGGCAGCAACTACATCTGTCAGCATTTCCATCCCTCAAACATACCACAAACAGCTGAGTTCT
Organism: Diplogelasinospora grovesii; assembly: GCA_033297225.1. Taxonomy (NCBI): domain Eukaryota; kingdom Fungi; phylum Ascomycota; class Sordariomycetes; order Sordariales; family Diplogelasinosporaceae; genus Diplogelasinospora; species Diplogelasinospora grovesii. The sequence continues at coordinate 644,871 of MU853753.1, forward strand.
TACACTTAACCGGTGCGCAAGTTGTCTCAAAGACTATTTACGTTAGCTTCACACCTCTTCCAGATTCGGTAGTTTAGGGTACATACACCACATATCCTGTTGTACTTGTGGTAATCCTCTGGTTTCTGGATCATATACCGCCTGCATTTTGCCGGTCAGTAAGATATTCACGTGGGTGAAAGGTGGCTTGGCACGCACCGGATGACATCGTGATCGCGGTGGTTGTTGTCCTGCTTGTAGTTGATAAAGTCGTGCTTCTTGAGCAGCTTCTGCTCATGATACTTGAGTTTCCGGACCATGTTGGCGGTTGTGTTGGGACAATATCAGGTTGATGTGCTGGTATCAAGTGTGAATCTCGAAATTCAATCTGGAGATCTTATCGCAAGTCCAAAAAGTTCAAATTCGCCCCACCAAAAAAGTTCTTTGCCTGCCGCGACCCCGGCCCAAACCCGACTTCAAGCGCACGGACCCACCAAGGTCACCAAGTCAATTCGGCGCGTGAAAGATCATCCACTCCGTCAAAAAGTCGCTGTCGCCGGACGAGCTGCATCACGATACCTGGACGGGCAATCGCACTCGCTCGCGTCCAATTACAGCACACTCAACGGCGCGCGGTTGACACTTAGACTGGGAGCAGGCAAGATGGCTTCAAGATTGGGTTCGTCATTGCTGCGGCAGACCTGCCAAGCGCCGCAACACCAGCAGCGTGTCCAACAGCTATCGACAACCGCCGCGACAGCAGCTTGTACGCCTTTTCCACTCACTCACTCTCCCTCTCCTACTGTCTACTAACTGACCATGTAGTCCGAAACCTAAAACCAACAAACTCCTCCCCGAACCGCTCCCTCACAGATCTCGACGACTCCTCACCCCGATCTACCCCCAACGACCTGCTACGAAACATATTCAAGTCAGGTCGTAGCCAGAACCGGGAAAACCACCCGCGGGAGGCAGTCAAGGACCTCCGGGCGGCGCATACGACCGACAGCTACCTCCGCCATATGCCGCGAAGATGGAGGGCTGGCGACCTCTACGCCCCCAAGGACCTGTCTCCGGTGGAGATGAAGAAGTGGCGCACGCCGCACACCCCCAAGAAGGACGTCCTCGACATGCTGGGGCTGAACCCACTCGACAATTACCGAGTACGTTTATCATATATATATATATGTTTGGGGAAGAAAGCAGCTAACGTTTGGTAGAACTTCTCCCTGATAAGCGATTACATGACCCCCTTTGGACGGATCAAGCACTCCAGCGAGACCGGTTTGCGGCCAGTGAACCAGCGCAAGATGGCGAAAACCATCCGCCGCGCTATTGGTTTGGGCATTCACCCCTCGGTACACAGACACCCCGAGATCTTGAGACTCAACTCCAGGAACCTGCCGCAGGCCACTTCTGGTCGTTTGTAACCACCCTGACATATGTACCTACCATCTTGTGTATATGTACCATAGACCAATCTTGTAACGATCACTTTTCTAAACTTCCGCGCATGTGTTGGGGTATCAAAACGCAATTAAGAGCCAAGTGCCCCCCCCCCCCTTTTTTCATACACCATTACGCCAGTCCTGAGTAGTATCCGTACCTGAGCCCCCTCCCCCCCAAAAAAACAACATGCTCTACACGGCGACAAACCCCAAAATAATAATAGTAATAAAAGAATCAAAACTGCTCCAGCAACTGCTGTACCTTTCTCCGCCCGTCCGCAGTGACCGGATCCGGATGATCCACGAGCATTGCCTCCTCTCCTCCCGTCCCCGTCCCTGATGGACCGCCTTTTGTGGCTGTGGTAGTAGTGCGATTGCTCAGTTGACCCACGCGCCCGCTCACGCGAGCGAGGAGGACACGCATGCGCTGTAGCTCGGCTTCTACCTCGCCGTTTCGCGTGACGAGATTCTCCTGAACCCCTCCTCCTCCTCCTCCTCCTCCTCCTCCCATACTACTACCACCGTCGCCGTCACCATCATCGTCGGGAGTGGCAGCAGGGGGTTTGAAAGGCTGTAGTAAACCTTGCATATGCCGGAGACGGGCTACCCGGGCAGCCTTTTCTCTTCTCTGCGCTGCCAGGGATTGTAACTGGGAGACGAGCTCGGCATAGCGCTTTGCTTCTGCCGGGTACGTTTCTGTTTCTGCCTCCCCGCGGGCGTCTGAGATCTCTGACCAGTTTGCTGGTAGGTTGGTGATGACCTCTTCGTTTACTGTCTAGTTCTTAGCACCAGGTTGTAAAAAAAGGGTTGGGGGGGGGAGTGGGGGAAGAACGGTGGAAGAACGGGGGAAGAAAGGGGGGAAGAAAGGGGGAAGAACGGGGGAAGAACGGGGGAAGAACGGGGGAAGAAAGTGGGAATGTGGATAACATACCTAAATCAGCGCTAGTACTCGGTCGACCGTCACCCAAAGGGTCAGTGTCAGCAGTGGTGGTAGAGGTAGAGCCCCGGTATAACGCGTCAATCTGCTCGGCGACATGTCGCGTCGCTTGGGGCGGGTAGACGCGGCGAGTGTGTTGTTGGAGACGATGGTTCAGCTTGAACAACGCGTCTTCTACTGCTTTTTCTGGCAGGCCATCACCGGACTCGGGAGAGGTGTTGCTGTTGGACCATGGTCGGGTGGGGGTGAGAGGTTGTGAGAGGATCCGGGTTTGTGAGGTAAGGAAGTCGTGTTTTAGTTGCACGACTGTCGGCGGCGCCATTATGGTGATTATTTTGTATGTATATATAGTCAGAGGGACCGAGAGTGTGTGGGTGTTGGTAAGTGTTTGTTATGTGTTGGTGTCTATATGTCGATGAGAGACAGACACAGACTGAGAGGCTGTTCACTCAAGTACATGGACTGGGGAGCGAATGACATGAGCAGCCGACAGTAAGTCAGCACGACGACTTTAAATCCAGTATATGAAGGAGTTTTCTAACTTGGAGTTTCGAGACTGACTTTCGTTCTCTATTTTTTCTGCGTTTTTATAGAATATGAATGAATAAACGCACTGTGTCTACCGTGTATCAGAACTGATACTTTGGTGCTTGTACTAAGGAAGGCGGGCTACAGCTGCCACGGGTAACTGACAGCTGGTCTGAGCTTGGGCCGGGGACCCGCTTAACGCCGCCCCCCGAGCTACCGTCGACAAATTGAGGTCATTGGAATCGAAAAAGCTTCAGAGTGCAGCATCCCGGTGCGATTGTAAAGCAGAGAGCCGCCACCATTGCGACTGCCATTGGGTACCACAGCCATGCACAGGTACATTGTCCTTTCTCATTTGTCTGTTGGCTAATTGCATTGACTGACAGGAGTTAGGACTGGCCCAAAATAGCTTTACATTCACTATGCGGTCGTCGCATCTGACGCGCAATGTGTACCGTCGACTGCTTGCCGGTCATGGCCTGCTGCGGACGTGTCGGCCATGTCATCCGGCTGTGCACTCCGGTCGCAGTCTGTCGACATGTCCACGGACACACCTGCGCCTCCTCCCGCTCCAATTTATAGTACGACGACCGCAACGAAGGACCTTCTTCGGCATGTTCCAGAAGCCACCGCGAGAGTTGAAAGAACCCGAGCTCGAGCCCGGGTACGACACGTTGCTGAAGTTCAGAAGCATGGAGACGGAGAATGCGCGGCCACCACCGCGAGACGAGCTCCTCCAGGGCTTCCGGCAGTTCTTCAAGTACAAGAAACGATACCACAAGACGCTCAACACCACCCAGGCGTTCCTCGCCACGCGCCTGCTCCGGCATCTCGTCGAAACCACTCCCAATTTCGAAACCGAGTTTCAGAGGTCGGGGGATCTTACCGTCGAGGATCTGAGGATAGTTATGGAAGTGGCCCTCAAAGCGCCAGTCAGGGGCAAGCACGACGATCATCTGGCACTCTCGAAATTGCTGTATCGGGAAATTGAAAGGATATCTACAAGCATACCCGAAGAGCCGGTCGGTAATATGGATGCGGGGACATCGACCGAGGGGACCACAACAACCGGAAAAGTAGGGAGCGGCAATGATTTTCAGTCATATATAACGGCTCTAACGCAATATGGAGGCTCGCTCGAGGCTGCTGAACGCCTGGCCGAGCAATGGCCCAAGCTGCTGCGAGAAGAGAAGAGCAAGAAGGGGGCCAAGGCCCTATGGACGTTGGTCCTCCGGGGATTAGCAAGGGAAGGTCGCGAGGAGGAGCTCATCCAAAATTTCGAAAAGGCAACAACAAGCTTCGGTGTCGAGTACATGCCGCCGGTCCACCAGATCATGACGACATTCTTCGCGGCGCGAGACAGGGTAGACGAGACGAAGCAGTGGTTTGAGAAGCCAATCTATGCCAGTTGGGCGCCCACGGCCGAGACGTACCTGGAGTTGGTCCGTTTTGCGTTACGGAACAACCAACAACCATGGATCCAGCCCATCTTCGAGCAGCTTATCAACTCGAATCCGCAAAAGTCACGATGGGACGTCATATTTCAGTGGGCTGTGCTTGCCATGGACAAGGGCGTGGAGGACATCAAGCAGATGATTGCCACCATGATACGCCACAACCCTGATGAGAGCAAAGGGGTCAGACCAGATGCGACGACCATCGACTGTCTGATCAAGGCAGCCATCGAGAAGAAGAACCCTTATCTCGCTGAGCGGTTCCTTTCGTTGGGTGCCGAGCTGGACATACCGCCAAAGTCGTCAACCTACATCCTGCAGATGGACTACCGCCTAGACGCAAAGGACTTTTCCGGGGCACACGCGATATACAAGAAGCTGCAAAACCGGGAGGTGGAGGTCTGGAACGACGAGGACCTACCCGTCCTGAACAAGTACCTTCGCGCACTCTGCGCCGTGGAAAATGCCGACGTGGAGCGGATACTGAACGTGACCAGCGAGATGGAGGAGCGGCGGGCTACCCTTGAGCCCGAGACTGTTGTGTCGTTGTGTATGGTATTCCTAAGGGTTGACCAACAATACGAAGTCATTGACACCCTGAGTCTGCACACGGTGGGATACAGTCTCGAAGAGCGTGCCGAAGTCCGCGAGGCTTTTGTCCAATACATCTTGGACCGGAAAACCAGCACCGCTCGCGTCTGGGATGCGTATTCGCTGTTGAGACAATTCTTCCCCGAGACGGAACCGGCAGATCGCGTGAAGTTGATGGAGGCGTTCTTCAACCGCAAGCGGCCCGACATGGCGTGCTACATCTTTGGACACATGCGCGGCCACGGCAACCCCAACCAGCGGCCGACCGCCGACATGTACACCAGATGTCTAGAACGACTGGGGCGGTACCCCGACGGTGACAGCTTGAAGATGGTGCACAACATGCTCAAGATGGACACCACCGTCCAGATGAACACGAGGCTCTACAACGCGCTGATGATCGCCTATGTCGCGTGCGACGACCCCGCCACGGCGATGGAGTTCTGGGGGCAGATCACGCACAGCGTGGAGGGGCCGAGTTATAACAGCCTGGCGATCGTGTTTAGGGTCTGCGAGAGCCTCGTGCCCGGTGGGGATCGACATGCAAGAGCAATATGGCAAAAGATGCAACGCATGGAGTTGGAAGTACCGCCGAATGTGTTTTGGAGTTATTGCGGCGCGATAGCTGGTCAGGGACACGTCGAGGAGGTGCAGAGGCTGATTCAGGGCATGGATGCTGCCGTGGGTTATCCGCCTACTGCCATGACGTGAGTTTCCTTTTCTTTGAACCATTGATTTTGTTTGGTTTCCTTTGGTCATCTTGGTCTGGATGAAAGCTAACGAATGTATAGACTGGGTGTGACATACAACGCCCTCCCAGGGACGAGTAGAAAAGAGTACTTTGAGGAGTGGGCCAAGGAGGAATATCCTGAAATCTGGGCCAGACTAGAAAGTAAAGGGAAAAAGGAGACGATGCAAGGGGACATGTTTAACATTTCCCGAGTCTTAGAGGCATAATTACTGTATATAAGGGGGCACATTTGTTGGTCTATCTTGTACACTACCGATAGGAAAAAGGCGGGTGTTGTACATATACACAAAATAGAGGTACATATGACCTAGTTTCATCACGTTCAATATTTTCCAGTATGGAGATAACGTACGGATCATGCATGAGGTAAGTAAAGGACGCTTATCAGATACAAGGCGACATTCGTTGGCATTTGCAAGTGGCCGTCGGGACGCCTGGAAAGGTCCCGCTCGTCATCTCGTATTCTTGTGCTTGATAAGTTCCGGCATGTCCTTCGCCTCTCGCCGGCAAAGAACCCACGGTATGCGAGCCTTGTTAGGCGAGTTCACAACTACCGGTAGAGTTCCATCTTCTCAAGATGAATCAGCCCGTTCGCCGGCTACACATCATCCTGTTAGCACGCCCCTTCGTTGTTGGAAGGGTTTCTTGCAACTTACCGGGACAAACTGCCTCAACTTAACCCCAGCCTCCCTGAAAACCGCCGCAGTCTCCCCATCCATGCTGTACCCCTGACTATAGACCACCTCACTGATCCCAACTTGCACAATCTTGATGCTGCATGTCAGGCAAGGACAGGTATCGCAGTACAGCACCACCACCCCTTTGTCTCTGCTCCCGCCGTCTAGTCTCTCCCGGCCTGCTTCCAGGAGTGCATTCTCTTCAGCGTGGATGCACAAGCAGGTCGCTAACCCGTGGCCAGACCCCTGTCCCTGGTTGCATCTTCCACACCCACCCTCACCGCAATTCTTCAATCCCCTCGGCGTGCCATTGTAGCCGGTAGAAATGACGCGCTTATCACGGACAACGACCGCACCTACTCTCCGCTTCATGCAATTTGATCGCTGCGCTGCAAGAGAAGCGAGTGCCATGAAGTACGTGTCCCAGCTGGGACGGAGTCTGTCCGGATTTAGAAGATCCAGCTTTCCGAGGGTAGCGTAGAGATGCGCGAGGTTGAGGGATGTGTTTAGAAGGCGAACGGTGGCACGAGACATGAATGGTAGCTGGCCTGTTAGGGGGTCGTATAGGAGTTCGTCGGACAACTCAACAAAGAAGTCCAGCGTAGCCCCCTCGTACTCCGGGTGATATGCATTAACCCTCTTGAAGCGTTGCCAGCGCACCGTGAGAGGGGCATCTACGCTGATGAGGAGGAAAAAGGGCCGCCGCGAATACATGTCCAGGACCGCCTCGTCGGGGAGGTCGACGGTGACCCATCTGTCTCGCCAGTGTCTAGTTACGAATTCGAGAAGTGCCTCTGGTGTCGGGAAGTTGTGTTCTGACCGTGGGTGTGACTGCTGACGTTTTGGGTCCGGACCTTCATTCAGATGCTTCTGCCCGCCTTCCTGCAGCCGTCGTGTTATAACGGTTGCATGTTCTTCGACTGAAGTTTCTTCGCCGGCAGCGTCATTGGGTGTCGCGTCCCCGTTCTCGGTATGCCGCCGATATTTTGACTCTAGGTGTAGGCATGTGAAGTTATGGTGGTCGACAAGGTATTGGGCGACGGTCTTCCTGCCCGCGCAGATACCTGGCTTTAAGTGTAAGTCAATGCGCCTGAGTGCGGAAGAATTGTAAGGGGTCTAGTACTTCCGCATATGCCAATGAACATCTCAAAAAATTCTATGCGTCGAACCTTGCGTGCTGTTGAAGTTCAAATGTTGTGACTCAAGGTGAACTCCAATATTTTTACTTTTATTTTGTGTTTTATGCCCGAGTCGTGCTTTCCTAATTCTCGCTGTCTCAACTCTGGGCAGGCGCGTTTTGGGCAGCCACTTATTGACGCGTGCTCCTATTAAAGTCGCGACGCAAGTGCGGCCCTGTCAGCCGATGAATAGCCGGAGGGGTAACTTACAGCTCTCTGTGTGTCTCGGTTTGTGAGCTCAGCGGCGCGGGCGGGGCACACTGCACAATAGCTCCCGCTCGAGGGAAGGAAGGGAGCTCCCCTCACTCACCTGCGCTGCGCACGGGGTTGGTATAATAGGTTGTTGCCTTGCTGGTTAATAAACCACCAGCCTCATTCTCACACCTCCTCATGACTGTTTGCTTGGTCACAGAACAGCGATGACACACAGCAGCTGACTCCGAGCTTTCTGAATTCCGCGTTCCGGTTCTTCCTGTTCGCACTTGAACTTCTCATCTGTTCCGGAAGCAACGGTTTGCGCTTGCGACGACAAAGAACATACGTGCTTTCATTTATACAAACTTAGTCGCATCTTGAATTTCGGATCTCCGGCGTCGTCTTCTGCGTTCAATACGTAAGATAGTGTTATTCCAGCTGTACAGGAGAACTCCTCACGACAAATCCGGCTGTCCGCCGCAATCTCGTCGCGATGGATCTCAAGTTTGCGACATTCGGTTCGGAGATCGAACTCCCCTTCTATTCTGCACTCTTCTCGTCAAAGCTTGACCATGACAGGCTCAACGACTCAGCTCGTCCTGTCCTTGGTTTATATGAACCTCGGGCGCAGGCACCACCGGAGTCTAGCACCAGGATGCAAATTCTCGGAAGCGCACTGACTAGTAACCAGTAAGTTTTAGAGAAAACGGTATACGCAACGGCGCAATGCTAACAATCAGCCACAAGTGTGCCTCTTGGAGTCTGCCGAGCTGAAGGCTTCATCAAAAACGTCAACACAATCGAAGAGTTCAAGAGCACGGACAAGAACGCCATGCTCAAGAATGCCGGGCGACAGGTGAGTATCCCTTACCTTAATCTTTTCGGATTGCAAGACTGACATGTTCGGCAGATATGGGACGCAATCCAGGATGGGACCATTTACTCAGTCCCGTCGCTGCTTTCATCCTTCAACATTCTCTCCTATGCAGACCTGAAGAAACACCGGTTCACCTACTGGTTTGCATTTCCCGCCCTCCACTCCGAGACTCCATGGAAGAGGACTGGCGACATCGGTCATATGGGGTCGAAAGAAAGCACAGCACTGGTCGAGCGAGTGGGGACATGGCGGTACGGCGTCGACAATAGAGAGCACGGCTACTTTCTTGCAAAGAAGCTCCGAGGCAAGGCGGCCAAGCAGAGGTCTCATTTCGAGGACCCCAATGCCGAGATCGGGTATCAGTGGGAGATCGGCTCGTTGAGGGACTTCGAGACGGGCTTCTTCAACGACGCCGCAGAGGAGGACCGATACGTTGCCTTTGCGGATGCCTCGACCTACCCAGAGCATCCCTCCTGGTCACTTCGAAATCTCTTGGTCCTGATTCGGCACAGATACCGCATGAGAAATGTTCAGATCCTCTGCTACCGCGACACGCAGTCTAGAAGACATGAGGCAAGGAGCATCATTCTTCCCCTGGAGCTGGGCGAGGTCAAAAACATGGAGATCACGGACGTCCCCAAAGTAACCGGCTGGGAGAGGAACAACAATGGTGAACTGCGACCCCGGGTCGCAGATCTGGCCGAGTACATGGACCCGAAGCGCTTGGCTGACCAAGCTGTTGACCTCAACCTGAAGCTGATGAAATGGCGATTGGCACCGAACCTTGACCTCGATAGAATCAAGAAGACGAAATGTCTGTTGCTCGGCGCGGGAACGCTTGGAAGCTATGTCTCTCGGAATCTGATGGGATGGGGCGTGCGGAAGATCACCTTTGTCGACTATGGCACGGTATCCTTCTCGAATCCTGTGCGACAGCCGCTGTTCACTTTTGAGGACTGTAGCGGCAACAAGGCCAAGGCCATTCGCGCTGCCGAGGCTCTCAAGGAGATTTACCCCGGTGTCGAAGCGGAAGGCCATGTCCTCTCGGTGCCGATGCTCGGGCATCCCATAATGAACGAGGCGAAGACGAAGAAGGACTACGACAAGCTGGCAGAGTTGATCGAGTCGCACGACGTCATATTTCTGCTCATGGACACTCGCGAATCCAGGTGGCTGCCTTCGGTGATGGGCAAAGCTGCCGATAAGATTGTCATGAATGCGGCGCTTGGATTCGACACGTATGTGGTGATGCGACATGGCGCGACGCCGAAGGACGGTAGCGAGGAGACTCTCGGGTGCTACTTTTGCAACGATGTCGTGGTCGCGGCTGATGTAAGTGGCCCCTTCTATTCATGCTCAGGAGACAGACACTAACAAAGACCTCAGTCGATGAGAGATGCGACCCTGGATCAGCAATGCACCGTTACGCGTCCGGGCGTCGCAGCCATCGCATCGGCACTCCTCGTTGAGCTTCTAGTCAGCATCCTTCAACACCCGCAACAACAGCGCGCAGCGGCCCCCGTTCCCGTCGCTGGATCTGAAAACTCCAAGTCTGGACCAGACTACGACCGCGAACCGGAGGATCACGCGCTCGGCATCGTTCCGCACCAAATCCGAGGCTTTTTAGATACCTTCCAGAACATGCTCATCCGCGGCAAATCGTACCCGCAGTGCAGTGCCTGCAGTAACCCCATCCTCTCAGCATACAAGCAAGATGGCTGGGACTTTGTCAAGAAGGCCCTGGAAGAGAGGGAATTTGTTGCTGAGCTCAGTGGCCTAGCGGAGGTGCAGAGGAAGGCAGAGGCGGCAGCTGCTGAAGTGGACTGGAGTGAGGAAGAAGATGCAGGCGAGGACGAGGGTGAGGGAGAGATGATTTAGACATTGTGATACGGAACACAAGGAATGGTGTTGGCTTGTTGCTGTCTTTTACGCTGTTCGCCGTAGCGATTTTTGATAGTCTTGTTTCCTAGGAAAGGGCGGCAAAATGGGCACATGTATTGATAGATGGATACTCAATGTTTGCAGCAATATAACTACAATGTCTTGAATGTCATAAGGGTAAAAGTACTGTGACAGCTAATAGTGCCTAAGGTGTAACTATCTATCTTATCGGTGAATGAGGGCGGTTAGTTACTAGCGGCACTAACTTTTTAGTCTGTATCCCACTTTTTTTTATTTGGTCGCCCAGATCTTCCACTTCCCGAAAACTTTCCCACCGCCCGCGCCCTCTTTACATTCCACCACCAACAGCGGCAGCGGCAGCGACAACAAAGGAAAGGAAAGAAAAATAGTGGGAGAAAAAAAGAAGGAAAATGGCACAAGGTGGATCAATAAAGACGCCCAAACCGACCGGCAACCCGGTGAAAGCCGCCGGCCGGGCCTCGAAGAAAGGTGTGCAGAAAAAGACGCCCCAGCGCGCAAAAAACAAGACGACAGCCGATAAACTGCAGAAAAAGTTCTCTGCGGGAATGGCCGCTCGGACGGAGGCCATGCTCGGTGCTCGGGCCGGACATCTCGAGCTGATTGGCAAGGGCAAGAAGGATAAGAGCAACGAGGCGGGCAAGGTCAAGGGTGGGTCGAAGAAGTTTGGCTAAGACCAGCACGACCGAGACCCGGACCGAAAGAGAGAGAGACGACCCGACACTTGCGCGCGCGACAGTCGGTTTGTGAATCATGGTTTGGGAATATTCGGAGGCGGCCGCCACGGAATGTGGCACATTACATACGGCATCATAGCCATGGACGGGAGCAGCACGGGAGGAGAAGATGGGACACAACAACAACGGCGTCAGCAAGAAATGTGTGCAAACTTTGCTAGCGGCGGCGGCGGTGGGTTGGGATCTTGCGACAAATTGGGGGGGGGGGGCGAGTTTTAACGTACCGCTCCTTGCATGCGGGCACGAACAACACCGCGCACTACATACACTACACTACACTACAAAACATGAGCGGGGCTGGCAAAAGATGCGGCGGGGCAAAACTTGGGATAAGGAAGGTAATGTGTGGTGGTGTTTGTTGGTCGGGGAAAAATTATTGGGGAACGGCAAATGATGAAAAAAAAATGTTATGATTATTGATACCCAAACATTATAGATCCTATATATTCTACCTGGAAACAGAGGCAGCAGAAGCAATGCTCGTCAAAACCTCCGTAATGACCGCCGCGTCACGCTCTACATCCACCCTCCAACTGCCCACCGCCAGGCGAACGGCCTTCTCTCCTTTCCAGCTGGTGCCGCTGACGAAGATCTGCCTCGTCTCGTTGATCCTCTCGACCAGGATGTTATTCAGCCTCGGGTCTCTGGCGCGAAAGAGCACAATCATGAATGTGCTTTCCAGGGGTGCATTCTCGCTCGGCAGCCATTCAAACGCCTCGGAATCCCGCACGAACTGGGCGATGTTGCGGGCGAGCAGGACCATATTGGCTAGCATCCTGGCGTACCCCTCCCTGCCCTCGCTCAGCAGCGCTGCATAAACTGGCAGCGCTCTAAAGCGGCGGGAGTTTTCGATGCCTACGTTCAACGGACTCTGTATGGAAGAGGAGGAGGCGGAGGAGGATAGGTATGCAGCGTTGGGGTTTTGGAAGACCTGAGTCACGATGTCTGGATGGCGGGAGAAGAATATCCCGTTGTCATACGGCTTCACACACACACACACACACAGACACACACAATCAGTTGCTGGTGTACAGGGGAGGACTGGAAAAGAAAAAGGGGGGGGAGGGGGGAAGGGGGAGGACATACTACGTTAAGGAGTTTGTGTCCGTCCGCAGCAATGCTATCCGCCAGTTCTAGCCCCGCGGCATTCGCATGTAAACTTAAGAAGTCGTCGGTTTTAGGGAGGGCACGGGCAAAGATACCAAACGCTACAACACAACACATGTATGAATTAGACAGCAATACAACTACGTATGCAATTTGTGATGATGATGATGATGTTGGGTACGTACCCCCATCGACGTGAATCCACGCCTTGTACCGGTCCGCCAGGCTTCTCAGTTTCGGCATGTCAAAGGCTTGTGTCGCGAAGCGACCCGTGTTCACCTCGCCGGCGTTGACCACGATGATAGTAGCCACGCAACTCTCGTCTGCAGTGGCCAGCTCGCGCTCAACGGCGTCGAGGTCCAGCCGCCACGGCTCGTCGTCACCACTATGAGCCCGCACCTCTCTGACAGCGTCATGTCCGAGACCGACGATGCTAGCAGCCTTGTAGATGGACGAATGCGCCATGCTGGTGAGGATCTGGATATCGCTGACGCCGGCGGCACGACAAGCTGCCAGCAGACCGAGGTCGGCAGGGGACTTGGAGTCTGGATTATTAGGGAGACGCCATGAAATCACCGCCTCCCGGGCGCAGGCCAGGCCCACCATGTTGCTTGCCGTCGCTCCTGTTGTGAACGTGCGGGAGGACCAAACGTATCCGCTGTTTCGGTTGAGGTCTAATAGGGAGGAGACCATGGATAAAGCGGAGTCCTCGACGCAGGTGCTCACGGAGTGATTCTCGGGCAGGTGCACCTGCACGTTTTGATCTAAAGCGGTGACGATGTTATCGGCCGCCTCGGCCACGGGCAACACGCCGCCCGTGACGAAACCATAGTACCGGCTGCTGAGAGACTGTCCGTTGAGAGCGGGGATAATGGCAGAATGGAGGTGGTCAAGTGTTGCCTCTGGTCCGCGAGCACTCAGAAAGTGGGGCTGCGAGGGGCGGGGGAGATCCGAGATCGCGGCTGTCAGTTGGTTCGGAGTTGGGAGAGTGCTGTTGTTGTCTTCCCGAGCAGCGATTGCCTGCCGCAGACGATCATAGGCTTGCGTTAGGAAGTGATGGTGGCTGCTTTCTGCTGCCGTCTTATTGGCAGCGGCAGCAATTTTTTGTGTGCCCCTCGAGTCAGAGGAGGAGGACGAGAACGCCGCCGTTGACGACGCCATGTCTCTGTTGCCCTGTAGTTAATATGAACTTGCTTTTGCTTATTCTCCCTTGCGTTCTCCTGCGGCAATATGGAATGCGGTGATGACTCAGGATTGGAGCCCGTGGCTTGGCATAGCTTGGCATGCTTTACACATGCCAAGAAATGTCGTTCAAAGTTTAGCGTTGACGGACACACAGATGCGAATCCGTGCGATGGTTGTATACTACACTAGTAGTTTCCAGCTGCGGATGGCCCGTTTCGAATTCGAGTTTTGCTGAAGGCAGTAAAGTTTGGCAAGGTCACCCGATAGGTTCAAGCCAAATTCCGAACCAAAATCCCCTCCCTTTGCGGCTTGTCAGGCTTGTCTGAACCCGACGCAGTGGTCGAAGAGCCGTGCAGCTCTGTGCACAAAGCTGAGAAGACAGTTCAGGATTGGTGGGGTTCTGTTTTCTGGGCCTAACCGAAGCATTCACGGGCGGGAGATGCCGTTGCAATTATAACTTATCTCAGCAAGCTCAGACTTCTATGGGTTGGAATGCCACGGGCGCATGGGCCCGTTAGAGCTGGCGCTGCCGGCTGGCGCACACTGGCCAGGGCTGTCAAGCGGTCCGTGCGTATGTATCTGTGGGTCGAAAATGGTTCCAACGCACAATTCGCCGACTGTTCTTCTCGTCACCTGATTGGCTGGAACCCCCTGTAAAGGCCGTGCGCAAGAAGATACATTCGTGAAGCCAGCGCAGCTGGCGCAGCCGGCTGCACCTGTTAAGAAGCGCACACTCAATCGGCGAATTGTGGTCTGAGGTACTTCGTACTGAGATAAAATAAATAAATAAAAAATAAAAACATAATCATCCCGCCCTTCCCACACATTCTCCATTCTCCGGCCCAAAAGCGTTTCTAACCCCCTTCAGAAAAGCCTTAATTGATTCCTGTATCCTGTACTCCATAAGGGCGACCGACTCCCTCGCAACCGTTGAGGGCCAATTTCCCACCTCCTCCTTCAATTTGGCCGTCTCGTATATTACCAACTCCAGCGTCTCAAACTCGGGACGCATCCTCTTCGAAAGCGTAATGATCAACCAATGAAGGCTCCGGAGCCCCCCGCAGACGGCGTGGAGCTCCGAGGCCAGCAGCCCGCGCCCCCCGATCACGTTGCGTTCATACCGGTGGGCGATTTCCAGGTATGCGCTGACGCGGCGGCGCTCCATATCGTCGTCGACGCCTCCACCTCTGTCCCACCCCACCTTCGGCGACTTAACTCCCTCTTTGAGGTCCTCTCGGCACTTCCACGCCTGTAGCGACGCCTGTTTCCTCTCATTTTCTAGGTATTTATGTAGCCCGTCCCCGCACAGGACCGACATGTTCAGCATCCCTGTAACATGCTTATTGTCCAGGACCTCTGCCGCGGACGTGTTCCATCGCGAGTTCGCTTCGTCCGCCAGGTTGCTCAGCGTGGCTAGCCTCCTTAACGTGGTGGACCGCACGTCGGCGCCCATTGCCACCCACGTGTGCCAGAGTGGTAGGTACCACGACTCCTTCTCAAACATGAGTTCGGCCGGGTACGAGAGAAGCTCCTTCATCAGCGCGTGCGAATCCTCCTGCTCCCGCTTAACAGCCCATCGCAGCTTGTTCAGCTTGTCGTTAAGACTTGGGATGCCGCTCCGCATTTTGTCGATGTCTTTGCGCGTCCTTTTGACGAGGTCTTGGACGTGTTGGGGCAACGGCCCCCTTTCATCGTAAAAGTTGTCGTTAGCCACAACGTTAGCGGCGATTTCGATCAGGCTTTTAGCGTCGACTTGGGGCACGTACGGCGTGAAGATAGGGAACTCGGACAGGAACCGATCAAAGGGGCTCTCGGGTAGCGTCGCCGGGTTGGAGCAGTCAATGCCCGTCCATCCTCCGATGCGGGACAACACCCAGCTGCCGATGTGCTCGGCCGTCTTCTCGTCGACGGCCATGTGGCTGCACAGGAACCCTTTGGCAACCGCAGCGACGTAGTAAAGGCTGAGGACCACGAGAATGAACGAAAGCAGGGTTTTCGCGTTGGGTAAGACAGCGCGGATGATTCCTAGAGCGACCTGGCAGACGGCTAACAGAGCTGACAGACCTTGCTGCAACCACTGTCTCGGCTGCAATATCTCAGCAACTTGAGCAGGAGCAAGAGCAGGAGCAGGAGCAAGAGGAAGAGCAGGAGCAGGAGCAAGAGGAAGAGCAGGAGCAGGAGCAGGAGCAGGAGCAGGAGCAAGAGGAAGAGCAGGAGCAGGAGCAGGAGCAGGAGCAGGAGCTACATCTGCTGCTCGGCCAGAGGCGTCACCATGGGATTCCGCGCCCTGGGGAGAGTGGTGGGCTCCGTCGATACAAAACACCTCGTCGGCATCTGCTCCTGCTGTTCCTCCTGCTCCTGCTCTTCCTCCTGCTCCTGCTCTTCCTCTTGCTCCTGCTGTTCCTCCTGCTCCTGCTGTTCCTCCTGCTCCTGCTCTTCCTCTTGCTCCTGCTCTTCCTCTTGCTCCTGCTCTTCCTCTTGCTCCTGCTCTTCCTCTTGCTCCTGCTCTTCCTCTTGCTCTTGTTCCTGCTCCTGCTCCTGCTCCTGCTCCTGCTCCTGCTCCTTCCATCGATTGCATGCTATTCTGGTCTTGGAACCGTTGGTTTGCGTCTACCGAAGACATGTCGGGTCGAGGCTGATCGGGTCGCCTGCCGCCGCCTGCCCCGCCTGCTCCTGGTCCTGTCGCCGGAGACTGAGAGTCCCCGGCTGAGCTTGCCTTGCCCATGGATACCGAAGTCGCTGTGAATGGGGCTGTGGCCATGGTCGTGTCAGCCGGGCCCGTCGTTCTTGCGCTTCGGCTTCCGCCTCCCTGCCCTGCGTCTGTCTGTCGTACCTGGCGCAGGTGCTCAACTGTCTGCCGCTGCATCCCCGATCTCGACGCGCTAGAAAGGCCTGACGTTGTGTCGGACGCCTCGTCGGTCTGTCCAGACGTGGAAGGGGTGGTTGCGCTTCCGCCTCGTTGCGCCGACTGTCGCTCTCGGTCCTGGCGCTGGCGTCGCCTCTCGCGCAGGGCCTGAATTTGCTGCCGGCTTATGGTTGGTTAACTGCTTAGGGTGTTCACACCCGTAGCGGGAAAGGAACCAAGTCCAAAAGCTGTCGAGAAAACTGGACAGGAAAGAATCGTTGCTAACAAAGTAGAAGTTGCCAAGTTAAAGTAGGCAAGTCGCAGTTGCCAGCCACATGAAAGTTCGCCGAGTACCTAAATGGACGATGAAGAACCTAAGAGGACAGGGGAAGAGGCTGAGGACGGGAAAGATATAAGTATGCCTTGCCTAGGGTCGTGGGGTTAAGCACAATAAAGAAACTGCAAGGAAGGCCTAAGCTGCTGGCTTCCTTTATTACTATGGCTGTGGACACGTCAGGGCCCTTACCGCCCTAAAATAAAGAGCAAACGCCCTCTACCCCACTGGTCAAGTGCTTGTCGATCGACCTCTCCCCTTTGATGAACTAAAAACGGGGTGCCTCTGGTCATGAATGTTGTCAGTTCTTAATGTTGCAGCATCCCGTCCCCGTCAGCGTCTTGGTACCAATCTAGCCCCGAGAGAAAAAAAGAGAGAGGGGGAGAGAGGGAGAGGGAGAGGGAGAGAAAGAGAGAGGGAGAGGGAGAGAAAGAGAGAGGGAGAGAAAGAGAGAGGGAGACCTCATTCCCTCCCCTCCATAGGTACCTACCCAGCTCATCAGCTGAGCTCTCCTATTGCAAACGCCACCGTGGTCGCGGCTCGTGACTGTGACAGCAGCAGCAATACGAGCTCCTTTTCCTGCAGCTGAGAGTGGCCATTCGTCATGTGTCGCGGCAATAATGTGGAGGTGGGTTTCCTTTCTTTCCTCTTGCCGACCTGCAAATGGCGGGCTCACGCGTCACATTTGACGCGAGGTGTGACAAAGCCATGTGGCAAACAAGTGATCCGGTGGCAGCTTGATCCATCCCCGGGCGCCACCTCAACGCACTGGGATGACGGCATGCTGAAACGCATGTCCCTCACCTACCCCGACGGCAGCAACTGGTAGCTCGAGTGGACATGCCTTGTGTGGCCCAAAGGTGCAGGACGGGTTATTACGGCGGCGGCGCGCGCGGGACGCGCTGAAGAAGGGGAAGTCGGGTATGTTTGGAAGTATTGGGCCCGGGGGGGGGGGGGTTTGGTTTTGGCGGAGTGGGATGGGGTGCCTTTTGACGGGGCTTATGGGAAGGGGTTGGTTGGATTCTGGTGGCCACATTCCCTCTGCGGGCGGTAATGAGAGCTGAAACCAGAGCCGGAGCCGGAGCCGGAGCAAGGGCAAGGGCAAAGGCAAGAGCAAGAGGCGACAGGGGCAGCAGGGGCAGACAACATGTTCGCCTAGCTCGAGGGACTCCCACACGCCGGGTCCACGCTGCTGCCTAACGACAGCGCCAGGAGCAGCAGCGGCAGCAGCCGACTTCCTCCTAAAGCTCCGATCCCAGGTCATAAGTCGCCGACCCCGACCACCCTGACCCCCGCTAGCGCTTGCCGACCTGCGAGCCTTCGAAGCCGCGTTGGTAGAGAGGGGCGCGACGACCCTATCGGAGCAGCTCTACTTCATCGAAGACCTCGTGGACCTTATAATGCGTGCGCTGAGAACCATGTTGACGAGAAGGCGCAGGCAGGCAGGCCGGCCGTCTGCCCATACATTGCACCCCCCCCCCCCCCAACCCCCCCTTTTTGTCAGGGATGCATGGTGTGGCATAATTTCCTCCGGGACGCCGAGCCGAGAGGGCTGGCCCCTGGGTTCTGGAGGAGCGGGCGCGGCGGGAGTAGGGAGGAGATGACGGGCCGAAGGCGACAAGATGTTTTATTTTATTTGTCTGTTTGTTTCTTTAATACATGACTAGTATGTACAGTTCTTTTAAAAAGAAACCGTTTCACCCTTCTAAACTCGTGCAAGAAACATGTAATAATTACCGGTCACGTAAACCTAGCTACCTTGGCTGTAGAACCCTCACCTAAATAAATCTCCCCATCAA
Source organism: Diplogelasinospora grovesii (assembly GCA_033297225.1). Lineage (NCBI taxonomy): Eukaryota > Fungi > Ascomycota > Sordariomycetes > Sordariales > Diplogelasinosporaceae > Diplogelasinospora > Diplogelasinospora grovesii. Next base: position 663,413 of record MU853753.1, read on the forward strand.
AGTAATGTGCATCGTAGAAGAACAACAGAGCGGGAAAAAAAAAATTAATAAAAAAGGGGGGGGGGGGGGGGACAGGCTGCCTCCCACCACCTCGCCTGCATCAATAGACATCGACCTCTCTGACCCGGGAACAAAGCATAATAACCGCATCCTCCAGCGGAATAGACGAATAGAACGGGTCCTCGAGCGCAAGTGGACAGAGGAGAGCCTGAGCGCGATACGCAGGGCTAGGCCACCACCATTGGAACCAACGTAGCAGAGCCGCGAGGAGGGCGGGGAAGAGGGAGGGAGAATATTTCGATTGTCCCGGGATGACGAAGCATGATACGAGCGTCGTGTGCAGTGCCTGCATCTCTTCCTTCGTGGCGTTGAGCATTGGGCCGGCCATGACGGTTTGGTTAAGCAGCGCGGTGGCATACGGTAGGTATTTGGACCGCAGGAGGTTAAGCGAGTATTTGATGTCTTGGGCGGCCTGGGGCGGCAATGAGGAGCCCCGGGAGCCGCGTATCTCAAACTCGAAGCCGTCCGTGATGTACCCAGCCAGGTGGTCCATCTGCCGCAGCGGCTGCTCGAGCGCGCCGAGCTGCGCCGTGGTCTCCTCCCAGAGCTTGCGCCAGTCGGGGAGATGGTCCAGGAGCAGTTCTGCAGTGTAGTGACGGCGCCACATGGCGATGCGCGCGTCCCGCTCATCTTCTTCCAGATCTTCCTGCGACTTTAGGTCCTTGTCGTCCAGGAAGTCGCTAAGCTGTCGCAGGCTAATTGCCTCATCTTCTAGCAATCCCGCAACGGCCAGGCGCTTCCCGAAGCCGAAGACGCGATTGGCATCCGTGGCGAGCGCGCAAGCCTGGTGGTAGTCGTGGCATTGCTGCTTTAGCTCCGGACGACGTTTTTCCAGGTGGAGACTCTGCTGGCAAAGTGTGCGCATTTCGCTTGCCAGGTAGGAGAGACCAGCGCTCATGTCGCTCGAGAGATCAACGCTCATGTCGCTCGAGGTACCGACTAACGCCAGGCCCAGGACCGCGTCGGTGTATTGTTGGGCCGCTTTGATGTAGGTATCCTGGAATTCCAGCTTGGACGGTGCCGGTGTCGGGGGCGTCCAGTACACGTTGAGCCCAATGGCGAAGACCAACGAGACCATGGCCCAGAGTAGAGGAGCGGTGCTGCAGGTCCTAAGCCGCCGTTGCCACCAGCTCGAACCGCACTCTGGCGGTACAAAGCCTGCATTTGCCCTGCTCGCCTCCTCCCGGGCCGCGAGGGTCTGCAGCGGAACAAAACGCACAGGCTCGGACTCGATCGTCAACGTGGCCACGTCGTCTCCCCCTCCCTCCTCCTCCAACTGCTTCCGCGTCGGTCCTAGAGCTACAGATGCCGTACTCTGGCGGCCAAAGTGCACTGCCGCTGGTTCGTCCGTGGCGTTCCACTCCGGGTGGAAGAATAGCTCGACGGGCTGGGTGCGAGCAGAGCCGGCGAGGACAACATCAAAGGCGTGGATGCATCTGAACGCTGCAGCAGATGCGGGCGCATCTGGGTGTGGGTCTGAGTCTAGGTCTCGGTCCGGGTCCTCCTCCTCCTCTTCTTCCAGGAGTTCGTCGGCGTCAAAACCAACGCCGTCATCGCTTGCCGGTAGTTTCGCGTCCGACTCGCCATCGCTAAGGAAGGATCCGGTAGGAGACCGGGGCGAACACATAGTTGTCTCGGATGCCGTAGTTGGATCAAGGGGACTGTGAGGGCGAGCCATAGTGCGGCGACTGCGGCGAAGGGCGTCGGCGTAAGGACCGTCGCGTTCGCGTGGCGGGCGGTGATGCGGGACTGCGAGCCGTTTGTCTGCGCCGGGGGCGGGGCAACTCTCACTGGGTTGTGGCGATGCAGCTTGCGAGCGCCTGCGAGATTGAAGCTGCGTCGCATGCGGCATGAAATGATTAGAGCGAAAAGTGATTGATAATTGTCTTGCCTCGGCTGCTTAGACTGTCGACTGAGGTCGGGAGGAAAGTCGACGAGCTCATAACTTCCAGAGGGGGGAAACGACTTTGTTGCTCTTAGCAAACAAAGAAATCCATAATAGCCCCATCCGGATTCGGCGTACAGCCCCTCCCGCAAACAGCGTGTTAAAGGATGTAGTAACTGAGCTTCATGATAGTGAGGTAAGAACCAGCGATGTTAGGTTCTCCCATACCCAGGTGGGCTCGCGCGCCTAGAAGAAGTATACCACATCTGTAACATATGACGCTGAGAGTTGTTCGAGGCTGAGGCTTGCCTTTGCAAGAGCCGGACTAGTTGCATGGGCTGCTGTCTTGTTGATACCGGGGACAGCATAGCGTTCGTGCACCGAAATGTACACTCATCCTCCTCAACTGGCTATTAGGGGTTTGCAGTGACCGAAGCATACCGGCCGTATCTATTCCATTTTAATGGTTAGCATACAACTAACCTGCAGCCGGAACTTCTTTGGGGAGAAGACTTAATTACCGTGATACATCTGCGGTTGCCGCTTCCGCTCCAGCTGCGCCCAGGCTTCAAACGTGATGCTCTCTAGTCTCGGAAGCCGACTGCAGAGTCCTGCAACGTTAAGGACACTCATCTGTCGGCGATTCTGCCGGCGCAAAAGTAACCCCGTTACAGCCCGGACTGGAGGCATCTGTTGCCAGTACCTCAGACCACAATTCGCCGCTTGAGTGTGCGCTTCGTAACAGGTGCAGCCGGCTGCGCCAGCTTCACGATGTATCTTTTTGCACACGGCCTTTACAGGGGGGTTCCAGCCAATTATACTAGGTGACGAGAAGAACGATCGGCGAATTGTGGTTGGAACCATTTTTGGACCCACAGATACATACGCACGGGCCGATTGACAGTCCTGGCCAATGCGCGCCAGCCGGCACCAACGCCCCATGCGCCCCGCCGCGCGGCGCAGTCGCAGGCGTGCCACTTCCAACCCCGAAAGAAGTCTGAGCTCACTGAGATAAGGTACAGTAGAGGCCGAAATCAATCTCACCCCTCTTTGGTGTCAAATAAGTGGGCACGAACCACTCTTCTATAGCGTATGTGGGGCGTACAGTGCATGAGATGTAGCCATTAGAAAGGCTTTAACACCTGTTGAAATTAGCGGCTCCACTTTAGCTTACGCAGAATCAAAAATGGCTGCCTGCGCCCGATGATTAAGACCATGTCAGCCAGTTTCGGCTTGAGTGCCTCCTCGAGGTTTCCCTTGATATAGTTACCTGTTGGAAATGGGCTTAGTTCGCAGACTCCGAATTAGAAGGCCGGAATTGGCCTCCATCAGGAGACGCAGGGGCCATTGTCTTGCTACCGTGTCCGGCGTTAGGGTGAGATCTGGATCAGGAAAGACACTGAGTGCGGCTGCCGGAGCAATGGCGCCTCCAATATTTGCGACGAGAGTCGTGGGAGTTTCCGACCTCAACAAAGATGCGTCCGATCACATCTACTCGGTGCTGCCCACCAATGCGATTCGAGTCCTTCGCCTTCATCATGGATCCGGGTCTCAAATCATAGAGTGCAGCCTGAGCACCACACAACTCACCAATGCGGACCCCTACGAGGCGCTCTCGTACGTGTGGGGGTCAGAAGCGGACCCGGAGACGCTGCTTCTCTGCCACCGCGAGTTCAGAATCACCCGGAACCTGCACAGCGCTCTGCGTGCACTGAGACTACCCTACAAGGATAGGATTCTCTGGATCGACGCACTCTGCATCAACCAAGGCAACGATATCGAGAAAGGGACCCAGATTCCGTTGATGGGCGAGATCTACAAGGGCGCTGGGCGAGTTATAGCTTGGCTGGGGTCGCCTACAGACGACATGATGCCGGGCCTGCGTTGGCTGAGGCAACTAGTTACGAGCGAAGACATCGAATTCTACCGCTTCCCAAACGACGACTCGATAGACAACACTCACATAGGGCTCGAATTACTCTCGCATTGTGATTACTGGAACCGCGCTTGGATTGTCCAAGAGATTGCCTTTGCAAGCCTTTTTCACCTCCAGTGCGGTCCTTTCTCCATACCATATGATGTGTTCCGTAAGGTCTTAGAACTGGAGTCTTCACGACTTGGATGCGTTCTGTCACCAGAGCCACATGCGCCGAACCGAACCATCGCCCCAATTTCTTTTCGAGACAGACTGATCCGGCCTGGTTCAGGAACTACCGGCCGGATATCTGCGAAGATCTTTCTGGACCACCTCGTTGACAAGAAATGCGGCGACCCCCGAGACAGTGTGTTTGCCTTCTACAATCTATTCAGCCGAGAATTGCAGAAGCACCTCCCCTCCCCGAGTAACTACTGCGAGAAACCCCGGGACATCCTTCTCAAAGCTATCTGCGGCATGATCTCGTCAGAGAGGAGTTTGTACGCCATCACCATCAGAAGTCGCCAAAAGATGCCTATTGGAGAAGAGGACGCCTGGCAGCTCGATCTCCCGTCCTGGTGTCCGTATGTGAGAACCTCCTTCGAAATCGATTCGCTTAGTGTGTTGGGAAAGTTCAGTTTTGGTATCGAAACTGCAGAGCCCGTCTTTCAAAATAACGGCAAGCTTGTGCACGTCCGTGGCTGCGCTATCGCCGAAGTCTCTAAAACACTTGCTCCATATCGGCACAGAGACCTAGTGAGTAAGGGTAGGGCGGTGCATAGTGACGAGGAAATTCGCCACATCCTCACTTACTATTGCGAGTGCCTAGAGTTTGGCCTAAAACTTCCAAATGATCAAGAAGACTCCCAAGAAAACGATCAGGAGAGTCCATTTTCAGCTTTCCAGCGTGGAATTATGACTATCACAAGAGGCGCCAGCAATGATACGGTCTCCGATATCAGTTTGTTACCGGACGCGATCCGTTACTGGCGATTGACAGACTCTAGACAAGTTTGTAAATTTATCGTCCTAGATGGTGGAGTACCGCTTACACATCTCACTAATCCTACGGAATGGGACGACGATGATACGAATTGGGTCGATATTAAAGACAGAGACGACGCAGCCCTCGTACCAGGAACTAGCGACGTAGGAGATATCATCGTTGGGATAATAGGCTGCCCGTTGCCTGTGGTTCTCCGGGAACTGCCACGCGACTACGGGGTGGAAACTATCTATCAGGTTGTTGGAGAAGCGTATATTGGGGGATTTGAGGAATATGTAAAAAGAGTAGTTTGGAAGTCCTTCGTTTTATGCTAAGATCTACCCCTTACATAAACGAGGGTTTCACCAAATCTCCGCTTTATGATTAGAATAAGAATGGAATGATTACCCAGTATTATTAAAGTTCCAGAACATTCTACGCTATCGACCAGATGGTTATAAATTTAGCAGCTCCTTGGACCCTACTAAGGGCAAAGAAATGTCTAAGGAGATGTGCCGTCCTTGATGGCTCCACAATACCACCACCCCCTGGTCAGTCCTGAATAATTTAGATCGGTACCTCGGTGGTAGCCATATCAACCTCTGAGACTCCCAGGTGACCCACGCGCCGTCCTCGCTAAGCCCGAAGCCCCAACAATCAGCGCGTTGCGAGAAAGGACCAGGCGCTGGCGTCGGCGGAGGTTGCGCTTCCGTCCGCACTGCCATCGATATTGCCGAAGTTGACGATATTGGTGGCGTCGATGATAGGCTGCTTATTGTAGAAGTGCCGGCGTTTGGGTAGAGAAAGGAGTCACTCGCGACATTCCAGAGTTTGATGGTGTGATCATACGACGCCGACGCGAGGAGAGTCGAATCATGCGAGAATGCGACTGAGTTGACGTTATTATCATGCTCTTCGAGTGTCACTGTACAGGTGCCTATCGCGACATTCCAGAGCTTGACGGTGTAATCATACGACGCCGACGCGAGGAGAGTCGAATCGTGCGAGAGTGCGACTGAGTTGACGCTATTATTATGTCCTACGAGTGTCGCTGTACAAGTACCCGTCGCGACGTCCCAGAGCTTGATGGTACGATCATACGACGCCGACGCGAGAAAAGTCGAATCATTTGAGAATGCGACCGAACTGACAGTGCTATTATGCCCCTTGAGCGTCTCTATACAAACTCTTGTTGCGACGGCCCAGAGCTTAATGGTACGATCGTATGATGCCGATGCGAGCAGAGTTGAATCTCGTGAGAACGCGACCGAGTTGACAATACCGCTATGTTCTTCGAGCGTCGCCGTGCAGACGCCTGTCGCAACATCCCAGAGCTTGACAGTATTATCGCCCGATGCCGATGCGAGAAGAGTTGAATCGTGGGAGAGCACGATCGAATTGACAGAGCTGTTATGTCCCTTGAACGTTTCTGTGCAGGCGCCTGTCGCGGTATTCCAAAGCTTAATGGTACGATCGTACGATGCCGACGCGAATAGAGTCGAATTGTGTGAGAAAGAGATAGAAGTGACGATACTATCATGCCCTCTGAACGTCGCTATGCAGGTGCCTGTCGCGACGTCCCAGAACTTAATGGTTCGATCATGCGATACCGATGCGAGGAGAGTCGAATCATGCGAGAAGGTTACCGAGCTGATAAAGCGGCCATGACCTTCGAGCGTTTGTAGACACGTATCCCAATCCGAATCTACTCGCAACGGCGGAGAAAGCCAAACCGGAAATTGGTCCAGGAACGTCTTTCGGACCAGGCTCTGCTTTGGCGCAAACACAATCGCCGAACAGTAGATTTGAAGAGGCGATGCATCGATAATAGAGCAATGATTTAGAATGACACGTCGAGTATCACGAAGAAAGGTCGAGATATTGCTGACTCCTTCCGGCTATAGAGAAACAAGTCAACATACCACGCGACTAAATAGCAGAAAAATAAGAAGAAAAAAAAAAACAAAACGCACATCGAGCAAGCTCATCAAGTCTTCTACCATAGCGATACTTTCTGAAATCCGCCCCAAAAGGCTTAACGCTTCAAGCCAATGCAGGAGATGGCGGGTCAGGAAGCGGTCGACAAGGTCGCCATCCCGTATCCTACTTTGCTTTCCTTCCAGTGGTAGACCCAATACTGACAGGCGTACTGGATCTCGGGTGGTAGGCTGCCGCCAATGGTCTGCTGGTCGATCTCGGACCGGCGTGTCCCCGGCAGGCGTAAGCCGCAGACGTCTCTCTTAAGGGTGTCACCTGTCGATAGAAGCTGTAGGCACCGGGTCGCCAGCCGCTCATGGGTTTCTCGCTCGTCGACCCAGAACGGATACCTCTCTTGTTCCCTACCCTTCTCAGGGTCGACAAGGAAGTCGCGGAAGGATAGGTGGAGTAGCCGTACCGGTAGACTTGGATCTGAGGGAATGCTTAAAACAGCGTGAAGCAGGTCTAGTTGATCTTCGATAGCGTTGGAAGAAACCGCTAGAAGGCGCGCGAGGGAAGATGTCGAAAGAGGCTTGGTGAGGATAACGATGGAGCCGACAACCTGCTTGAATCTTTCTGCAACTTCGCATTACTCTGACTTGGAGAGCCTTACCAGCAACTGATCCAGCACGGGGAGATAGGTCGCGTCCAGGTTAGATTTCCGGCTTGTCTGGTGCTCTAGGGTTTTCGTCAGTTGTTTCTCCGGGCTACCAAGCCTTCGGTCTTGAATAAAACGGCAGACGGTTGCGGCGAAGATGAACAAAGGGACAGCCATATCAACCAGCTTCTGGATGTGGTCCGTGCCAGGCCAATGGGGAGGCAGCTGCCGGCTTGGTGTGACAGATTTGTTGTAATCCTGCCGAATCTTGGCGAGTTCGTCCTGCAGAAATTCAGTGATGTCATGCTCGATAACGGGCTTGGGGATCTGGTGGAGAACCAAATCTTCGTATTTGCCACTAATATCCTTAAAGCCGAGTCGGATAGGTAGTTCGGGTCTGCTGGTGACGAAGAATTTCAGGCGGATAGATGTGAACTGTTTCGCTTGTGACAGAAGGTGAATGATAAGCCTTGCATGCTCGAGGGAATCGCACTCATCGAGTGCGTCGACGACTACAAGCATTGCCGACGGTTGCGAATGCGTAGGTAGCTTTTCGATCGGATCTGCAATGAGTTTATCGAACTGATCCTTTGCCGATTTTTCATTGATAGTAGGTTCGGCCTCGATCGCGTTCCGGACGTGCGGGGCCAAGGACGGCAGCTGATGGACAAGCTGCGCAGCTATCGTGGTGAAGAAGAATGCCACGCGACCGCGGTCTCCCTCGCCTCGCTTGAAGAAGAAGCTGGCGCCGAGCATGCCCTCGCCGGCGAACGACTGGGCTACGGTTCGAGAGATTGTGGACTTGCCTGTGCCGGCCATGCCATTCAGCCAGAAGATGCATTCGCCGTCGCAAGCGGCGCCCCATGTCAGTATCTGCTGGAGGATGTCGACCCGTGTGCCGGGATGGCATCTGGCGTTGTAGGCGTCGGCGTGAGGATCGAAGGTCGCCCCTTCTGCGGTGCGGAGCTTTGCCAAGACGATCTCCTGATGAACGTCGAGAAGCACTGCCCTTGAAAGTCTTCAGTAGTAGCTCGAGGGAAGAGGAGGCTACATACGTCTGATTGACACATAGGTCCAAAGATATAGCGGCCCTATATCGCTCCAACTTCTTAAGAATGTCGGCCACCTCTTCCTTTTTCAGCGGCCACATTATTCTTTCGTATCTTGTTCCCTGTTCAAGCTTGGCGGCTAGCTCGCCCAGCAGTAGTTGGCAATCCACGACACTGCAGCGCACGTTCTGAGAAGCCTCGATTTTTGCGCCATTCGGGCCGGCTAGGAGTCGTTCAACGTCTTTGAGGGTTGCTGTGAGCCTGTCGGCCTCGTTGAGGATGTATCGAACGTCGCGCGGAGCCGTTTTAAGATTAGCGCAGTACACAGAGCATAGCACGCCGACCTTGATAGACAGGTCAACGACGGCGATGACGTTTGCGGCAAACCCAAGAGCATCCGCCATGGGGGGCACGCGAACTGGGGCGGATGAGGAGAAACAACAGATGTAGGCGTGTCGGGTCGTCCATTTCTATGACAGGTCTCGCGCTGATCAAAGTGGCGGGAGAGCCTCGTCGGCTGCCTTATGTTGTGATGACCGATGGGCTTTGGTTGGTAGGCCGGGGCCGGTGCTGGCGCCACAGAGGTGGCGGTGCTGCACTGCGATCAGTTTGACGGGTTCGTCACCGCAATGAGTCGGCGTTGGATGGGCAGCGAAGTGGGCGACTAGGAAAACGGGATTGATGAATGGGCAATTGGCCGCTTTGAGTCGCAACGTTTCGTTGAGGAGAGCAGGGCCGGGAAAGGCGGCACCCCGCCCAAAAAAAAAGGCGCACTCACAAAAGTGATCTGTGCCACCGTGAAGGACATTTCGACACTGTAGCTGCAATAATTCAGGCGCAGATTACAAGCTACAGACAGCGTCTAAAAATCAGACAAAATTCTAGTATGTTCTTTTCATGTGTCTCTTATTCTCATACTTTCTTTTTGTTTTGCATACATGATGCGGCTCAATAAATCGAGGCCAAATCATGATCTTTTGTGAGTGCGCTTTTTTTTGGGGCGGGTGGGTGGGTACAAAGTCACGTGCCCCTTCTCTAAAGCAGTAATGCTACCTGATATGTAAGGCAACAACGGCTTGGAGCGTCTTGCCACGTCGCGAGATTACCGAGCTTCAAGTTAACAAGCCAGAGACTACACTATTGACAGCATCGATGGCTCCGCAACTAGCTCCCTCCCAGCATGACCAGATCAAAGCTATGATCCAATGTAAGTTAACGAAAAAGGAGATTGCCGAAACCGTTGGCTGCAGCGAGCGCGCCGTCCCAAGAATTCGATCGAATCTGCGACTGTTTGGAACCACGAAAGCCCCTCCGAACCGTGCCGGCCGCCGTAGGAAGATTTCCCCCCTTGCCAAAGAGGCTCTGCTCGAGCGTTTGACTAAAGAACCCGATATGCTTCGATCAGAGATGATCAGCTTCCTTCGTGACGAGTTTGAAGTGGAAGTGTCACCCTCTACCATTACCCGACTCCTGAAAGACAAGGATACAGACTGGTCTAGGAAAACCTGCGGTCGTGTAGCAGAGCAGCAGGATCCGGAATTACGAGATCTATATCTATATAAACTCTCGGACTGCCACTCGTACCAGATGATCTTTATCGACGAGTCTGGCTGCGATAAACGGACAGGGCATCGGCGGTACGGGTGGGCGAAGAAAGGAGTAAGGCCTAGACGAAGGGCCAGGTACAATCGTGAACAAAGGTTCCAAATCCTTGCGGCGTATATACAGGAAGGTGTCGAACTATCGCGAGGTTTCCCCGGATCAACTAATACGGCCGTTTTTGAAGACTTCATTGAACAGCTGCTACATCACCGCGGCCGATGGCCAGAGCCGAAGTCCATCCTTATTATGGACAATGCTTCATTTCACAGGTCAGACAGAATTGAGCAAATGTGTGCCGAAGCAGGGGTGAGACTTATCTACCTACCGCTATATTCCCCGGACCTGAACCCGATCGAAGAGTTCTTTGCAGAGCTGAAGACGCCCATGCGAAAGGAACGACGTAATCATGTCGAACTGTATGAGAACGATTTTGAAGCCTTTGTGCAGCTCGCTGTCGACATTGTGGGCGCTCGACAGGCAAGTGCCGAAGGTCATTTCCGTCACTCTAGGATTTGTGTTGAGCAACCTCCGGAAACATCAAAATCTGTATTGCCAAACAGAAAGTAAATAGATGGGTTCTATGATGTCTTTGTCTCCTTTACCCAAGCCTCAATATCATCAACAAAAGATCTTGCTATGCCCTGTTTGACGCCGTTTGTGACAAAAAATTTCACATCCTGATCCTGATAAACATGCCTGAGATCGAAACCCTCCTTTAATGTGATCGTACATGCTTTCTGGAAGCCTTGTTTCCATTCCTGATCATCGATCTGCTTGCAATGCCAGTCGCAGTAACTCTGTATGGCTTTGTCTCTGGGCTTCGGAGTGCTGAAATTAGCAGGACGCCTCATCGGCGCCACGCCGGGTGAGGCTTGCCCCGGAGGCAAGACATTGACGATTTTAATTGGAGGTCCGCTCTCACAGGGAGATCCCTTCCGCTTCAGCTTCCGTTCCGAAGTCGCCTGTTCCTTGGCGTAGATCACCTCACGGATAAATTCAGGCACATCCTTGTGTGTGTTGAGTGTATTGCCGTCCTCGGCATACCGCACAAGCTTTGTTAGAACTTTGCCATCCAGGAAAAAGTGCTTCTTGCTGTCTGGATCACGCCAGCAATGGCCTCCTTGGTTTTTGCATGGATGCCCCGGGCATCTCATAAGGGTATAAACGCCATTCCACAAAGTGTTCCGTTCCAGGATATTATCTCTCTCGACATGTTGAGCGGCGGTGCCAGCGGCGCTCTGTGTGCTCATGGCAGTGACCTGGTCCTCTTCCACGCACACCAACGAGATATCAATTGTCAGCTTCTTCCCAGCGCGGAAGAAATGACTCCAGGCTCTCAATTGGTCCTCGATGTCATCCCAAACGATATTCCATTCGTCAAAGCGCATGCTCAAGTCCCGTTCGGATCGTTCCTGGGTAGACACGACGATATTTGTCTCGTGGGGTTTGTAGCATTTCTTTCGCGGTGTGTTCTTCTTAAAAAGGTCCTCAACCTTTGACTTCAGGGTCCTGTTCCAGAAAGCACCAGGGGCGAGGACAAGATTCCGCTCTGTATCACTCGTGAGCCTCGTAGATCTCACTTTCTTTACTTGCAGCTTCCACACGATGGTATAATGAACACATGTAGGGGGGATTCGTTATATAACAGATTTGGATTCCAGTCGCCCAACTGGAGCAATGGGAGTCCCGGTTCGCTTCTCTGCAGCTTGCTACGGTTAGCAAGGCTTACGCTACGGCTGTCAAAGTCAGGGAGTTGGGGGGTTCCATAATCGAAATTGTCATCAAAATACGTGGTCGCATCGAAATCTGGAACCGCGTTATCCATGGTGGCGACGTTGTCGAAGGCGAGCTGCATGAGACGCGAATCCCAGCTGCCGTGACGAAAGAAAGGCACGGTAGGGGTAGGGGCCTTGCAATAGAACACGTGCCCGTTTTTGCCCAACTAGCTGTCTATGACGTCATACTTACGTAATCGGGGCCAGCTCTATTTAGTTATAGAAAATTGGCAGCATAAATGTCTCAATGAAGGTCTCAATGAAGTAGGAAGTAGATGGGAGACAAAACTCAGGAAGGCCGTGACAGGCGTGAGAAGAGCTATATGTAATGTAGGAATGGATTCACCACGACACGGCGGGTCCAGAAAGTGTCGATAAAAATGAGGACATAGTCAGCTGCTTTTGGCTGATGTTATGCTCGCGGAACTCTGATACACCGTGCAAATTATATACACACTGTACAAGCCACAGTCGTTCAAAAATGACCCTAGCTTTTTAATATTTTAATTAAAAAGGGTGACATTGATTTTCGGTCTTTACTGTACTTTACGTTCTTAAGAATATGGAAAGAATTGACCGCGGCCACTGACGGCTAAAAACGACCTAACTGTCTCAGACCACAATTCGCCGATTGTTTGTCTGTTCTTCTCGTCACCTGATTGGCTGGAACCCCCCTGTAAAGGCCGTGCGCAAAAAGATACATCGTGAAGCTGGCGCAGCCGGCTGCACCTGTTACGAAGCGCACACTCAATCGGCGAATTGTGGTCTGAGGTACTGAGATAAGTCTGAGGTACTGAGATAATCCCGATCCCGAAACCGTTGCATCTCACGCACTATTAGGGCGTCTAGCAGCGCCCTCGTCTGCGGGTCAGATCAGATCAGATCAGACAGAATCGTTGCCACCATCGATGCGCCGGCCCCCGTGACCGTCTCCGTCCGTCCCTGGCGTCGTCAAGCGGCTGAGGGGCGAGAACAGCCCGCGCTGCCGCAGCTGGCTGATGGCTGATGGCGCGGCTGCTAGTGCTGAGGGTGGTTGTGGTTGGTGCCCTTGGGTATTGCTATTGCTGTTGTCGATGTCGCTTTTGTCGTTGTCGTTGTCGTTGCTGCTGCTGCTGCTGCTGCTGCTACCGCTGAGCCTGGTCGACCTTGCGTTGGTCGTGCTGCTTAAGCAGCTCCTGCATGGAGGGAGCAAGTTCGTGCTCGGGCATGTGTGGATCTAAACGGCTGTTTCGGTGTGGATGGTGGTGACCCCCGAGCTCTCCTCCGCCGGCTGCCGGTCCTGGGCCTGCATTGTCGACTCCAATAGTGACTGACGATGCAGGCCGTAGTAGGTTTTTGGTGCAAAGGTTGTGTTTCTTCGTCAAGCCAAGTAGCATCAAATAACTTCCAACCTTGACGGGGTGGGCGTGCCCAAGTATCCCAACGACTGGCAAACAAAGACATCAGGGGGTGAGGAGGCACAATGTGACATGTCATTCTGGTTCGACACAGCACATCGGAAGGGGCCAAGGCCTCTGAAACCCTTAAATCCCCGGACACCTTTCCTGAGTCGACGTCTAACGTCTCTCTCCCTGCTCCCACCCGATTGTCAACTTCGTTTTTCCCCGCCCATACCGCCAACTCTTCCATCTTCTCACTCTACATTCCGAGCTCCATCTTCTCACTCTACATTCCGAGCTACTAGCAGTACTTACGGCCAAAGACCCTAACCTTCTACATGGCGAACACCTTCTCTCATAGCATCATACTTATCTTGATAGCATTAGCCACTTGGTGTCTCATCAACCGACACGAGACAGGCGACAGCAAGTTTACATGTATGTGTGTGTGTGTGACTGCTTGAACAGACGAACCGGGCTCATCGGCAATCCAAATTCTTCCTCATTCGTTATGCCGCCCTTCTCCTTCCGCTCGTGAGCCATCTATCTAACCAACACCCATCTCATACAGCCGATAAGGAATACATTTGCGTCGTACACAAGGACCTCCTTGCGAAGCGCTCCATGTCCGCCATCCCGAGCTTTTACCACGAGATGGGCATCTCCGACGCGGCCCGGAAAGACAAGGACGCCGGGCGTCTTCAGGCCGAGGCGTGGGCTTTCCTGCAGAAACAGCGGGGTATGCATTCCTACCCCGGTAGAGATTGTCTCGGCGACGAGGAGAGTCTTTGCAGCACCTACGTGCACATGTATGAGGTGTTGACGGATAGGAGGAAACGGGATGTGTATGATCGTTATTTTCTCCCACGCGTGACCGGCTTGGTGGGGGATTCGACAGTCAAGTTGAGAGAGCTTTGTCTTTGGGTCGATACAGAGTAGAGGGATACAGGGAGAGGGGGGGATGGCGAGAGCGAGAGCGAGAGGTTGTTTTCGCTTGGACTTGCTCGGCGGTTATTATTAAGTCGTTGACGAGATGCATCATAATACACGACACAGTTCCCCCCTCCACGGCACACATTCATGACTCTGCAATTGCACACACTGTCTGAGAGAACGGAGGCACGGCCCAGTGAGGTCAGTCGAGACTGTGCCGAAATAAGACTGGGAAGAGTGATGGTGCGGACATGTGTGAAGTTGATCGTTTCCACACGCGACGCACACTTTACACCATGAACCGGCGGGTGAAACTGTATCTACTAGCCGAGGAACTTCAAACCAGACGGATTCATCAGAGAGCGGGAGATCACGGTCCCCTTGACCTCGATATACCTCCTAACCATTGTGAATTGACATGCGGTAAGAGTAAATCAACGCCATCTACCCAAGACCACATTACCTACATAACCGTCCCCTTGTTAGGATGGATTCCTCGCCTCCCTACTTAATCCTCTCGACTCTGCCAACGAAGCCGAAGATGAACGCCTCCTGTTGACTTCAATCAGGGTGGTCCTTCAACCCACTTAATTTCCACTATCGGATTCCATATGGAAGACATGAATTTATTTGCCGTATTTTCTGAAGTCTTCCACATCCACGTATTCCCACTTTTTTGTTGGTGGATTGACTTGATTGGTTCAAGTTGGAGGTGGCGTTTTTGGCTTCGGTAACCCCCCTGGCCAGCTGAACTTCCAGCCGGCGGCCAAGATAATCTTGAGCTTGGTCTGCCAGGTAACTACCGCTTATTTTCAGCGAGACCGGAAAAAGCTAATTTGGCGCTAGTGATGCCAAGCGGCTCCCCCACATTTCCATTCCTGTTGCAAGCGAATCGGTGGTTTCTTTTTCCGAGACCCGTCAATCGGCGCTGCCACGATTTCTGGAACCGATTTGGATTAGTGGCCCACAAATCTACCTGTTCTGGTTATCTAATAAGGGCCTGATCGGCGAGACCAGCCATCAGCAAAAACCGTGGTAAATGCTGCCAAAAAGATACATCTGGGCACCCCACAATTAGCCAATGTACCGCATTCAATATCCACTGCGGGAACCTTACCTAAATAGTCGTAGTTCATGCACTAGTACTTACACCGCCTTCCAGGTTGACTGCCCTGGACTTTGTGATGTCGGACTTGATGCATTCTCAAGCAAATCACCACCCAAATTGAGCCAAATGGCCACCCAAATGGCCACTGAAATGTCCGCTCCCGCGGACGACTGCGTCGTCATTGATTTATCCGATACGGTTACGGATGTACCTCCGCATGACTAGCAGGCCGTTGATCCAATTCCTGACGTTATTGATAACGGTGACCCTTTAGAACCCCCTCCCGACTTTCCAATATCGACATTCCAGCCTGCTTCCAGTTAGCAACCATCCCAGCCATCGACATAAGTGCGTAAGAGAAAACGTACGTTAACGGCTAGACTGTTAAATCCTACGACAAGTAGGGGTGCGGCGCGTACTAATATTATTTGGACCGACGAGCTGAATCGGGACGTGATGATCTGTTGGAAGTCACGGCTTACTTGCACACGTTCAATTGAGGTTCAAAGTAGTGTATTGCTTGTGTTCTGTCTTCTGGCTGGCTAATTGCTGGCCTGCGCAGTCTATATGGGAGGGAGCGAAACAGCCGTTCTATCAACGGATCATCATTCATCCACATTTGTGGGCCTTCGGGCCAACCGGCCAATTAGACTTCTCTAGCTCCCGGGCGCTCCCTATCTCCTGCGCTGAGCGCCCATTCCATGACTTCAGTGGCTTCCATGGCTTCCATGGCTTCCATGGCTTCCATGTTGGCCAGATCCACTGCTTCCACGCAGTTAAGGGGTCTTCCTTTCCTGGGCGCCTCACTGCTTACTCCGGTCAATCCAACATGATTATCTTCCAAGACTGTAAGATCGCCGGCCTATTTAACAGTTAGAAAAAGAAGGACTATGGACCCGCCTGGCAAACGGTATTAGATCAGCTCCTCTAGGCTTACCTAAATTTGCCCTGTAATACTAATAAGATCGCTATTAAATATAATACCGAACGCCGCTATTTCTAGGCTTTCCGGAAGCTGTTGTTATATTCCGGGGTGTCATATAACTGGACCACTAAACTCCTCGAGGCTTTAGAATAAGTCTGGGAATAATTCTTCACCCAGAATAACATTAAGACCTGGAAACTTAACTGGCTAAGATCCTAGCCATTAAGTGATAAAAACGTATATAAAATCATTTTTTAACGTAAGCAAGCGACTAGGCTTTATATCGTTAAAGTGGGTGAGGAAAAAAGTTGATTTGAAAGTGATGAGGTAGTGGTTTTAGATGGTACCGATTTAGGTCGAGATAATATGGACTTGCTTAATAGCAATAACAATGAAGGTATCGAGGATTCGACTAGGCCGAGCATACCTATACTTAATATTTAGTTAACGGCTACTCATTAACATCATAACGTAACTAACCCTAATCTTACTTCTACCTTAAGCCGGCCACTAATGCCTATATCGTCGACTTCATTACTCTCGAAGAAGCACCGTACCGCATAAGCTGTAAATAACGATGCCTTTAATAGCTTCCTTACCTAAGCCTTAGCTGCTTTTACTGCGCCGATGGTTCTTAGTTCGAACGACATTTCGCTAGCAATTAACAACTTGTTAAAAAGATATTAAAGATCTATTAATAACGTTAAAATGAAGTACTATTTAAAGGCTCTTCGGCTTTATACTAACGCATTAATGTGGAATAAGTTAAATAGTGAGATAAAGGATACGTTTATAGAAGATTGGAAGGAGGGCACCGTTAATTAAATATATTTAGGCTTTAACTAATATTAGTATACGTTATTATTATAGTAGTAGTGAGAAATTAAGACTTTTTTTATATATTTGCTAGTATTTTCACTAACTTATAATTACTTTACCACTTTTAACGTATAATACTATATATATTTAACTTATATCCTCCTCCTTATAGTAACCTAATATTACTCTTATATTTCATTCATAGCCACTAATCTTACGTAATTTAAGTGTTAGCCTGTAACTACTTCTTCTGCTCTTCTTTTAATAAGTAATAAGTTCCTTAAATTTTCCTTTATTAACTTATAAATAGGCTTCATATAAGCAATCAGGAAGTTATGTAGCTCAGTTACTATATATATAATTTAGCGCTGTTTATCGAGGTTATATTCGATAAGCGCTACTCGAATAATCTTTTACTTTTTTTTTAAATGTTTAAATGCCTGCTTAATAACAATACGAGTGCGGGCATGCCGCAGATTATATAGCTCTTTCTTAGTCTCTAAGGGTACATTTACATCGCGTTAGTCTTAAAGATAGTATTTAACACTTAGAAAGGGAACCATGATATCTTTACGCACCTTAAAGCCTGCATCAGTAATATAATATTGGTTAGTAGGTACTCGAAAGTGGTAGCTACTGAATACATACGCGTAAAGTGAGGCATTATTTATAAAGCCCTTAACGCTAGTGAGTACGTAACTGAATGAATAGTCAGATCAAACTATTATAAATACGTTCTACGTAAGGTCTCTCTTTCAGTCACAGTACCGTGATTAGTTAGCTCGTAGTATATGGATAGCTACATATACACTGTCTATTGCACTAATATAACCATTAAAGTCATTCACTTTAAGATCGAGTTCAAGGCTCAGATCAAGCTAGTCATCGTTAAGTAAGTATATAAAGGCTATGTGGAGAGACTAGAATTTCAGAAGTAACTTATTAACAATCGTAGAGATAGTGCTTTAGCTAATTTAGAACTTGTGAGCAGTATTTCGTTAACTCTCGTTATGCGCGAAGATTTAAAGTATAACTATGAGCTTTAATTCTAACGATAAGTATCGACTTCGAAGATGAAGGTTGTAATTTAACTTGAACCAGTTAACTAGCTAAATAAAGGTATGTTGGTCCATTTGAAAGAGGTCTTTAAACTATATCTCTAACCCAGTGTAAATCGAGTTGGCCGACGTTACTGCCTATTGGTACCTGTTGGAAGTCACGGCTTGCAGTGCACACGTAGTAATTAAGGTCAACTTGTGTTCTTCTTAATCAACTATCTGGCAGGCCGTTTCTGGCCGTTTGATGGCTTAGATGAATAGGTCTGGAACAAAGAAGAGCGTAATGGATCATCATTTTCCCGAGTTGTGGAGCAGTCCTTCCGTTTGCGCCAATTGGCTTCTTTGTCTGCCGGAAGCGCTCCATTCCATGCGTTGTGGGCCAAATGCGCCCGCATTCCTCAAGCGCCCATTTCACTGCTTCCGGCCTGCGGCCTGTCACGTGACATCCTTTCCTGGGGCACAGTTCAACTTGTACATCCAACAGTACCCTTTAGGATAGATAATTCTACGATCAATACATGGTATATATCGCCGGTATTAAATAACGACTCGAATAGCTAATATAATAGCAACCATAAGTTGCGGGCTAGTTAGAACCTAACTATCTATCGAATCATACCGGACGGTCAGACCGTATAAGGGAACTAAATTACAGTGGCGGTTACAGTAAAAAGGTATTCCCAGCGGCTTACGTTAGCGTCTGACAGCATTTACTTATGAAAACGCGTAAAAAAATGACCTCCTAGGCCATTTTCTTGCAATGGGCAGAAAACAACATTTGCGGCGGATTTTGCTGTATGACCCACCTCACTTTTCCTATTTCGGAAGCCGCTATACCTTTTTAGGACGCTAAGGCTAGCTGCATTAGAGGATACATTGGTTGCAGGGGGTCGATGGCTTGCATAACTTGGGGAGCAATTGTTTTCCATTTTCCTGCGAAATTTGGTGCCCAAAAGGGTAAAGCGCGCTCGAAAAATTGGTCTTGGCATTTTTATGCACAGCAGTTACCGCGGAAAACGACGATGGCTGGTCTCGCCGATCAGGGCCTAAGCGACTTGGCTGCAGATAATCTACCATTAGCTTTTTCCAGTCTCGCTGAAAATAAGCGGTACTCGTCGGCTGAGTCAGATTGCACTAGATTAGCCGACTCCTTCGGAGTCAGCTATTTTAAAAGCATTTTAGACTCAGCCGACGAGTAGACTACGGAGGTGCCTTTCAAAAGATATGTCCCGCGCCAAGACTGCTAAAAGCACCAGATTCTCTTAATTACATATTACACCTGTCAGGCGGTACATGTCAATCACGGCGGCTCACAGCGGGAAGCTCGAGCGTCGCTCACTATGTAACAGTGCACTTACAGTATAATTCCAGGGGTTAAGTGGGCGCACTGAGAGTCCTTTAGTATCCCGTCAGGCATGTGGGTACAAGCAGACAGGAAAGGCTGCCAGGTGCCGTATGTAATTAAGAGAATCTGGCGCTTTTAGCGTCTTGGCGCGGGACATATCTTTTGAAAGGCACCTCCGTACGAAGTACCTAAACGGTCTCTTCCAGACCGGACTGTTGTTCACGCGACCGGACTGTGGTTATTGTGCGAGTCCCCAGGCCTTGAAAAAAATCGAGGAAATTCAAACATTAACTAAGAGTTGCAGTCGCCCTGAACTCGGCTTCCTTCTTTCTTTCTTTCTTTCTTCATACTGCAGAGCCAAGCTTCCTGAGCCATCGCGACCTCTCCTCGACATACCTGACGAACTTTCCTGAGCCCCCCCTCTCGACCTCCCTGGGCCATCACGAGCTCCCTGTCGAAGTGATCATACATCACGGCAGGTCGGCAATACCTAAAACGTTCTTTTTGCTCGTAAGACTGCCCCTCATCCTCGACGCAGCGTCGTGGGCACTACGTTAGTCTCCATCAGAAGCGGGAAGGCGGGGGGTTAGCCCGGGAGACTCACTCCTCCTTTCACTATTATAACATCGGCCGGCGCCCTTCAATCGCTGCATGGCTTTTTCGTTTCACCGTCTCTCGCTTTGGACACAGGGCAACCATGAGGTTGGCCGCCGCACGGATGCGGAGCTGGAGCAGCCCTTCGTCGCTATACTGTGTAAGGCCGTCCGGTTGATTGCCGAGGTTCTAGCTCCTCGATTTCTGGATATCGGGAGGCACGGAACGCTTGAGCCTTGCTCGCCGCAGTTCTAGCTCCTCGATTTCTGGATATCGGGAGGCACACGGACGGCCCACACCTCGTCGGGAACCATGTCCCTAGCCGCGCGGGGGTTTCGCGCATGATGCGCATGCGCGTGAAAATCCCGGATCACACTGCAGGCCGTCGTCCTCGGGCTCCTCATCCCAAGACGGGGCATTCTGGATGTCGAACTCGACCCTCTCGTTGATGTATATGCGCTGTTGAACGTCGCCCCACTGCTTCGGGTCGTGTCGCATCATCTGATCACGGACGGCATCCGGTGCGGTGCCTTGTCCTGCCGGGGGGCCATCTAGTTAGAATTCGACGTCCCACTAGTAAGCGACGCGGGGGATAACGTTGGGGTGTTAGGTCTGACATGAAACTCCAAATTACGCATCCAGCGTTGCGTTCCATCATCTACAGCCTGGCGGCTGGTTGGAATGTCAGGAGATCCTCGCTCTTCCTTGTTGTGACGACGGGACGATGGACGAAAACCATGGGTGGCTGCGGTGGGCGAAGCAGATCGGCGCCGCGTCGGAGCAGGCCGATCGCCGGCTCTTTCTAGGGGAGCAGTTGAAAGACTGGTTTACGGAGGTTAGGTTTGTCGATGTGCGAGAGTCAAGATTCCCATGAATGGGTGGGTGGCCCAGGGAGGTACAACTAAAACAAATTGGCATGATGTGGCAGAGAAATTTGTTGAATGGCTTGAGCGGGTTCAGCATGGCTTTGCTTAATCGGGTCATGCATGAATCGGACGGTTGAGGAGATTGAGGTAAGCACTCACAAAAATTTGCACCGATGGGTTGAGATGCTGATGAGTGTTGTGAGGTAGATATCACCGTGCGACAAGACCTGTTTATTAACCAAAGATACACGCATACCAGAAATTATATGTAGTGTGGGCCAGAAGGCCAGAGGTTCCGGGCGAGATGGACACAGAAACACCACGGGCACGGAGTCGGGCGTCTTGTGATCATCATCATCATCGTATGGCTGAATAGAAGCACTTCTTGTTACTTTGCTTAATACCTACATGAGACTTTCACGCGAATGGGAATGGGGAAAGTGTGAACCCATAAATAACCCTTGCATGATTACCTCGTCTATCTTCCGTCAGAGTCAGCGAGACCTCCTTAACCCATCACATATCAAATATCAAGTTGGAAGGGTTCCTCCCTAACCAACCACTCAAGATCGTGGGCCTTTGCCTCGCCCACCAATCTGTTCAGGCCCTCTTTGTTGAGAAAGTCATGATCGACAAACTCGAACCCGGGAACGACAGTCTCTGAGATCAACAGCCCTTCACTACTCTCCGTCCCGGAGGGTGTATCAGGAAGGAGGTAGCTGGCTTTGTACTTCCCTCCCTCAACAATCCATTGGAGTTTTTCGCCTGCGGCAATGTTGTGTCCGACGGTGAACACCTCGATACTGGAGTCCTCGTGGATGAGCACATACCGCCCTCGACCTTTATGCAGGGTGTGTATGGTCCTAGCCCGGTTACGGTGGAAGTTGCCCTGCGGCGAATTGGGCGTGATGAGGTAGTAAATGGTGGTGGAGGCGTTGCGGAGTTTAGGGTTGAACTCTGGCCGGGGAGTAGGGAGGAGGAGACCGGCGGAGGCGGAAGAGGCGGGTGTCTCTGGGAATGGGCTGGGGATGAGTAGTGGATCACGGTCGGTCTCGACGAAGTAGCCGCCTTCTACGTGCGGTTGGAGGTGTAAAGTGGTTATTATGGATTGGATGCCCTCAGATTCGGGGGTGGTGTTGTTTGGGGTGGGGTGGAAATGAGGTTTGATTTCGGACATTTTGGACAAAAACAAAAAAAAGTGGCCAGTTGGGTTTGTGGGGTGTATGGTTGTTTTGTTGGTGAGAGCTTCAAAGAAAACAATATGGGGTAGGTATTATGTACATAGATGGGAAATCACAAGTGAGTGTTCGCAGCAAGCAAGTTTGGGTGGATTCTGTATGTAATAATTAAGGTATGCAGATAAGATAGGTACTGCAGACTCCACTCTGAGAACCACACAATACTATGTAGAAGTGACGGGCGATCCACTCACTCAGCGAAAAGTCTAATAAATGGCGGTCCATTATGTGTGATGTCGACTGCAGACCTCCCCGTTTCTGCTGAAGGACCGTGATGATTAGGTGCTGTGTTACAATGTAGGTAAAGCTGACATGGCAGGCAGGAGTGATGCAGAGGGGTGGAGCTTCCGGTATGTACTTCCATTTTATATATGCGATGGTAGGCACCTGCCGTCCAACGTACATAAGTCTACAGCAGGAGGAAGCTTCTTAATTTGCTGTTGTGTAAGGCTAGGCCATGTACGATGTGCGCGTACATACAGCAGTTGATTACAGATTATTTAGTAGACCTGAAAAAGGCGCATGAACATACGCATCTTTATGCGGCAGCTATCCGGAAGTTACGAGGAGAGTAACCGTTACTTACTTAATCTAACGGCTACCGTGGTGAAGAACGGTGCCAACTAACCCATGAGCTCTATGAGATCTCCTTCGGACATAAGACGTCATTGACCGGTTGTCATGAAGTGGTAGGTGTGATCAGCGCTGCAAGCACTTTACAGAATTAGACCCCAGCCTTACCAGCCATTTTGTAGGTTGCAAGACGCGTGGGCAAGCTCTTGATCGTACAAAGTAGTCTTTGGACAAAATAAATTCCACTGACTTCGGTCTCAATAACTTGCTTGTTGCGCCTTGCGTTTGCTAAAGCGGTGAGTTGGTTGCTGACAAATACACTTACACGCGTTGCCATGAAGCGGGATCGGGTAGGCGCGACTCAGTAGCGCATGAACGGCCGCCTTGGAGGGGCAACCTGGAATTGATCTAGGTAATCCATCCATAGCTAACAACCCGGAACAACCTCCTTCCTGCCTGCTCTGTTCTCTAATCAGATATATGGAAGTGACCCGGCTACCGTTTATCAACGAGGGGGTTCGAGCCATGGGGGAAGAAAAGGAGAAGTCTCTTCGCGTCCAGACCCGATCATCCGTCAAGGTCGGCCGCTAATGGCGAGCCCGGTTAATCCAGATCTGGTCGTGGCGCGGTTCTAGCGTCTGGGCGGTTGGGCTTCTTCCAGGCCGTGCACAGGCTCGTGCACCCTTCCGACCCTAGCGGAACCCAACTTCACGGAAAGCTTGGGTCTCTTTTTCATTTCTTTCCGTGGTAAATGCAGCTCACCTCGAAAATGGAAGGCAGGATGACAGGACGCACAACTAAGTGAGCTTGGGATTACAAAGTAATTGTCACGCATTCACTCCATGGCTAAGCGAGTTATTGTGCCCAGCACCCCTTTGCTTTAGCGATGCGCAACTGCAGCTGTACCCCAGTGTCAACGTCCATGATGAGTACCCTGCGCCGGCCGGCGCGGACCTCATCCGTGCGAACCTTCCTTGCCCGGTAACCCCTCTTTACGCTATTTGGACTAAAGGCGGAACTTCCTGCAAGTGTCCAGGAGGAC
The DNA here is from genome assembly GCA_033297225.1 of Diplogelasinospora grovesii. NCBI lineage: Eukaryota > Fungi > Ascomycota > Sordariomycetes > Sordariales > Diplogelasinosporaceae > Diplogelasinospora > Diplogelasinospora grovesii. The sequence continues at coordinate 687,139 of MU853753.1, forward strand.
GGGATGGGGCATTGAACTTCCATCGCGTGTCGAACACTTGACAGCACTCCTATTTTGCGACTGCGCTATTAGACGTAATCGATCGCTTTGAGTGAATGTGAGGAAGGTGTGCTCTCAGGTGGTGCCTTCCCCGGAATTTCACTCGAAGCGTGGGCAGCCATTGCTTCTTTCCCTGTCATAACGTTGCTCTGTTAAAACCACCCGCCATCTTGTCCCCGCTGTTTTTGTTCGCTTCCCCCCTGTTCCCACCCACCCCAGCCAGCCCGGGCCTTCGCTGGATTACTGGTTCGTTCACCCCCAACCCTCCGACCATACACAAAGGTAAAGCGAAAACCTTTGGCAGCCTTGGGATCTCGAGCTTGCAACATCCGTCCAAAAGTTACACATCACGCGACATGTCGGTGGCTTTAAGCAAGCGTCAGCAGGCGCGCAACGAAAAGGTTTTGCAGGACCTTGTCCATAGCGTGCCCGGCAACAACTTTTGTGCCGACTGTCAAGCCCGGAATCCAGGTATGTTCCTTCCGGCTTCCTCCCCGATCGATAATCAGGACAGTCTCGTGGCTAACGCGCGGCGTTTCAATCTTATCCAGCTTGGGCATCATGGAGTGTATGTCAAAATCCAATCGAAGCTTTCCCTTTTACGCAAGCAGCATTCTGCCGTCGAGTATAACGAGCCATGTCGAAGCTGATTGGGACTCTTCTAGTTGGGCATCTTCCTCTGCATGCGGTGCGCCGCCATTCACCGGAAGTTGGGCACCCATATTTCCAAGGTGAAATCACTGAGCATGGACAGTTGGTCGAACGAACAAGTCGAAGTAGGACAAGCCACAAGCCTCTTTGCGCCGCTCATCATAATGCTGATCCCCTTTCCTCTTCCTCCCTAGAATATGAGAAAAGTCGGCAATGCTGCATCGAACAAGACTTACAACCCCCAAAACAAGAGACCGCCAGTTCCATTGGACGCCGACGAGGCTGATTCTGCCATGGAGAGATTCATCCGTTCGAAGTACATGAACCACGGCCTGGCCTCGAGCAAGCGGCACAACACAGGCAGCACAGAGTCGGACGAGACGCCTCCGCCGCTTCCCCCCAAAACTCCGAGCCGGTTCGGCTTCCGGTCGGCATCGTCAATCTTTCCAATTGGATCGAAGACAAAGAAGGCCGAGGCCAGACGAGATCCATCACTCAGCCCACGAGATCTTCAACCTTCAGCATCATCATCACATCGGAACAAGGCTTCTCAGGTTTTCGGTGCGAGCGTTCAGTATGACGATGGTGGAAACGGGGACGACACGGAAAGGAAGCTAGCCAAACTTCGGGATATGGGCTTTACGGACGATCAAAGGAATGCTTTGGTAATGAAGGGAGTGGGCGGGAACCTGGAAAAGACGATAGAGGCGCTCGTACGGCTTGGGGAGGGCGACAGGCGATCACCCAATTCCTTAACGACCTCAACCCGGGACACCTCTTCGTCGATAAACCGATCTCTGACGCCGGCCACCTCCGTCTCTGGCCATGACGCAGCCCGGGGCCGACCCCTGAGCCCGGCGACGAGTAGCAACCCGTTCGATATGCTCGATACACCAGCACAACCGCTCTCGTCCCAGTCCACAGGCACTCTGCAGAACAAGAACCCGTACTTGTCGACGAACCCATTCGGCATGCCCACACAGCAGAACAACGTCGTCCTAGACCAGGCATTCCAGAACCTGTCTTTGGCGCCACCTTCACAGCCTCTATTCCCACATCACACAGGGGGCATGGCGGCTCCCCAACAGCAGCAGCAGCAGCAGCAGCAGCAGCAGCAGCAGCAGCAGCAGCAACAGCACATGCAAGTGATGTATCAGCAGTCCATGACCCCCCCAGTTCAGTCCCATAACTACGCTGCAACCGCATTCAACGGCAGTTATACTTACCCTCAACCTACAGCGCAACCGGCTCCGGCTAGCTATAACCCCTTCTTTGCGCAGGCGCAGCAGCAGCAGCAGCAGCAGCAGCAGCAGCAGCAGCAGCAGCAGCCGCCACAGCCTCAACCGCTGCTTTCAGTGAACACAACAGGTTTCTCTGGAAACTATGGCAACAACCCATTCACCCGCTCCCCAACGCGGATACAGTCGCCAACGCTTACCCAAATACCTGAGCAAGCGCAACAAAACTTCTACGCGGCGCCTCTGCCTCCACCTGCGCAACCTCATATGAACAACCCGTTCTTTCAGATGCCAATGGCTACGGCGCCGCCGCAGCAGCAGCAGCAGCCAACCCAGATGCCACAACAGTACGGATTAGCCCCTCAGCCAACGGCCTACATGTCACAGCCAGCAATGACGCCACAGCGACCAGACAAATCTTCGATTCTGGCACTATACAACTACCCACAGCTTGCTCCGACACCGTTCCAGACTCAAAACACTGACGGCCAAGGGGCTGCGGCGGCAACCCAAGGGCCGAACCAGCTATTCTCATCCCAAACATTTCCACCGACTCAACAACAGCAGCAGCAGCCGCGGCCGGCTGCGGTGGTAAGCCCGGCGCCAGGTAGCAAGAACCCGTTCTTAGGTTACGGGGGAGGAGGAGGTCAGGCAGAGACGCCAGCAGCGCAGCAACAGCAGCCGCTGGTCGACGTTGCTCCGAAGCAGTACAACGCAAGCCGGGAGAGTATGATGGCTCTGGGTATGGAGTGGTCAAATGGCCGCCACAGCCCTGATGCATTTGCTAGTCTTAGTGCGAGGCATGTGCGGTGATTATAAGGGATGTATATTTTTTGGAGCTTTCTTGTACATTGTTGAGATCTACACAATTTCTAGCGTCATGTCTAATTTTGCATTACTGTACTGTACGATGGAATGGAATAGCAGGCGAGCAAGCGCTGGGATGAGGGCTTACCCTACGTACTACTTAATGGTGTGTATGAAACTACCAATTTTTTTTTTTGCGCGCTTGACTTATGTCCAAGGTACGATTGACAATGGGGCCATAAGATCGAGTCTCTTGTTTCTTTGTGCGGAGAATGCGCTTTGACTCGTACCTTCCCGGAACTGCAAGACACACCAGGCTGGCGCACATGTGCGTTCGTGATAGAAACCGGAAGGGACGACCTAGCAATTGCACGACTTTAAACGGTATTTTACACCGCATGGCAGAAATCATCTCATTACAAATAGACGACTCAAGTGTCACCATTATCACACGATTATCACTTCACTGGACTTGATCCAAGCTGTCTTGCTGCAGTACTTCGGGCCAAGCTTGAGTTCATCCAACCTTTTCTTTCCCCGAGCCGCGCTGCCTCCAGTTACCGCCTGTCCCCACCCATCCATCCCACGGCAGCGGCGGTGGGGAGAGTCACTTCAGCCCTACCTTTTGTTTTCTTCATCTGGCTGATCATCTATTGGATACGGCTAGGCCTGCCTGCCTAAAATTCCTCGCGCAACGATTGACGAATTCATAGCCGGCAGGGAACCAATGGAGCGTGCCGTCCGGTTATATTCTAGGGTTGCCACTGAATGGCTGGAGTCGCACAGAAACAGCATGAGTTCTGGCATCTCGTCCGCGCGCTACATTGGACCATTGTGAATGGGTGTGTGCAGGCTGGCGCCGGCCCCCGTAACGTATATTGGGGCTGAAAATAGGTTAGGTGATCCCCGACGAAGGTCCATTGGATCCCGTCAGCATTGTACAACACAAGGCTATTTATTGGATCTAATTGTAAGTGTACTGGTCCGTGTCATGTTACCCCATCTCAAGCGCCATGATCCATGTAGACAGGTATATAGGGCGCAAGGCTGCCGCCCACCATTCCCATTCCCAATCTCATTTCCTTTCCCTTCTGACTTTCCGCTACATATCGTTTAGAGCCCGGCTAGCTTTGCTCTTCGGTTTCTTCATTAGACATCTGAAGTTTTGGTTTAGTTGAACCCAACTCACTCCCTGTCTCATTACCCTACTTCCCATCAGCGCATGTCATAATGTCGATCATTGGAACTCTCATTGGAGACGGCCCCGACCACGACGGGAAGACCGTCATGGCTGAAATGCCAGTGGTGATACCTCACCATCATGCAAGCAAGCAAAAGGCACCTCAACAGAAGCTGGACGGATTCTGGCATAAGTTTACCACCACGGCTCCGGGCAAGGCTACAAGAGTTCTTCCGCAGAACGAATACGCTGATAGGGCAGCCAAACGCAGCAGCAACTCTACGAAGGGAGGAGTAGGCGGTGGACAGACGGCCCAGGCCTCGTACGAAGAGGCTGCTGTGCTGTGCAAGGCAAAAGTGGACAAGATCATTGCCGAGTGTCGACGGGTCAACCAGAAGTATCGCGACGTGCACTTTGATCTAGAATTCGATCTGAAGTCTAATCGCAGATACTGTCTCGAGTCTCTGTGCAACAGAAGGGATGAGATTAGTATCGCGTACTCGTCGGGCTCGGGGTCAGATGGTCCCGGGCCGGGTCCTCCACGGCCGCGACCCCGTAGCCATCACCGAAGGGAGCGGATTAGAATCGACTCGCAAATGGCAAGGGATTGGGCTGGGGAGGGTAATGGCCCCGACGCACCATCGTCCCCGCAGGGCCGGGCACCGGGTTCCATGTTCTGTCCAAGAGCCGTCAAGCGAGTCACCGAGATCTTCGACGACCCTACCTTCTACATCGATGGCCCGACTGCCAACGACGTCCGACAAGGCAGGGATGGCGACTGTTGGCTGATGGCTGCCCTGTGCAACATCAGTAATAAGAAGGGTCTGATCGAGAAGATTTGTGTGAGGCACGACAAGAACGTCGGGGTGTATGGGTTCGTCTTTCATCGGGACGGGGAGTGGTTCAGTGAAATCATCGACGACAAGCTCTACCTCACTAAGCCGGACTACGACGAACGAGCAGCCACCTCCGAGCGCATCCTCTGGGAAGACAGGGATAGGCCGGACTCGGAAGAAATTTATCGGAAGACTTTCCAGTCCAATAGCGGGGCGCTGTACTTTGCCCAGTGTGAGAACCCTAACGAGACATGGCTGCCGCTGCTGGAAAAGGCGTATGCCAAGGCTCACGGTGACTATGCCGCTTTAGAAGGGGGCAACACCGGGGAAGGGATTGAGGACCTGACCGGCGGTGTCACATCCCCTCTCCTTACAACTGATATCCTGGACACGGAATACTTCTGGAAAGAAGAGTTGTTGAAGGTCAACCAGCAGTTTCTCTTTGGCTGCTCGACGGGACTTTGGGGTGGGTTTGGCGAAAGAAAGGGCATTATGGAGCAGCACGCCTACTCAGTCATGAAGGCTGTGGAGAAGGATGGCGAGCGTTTGTTGCTGCTCAAGAACCCGTGGGGCAAGGGGGAATGGACCGGACCATGGAGTGACGGGTCCAAAGAATGGACCGCGGAATGGATGAAGAAACTCGACCATAAGTTTGGCGACGACGGTGCGTTTTGGATCTCATACAAGGACCTCCTCCGGAAATACCAGGCCTTCGACCGCACACGGCTGTTTGGGCCCGATTGGAAGGTTACGTCCATCTGGACGACTCTGTCAGTTCCATGGACGCACAAGTACCACGACACCAAGTTCTCCTTCACTCTTGCCCGACCAGGACCTGTCGTTTTGGTCCTCTCGCAACTCGATGATCGTTACTTTAGAGGACTTGAGGGGCAGTACAAGTTTGGTCTTTCATTCAGGGTCCACAAAGCTGGGGAGGACGAGTACATCGTGCGCACGCAGAGCACCTACCGGATGACGAGATCCGTCAATGTCGAGCTCAACCTTGAGGAAGCGGGAGAGTATACTGTCTTGGTAAAAATCGACGCCCGCAGGGACTGGACCATTATGCCTGTTGAAGAGGTGGTCCGCGAAAATGCGCTAGTGAACAGGGAGAAGCTGATGAGAGTTGGGCTTTCCTATGATCTCGCACACAGCAAAGCGGTCAAAATTGTGGAGACTGCTGAAGAGAAGGCCGCTCGGAAAGCACATGAGAAACGCAAGTTGGAAAAGGAGAAGAAGAAGCTGCGCAAGGCCATCATGGAGGACAAGCAGACAGACTATTACTGGAAGTGTAAAGAGGAGGAGAAGCGATGGAAGAAGGCGCAGAGGCAGAAGAAGAGGCAGAAGGCCAAGGAGCAGCAGAAGAGACTGAAGGCGGAGGCTAAGGCTAAGGCTAGAGAAGAGAAGAAGGCTACCGAAAAAGAGAAGCAGAGACAGATTGAAGCCAGCAAGGTTGACGCCGGCATTCAGGCCCCTGAACCGATGCAGCCAGAGGTCCACCAGGGTGAGGCAAGGGGAAAGGACATCAAGGACGCAGCGTCACCGACGACTGATGCCGGCGAAAACACGCCCACGTCGACCTCGGCGTCCGGACAAGATGCTGCGGGGAAAGAAATCGCCGGGAACTCTGCAGACACCGCAGCACCTACCACTCCGGCTAAAGAGCCGACGTCCGATAAGTTGGGAGTGACTGAACAGCTACGAAAGGAAGAGACGTCCAAGCATACCAGCACCGGCAAGGACGGATCCCGCCAGAAACAGACGGACGCTGCTGGTCACACACTCGAAACTGATATGGCGTATCACCGGAAGAGAGCGTTAGAGCTCATCTCCAACTTTAAGGCAGACGTTGACAGTCTGTTTGCGGATATCGTTTCTCAGGAGCCGGAGCCGGAGCACCGCCCACCAGCATTTGATTCACATGAGCAGCGTGGCCGGAACCCGTATGAGCACAGTGATGACCGACACATGCATCCTCCTGCCTCTCGATCGAGGTCTGGGTTGCGATCACGTACACCGACCCCACCTCCTCCTCCACAACCCCATATACGCTTTGATGGTTCACGTCATCGTCCGCCTCCTCCCGGGTATCGCAGTGGGCCGCCCTCTACTCATGGCTTCCGTGGTGCTGGTCGTCCTGGTTCTTTTCGGGGCCCGCAGCAATCAGGGTCTGAAGGTGGTGATGAATCCGACTTCGATACTACTGACAGAGATGACTTGCGGAGTATCACGAGTGTGTCGGATGTAACTGACAGGGAACTGGAGATGAGAGTTCAGGAGAACAGACCAGGGGGGGGAAGTAACATGCTACCACCACCCCGGCCCAGGAACGATTACAGAAGGGATCGCGGGGGACGGAGTGATGATGATGAAGACGACAGGATGTTGGAAAGGGATCCGTGGAATGCTGTTGCTGTCGTGGGACTGAGGGTGTATTACAAATTGCATGAGGAGGCAGGGAAGGATAACAGCGAGATTGTCAAGCTGAAGGTTGTGCGACCTAATCCCTGGGTGCTGAGCGAGGAGGACGAGGATGACAAGAAGGAAAAGAAGACGCATAAGTTAAAGGATGGAGAAAAAGAGGAGGATACTGAAAAGGGGGAGGGGGAGGAGGTGCATAAGAAGGGCGAGGGCGAAGATGGGGATGGTGAAGGGGAGGATGAGAAGGAAACGGAGGGCGGTGGAGGGAAGACGGACGAGGCCAAGGTGCTGGACGTTGACGATAGTGCCAAGGATGCCACTCTTGATGAGAACGATAAGAAGGAGGTTATTGAAGCGAGCGAGGCCTCTTCTCAGGTTTGAGCAAGTTTTTTTTTGTTTGGGGGGGGGGGGGGAGGAAGGAGAGTTAAAGGGGGGTGGGGAAAGGAAGGGGAGTTTAGGGGGCGGTTAGGGGAGGTTGGAGGTTGGAGGTTGTTGGTCATGTGTCTTGCTGTCTTGCTCTCTTTGCTTGGTTTTTCGTTGGGACACACTAACACGGGTTGGACACACATCTGGCACTTTCTTGGGGAAATGAATGAAATGTAACGATGGCCCTAATGAAAATCTGCAATGCTAATTATATACACTTTACCTTTTCCTTCATGGGAGGGTACTATTCCTGTGTATTGTGAGTCTGACTGATGCAACAAGACAGTGACACAGCTCCCCATAATCTATCTATGTGTCCCTATATTTAAAACTCTTTTTCCTAATCTTCGTTTGTATAATCTTCTTCCTTTTTGGAATGTTTTTACACACGTAAGTGATGACGGCAGAGCGGTTGCTTGCATGTGTCAAACTGCTGTGCGTTTTGTTATCTGCGCGTTGCAGGACTCATATCAATGAGATCCCCAAAAAGTCCCTGAATGATGCGCATTTTGAATTGTCTCGCAAATCCGTCGTCTCACCTTGTAATTGGGGCCAACTCATGCAAGTTGTTTGCCTCTTTCACACTCACGAAGCGCATGTGGAGCCACAAGTAAAGGAGGTATCAAATAGTATTAGGAAAGAAATAAGTATAGGTAGTACAGCGGCTGGTGGTCCTGGTTTGTCCCCTTCAACCTCACATTATCCTCCTCTTGTGTATGTATGGGTGGTCGATGGACATCATCTGATGTTCTTTCATCTGACACCCATCCTGCAAGGCGATTGCCGGGTAGGTCAATGGTGACGCAGCCCGGCATCGTGGAAGGCGACGCATAGGTAGGTGTCGGTGCAAATCTTGGACCAGATCGCAACCGCACTTCATCCAAACCTCCCATCATGAAACCAAGACGACCAAGCCGCTTGTGGTTTATAGTCAAGAAAGACCTTCAACTCCCCAAGTCATCACCTTCCTCCTCCGCCCGATGACCCATAATCATTTACTCATTACCACCCCCACTACTCCTGCATCCCAAGCCCGTCACCAGACTCATACCCACACCTGACAGCTAAGCAGCCTGCTTAGAACGTCGACTTGGCGGCCCGGCGAGCGGCAATCTTCTTGTGGATGAAGAGCGCTAGGAGACCGACGGCGACAACGAAGACAATGCAGAACACGACGACGACACCAGCTTCTTTCTGAGCCCAGTTCTCACGCTTGGCGATGTGGGAGAAGGTGTCGCGAGCGACGAGGGAGGCGGTGTTGATGGCAGGCATTTTGAGTGCTAGAAAAGCCGCAAAGTTAGCAAATGTGTGGTGCAAAATGCAATTGACATAGATTCAAGCTTGGTTTTCGATATGGCTTTTCGTAACTGTCTGTTCCAATTGTGTTTTTTTTTTTTTTTTGCTTCGATGACTGTATCGTTGAGCACCACAGAGCCGGACGCACGTCACCTTGGCATCCGTCATGCGCATTGTCAATTGCGCGCTGGCGATCCGGGGTATTTGTGAGTGCCGGAGGGGCCGAACGAAGCTCAAAAAGCTCGGGACGATACCGAAACCCGCTTGGGGAAAGAAGAACAATTGCAATTGATCCGTCGCTTACATTTTAGGTGTGATACGAAGCTAGAAACAGCAGATAGAAGCTTGAGGTGGGATTGATAGGGTTGCGAAGGTAGGTCTAGCGAGAGCGATTTGCTTGTTAGTCGGCCAATTTCTCACTTCCAGATTCTAGGTGTTGGATGAACGGGCGAACGAGAGGAGCAGGACAATCAATTGGCGAGTATGTACCTTAGGTGAAGCTGAGGTGTGTGGTCGTGTGAGGTGTTTTGTTTGGGGATGGGAAGAGAAAGAAGGAAAGGTTCGTTTCGAAACAGGTGCGGGAGGGAAGAAAGAAACAAATAGAGCAGCGGTGGAGAGAGAGGTGTCCAGGCTCTTTTTGGGCTAGGGAAGGTGCCTGCAGGACCAGAAAAAGCTTGTCCACCCGACCCTGCCGGTAAGGACGGCAGCAAGCCTGGCAACCTTGCAAACAGCGAGCTTTCGCGTGCGGTTCTTTTTCTCCAATGCGCGAATTTCAGTGCGTTCGGTCTGCGCAATGCGACAGCCTGCCATTGCCGTAGCTCGCCCGCTCGCGAGGACGGACCTAACGGTGCAGGGATGTGATGTGGGGAATGCGCGATGATGTCTGAACCGCCGAACGCACCACTCGCGACCGGGGTTGCTGTTTTGTTATGGGGCACATTGTGGACTCAAGCAAGGTACTGACTGTTAATGACGGAGATTGCTTACCTTGCGGAGAGGAAGAGCGAGCTGAATTATCTAGGTGATACTTTGGTAGGAGACAAGACAAAGAAGCCTCGCGACCTTGAGGTGAGCGCGCGAGAACGTTATAGGCGGAGCTCACAGCGGGCGAAGGAAAGAGCGATCACCAGTTCCCACAGTTCCAAGCATGTTTTGGTGGGGTCTGCGCGATTACCTATCGTGGCGCCCCGATACGGCGCCGTCGCAAACGCTCACAAGACAAGTGGATGTGCGGTGTTAACGCCCATAAAGTGGTCTGTGCGCCTACCTATTTTGAAAAACTCGATCCCGCCAATTACCGAGACACCACCGGCGAATCCGTCCAACGGTCCTTGAATAGGCCGGGCTCGAATTGAGAAGTTTTTGTTTTCTTCTGGAACGTTGGTGATTTGCCTCCCCGCGGCTGGTTTTAGGCTGACTTCAAGGCTCTGGCAGTGGCCGTGACTGCCGGTCTGTGTATTGCAGACGCGGCCAAGAAGGATCAATTGTCCTATGGCGCAACCAGCTTGGCCTTGGGACGGCTCAACTTGACCAACTTGGGGTGTTAGTCTGCAACTGCAATAAAGTGTCGCTATCACCATAGTTACGCAGCCTTTCGCGCCGAAGGGGAGTACGCGTAAGGCGCTAAAAACGATCTGTGAGAATCTGCTTAGGTACAGCTCGATAGCTGGGGAATGTAGTTGCATTCCGTCTTATTGCTTGAGAACCGACAACGCATGCTGAAGAGCTGATGTTAGTACGCCAAGTTGTTCCCTTGAGCCGTTCAAAGGCCAAGCTAGACTGGGCCTTCTATCACCCACTCTACTGTACTGAATCTACAACCCAAGAGTGCCTGCCCAGCGTGTGGCCCAACGCCTAGATGCTCTTTCGTCGCGAGAAAGGGCCGCGTCTGGAACACCGCGGCAAAGAGAAAGTTCAGCGACCGAAATGTAGTCAAGCAATATCAAAGCCCGCACTCCCTCCATATGTTAGGATCCCACGTGCATTTCGCTACGCTAAAAAAAGAAACTATGTACAGGACAGTTCAATGTAGGTGGACACGGTCCACTATTGATATTCCTCCCGTGGTATATCACAGTCAGGAGTTCTTCCCGGCAGACAACTGCAGCTTGCGACCGGGTATCAAAGACTCGCCGCTCAGCAGCTGATCGGCGCCGGGCCGGGCGGGGTATACGGCTTGCCGTCCATATCGGGCTGCCCCTTGGCGCCGTAGATGTTGGTGTGGATGCCCGGGTCGTTGGCATTGTACGCACCAGGGAAGCTGACAGTGGACGACGGCGTGAAGCTGCCACCAGCCGACACGTTGATCTGAGCGCAGGACTGGTAGAACTGGGCGGCGCCCACGGTCTTGGCCGAGTGCAGGGCCAGAATCTCAACGCGCAGGAGATATTGGCCCGGTGCGATGCAGTTGGGGAGGTTGAAGTAGCTCCAACCGCTGTTGGCGATCATGTGGTCCACACCCCACTTCCTGCTGCTGGTATCGAAGCCGTCCTGCCAGATCTTGAACCACTTGAGGCCGTTCAGGCTCGCGGTCGCGGCGTTGTCGACCTTGGCAAGGTAGGCCATGATTGGGCCCTTATGGGACTTGGCGATCGGGTTGTCGGCGTCGTTGGCGAACTGCGCACCGCCGATGACGTGCCCCCAGAATGCTCCGATCTTATCACCGCCCGCAACCGACAGAACCGTCTGGGAGGTGTAGCCCGGAGCACCACATATCATGTTGTTGCTGTTGACATCTTGAACCGGGTTGTTGTTGTTCGGCGCACGGAGAGCAGTCAGCTGGCCGTTGTCCTTGCCGTTTACTGAGACTTTCTACAGCGCCGAGTCAGCCACGTTTCTCCCAGCTTCATCAACGCTGTGGTGATAGGAGGTAAGTCCTTGCCTGGAAGATGCAGTGGGCCTCGGCGGCAAGGCCGTAGGTAAGCAGGGATGCGATGGAGAGCTTCATGGCGGGTCGATGTCAAGGGAAGATGGCGGCTTGAGCTGGAGACCTGGTTCTCCTGATCTCCCTCAGAGGAACAAGTGGGCACCCATCTTTATACAAGTTCATGGTCTCGGCAAGCGAAGTGCGTGATAGCAGGACGCGAGTTCCCAACCGACATATTGCCATGCTCATCCGAGAACGCACCGAATCCCTAAATCCCGGACAACTCAAGAACGGCCGACATATTGGCCAAGCCCATATCCCTGTTTCCCTGACCAGTCGTGACAAATGGGCGCGAAGCTGCACAGAGTCTTCGCTGCCGACAGGTGGCTTGCAGAGTCGGTTATCTGACATTGCGGGGCCCCAGACTTTTGACGGGAGGCGAGAATGGTGGTCAATATACTCAGATAAACTACCGCTTATATTGGGTCATCCGGTATAAGAGCAGGAATGGTAGCGACGGGGGCTGGCACTAGCCAGCGTCAATGCCGTTTCCCGATCTCTGGCCCTGTTAAGGCTGTTTAGGCATTATCCGACCCAGTCACGGGGGACGGCACGGAGAGTCACCAACAGCGCTTGACTTAACGACAAGCCGGAACAGCGCCCATTTGAGCCGTGCGACGAATGAAGGACGCACCGCTCACTATAGGCGAGGATGCGCTGGCGTCGATCGGTTCTCGGTGGCATTAAGTTTGACCGAACATGATGAAAATGTCACCAAGCACCCCACGATATCACCAAGAACGCGGGAAGACAGGGTGGAGAGAGGGTTGGGATAGACGAGGATGTGTATAACCCGGAACTGCTGACACTATTATGCCAACCGAGGGCGGTGACGAACTTTAATGGTAGTTGTGGCGAGGCAGACGAGGAGGGAGAAGAAGATGAACGTCTCAGCGACTTCGCTGCGTGATCATGGGATGCGTGAAAGATAGACGGGGACGATGAGCTGTCACTCCCGCCCCAACATACGAGACGTCGATGTGAGAGGCGTCTTGTCCATTCGAAAGGGGTTGCTGCGCTCAAGTGTCGTTGTTTGGGAAAACACGATCAAAGCGAGCAAATGCAACTTGCAAGCTCATGTGCTGCCAGTAACCAACTTTCTCTTGTGGCTATGCTCGTTCCATGTGCGTATCTTTTACCGACGAAAACCTTGAAAACTCAACAAATACTCTGGAGACAGCAACTGGTACGGCAGAAACATGGAATACAGCACCAAGGCTCTCAAACCAAGAACGGCAATCGCGAAGTATGAAGTAAAGAAAGACTGTGTGGTGCGCTCTCATCATCATGGCGTCGGAAGGCCCGTGAGAGAAGCTCGCCGTGCTCGGCTAAGTGCAAAGCTCGCTTAATCGCCTCTCGGTCGGCAACCAATCAGCCCCCAGCATTTGTCAGAGCTCCGACCCCATACGATTTTGAACGACAATGGGAACATCCAGATCTCCGAATAGCCTCCTCCTCAGCAATCAATTGACCCAGCAAATTGCTCGACAGCCAAATTCGCAGCAGTCATGGCCAGCAAACTCTCTCCTCTCCTCCTGCGGACGGCCGCGCGGACAGCATCATCATCCGCTTCCACATCCTCAGTATGCCGGGCGGCACAGCGTGTTGTTGCCGCCACTACGCGCGCATTCTCGGCCTCAGCATCCAGACGAAGCGACACCCTCATGGTGGTGCGTATCCCATTCTCTCCCCTTCCAATCCCCTCAATTCCCCCCCCCTTTTTTTCTGTCTCCCCTTCCACCTCAATTGGCCTCTTAACATTTTTTTGAGTGTTTTAGCACCGTAACACACCAGATAACAACCCAACCCTCCCCTTCAAATTCACCGAGACGAACGAGAAGATCATCGCCGAGATCCTCAAGCGGTATCCTCCTCAGTACAAGAAGGCCGCCGTCATGCCCCTTCTCGACCTGGGTCAGCGCCAACACGGCTTCACCTCCATCTCCGTCATGAACGAGGTCGCTCGCATCCTCGAGATGCCCCCGATGCGCGTGTACGAGGTGGCCAGCTTCTACACCATGTACAACCGGAACCCCGTGGGCAAGTTCCACGTCCAGGTGTGCACGACCACGCCCTGCCAGCTCGGCGGTTGCGGCTCGGACAAGATCGTCGAGGCCGTCAAGGAGCATCTCGGCGTGCACCACGGCGGGGAGACCACCGCGGACGGCCTGTTCACGTTCCTCGAGGTCGAATGCCTAGGCGCTTGCGTCAACGCCCCCATGGTGCAGATCAACGATGACTACTACGAAGACCTCACCCCCGAATCCGTCAAGCAGCTGCTCACCGCGCTGAAGGAGGGCGTGCAGACCGGAGACAGCTCCAAGGTCCCCAAGCCCGGGCCGATGAGCGGCAGAGACACATGCGAGAACAGCGCCGGGTTGACAAACCTCACGTCAGAGCCCTGGGGGGTTGAGACTACACGGCAGGATCTGTAAGAGAAACATAAAAAGGGGGAGAACTTGGGTGGGGGGGATAGAATGTATATACTATATTGTTGAAGCTCAATCGAACAACAAAAAATGACACTCATCTCGGTTTCCTTGGTTTCAAATTTTTTTTCCCTTTTCTCCCCCCCATACATATGAGAAACTCCCAAGTCGAACTACATCACGGGGGGGGTTGTAGGTTACCTGCAGAGAGAAGGGGGTGGGGGGACTGAAAGGGTAGAGAAATAGGTATGTATGGAAAAAGATATATATCATTGACAGCTAACTAACATGGGAGTTCGATCATCGTAAAAGAGACACGTCAAAACTGCTTTTGAGTACATATAGGAAAAAACACACGACACAAAACATCACCTCCCATCATCTCATATATCCCTGTCATCAGTCGGTAGTTCACAATCAGATAACATATCCAGTTTCCCTGTGCGCCCTGCCTGATTGCTTGCTTAGCTGTTCCATTGTTGTTCACACACATAGAAGAGAAAGAGAGTGGATCGAAATAAGAGAAAGCAGGTAAAAAAAGAGCAGAAAAACAAGATGAAAGCTACTATTTGGACAGTCCGCTTCTCAGCCTAGCAGAGCGTTTTTAAGCCAACCGCAAAATCCAACCATCTCCGAGACGCTGGTTATCCCCATTCAGCCCGCCCCAGACAACGATCCCGTTCTCCTCGAGCTCTCCCATGGGGGCGCTCGCAATCCACCCTCTGCGGCCCGGTCCTTCAGCGGATGCATCATCCTCGTCATCACGCGGTCCCATCTCGACCTTTGTCCACTTGCCCTCCCCCGACTTGCGTCCCACAGCCGATAGAACCGTATCGGTAAGGCTAGCAGCCGTGTTGCTCTGCGCGGGTACTTGAAACGCCCAGACGTCATCCCAGAACTTGCCCGCCGCCGCATGTCCCGCCTCGGAAGGGTCCCTCTCTCCCAGGAAGAGCACCAGGTACTCCCGCCCGCCACCGACGGTAACAGCCTCCATCCCCGCAACGCTCCGATATCCCGGCCACGGCTGTTGTTCTTCGTCTGGATGCGTAAGCGGCGCCTCGGCCAGATCGGGCTCTTTATATCCCACGTTCTCCTTGCCCTGCATCAGGCTCTGCCAGCCCCCTCTCGCCGAAATCGTGACCTCCCCTTTACTAGACGCATCATCAAAGCTATCCACCGCCAGCTCCAGGTAGTCCAACTGTCCACCCTCCTCACCCTCACCGTTAAACCCACCAAACCGATACAACCTGCTCCGACTAATCGCGAGGCTTGTCCCTCCCCTGGGTTTCCCCGGGGCATCCGGCAATTTCTGCCAGACCCGGCTGTGTACATCAAACGCCCAGACATCCGCCGCGCGTCCCTCCGCCAAACACCCCCCATGAATCACGAGGGTCCCGTACCCTTCACTGTCCAGGTCGGTCGCCGTCTCCGCAACATGTCCCACGATCGGCCGCTGCGGTATGCCCACCTCTTCTGAATCCCCCGACGCCCACTGCCTCCACCCTTCCACCCCCCTGCCAGCGCTACTACTACTACTATGTTTCCCGGGGGCGGTGCCAAAGCGGTTGGGTTTGTCCGTCGCGACAGCAGAGTGATAGCTCCGTGGCTCGGGGACCGTTGGCCGCCCCCCCGCCGCCGCCCCCGCCGCCGCCGGATCTAGATACGACCACAGATGGGATCGGGTGTCAAACACCCACACCCGACCCCCCTCGTCCAGCGCCTTCATGTCGGGCCCGCCGCGGCCGCCAAACATAAAGATCCGATGCCCTATCACCGCCGTCGCGTGCCCGACGCGCGGGGACGGTACTACTACGTCTCCCAGCTCCGGTCCGGCCCTCCCCTTCCCCTTCCCCTTGTCAACAACAGTGTCAGTGTCCGTATCCGGTGTAGGTTCGCCCTCGCCAACAGCAATAGCAGCGGGTTTGGAAGTGGAAGTGGAGAGGGAAGGGGCGGCAGCCTTGGCCTTGATGGCGTAGTAATCCGCCGGCGCGCCACTGCTCGGTAGCGTGACGACGTGCATGTCGTTGTCGACGGGCTTGCGCGGTTCGCGACCCTCGCCGCCGAAGATGTACACGTTCCCGGCCACGATGTCGACAGAATGGGAAGACCGCGGGAGGGGAGGGAGAGAACTGATTTTCTCCCAGGTTCCTTTCATCGTATTATGCGCCGCCGCCCCGTGGGAATGGAGGTGGTGGCCACCGAGGGAAAGGTTCTGGATGGAAGATGGGAGGCTTTGCGAGGCTGAGTGCAACAGGTCCGTCGTGCGCCGCTTCAATGACTTGAAGGAGTCCATTCTGTTTCCGATGTTGCGAATGCTCTCTGTTTTGGTGTGTTGTAGACTTAATTGAGGACACGCAATGACAGCGCTGGCTATTTAAGCCACAGGATCAAATTGTTCTGCTCTGGTCGATTGAGTATTGTGTCTGTTGGTTAGAATAATGGCCTGATTGTTGTGAATTGGATTCCGAAGCAGGCAACTTGTCGCATCGTCGTCTGATGTCGTAGAGGATCACGTCACTCAGTGGCTTGGCGGGCGGGGGGGACGGGAGGTGGGGAGCTTTGTTGGTGGGGTAATAGCACTAAAAGAGGCTGTGTACGAAGTAAACAGAAACCGGCCAGCGACCTTGGAAAGTTCAAAACGCCACACGCTGAGCCGGAATGGGCAAAAAACGATGTGAGAACCTCTTTGGGGCATGTTTCCTGGCTTCAATTTTTCTCGTCTAAGAAGAAACATCCCGTAGCAGTCTTCAGGTTGGAGCGACTGTGTATGCAGAACGTGATATCCAAAGTTCTCAGTTTAAAGTTATCAGTTCCCAACCGTATCGCCCATGCTCATGCTCTATTGTGTACAATACATGTTCATCCAGATCCCGTCCAATGGAAATCCACAACGCCATTTCGTATCGCTCGAACATCAATGTTAATGCTAACAGAACCAACACCAACTAACCAAAGAGAGCTGCCTGCCCGCAAACCTATGCCTAATCTTTTCTCAAGGCCGTAACGACCGTAAAGACCTCACTAACCCCCTCAAACGGGGTAATCTTCCCACCGACCAAACTCTTTGCATCGCCATAGTACCTGATCCTGTACATGCCTGGTTCGGCCCATTCTTCAGTCTCCCAAACGATCTCGACTTCGCTGTGTCCAAAAATCTCATTTGTCCTTTTCCAATTGAACACGAGGCTCCAATCACTATCGTCTCTGACAGTCTTCCACTCGTATTGATCCATCATCTCTACAGCAGCATACGTCTGTTCCAGTCGCAGGTTGTTTCGCGGGTTAGCACCCACAAACTTGACCCTCACCTCCGCCCCCCTTTGGTATACCTTGTCCACATCTTCCACCACATCTCCAAACTTCTTGAAGAGTGGTGTTCCGTCCATAACAACTCCCGGGACAAACGACAGCGAACGATTGCTGTTGTCCGGCGGGAATATGCCATCTTTATGATCCGGCGGGTTTGCCGCGCTAGCTGCCAAGTACGGTAGGTTTGCTAGTGTAACCTTGATGTAAGCAGCCAGCGTGTGAGGGCCGTATAGTGTCGACGCGCCTTCGTATCTCTGAATGCCGTATTCTTCCTGCGTGGTGATGTAGTGCGTGTAACTGTTTGCCGGCCCACCCAGCACCACAACCGGTTCCAATGCTTCTGTCGACGGCCCATAGTCATGTCTAAACATTGCAGCAGACGCATCTCGGACATTTTCTTTCCACCGGCGTCCCGCCATAGTGCTCGCTTCTCCCGGAGAAACAACAATGACCAGCTGTCCCACCCTAAAAACCTGCACGTCCACCACATTCGGCGTCCATTGGTAAGGGTTGTACATCTCGCCCACATCCATCAATATCGGCTTTGGGCTGTGGCATGCTTTCTGCTCCTCGCTGGGGGCCTTAAGTAGTCCCCTGACGAGCTTCCAGACCGGAGAGGTAGTATTCTCATTGCCGTCGTGCTGCGTAAAGTCAAACGCACCCGGTCCGTCCGATGTCCCCGCCGCGAAGGAATATCCCAGTGCTGCCGGGCACGTCCTCACCACCGTACCGTTGGGTAGCTGGAAGGTGAAGTCTGACATGTTGTGAAACGTATGGAAAGACTTGACCCAACCCCCTTTCACCGGCTTTGTGTTCTGGGAGTCGTAGAGTGCTCGGGCGGGTTCAAACTGGCGTCTTCCGATCTCAAAGCAGCTGCTTGCACCGTTATCCTTCGCCCGGAAGTAGGGGCCTCGCGCGTGACATTGCTGCGACTTGCCGTCACTGCAGGTGCTGTTCTCAAAACTGCACATCTCCCCACTGCCATCCTCACACCACGCTCCGAGCACGTTGGGGCTGGTATCCCCTACATTAGCTTGTGAGAAACCCGCTACGAACCCCTCCGCTGCGTTATCCACCCCCTTCACGCTTTTCTCAAAGAGGTATGCTGCAACACCCTTGTTATCGCCCGCAATCAGGGTGTTGTTTCCTAGCATCGAAGTCCCATGCGTCGGGAACCAAGTAAGTATACCGATATTCTTCCCATCCGACGCACGCTGGAATTTGAGAAGCGTCATGTCCTTCTCTACTGATCCATCATCCTCTGCACTGACGTTATACCGTGCCCGCTCCTCAGCAGGGTTGGCGAGGTATGCGAACAGACTTCGGTTGATGTTCGCTCCGAGGACTTTTGTAGTTCCAATGCTCAGATAACCAGGTTGTAGACTCTCATGTGCACGCTTGATAGAGAGTACCGCACCATCGACAATAGCATGGTATCCCTGACGGTCAAATCCCTTGCTGGTAATCTGCGGTAGCAGATAGTTGAGCCAGCCTCCGGGGCCAGCATGTGAGTGTGTCCCGGTGACGGCGACATTGTGGTGGCCATATGCCGCATAGTCTGGCCCTAACTCTTTGAGGGCGTTGATGATACCGTATCGAACGGCGGTATCGCCGGATTGCGTGTCCACCACAAGGTAGACAAACCGATCCTCAGGACGGTCAACATTACCGACGATAAACGCTCGCGAATAAAGACGCTGTCGTAGGCCGGTGCCAAGCTGTTTAGGATCGGCATAGCCCATCAGGTTGATCTCCACCACGGGGCCGGTGATGTCGGCTTTCCCGACGCCGAGGAGATATTGGTCGCCTGCTGACGAGGCTTCATGAGTTCCGTTGGTAACGCCATTACTCCAACATTGACCTTCACACGTCCACTTGTATATGCGTTCAGGCATAAGACCCTTGCAAGAGTGCAGTAAGATGAAGATGCTGGGGAGCAAGATTAACCCCAAAACCCAGAACTTAAAACGGTTATACTTGGTGCGGAGGGCTCTCCTTTCTTCTAAACGTGTATTGCCATCTTTCAGACACTCTTCGTGGTCGAGGAGCCTGTCCTCGGGCTTTGAGGGCCCGTAGGTGTCCTCTTCGGAGTCCATCCTGCAGCTGCTGGAAGAAAGACGCTAGACTGCTTGGAGCTCAACATGAGATACAAGTAGCAAACCAAAGGTAAATTTTGTACAAATCCAAGAAGTAAATGCAGATGGATGAATGGTATTGTAGCGTTTCGAACTCACTACCTGCGTGAGTACTGGTTTGAGTTTCATCCCATGATGGTTGCTAAGCTTAGGATTGCTATCCCGGTCAAAGCTGCGGCGGAACCCGTTGGGACTTGCGTCATTGGACATGGGCCACCTCAGCTTTGCTGCAGGTGCACGGTGCATCTGACATACTTCGTACACACATCACGCTAAGA
The DNA here is from genome assembly GCA_033297225.1 of Diplogelasinospora grovesii. Classification (NCBI taxonomy): domain Eukaryota; kingdom Fungi; phylum Ascomycota; class Sordariomycetes; order Sordariales; family Diplogelasinosporaceae; genus Diplogelasinospora; species Diplogelasinospora grovesii. The sequence continues at coordinate 707,110 of MU853753.1, forward strand.
CCACCCAGGCCTGGTGCGAACAGTGGGCCCGATTTTTCGATATCGATATCGCGTCGCAACCATCTGCATGTGCTTTTGTATGCTTCAGTTGCGCGCGACACCTTGCGACAGCTCTCTGAACACCACACAAAATGCCTTCAATAACTACGGTCCACGAGTCGCTACCTTGTAAGTTATCTTCTCTTTAGTTACGCCATTCCTGTTTCCGCTCGTCCTGTTCACCGTTATCTTCTCTGTCTTGAATTCCAGTTCCTTCCTGCTTGTGTCGCAAGCTATTCCCTCCGTCCCTGGGCCCCTCCCTCGTCTTGTTTCTGTCTTCCGCTCTCCCGGTCCCTTTCTATCTACACTTGTATATTTCTCTCTTCCGTGTCTCACTCCTCTCTTCCCTTCATCTTTCTACATTCCTTTTCTTCTCTCTTCCTACCCTCAAGTATCCTTCGGCCCTATCCCCGAGTCTGAGAGTTGCGCCCTCTATTCAGGACCTATTGTCCAACCCTGTTGCATGGGACTAACATGATCCAGATGTGGACGCCGAGCCCACTCCACAGCAAAGAGCCGCGGCAGAAGCCCTCATAGCAGCCGAGCGCTCAACAGTCCCCGACGACCCCTTCCACGCCCTCCTCCCGCCTCCCCCTCAGCCATCCAAGTTCATCACCCCTCTGCTCCAATCCGAGTATGAACGCGCTGCGACCGGAACCAAATTATCAGCGATCGACTTCTCCCGCTACGAAGTGGATGACTCCGACGACGTCTCCTCCCTCTCCAAGGACGAGTTAGCACTCCGCTTATCCCGCACCTACACATCCAAAAGCTACATCTCCTCTCGCCGGGCACACCTCGCTCTTCTCGACTCTTACGGCAAGAATGCCTGGCTCGTCGGCAACTGGCACCTAGAAGGGGAGCTCAAGGCCCTCGAGAAGGAACTTGCCGATACAAAACGTGAGATCGATTTGGTCACACTCCAGCGCACGACCGCTCAGGAGGAAGCTGGTCCGGAAATCCAGGGATTGGAGGATACTTGGAAGAGGGGAGTCGGACGGGTGCTCGAGACGGAAGCCGCTGCTGAGCAGTTACGCAGGGAGGTTATCGAAGCCAAGAAGAGGATCACGGAATCATCTTGACACAACACAACACAACACAACACAACACACACACCTCCCGGTTCAACAACCTCTTCAGTCACCAAAACCATCCACCAAGCCGTTTCTGAACTCCTAAAAGGAAAGGGGGGGGGGGGGGAATGTATAAGATGCAAGGGGGGGACTGGCGTCCCTGTGCAATTAATCAGCCGCGCATGAAAGAAACGATGATTTACTTCACTTTAAAAGGAACACGGAAAACGAGGAACACGGAAAGCTAGGTCTACTCAAGACGGAAGCTGTTACTCAACAACAAACAATGACAACCGGGGGGGAGGGGGTCTTTGTGTGGAGGCAACCCAGCTTGTACCAACTACTACTACTACTACTACTACTACTATTCCAAAACTCACACTGATTTCGGCGGTAGATGGTAGTACAGCCTCTTCAAAAGCAAAACAGTAGAAAGCTGGTCGTAATTACGACCCCGACAAAGTTTTTTTAGTTTTTTTTTTTTTTTTAGAGACGAGGGAGGAGGGAAAAAAACCACAATTAGCATGTACTTGATAAGTATTTAAAAAAGGAAAAAAAAGGGGCAACCGGTTTTACTACTCGTCTTTCACCACAGGAACATATATATATATATATATATATAACGAGTATGTATTGGTGTGGTAACGTTTAATATCAGGAAAGACAGCATATTTGGAAAAAAAAGCAGGAACTAGAGTTTTGAGGGATTTGAGGAGGAGGCGTTCAAGACAGGGGGATATGGGAGGGTAAGCCATGGGCTATATAAAGCTACAGGTGAGCAGTTATGTCTCTCAAAACTTCAGAGGCGAGGGGGGACATTGGCGAGGACAGGCGAGGGAAAAAAAAGAGCTCAACAGAATAATATGTACCACTGTTTCTACCAAACAGCGATTACTGCAGTAAAATGGTTTATGAGTGTACGGGTTCACTTCTTCAGCTAAGATCAGGGAATCATTAGAGATTAATCTCTTTACCCACCATAGAGAAACAATCCGGTATAAAGCTGGCCTAATAAGTAAAGACTAGGGTAAACATGAAATTAACAGTCGGTAGGAGACTTGAAACTAAAGTTGCTGTTCAACACTCCACTAGTAATGGTCAGAGACGGCAACACTAATCAATCAACACCTAAGTCTATATCACCAGCGGATAGAAAGAGAATAGCAACAATTCACGGCTGATATAGTCCACAAAGAAAATTAACAATAGCAGTTTGATTGCGTCCTGTAAGGCTGTCTACCAATGGACACCAGCCAAAAAAAAAAAAAGACTAAAGAATGCTTGTGTAGCTTTGTTCCTAACGACCACCACCCTTCTTCCTTCCTTGCTTACAGGTATCGATTACTCTTCCCGCCACTACAAGACACTCCACCATCAAGCGAAGGTTTGCGGAATCCCAAACGCCATCCTTTAATAATCTCAATATTGCCCTTTCATTGTGATCTCTAACCATCCGTCAGTCATCAACGTGCCATCATCAATGCTCCGCGGAATAGACTCTCCGGTATTCAGATCGTTCAGGGTCAACTTTCTCATGTCATGTCCCAGTGTCTTTGGTGAGGTGCCCCGCTCCAGCTCGAAAAACGACTGCTCCTATGCAGAGGTCTGCAGCGAATCCGCCATCACCTCCTCAGGCTTGATGTTCACATACTGAGTTCTCCTCATGATATCCTCAACGGAGCCGAGCAGTCTCTGGAAGCTCTGCTTGTCGAGAACCGCAACCTCGACCGCGGTTTTGCTGACAACGCTGGCAGCCCGGGGTGCGTTGTTAAGCAGCGCGAGCTCGCCAAAGTAATCGCCCCTAGTGTAGTGTTTGACCGGCTCCGGATTTCCCTTCTTATAGGCATCCGCCTCGCCCGATATCAAGAGAAAGAACTGATCGCCGACCTCGCCCTCGGCGATGAGGGTGTAGCCCGCAGGAAACTTTTGCCTCTGGAGACAATCCGCAATCTTGGACCTCTCATACTTGGTCAAGTTGGCAAGGAGAGGGACCTCCTCCAGAAAGCTTTCGTACATGCGCCGGTGCTTGAACGTCGTATCCAGCAGAATTCGACGAAAAGTCACCCGATCCAAGGCCCATAGCATGCAGTCGGGCTCAGCTGAGACGACTGTAGCTGCACGCGGTGCGCCGTACAACAAGGCCAGTTCTCCAAAGGATTCGCCGGCTTTGATGGTATTAACTTTCTGGCCCAGTCCGTCCGGGCCTGGCTGCGGCTTGCCGTGCTTGTTGATGTAGACTTCAAACAAACCCTTCTCGACAATGTAGAAGTAGTCGCCTGGTACGTCACCTTGTTGGATCACCTGAAGCGTCGAGTCAGCAAAGCCCGTCCGACAGTATCGAGGGATGCTGGGTAGCAATTACCTTGATGCCCTTGGCGGGGATCGGCTTTTCCATCATGGCATTGATGATCTGGATGCGTTGGTCTCCCTCAAGAGTTCTAAAGAGAAATGGATACTCCATAGCTCGACTCAGGCGTTCTTCTTGCTCTGGCGTCTTGAAGTATTTAGGGGGCGACCAGTTATCGGCAGCTTGCTCGGTTGGTTTCAGGGATTCTGCTGAGATTGATGTACGGCGGCCAAAGTTGTACTCTTGCGGATAGCCTTCAGGGTTCCAGGCGGGATGAAATATCCGTCCTGGTGGATCTGCTGTAGAGTCAGAGCCAAAGTCCGATTCGACGGCGTTTGCAGTGCCCCTGAAGAGTCGAGAGTCCGATGGTGACTCTGCGCTGTTGCTGAAGGTAATTGAGGTGGGGGATCGCGATTGTGACATAAGGTCCGTCAACTCATCCTCCTCAGAAACGCTCTGCATACCCCCCGTTTGTCGGACACTAGCGAATGGGTTAGGGTCTTGTCCAAATGGGTCGGTAAAAGGACCATGATGTGGGACGCTCGAGCTCGACATGGTTAACGATGGTTGTTCAACGAAAGCACGATAGGGTGGAGAGGTGAGCGCGTGGTGACCTGTCTGGCAACATTAATCGAATGCTCTCAAGAAGGGGTAGAGCAGCGAAAAAGGTCGCCAAGACCAAAATCAGTACCTAGTGAGGTAGGAGTTTGAATGTCGGCCGACAAACTTCAAATTTTTGGCAGTGTACTAACACTAGTAGACGAACGATGCCAGAGTTATATTGATCGGCCGTTCGTCCAACGGGGTGGGAGAGTGGAATATGTATCGGACGGTAGAAGGGTGGAGCACTAGGATCGCTCGCCGCTCTACTAAATGCCGACGCGGTTTGCCTAGCTGTTGCAACTGTGAAATGATGTTAGAAACGAAGTAACGACAAATGATAGGCTAGCTTCGATGAAGCTGGAGTAATAAGGAAGCAATTGAAAGCACCGCCTGGTGCGCAATGTTGGGGCTTGCAACTAGCAAGCAAGGAAGCTGCTTTTAACGAAACAGGTCTGACGAGATTGGGACGAATGCTCATTCCAAGTTGGATTCATGGGGGAAATAGACCATCAATGGATCGCATTGCGGGAGCATAAGTCTTCACGGGGAACGATCACATCGGCGACCCGGCTGAACAAGAAGCGCAGTGTAGTAGAATGGAACAAGACTTGCCTCTGCTCCGTATGCGTATGTGACGACATACAGAAAGGAATGCAACTTGCAGTTGGCGCCAAGTCAGACGCCGAGGATATTGTTGGAATCTCTGGATGCCAGGAACGCAAAAGTAGGATAAAGAGAGGGCGATGCGCGAGGATAATATAGACAGAGAGAAAGATGGGATTTCCAATGCGTGATAAAGACGAGAGAGGAGAGGGCAGCTTCTGAGGCGAGGCAGTGGAGGCGGGGCTAGGGAGGTCCGGCTCACAAGGGTAGGTGGAAGTGGGCGTGAAGTGGTGCTCCGAAAGTTCCCCGGTAGTTTGGCTAGTTTGGCAAGTACGTCGTTCTGCTGTCGAGGATACTTGTGGCAACTTTGCGAGGGAAGGTGAACGGCGGCAACCCAACTGTTTTGAGAAGGCGAAGGCGGGGGGAAGATGATAGGACCAAAATGAGGAGGAAAGATGGAGGTGAAGCTCTCGGTTTGGCGAGTGGGGTGGTTTCCGCCCTACAGCGATATGTATCTCTGTCATGCATTACCCACATTTCATCACTGGACTTTCGATGCTAACAGGCGCCTGGGAGCCTTGCATCGTGGGATTGTTGTGTGGTGAGCGAAATCCCCGCCTGGATGAATTCAAAAGCACATCTTGTGGTGATGACCAGCACATCCGTTTTACGCATCGACAATGACAGCCGATCGAAATCAGAGACGGCCAACTCGAAAAGTGGGAAAGATCAGTTAACATGCGCGGTACCTGCGGTTTGCTGTACCTTCCACGTCCCCTCGTGCCCGGGCCACCCACCTGCCTGCTTCTCCACGAGCTGCCGCTGAGCCATGACCAGTCACTTTCCGTCGAACTTTTCTAGAAGGACGCACGGTGTAGCGTGGCCCCTCCTCAGATGACCCAGGACAGCTCTCCCGTGAACGTGTGGTTCGCTGGATGGTCCGGGCCACCCTTGCAATTGACGTGCTGTGAGCTTTCCTCTCCTGTGCGCCTTCCCTTGCAGATCTAGAGCACGTACGAGTGGCAAGTGCATCCCTTGGCGCCTTGTTCGAGGATAGAGCTGCACCTGCCGGCCAGGTATGGATTAGCTATTTGCTGTTATGTGCCACTACCTGAGTCAGTCAAAAAGGCCACAAAATCACGGCAGTGAGAAGGAAATCGGTATCTCTGTCGGATCACGGTGCGGGGCACTCGCCCGAGTACCGAAGGGTCACGTTTGTCTAGCTGAAAGGGGCAGAGGGGAAAGATGGGAAGAACCACTGGATGCGACAACCCGAGAACCTATCCGATTGGGTGTGAGTAATCCTTTGCGTTTTACTTTGCATGGGCAGGGATGTGTTGCACTTTGGCATGCAAGTATCTCAGATCTCCGTTTCCTGAGCTGGAACTCTGCGGCTGAGCAGTGACGAACTTACCTCCTAGTGGCTCCTAAATCACCAAAGCTGAGTGGCTGCGTCTCTTTGTTGGTGGCGTGCAAACGCATGCTGCATTCCCAATAGCGCTTTGCGCCTGTGCACCTGCATCTCACATCTCTAAGGGCAGCTGTTGTCGAAACAGCATGGCAGCCGATGTCAGACGAGGGAATGCTACGTCAACTCGAGACGGATATGGCAGACCTTGCCGTTTTCTCTGTCTCTGTCTTCCTCCGTTGTTAACAATACTAGCCCAATAATCTTTCGATGAACTCCTTTCTAATAACCGATAACCTTCAGACTAATATCATATTGGCTTTTGACCAACTGCTGCCTAAACAAGCCACCTGGTGCCCTAACGGAGTCGCCATTCATTAACACTCGTCCTTCGCCCCGTGCACCAGACTAGTCTCTATGATCCGGTGTTATGTCCACTGCCCGGTGAGTCCAAACTATACGTCAGTGGCCCTCAACGTCCGGTTCCACCGAAGAGTGTATCCCGCGGTTTTGCTTTCGGTCTGCCCGGTAGAGAGTACTTTCTTCTTAATTATTGGAAGTGCCGTTCTTCCTCCAGTGGACAAACCTTTATGTCTGTTATCTCGATAGAAAGCAAACTACCGTTGCGTCATTATGGGCTTGGGCCGCCCAGCGGCTGTATTAACTACTCTTAAGCTTTAGCCAACTGCTGGCTCTAGTCAGCAAACGTTCTTCTTTCTTGAAAAAAAATAACGCAGAAGAAGCTATGGAAGAAGTGGAAAGGATCTAGCGCCAGACCAAGAACCACCCCGTCGAAAGCCTCATTCAAAGTATCTAATTAGCGTACGCGCCGTCCCGCGGTCAGGTAGAGTAATTGACATAAGCTTTCAGTAGGTGGACAATGGCGAAGACAGAAGCTAATGATTAGCCGTTCCGGGATCTTGGGACAGGAACAGGTCTTAACACTCTTTGGACATGTTCTATCTCCGTATGTGATATGCATTTATCGTGTTCAGGGGCTTACACGGAAACTGGTTGTCTTTGTTTCTCAGCAACCGCTGACAATCAGACCTCGAGCATATCTCACTGTCCAATGACGGTTCTGTGTTTCTCTGTGAGTTCATCTCGTGGATCCCGCCTACATCCTCGTACGAGCAGGTTTGCACGGGAAGTTGCCAGGGGCGCCGGCGCGCCCGTCTCAAGCTCTCACTTTTGACTTTCACACGATCCTCATGGCTGCCTCTTCTAAACCTTAACGAACTCACAGATGCCGATGACTCCCCGGCCCGTATTCAGAAGTACCCAACACAGACACCGTATGTACCTGCCTATCCTCCAGGCACACCAGGCACCCTTTGGCTGTGGAAATATGAAGGGGTCATAATCACCCCTGCTTAACAGCGCTTCGTGATTGTGTACGTCACGATCCCGATCCTTTCTTCCGCAAAGCCTCCGACCCGAGACACGGAGGTCGAATTCCACTTTGTTCGCAATGACCGATTGGATGCCTGCCCGGGCCACTCGGGTCGGACCGACAGTTGCTTTCGGGGCTGCCGTTCACCAGCTGCCAACGAACCCGGCGAACCCGATGAACCCGTGTGTGATGACATAGGTTTCTGCTGATGACATAACACCCGAGCGTTCTAACGGCCGCAAATACAAACCTTGTTATTCACTGCGGCACTGGATGGTCCGACAATATGAGCGTGTGATTCACACTCAACAGGGACACTCTAACGCTTGGATGTTATGTCAGCAGCACCTGAACACACACGACGCCCGCAGATTGTTGATAAGGAAGGAGCGGGATACAATTAGTCCAACTAAGATCTAGTGACTACCTACTCAAACGACGCACATACCTGCACCCCCTGGGAACTTCGAAACCCCCAGTTGTCGTGAGCAGCACTTCCTAAGCTCCCCAAGTTGACTGGGATCCTGGCTACCAATTGTTACAGTGCCAAGCCTCACTTTGCAAATTCTCAAACTCTTTGAATGCCAACGAGCGTGCCCATCCTTCTTGCTGAGCTAATAGCAGCGATGCTCGCTAGCCGATGACGAGAAGCAATCATTCGTCTGACGACCACCACTTCTACTGGTCGACAACGCCATAATTGGCTATCTTGGCAACCTCGTTCCTAGTCTCGGGGCTGCTTATTAACCCCTTTTCGTTTTGTTAGGCTACACTCCCCCCGACCATTGACCCCTATTACTACAGAAGTGCTTGCTTATCCGGGCAGTCACCTCGGACGAGCCAAGCCTCAGACACTCAGATTCGAGAGCCAGCGGCGATGTTCTGGGAAAGAAGGGGCTGGCAGCGCAGCTCCGCAGCTCCGTGTATCTGAAATGATGTGCTCAACGTCCTAGCTGTAGAGAGAGAGAGATGAAAGGAGTTTTACTACGCATATATCACTCAATTATCTCGAAGATTAATAATGCGGGATGAATTTTGTTAGGCGACTGGCTTTCATCGTTTGTCTATCGACGTAAGCACAAAATAAAGCAGAAGAAAAGGGGATGGCTGAGGCCGGCAGAGCAACTTAGCTGGCTAGGTGGTGCTGAAAGTAGCCTGTGAGCATAGCACAGTGTACCTAGCCCTCGCTGTCGTGCCTTCTCATCCTCAAGTAGGTAACGATAAGAGTCCCTATTCCTGCTACAACTGTTAGATAGCATCGCAATACTGAATATTCTCCGCCATGCAACATGTAGCCCCCTACGGTTAGGCGGATTGCTCTACTAGGATCCTATGAGAATTCAGCTTCTGACAAGGACGAAAAACACGGGGACCTTTTTGCTCTTGCTCTTTTTCGTCCTCTTCTTTTTTCGCCTGCCGTTCTGGTTCGTTAAACCCCGCCCCTCGGTGGGTTTGTTAAGAGACTGAGCAGGTTTTGTAGCTTCTAATGATATCGAGGGTGAAGGGTGATGAAGTAAAACTGGTTAGTTATTGACCAGGCAGTGGACTCCGAACTGAGTAATTCTTCATGTACGTGCAACAGTGATTGAGCACGCCGCAGTATTATTACGGTACACATCCAAGGGTAATTTTGCTCTGCTAGGGGAATGATGAGGCATGAGCAATACATGTTGCTTCTGCTCGATGCTAAGTTAATGTCATGGAGATCTTGTAAACTATATTGGCCAATGGCATGATCTGGCAAACTGGGAAGCGTGACTTCGGGGCCGGCATGATTCCCCGTACCATCACTCCCCCCCCCCGACGCGGATGTGTACACATAGGGACATGTCTCCTCTCGGCTGCGTGGATATTTGATCCGCGTTCCTTCAAGGTCTACTGCTATTCACTGACGGTAACAGCACGGTTGCGAAGCACGCCAAAGAGGGCACCTGTGTCCAGCCCTCTCAGCGTGGACAGCACTTGTGAGTGCACGTTTCGTCCGTCCGCCGCTTCCGTTATTTTGGATTGTTCTCATGATCACTCGGGTGACCTATACTTTTGTTAAATATTCTCATAAAGGAATTTCCTGGTTCACGGACGTAGAGCTTCTTCGTTGCGCCACTCAACCGACTGGCAGCCTGCCGAAAATAAATGTGCCTCAGGCAACCAGCCTTCTTTCTTAGTCAGCCAATCATCAACGCGCAACAGCTTGGCCCGTGACGTGCGGCGACGCGAAACTCGGAATTTTAGCAGCATTTGCCTCTTAGCTCAAGGCAGCCTTGTCTGTCTTCATCCCGTTATCAATAATTATCTGCGGGCGCAACCGTTGACGATTGCAGCGACGGTGCTTTCCTCCTGCAACCTCCGTCTCGCGCTGCTCAGCGATTTTCTGTCATTGTCAATCGCGCGCGATACATGTTGGTGATCGCCCATCATGGCAGACATCAAAATCGACAGCAAGCTCTTCCAGGAGCGCATCTCCCAATTCATCAGCGCCTGGAAGAATGACAAACGATCTGGCGACGCGCTCTTCGGGGGCGTCTCCTCCATTCTCATCAACATGGGAAAGGTTGATGCCAACCCGGAATTTCACAAGAACAATGCGATGCATGTAGGTGGTTGCGATGGCGACAAACGGACGCGGCACCCCGCTAACAGATTCACAGTTTTGGCTGCTCGGTTACGAATTCCCGACGACGCTGATGCTATTCACGCTCGATACCATCTACATTCTTACGACACAGAAGAAGGGTGCGTCGCGCTCGTTTCTATCTACATTGGATCGCCGAAGCTGACGTGGAATTTTACAGCGAAATATCTCGATCAAGTAAAGGGCGGCCGATATCCCGTCGAAGTGCTTGTCCGCGGCAAGGATAATGCCGAGAACGAGAAGCTCTTCCTCAAGATCGCCGATGCCATCAAGACAGCAGGCGTGAGTCATACATGTTGGTTTCGACTGGCGGTTAGCAACTGACAAAGGTTCTTCATACAGAAAAAACTGGGTGTTCTCACAAAGGACACATCCAAGGGCCCGTTCATCGACGAGTGGAAAAAGGTCTTCGCCGATAACTGCAAAGATGTGGAGGAAGTCGACATTTCCCAGGCGCTTTCTGCTGGCGCCTTCTCGGCCAAGGACGAGACCGAGCTTCGAGCCATGCGAACGTCATCGAAGGCATGTGTGGCGTTGCTAACACCCTATCTCCTCGACGAGATGTCCAATGCTCTCGACGCGGACAAGAAGATCAAGCACAGCGCTCTGGCCGATAAGGTCTACGCCAAGCTCGAGGACCAGAAGTTCTGGAAGACAGTCGAGCTACCCAACAGGCAGAAGTTGCCAGCAGATTTGGATCCCGACCAGCTCGACTGGATCTTGGGACCCATCATACAAAGTGGAGGCAAATTCGACCTGAAGTGGCAGGCAGACTCGGACGACGATGTCCTCCACCCCGGAATTATTATTGCGGCGATGGGACTTCGGTACAAGTCATACTGCTCCCAGATCGCCAGAACTTTCATGGTCGACCCCAACAAGTCGCAGGAAAGCAACTACAAGTTTCTCCTGACCGTCCACAACCTGATTTTGAAGGAGATTCGCGACGGCGTCGTGGTCAAGGATGTCTACAGCAAGGCCTACAACATGGTTAAGTCCAAGAAACCCGAGTTAGAGAAGCATTTCGTCAAGAATGTCGGCTACGGAATTGGTCTGGAGAACAAGGATCCTACTTTGATACTGAATGGCAAGAACACACGGACGCTGAAGGATGGTATGACACTCTGCGTCACTACGGGTTTCAACGACATCCAGAACCCCAGTCCCCAGGACAAGAACAGCAAGGTTTACTCTCTTGTCCTCACCGACACTATCCGTGTCACAGGATCAGAGCCGGTAGTGTTCACTGGCGAGGCTCCGGTTGATGTCGACGCGACATCCTTTTTCTTCAAAGACGAGGAAGAGGCGCAGCCGACGCCGAAGAAGGAGAAGAGAGACGCACGAGTAGGTGCCGTGGCGACTAAGAATATCACCAGCACGCGACTGCGCTCCGAACGCAACACTACAGTGGACGAGGACGCCGACAAGAGACGGCGAGCGCATCAAAAGGAACTGGCTCAGAAGAAGCAGAAAGAGGGCTTAGCCAAGTATGCTGAGTCCACGACAGATTCAAATGGCGTGGAGGTGAAGAAGTTCAAGCGCTTTGAGTCGTACAAGCGCGACAATCAGTTTCCGCCCAAGGTTAAGGACATGGGAATTATCCTCGACCAGAAGAACGCAACCATCGTTCTCCCTGTAATGGGACGACCGGTCCCGTTCCACATCAATACCATCAAGAATGCCAGCAAGAGTGACGAGGGAGAGTGGTCATTCCTCCGAATCAACTTCTTGTCGCCAGGTCAGGGTGTCGGACGGAAAGACGACCAGCCCTTCGAGGACGCGTCGGCGCATTTCGTGAGGAGCTTGACGTTCCGATCGACTGAGGGCCACCGGTATACCGAAATCGCCAATCAGATTGCGAACCTGAAAAAAGACGCTGTGAAGAAGGAGCAGGAGAAGAAGGATATGGAGGATGTCGTAGAGCAAGACAAGCTTGTTGAGCTCAGAAGTAGGTTGGCCCTATTAACCCACGTGAGATGCACCAAGACTAACGACTTGTCACAGATCGGCGCCCCGTCGTGTTGGATAACGTCTTTATACGGCCGGCTATGGAGGGCAAGCGTGTTCCGGGCAAGGTCGAGATACACCAGAATGGTATCCGCTACCAGTCACCGCTCAGCACGCAGCAGCGCGTCGATATCCTCTTCTCCAACGTCCGCCACCTCTTCTTCCAACCCTGCCAGCATGAGTTGATTGTCATCATCCACATACATCTCAAGGACCCGATCATTATCGGGAACAAGAAGAAGACGAAGGACGTCCAATTCTACAGAGAAGCAACCGACATTCAGTTCGATGAGACGGGTAACCGCAAGCGCAAGTATCGTTATGGCGACGAGGACGAGTTCGAGGCGGAGCAGGAGGAACGCCGCCGACGAGCCGAACTTGACCGCCTTTTCAAGAGCTTTACCGAGAAGATTGCTGAGGCTGGCCGCAACGAGAATATCGAGGTGGACATGCCGCTCCGTGACCTTGGCTTCAACGGTGTTCCGTTCCGTAGCAACGTGTACATCCAGCCCACAACCGAATGCTTGATCCAAATCACAGAACCGCCATTCATGGTCATTACGCTGGAGGACATCGAGGTCGCCCACTTGGAACGTGTGCAGTTCGGTCTCAAGAATTTTGATTTAGTCTTTGTTTTCAAGGACTTCTCGCGGCCTCCTTACCACATCAACACCATCCCTGTCGAATCACTGGAAGATGTGAAGGAGTTCCTTGACTCGTCAGACATTGCCTTCTCCGAGGGACCGCTCAACCTCAACTGGTCCGTCATCATGAAGACGGTGACGGCCAATACTCACCAGTTCTTCTTGGATGGCGGCTGGGGTTTCCTGCAGAACGAGTCTGATGACGAGGAGGAGGAAGAGGAGGAGGAAGAGAGTGCCTTCGAGATCAGTGAGAGCGAGCTCGAGGAGGCCTCTGAGTCGAGCGAAGAAGACTCGGACTTTGACTCTAACGCGTCTGCCGAGGCCAGCGAGGACGACGAGGACGAGAGTGACGAAGAGGAAGGCGAAGACTGGGACGAGCTCGAGCGCAAGGCCAAGAAGCGAGATCGCGAGAGCGGTCTCGAGGAAGAGGAAGCAGCCCGTGGGAAGAACAAGAAGCAGCGCAAGAGATAGTCTTGCGACAAGAGGGTCACATGATGGCAGTGGGTTAATCAAAATATTGCGTGTATTAAATTGTGTATGACAAGCGGATCCTTCAACATTACTCTTTGTAACTGGGAAAAGGGGGGATGGCAGTTTGAGGATTAGTTCATTAGTCGTACAATAGGTAGTCAACATCGGACTTGGTCTGTTACTTTGGTGGTTTAGAGATGTCCCTCAATTGTCCGGGTTTGTGAACATGTACTTGAGATGTAGCAGGGGCGACTGAAGGAAGGAGAACCATATGACCCACGTGCTCCGCCTCGTGATTTGGATTTGGCTGACCAAGCCGTTCCAAAATTGGAACCCGTTGTCACAGCCTCCCCGCCAAGGGTCATGCACGGGCCAGCTTTCAATGCCCAGAGTCCGAAGGCTCCGCGTCGCCTTCTGCTGCGAAACACTCCCTTTTTTTGGTAATCGTCAATTTGACCAGGAAATGCTTCAACATTCCGTATCGCGACGACCCACCGATTTCGAAGCGAATTGAAACCCCCCAGACCGGTCGCCAGCAATATCATGGCACCACGACGTCGCCGTGGCGCGAACGGCGACGGCTCCAACAACGACGAGCACTCGGATACCGATAATGCGCCCAAGAACCGGCCGCCTAATACTGCGTTTCGTCAGCAGCGTATGAAGGCGTGGCAATGCGTCCTGACGCCGAAGCTGATTGTCACCATCTTTTCGATTCTGGCCGCTATCTATCTAGGGTTTGGTGCATACCTGACGTATCTTGCGCACACCGTACGTTTTTCCCTCCTCCTCCTCCTCTTCCTGCTGCTTGCTTATGTGTTCTGGCCGCGCGGCTGACTTTTTTTCGTTTTGTGTCTGTAGATCCGAGATTTAAGGCTAGACTACACCGACTGCGTGCGCGATGCTCCCAATGACAAGTTCGGCCCGGTGCCTTCGGAAAATATCCAGGCGCACTTTTCCAACAGCGCCAACAGTACTTTGAATCCTCTGTCCGCGATGTGGCAGGTTACGCAGCGCGAGATACAGTACGGAAACTACACGGCGAACCGGAGCGTGTGTCTGGTGCAGGTCAACATCCCCGAGGACCTGGAGCCTACCGTGTCGTTTTATTACTACCTCGAGAACTTCTACCAGAACCACCGTCGCTACGTGCAGTCGTTCAACGCCAAGCAGTTATTGGGCGATGCCGTCGATGGGTCGGTCATCAACGGGTCGAACTGCGACCCTCTGGCATATGACCCTGCGGGATCTGGCAAGGTGATCTATCCGTGCGGGACCGTCGCCAACTCGATGTTTAACGACACCTTCTCGAACCCGGTCCTCCTAAACGTGCCGGGGTCGAGCAATGAGACGAGGACGTACGAGATGGCGAACAACACCGGCATCACCTGGCCGGGCATAAAAGACCTGTACGGGAAGACTAAGTATTCCCTGGATAAGATCGTGCCGCCGCCGAACTGGAGGGAGAGGTTCAGGTATGGGTACACGGACCAGAACCCGCCGCCGGATCTGGCGGAGTGGGAGGCGTTCCAGAACTGGATGATGCTCGCGGCGGCACCCAACTTTTACAAGCTTTATCAGAAGAATGACAGCGGGACGATGTTGGCCGGGACGTATCAAATCGATATCGTGTCCAACTTTGACACGACCGTGTATAACGGACGCAAAGCGTTTGTCATCACGACGGTGAGCCCGATGGGCGCGAGGAACATCTGGCCGGGCATCATTTTCCTCATAGTGGGAGGGATCTGTCTGATACTGGATATCTACTTTGTGCTGAGCTTCTTCCTGTGGAAGCCGAGGAAACTGGGAGACCCGAGTTATCTGTCGTGGAATCAACCTACCCCCGCCGCGGCTGCGCAGACGCATGCTGCTGGGTTGTCATGATTGTTTCTTCTTCCTTCCCACAGAGCTGTTTTGCAGGGGTTTGTTTCAGGGGAGAGGAGGGAGTGGGGGTGGTGGTGATGGTGGGTGAGGGAGGGAAGGGGAAGGGTGTTATAGAATACTGGGTTTTCCTTTTTTCCGTACTTGGGCTGTTTACTGTCGAGTCCGATTTGGCATATTCCGAAAACTTACTACCAGGCGTAAAGTTGGGCGGCGGGCATCATCACGGGTTTACTTTAGTTGGTTCTTGTTTATGTCTTCTCTTTTCCTTAGTATCAATACTTCCGAGTTAACACACCCGGTCTGGTGTCTGCTATCGTCGTTTTTGTGTAAATGTTTTGGCGTGTATAAATACCGTAGGTAGACTTTGGTTGGCTTTCACACGAGGGTATTGCTGTCGAATCTAATGAATGTCAGTGAACAGCCTCCTGGGGTTTTAACGGTGCTAGTGCTGGACGAGCTTATTACGCTCATATTTCATATCAACGAGTAGATGAGCCTGACGCTGTAAGATATTATTATACCTGAGTGAGGGTTTATCATGGTTGAGGAGGTCGTTGGGGAGGTGTATTTATAGTCGTGCAAGTTAGATCCTCTTGCTTCGAGGTCCTCCTTGTTTTGACGTCTGATATTTGATAGGCCTATTCATAGGTAGACACTTATAAAGCCCTCGGAACTCCAGCTAGTCAGCTTGCATACGATGAGAGGGACAATCTTTGGGCTGAGCGCTACGAGTTACTCATCACGAAGTACTCTGCAATGTTCGGAGGCAGAGCTGTTAGCGGGGAATAACCAAATGGTCTGCCAAGCATTCAGGCTCAAAGTCATCTACGACGCCGTAAAACGTCTCGATGATGGGCTAACGGTTTCTCGGCTGTGTCGGCAAGCCAGTCGTAGATATATCTGAGCAACATACAGACGTAACGTAACAGCTCATATAGCTCTGCAGACCTCATAAGTTGCTGTACGTCTGATCGGCCATTGTCTGTCATATGCAAGGAGGTCAGTGTCTGACTTAAGATTTGTCAGTCGACGGCCTACCGATGCAACGCCTTGCCGTTTCTGGTCTACTGTAGCGGTTGATGCTGTTGTTGAATGCACGGACCATGATTCGCAACTGCCCTCGTCCTTCAGCCTGCCCCGCTACCGTTTCCTCCTGAATCCACAGAGGCACATTCACACGTTGTCACACTTCAGAGACATGATGAATATACCATATTCTCAGCCTCATAGCTGCTTCGGCATGTGTGATATTTATGTCCCGCTGCGCTTTGCCAGACTTGGTTCAACTCACCTCTTGCTCACATGTCAAAGGGTCGAAGCATGCCGGAGAAAAGGACTGCAAACCGGAGTGGACCTGCATCTAGACCTACAACTGCCCGCTGATTCTAACTGCCCGTGTCTGATGTATGTCGGCCGACAATTCGGGGACTTTTTCCAAGTACCTCTAGTCTGGAGTGGTTAATAATCACGCAGCGCAACAGGAGGCCGTTTCATGCCGTGGTAGTAGTACTCGGCAATCCTTTTGACACAGTTCGGCCATAAAGTCCGGATCGGATTTCTAAGCAACCACCACGCCAACGACGCAACAGCACCGCCCGCACTTGCCGTTCGTCGCAACTCCATATCCGAACGATTGCGGATTTTTACGGGACCCACAAACGTTCTAAAAAAGCTCGAGTTAAAGCGAGGACTCGATGTATCAAACTGTTCGGGAGCTCCTAAGGGGGTTAGGAGAGAGTGGTTCTCTCTCGGCTGCCCCCGTTGTCGCGGAAGATTTTCAACTGCTCCATTTTTTAACCTTACTCTGTTACGCAAGTGAATAGAGCAGAACAAGCCTCGCATTTTATTTACTGGTGTTTAGTCAACAAAAGAAAAAGCCGCTTTTGTTCAAACATGTCAGTGGCTTAAAGCACGTTCGCAAGTTACCTTATTACCTTAGCAAAGCACATTCACCCCCCTTGTCGCCACAAAACCATCCATTCGCAGCCTCCGAATCGTCGATGACGCCTTCCGCTGCGTGGCATGCGACATCTCTAAGGCGCATCTTCTGATTCGACCATAACTCATTGACAGCACCACATACTGCACCACAACTGCACCACCACTGAGAACGTGCTTACTACGTGGGGGGATCTTGGTGTGAAGGAAAGAAAGCTATTAAGACAACGCTCAGTAACAGGTGCTTCTGACGCAATTTTATCAGCGGTTCTCAGGTTACTTAACTTATCTCACTTGAGCTGTGAGACGTTCAAAAAATTTAAGTGAGTGCACACTAAAAATTAAGCATAAAATAGCAACCCGGCTAACATAACAACTCAAAGGTACAAACAGACAAAGAAAGCACCCTGAGGATCAAATATGGGTCTCTTGTATGTGCACACCACCATCCATGACCATGACGCCATGCTGATGTGCCGTGTATAGAGCTCTGGGAACGGCCTTGGATTGGCCGGACGCCAAACAGCAGGCACACCTCGTCCGGGCATGGGGCATCAGGGTAAGTCGCGAGCCATGCTGCTCATCCCCCGGATCTTCCGGGAGCTCCCGAACTGACAGAACGTGTGGTAGCAACTGCTCGAGATATGGAACAAGGCCAAGGGCAAGGAACGAGATGCCCTGCTCTGGGGAGATGAGGTACCTACTGAACCCTTACCCATCCCACTTCGCGTACCGTGATGCTAATGGTCGTCAGGTCGAGTACTTGGTAGTGACATACTCCAAGGAAGACAACTCTCCCGTCCTGCTGTCCCTCAGACAGGCAGACATTCTCAAGGCTCTGGCAGATGACAAGTCACTCTCCGCTAAGGGCGGGTGCGTGCCGGATCTGCAACATGTCCAGTAAGCCGCATTACCCCATACTCATCTTCATTGTGACCTGGCTGACTGGTTCCCAGCAAGCAAAACGAGCCCCTCCCCGTCTTCCACCCCGAGTTCGGCCGGTTCATGCTTGAGGCTACCCCCGGTAAGCCCTGGGGTATCGAGTTTAAGGAGCTACTCAAGGTCGAGCCGGACATGAAGCTCAGGTACTCTCCTTCCTACCACCTCTGCTGTCAACCGCGCCTAACATCGAGTGTAGGAGATGCATAGCAAAGGACCACATGCTCCCCAACGAATACCCCATCACCCTCACCACTTTTCCCCGGATCGGTTCTCCCGGGGTGTTCACCGACCCATTTTATCCCGTCAGCGGCCCCAGGCTTCGGTCCCAGTTCGTGCCGGATGAGATTGCAAACCCGCACATCCGTTTTCCCACCCTGGCAGCCAACATCCGCGCCCGCAGGGGCCGCAAAGTGCAGGTTAATGTCCCCGTATTCCGGGACGAAAAGACCCCGTGGCCGTGGAAGGACCCCACCGTGAACTACGACCTGCACAACTGGCCCGAGGACGAAGATGTCCGGTCTGGGGGTGCCGCTCCCGACAACTTTATCCACATGGACGCCATGGCGTTCGGCATGGGCAGCTGCTGTCTGCAAATCACCTTCCAAGCCAAGAACGTGACCGAGGGTAGACGGATGTACGACCAGCTCAGTCCGCTGGGGCCCATCATGCTGGCACTCACCGCCGCCACTCCCGTGTACAAGGGATTCTTGGCAGACACCGATGTCCGCTGGAACCAGATTAGCAAAGCGGTCGATGACCGTACTCCTGAGGAGCTGGGCGAGAAGCCTTTACAGAGTGACCGCTGGCAAATCCCGAAGAGTCGATACGCGTCAAACAGCACATACATCTCCACCGACCATCGGCTGCGCCCGGAGTATATGGACCCCAATTTGGTCATCGATCCGGCCATCAAGCAGGAATTACTTGATGGCGGGATGGACGACAGATTGGCTACTCACTTCGCCCATTTATTCATCAGAGATCCGATCGTCATATTTAACGAGGATCTGCAAGAACTGGACCTCAGCAAGACCGACCACTTTGAGAACATACAGTCGACGAACTGGCAGCACATGCGGTTCAAGCCGCCGCCGGCGGATAACAGCATCGGCTGGAGGGTGGAGTTCCGGCCGATGGAGATACAGATGACCGATTTCGAGAACGCCGCGTTCGCGGTGTTCATCGTGCTGATCACGCGGGCGATACTGAGTTTCGATCTGAACTTTTACATCCCGATCGCCAAGGTCGACGAGAACATGGAGACCGCGCACGCGAGGGACGCGGTGCTGGAGAAGCGGTTCTGGTTCAGGAGGAATGTGTTCTCCCAGAGGGTGTCGAGGTCGAGCGCGAGCGGGAGTAACACGCCGACGGGCGGCGTCAGCAGGCCGCCCACGCCGTTTGGGCCGGTCGAGGATGAATACAGGTTGATGTCGGTGAACGAGGTGATTAACGGGACGGCGTATGCCAGGGAGTCACAGGACGGGAGGGGTACAAAGAGGACATGGGATGGCGAGGAGAAGGAGGAGGAGATGGTTGAGGAGGGGGATGAGTTCCCTGGCCTTATACCTCTGGTGGAGAGCTACCTGGACAGCGTTAACGTGGACGTCATCACGAAGTGCGAACTGGCGACGTACCTTGATCTCATCAGAAAGAGAGCGTCGGGGGAGTTGTGGACGGCGGCCAAGTGGATCAGGACGTTTGTTGCCCACCACCCGGGGTATCAGAAAGATTCAGTGGTGACTGAGGAGATCACGAAAGATCTGGTCGGTGCAGTCATCAAAATCGGGGAGGCGGAGCAGAAGGGCACGGGGTTTGGACAACTCCAAGGGGATGTGCCGGATTTGCAGAGGTTGTTGGGGGATTTGAGGAGTTAAAACCGAACTCGGGGTGACTGTGGCTGACTGACAACGAAGCCGGGAAAGCCGGAAAGGGTTGTTTTCTCAGGAGTTTCCGGCCAGCAGAGCATGCTCAGGGACACGCGGATCCGAAACGGAGTCGGACCGGACCGGAACAGCGGACGATGGTGATAATGAAGAATGATGTGTAGGGGGGGGGGGGCTTCGGAATGTGGGAGGAGGATTGGGAGGATTGGGAAGGATGGATGGAAGCGGGGTGTGTGTGTGTGTGTGTGTGTGGATGAGACCATGGGGCTCAACCCCTTCTGGAATAAACCGAGGCCCCAGTTGAGAAAGGGGCCCCGGGGGGGGTAATCATGATGATAACACCTATTAGTTGGGGGTACATCAGTTGACCTGAACGGGGAGGTGAGAGAGCACGCGAGTCAACCAACACACATCTGGCACTACTGTAGAGTTTTACTGCACACTTACTTTCTGCGAGTTCTACTAGCTGCAGGGCGAACAAGTGATTAGCAATTGGAGGATTTTTCCTGCAACAGCAAAATAGATCAGTCACAGCGCGCTGCATTTTGCATTTTTTTCTGGCTTTGCATTTGGTTGTTTTTTTACGTACATACATACATACATACATACATACATACATACATTTACGAGGAATAATAAATACCTGCCCGTTTTCAATTACCAATTGCTTGCTTTCGAGAGTGTGTGTGTGTTGGTTAGTTAGTTAGTTAGTTAGTTACTCTTTTTTTCGGCTAACTACCTAGGTGTACGTTGGCTAATTAACTTCCGTTTCGTGCTGGTTAGTTGCTATGCTTTGCATTTACACGTACTTGGCTTCTTGAGATAGGTAATGTGGGAAGGAGTGTTAGTCTCCTTGCTGTCAGGTCGAATAGTTTAAGGAGACATAACCTTTCCCCCTTACACGCTCTTTGCGCGCGCTTCTCAACTCTCAACTCCTTTACTGGCTCTTTCTCTCCCTCCCTCCGTCTGACGACCTACCTTAGTTAGGTATACTTATTAAACATACCAGTCTCTAACCATGTCACGGTACCATCCAGTTTAGTTTGGCACGTTCTCCAACGGGTCCACGCTATTGTATGTATGAATGTTGTATGTATCATGTAACGTACCTACCTTACCTATGATTGGAGCTTGGTGTACCTTGACTCTTCTATTACCATTAATTAGTAGGTCACGGGTAGAAGTAAAGCAGTTCTGTGGTATCTATTAACTCAGTTGTCAGTTGTCAGTTTCCACTTGATCCCGGCTGCAAAGGCTGTATACGTCGTGCAGTTGTCCCGAGAACCTTTCCGTGTTAAATAAGCATCCCAGGGGCGGTGATAGTTCGTAACTGCGGACTTCACTCCAGCGAAATGGAAACCACCACGCCGATAGTCTCCTGTCCTCCAGTCTGTTCTCGTGGGGTTCCAGCTTCGACTGACTAATAGTGACTAATTACCTTGGAGGTATCAATAGCGTGAGTCTTTTTTGTCGATGACTCTGTTTCTCCGTGAATAACACCGCTAATATCCTAGCCGTGGATACAAGTTTGCACACTGGCATGACTGCAGCAGCATTTCTGCGGTGTGTTTTGTTACCTGTCAGTTATTATTACCTTATGTTTCTATGCTTTGCAAAGCCGATCAAATGGACAGGTAGTATTACTCACTCGTGAGACTGACTCCAGTATTATATAGCCTCGATCGTCGTGGCTATCACAGAGACATAAATATTCGCTTTTAATCCAAGCCCGCAGATTCACAAGCCAGCAAACACCTAAGGCGCTACTGCACGTATAACACTGACAGTTTGCTGGAAGACATCTGCTGATATTAAGGCTGGATAACTTAATCTTTATCCTTAACTTTTGGCTTCGGTTGCATACCCCTATGAATGAGTTTTCTTAGGTATTATCTGTCTCGGTGGGTATATGCTTGACGTTGGTTTTGCAAGGCATTATTATGGTGGGTTGCCTTTGACATGTGGCTACAAGTCTCAAACGACATGATGGGAAGCAGCTTTCCTACATCTAATTACCTGTGTATTAGTCAATGTTTACGCATAATACTACAAGAACTTGTCAAGGTTCAGCCAAGTAAAGCCAATCACACACTCAAACCCGGTGTGAGCTGGAGCGAGACCTTCCAGTTTGCTTGCGGTGGGGACTTTTGTCCACCTTCGAAGACCCTGTGTATCTTATCTTGTCCCTTGCCTTTGTTGGACTGACTAATGAAAGACACCTCTCTTACGTATGTATGCCCCGTGTTCAGTTTGCTCATGGAGTTTAGCAGTAATTAGCGGGCTGTTGATGATGTTCCCGTTGGGAGAGTGAGGGCTACGATAATATCCGGTCTTTGTCCTGGCTGTTCCAGCCGTCTCTCTGGCGTATCCGTGTCCGAAGTCATAATCCCTACACTCTTAATATAAAACAGGTGGCTAGTTTGTCAAGCAATCAAGATCTAGAACTGATGACCGGTGAACGATAAACCGAGAAAGAAATCAGCTCGATTGGATAAGTATCCCTTGCTTTGTTGAGCTGGTGTTGGACGAGGAAGGAAGTTATGCTTGGCAAGCCAACTGCAACTGCACAACGGATAGTTTCCCCTGCGGACTTTGGTCCGGCTAATAGGGTACGAACACCTCACAGAGGGACATTGCCTGCCGGCGTTGGTTTCTTTACGCACTCAGTCTTCAGCTGGCCGTTATTCCTTTGTTTCTCCCTTGCATATCGGTATGAGTTGCCTAGGTCCGGATAACTGTCCTTCAGTCAAAGGATTTTTGAGCGGTGTGAAGCTACGGATGTTGTCGTGATGGTAGTGTGGTGTGTATACGAGTGAAGCTACGGACTGTGGTGGTGGTTGTCGCCTGCTTCGGATCCGGTTGTTGTTGTTGTTGTTGTCTTTTACACACACTGTGGTTTAAACTGTGCCATCTGCACTCTCTTTGCATCTGCACCTGTATCCCTCAGTCTTGCAGATCCTTGGTATCAAAACCTGCAAGGGAGTAGGAGTGAAGTGTCTCAGTCAACCACTCACTTCACTCGGAGCCCAAACTCCCCTTGGTTCTCCGTGTCTTTGTTCTTGTTGGGGGCTGATCCGACCGAACAGCACTTAATTACTCCGCATGCTTTCAACGTTATGTAATTGGCCCGATCTCTCACAGAGTCAGAGAGTTCAGCCAGCAAAGCAAAGTCAGCTTCCTTGCTTCCTGCATTCCTGCAAGATGAGACCCCCCCCCCCCCCCCCTTCTCTATCTTGGTCCCACCCGACTTTCCCTCCCTCCCTATCCTACCGCTTTACTTTCCCACTGGCCTGACTGCACCATGTCATGTACATGCATCACTGCAGGGTACCATGTACTTTTTGCATTCTGCATTTTGCGTGCGGGGGGGTGGTGGCTGGGCTGGTTGTATGTACATACACGTGTGTACTGTACATCACTCACTCATACTACTACTACACACACACACTCGGTCGCTGTGTTTGTACATACATACATTACATCTGTACAGTTGGTCAACAAGGCCGCCGGAGCCCCAATGTGAGACATGACCGCCGCCCCCCCGCCCCGCCGAGAAGGAAGAGAGAAGAGATCAGCTCTGCGCCCCGATGCGAGCCCGCTCTTACTGTAACGTTAGCATCGGATCTATTGAAATCGGAGGAGGTCACATTACTCCGTACAGAGTACTACATACCACGGTTTGGACCCTGCACATCACATCACATTACATCAGGCAACAAACACATCAGATCAGATCAGATCCAAAACCGATTTTCTGACTAGGATACCCTTCCCTTTCTTACATGTACAACACACGGAGTATGTAAGACATAATTATATCGGACAGAGCGGTAAATCGGGAAGAGGGAGATCTGCCCCAACCAAATGGTCGGTGTAGGACAGGGACAGATCGATCCGAAGCAGAAAATGGATCAGTAAAATATATCGGTTTCTTTTTTTTTTTGGGGGGGGGGGGTTTGCTTTCTAATTAGGCCGTGTTACACTTCCACAACAGTTGCACACAAAAACGCTTTTTCTTTCTCTCGCGTGGCCGCCATGATCTTTTTTCTTCCCACGTTTTTTCCTCTTTTTTTTTAAATTACAGCGAGGTAACAACAAATACAGTATGTCCTTCTGGAAAACTTTACCAAACCAAACGTGGTGAGTTTTTGTGTGTGTGTGTGTGTGTGTGTGTGCCGATCATCAGCCTCATTGATTGACCGCCACGGATGTTTGGCTTGTGTGGAACCCCCCCATCCGACCCAAACCTGAACTCTTACAAGCATTATTAAAACACTGATGACGAGTTGCCTATTTTGGAAAGTACTTCCTTTTATGGTCCGTCCCTTGCCCCATTTTCCTTTTCAGCCCTTTTCTCTTTTAGTGTCCCAGCTAACTTGGTACATACAGTAATAGTTACCGGACCCTGTCAAGCCTGTCAGTCAGGCAGACACACACACAAAAGCAGAAAACACCCTTTTCTTTCATCAGTTTTCAACACAACCCGGTTGAAACTACAGTACATACTAAAAACCCAAGTCAAACTAAACTAAACTAAACTGCGGATCGTGTTTTAGCTTTCCAACTTCCCCCTTGGGACCGCCCCAGTTAAACCCAGAATAGCAGTGTGTCGTATCCTTAGTTAGTGCACACACTAACTAACAAGTTCCATCTTACCTATCGTTAATTAGTTACGTAGTGTTTTGCTTAGTTGTCTCTCCCTCCCCCCTCCTCCCTATGTATTGATAGGGATTTTACATAATCATGTCCGCGCGGCAGGCAGGCAAAACACTTTTTGCCCAATCACCCCATCAAAACATATGTAACTAGCTGCATGTTTCTTGTACCTTACTGAAAGGTATGTATGTATGTATGTATGTACTCAGATGTACCTTACAGACTAGACATACATACTTGAAGTATGTACCTTGGACAATAAAAAAACAAGACAAAAAAAAAGTGCCAGAGACACACAACACCCGACGTGTGTCAAGGGACCTAACTACCTGCTTGTCAAAGATGTAGGCAGCCGTCTGTCGGGTCCGGCGTGCGCGTGCCTTGATTTTTTTTTTTCGAATGCTTGAAAATGTCTTGTCTTGCCAGACTAGACTTGCTGGGATCGGCCGATTTGGATCCCTTTGTTGCCCAATCTCTCGGATCGAATCCTCCCGGATCGAGACACAGAACAAACAAAACACAACCACACAACCACACATCTGGGCATCTTGGTTCTGCCGATCTCTGAGGATTGCGCGGTTATCTGACTTGAAGTGCTGGTATGAGAGTATCACAGTTGCGGACGCAGAAAACGTGTAAATAGACCACATCACGGGGCCAACAAAGACGCGGCCCTTCTGAACCTGCAGCTTGGGGTTCTGAATTTGTGACTTGTCAGATTGCGACATGTGATAGGATCTCTCATACGGGGAAGGCGAGCCGCCCTCTCTCTCCCCCCTACCTAAGGCTGCACGCTGCTGTTGTCCCAGCAAAACAGAAACTGACAGGCCGGCCGCAGCGTCCCAGACCGCCTCTGTCACTGCGCTGAACGACGATGCCGGATCCGCGCTAGAGTTGTGCTGTGCTAGTGTTAGCCCTGACGCTGCCAACAAGCAAACTGTCCGTGTGTGTCTCGGTGTTGATGATGTGTCTGCCTCGATTTCCCCTAGGATCCTAGCGCTGCATCCTTCGGTGAGGGTACCTTCCGGTATGCAGGCGTGGGTGTACATAGTAAGAGTCGGTCAGCAAGGCCGAAGGGAGCACATGATGTATCTTGCAGATAGGGTCCAGAGGCTTGCTTTGAGTGCAGCATGAGTGGTTGATAGGCTTGATATGTTCTTGCTTGCCAGATCCGCGGCTTTCTCATCACTGCCAAAACAGGTAAAAGTTGAGAAATCATGCAGGGCACGTACCGGCACACCCTTGTCCCGGCGCCCGTGATCGTCGGGACAAACATTGTATGCTTGTATGCGTCCTCGCTCGACCAGTGACCAGTGACATGAATGGGAGAGTAAGCCTCCTAGTCGCCGATCACGATCCGCGAAATCGCGTTTGGACTTGCTTGTGGCTGGCGAACAGAGGGCGGGGAGCGAATCTGGTGCATCCTGTCAGGGCTCCGGCGACGCCACCGAAATGTCAACGTCGTGATGCGGTTGGACGGCCAGGGGCCGTGGTGGATTGGCCAGACGATAGTTGGCCAGCGGGGAGAAAAGCTGAGACGCTGGCTTATTTTAGCGTCATCTTAATCTGAGCTCTGGCTATTAGAGCGGAAGTCCTTGCGAGAACGCACGCTAGCGGGGCTGACAATTTAGGCCGTCCAACGCCTTGGGACTCGCTGTGTGCTCAGAGCCGGCGGGCGTCCACGGTCTGAACGAAAGGGATCCGCCTGTCTGTCCTGATCTTGTTTGATCTGATCGCTGGCACAAACCAGAGACGGTTGTGGATGTCTCATCGGACCGTTCCTTTCAGTCGTATTCGTATCTTGGCTGATCGGGCCCCACGTTTTCATGCATCGAGAAAGTCGATAACCTCCGGGGGACGCAGTGCAGCATGTAGCGTCTGCATGACAGGCAGCGGCCCTCTTACGCTGATCTGCTCTTCTGGTTGGTGACAAGCAGCGTGCATATCACGCTAGATTTGAGGGGTTCTGGTCAAGCTGTCAATTGGCCTGAAAATGGCTTGTGGGCATGTCCGCAAAGTGGACATGCGAACAGCGCATGGAATCCGGGCTATGTATTGTATATTTTAGCCGGAAAAGGCAGTGATCTGCACGCCTCATTGCCCCTCGACCCCAAGGCAGCGCAGGCGGCCCCAAGAACGTGACGTGAGGGGCGTGCGCAGCGACTCGGAAGGCGGAAATCACCAACAGACCCTCGCTGGGCCGCTTCGCTAATCTCGCGCGCTTAGCGAATCACCAGGGGATGGCTCCACTCATCGAGGACCCCAGCAGCAAGCCGTAAAAGGCGCTGACCATTGAAAACGCCAACCACTGGAAAAGACCGTTGGGCAGCTGGTCCGTTTTCGGCCGAGCGTTACTGCTTGGGTGCAAGAAAAAGTAAACCCTCAAAGAGCAACGGACATTATGTCTCGTTGTGAACTTGGTACAACATGTGGATGCAGGTCTGCCAGGTCTGGGTGACCTTGTCCTCAGATCAGCGCAGTCCCCGCTTCGTATGTCAGTGCGCGCACCGGTTTCCAATCCGACCAGTGACGTTTCTTGTTTCCAACCTCTCTCCAATCCCATCTCCCGGATTTCGTTAATGACTTTCCAGACCCACTCCCTCCACTTCCAGAAGCAGTCAGCCAGAACCCCACGTGGCTCGGTTTTAGACAGGCCATGCGCGATCTGAAAGGCGAACCGCTTGCCTTTCAGTCAGATCTGGGCCGTTCCAGAGCATGATGACTGCGACTTGTCTGCTGATTGAGGAGCTATCCACCGTGCACTGTCTAGGATAGGCATTTTTTTTTTTGGGGGGGGGGGGGGGTTTGGGTTTGACGGTTCGGGTGCAGTTGGTTCGTTGGCTTGGAGAATGAAAAAAGATGAAGCTAAAAAATGAGTTGGAAAATGGGCTGAATCCGCCGATCTCCATCTTTTGAGGGGGAAGGTCCGTCCGCGCCGGTGTACAGGAGCAACGGCGAAAAATTGGGAGATGAGATGTGTTTATGTGTGTGGATGCGGAGACGGAGTCTGAGACGCGGCTTGTCCGACCCCTGGTCTGGCGTCGGTAGGTCCTGACCTTCGTCCATTTCGCCCGTTCCCCGCCAGGCCAGGGCATGGAATCGGAGAAGGGCAGCAGTAGGCAGGCTGTCGGCGGTCAGTCTGGTTCATCAATGGCTTCAAGGTGGAGGGACGCCAGTGAGATGACAACGGGATGCAAACATTGGCTAACTTATCCTCATCTGTGGTGCAGAAAGCATGTTCCGTCATACATGGCGCGTCGCGCGGCTCTCGGTGAGCGCAGAAACGTATGATAATTCGTTTTTTCCTTGCTTTTCGTCCGGCCGTGTTGTGATGATTTTCCACACAAATCTGATAACTACC
Source organism: Diplogelasinospora grovesii (assembly GCA_033297225.1). NCBI lineage: Eukaryota > Fungi > Ascomycota > Sordariomycetes > Sordariales > Diplogelasinosporaceae > Diplogelasinospora > Diplogelasinospora grovesii. The sequence continues at coordinate 734,997 of MU853753.1, forward strand.
ATAACTACCGGTAGGAGGAAATCTCCAGAAAGTTTGCTGTGTCGATCGGCGCCTGCTTGCAGCTGCTGGTGCTCGGTGTACTTCAAGTCCTCTGGCAGGACGGGATGCCAGCACACTTATCAAAAGAAATTTAACGTTGACAACCCGTCGCATACCTACATGGTGTAGACAGCGGGCGATTGCTTTTCTGATGGTGTCAATCGTTCATAGGCAGTCAGTTCTCGTAAAATCGGTATCTTCCCGTTGAAAGGTTTGTTTTTCGTCATCTCTTCCAGCCAGCATTTTTGACAGCCCAGTCAGAGAATTACAGTATGTGAGGTGTGCATATGTCTGCCGACATTGTGGGGAAAGGCGGGCAGCTTCCCTTGCCTCTTGCATGCAGGAGTGAAAATATCCCGTGCGATCATTTGCAACGCAGTTACCGTACGTGGAAAGAGCGTCCTTAGACTTTTCTTTCCTTTTTCAGCATTTACCCATTTCAGCAACTGCCCTCTTCCCTCAGCTTGTACGGGTGCAATGGAACTCCATGATGATACCCCGACTGCATTATCAGGTACGAAGATGTACGAAGATCCTGCCGGCAAGTAGGTTACACTGAAGAGGGGAGAGGGGCAAATTTACCGTTGTTATTCCTTTTTCCATGCTTCTTCTTTTCTTCCGGCGCGCCGACAGTGACACCCGGTTCCGTTCATACATGTTCAATAATTCGGAACGGATGGACATGTCTTCGGGTTGGGTTGGGCTTGCGAAGCGAGCAAGCGACGATCGATGCCTGACTTTCGCTGCATATGCAATTCCATATACTGCTGCAGTTGAGCCTCTGTCTTATGTCGACAACCGGGATTAGCAAGAAGCCGGCAGGCCAACGGTTGCTCACTTGTTGAAAGTGCGTATGCGTGCGTCCTGCATCACAACGTCGCCGAGAGAGGAGCCCGAGGAGGTGCTGCTTCGGGTATGTAATGTAATACCTTATGTTGTCGGTCTGCAGTGGCACTGTGCCAGGCGGCCCGTACACTGTTCGACCTCCAACTTGTGACTTTAGTTCTCATGGAGATGCATCACGGAACTCTCGCACTGTGCTGGACGCTCATAACCGCCGCTCAAGCCGCGCGCTCCCGAGCTGGGACTTCGTCATGTTTGAGATTCATTTCGCCCCTTTCTTTTTTTTATGTGGCATTCAAGGATAGATGCTGGCCGGGTGTACGGATAGAGGACAGCAAAAGGAAAAAGGAACAGCACATGTCATCAGGCAAAAAATGTGATATGTGAGTTATCACGTCACACGGCATCTGGAGCTGGACACGGGGATTCTCGCTGTATTGCTTTTGGCCCGCGCGTGTGTCCGTCTCCGCGCGCGCGACCTGAGGAGGCCGATGGTCAATGCGGCTCTCGACGGCTCAGGGCAGCATGGAGGCCCGTCGTAAACGCTGTGAATTCTACGTAGCCGCTGTAATGTAAGGTACCTCAATCCGTGTTTGCGCGCGCATATAGCAGCGGCTCCGGGCATCAGGTCGGCTTTCGTTGACCTAGAAATTGGGGGGCTCAAGATTAGGTGTGATGGGGCGATGAGGCGTGCTCAGCGTTCAACACACGTGTGACCACTGCCTGTGTTTGTAATGTCTCGCGACCTCCGTATTCTCTCAGGTTTTCCATTTTCACATCTATGACGAACCCGAACCCACCTCGGATACCTATAGCAGTATTCGCAGGTAACCCACCGTTTTGTGGCCTTGTGATACTCGCACTTCATATTTCCTATTTCCGGTATCATCGACGATGCGTTACTACTGTACAGATTCAGCGATGCGATTGTCGGGGTTTCCGCGTTCCGATCAGTCGAGCCGCAGTCCATGAATGTTGCAGGCGGCTGATGCATTACGGTAGGTGTGAGGTTGTGATCGGCGCGGGCGGTATCGGTACTGTATGTGCACTAGCGGGATTTTGGCCAGTTTCGACAGCCGCACCCGGGGACCAATTTGGATCCGTCGGGCGCATCAACCTGTCTCTCTATCACTTCACACCTGGAGCGCTCTAGATTGTCCGGTTGATCAGCTGGCTATTCTAGTTCTCACTCTAAAACAGCTGGAAACGTTGGGTGAAACGGCCGCTTTAAAACGTTCTTTAGAGTTAACTTTTAGTTGGTAGACCGGCCGGCTGCTAGAGTCATCTAGACCACCGGACCGTCTCTGAACGGAGCTGTCTCTGTGATGGAGTCCGCCGGCGGGCCGCTTAGGTACTGGCCGCTCCATCGTCTTAGCGTTACCGTATCCCTGGGTATTGCACTTCATGCCAAATATATGCGGAATGTTGTTCGGTTGTTAGAATTTTGTATTTGTGTATTCTAGCCATGCTGATGCTGGTACATCACACGATAGGCAGGGTAGCCTCGTAGCTTTTTTTGATAGGCACTGGTAGACCTGTGTTGCCAACTTTTCTGTCTGTCTCCCTTATTGTTGCCCGAAATTTGCCATGGCCACCCAAACCCATCCACATATCCTTTGCAAATCATCGCCAGCACGCTTGCTTGAATTGCTTTCGCTCGCTCGCATGAGAAACAACAGTTTGCCGTCCCATAACTTGCGCACGCGATACAGACACACAGACCCGTGAAGACCAAGAAAAGATCACAAAGCAATCATGACGTTCGCTCATGTGTCCGTCCCGTGCCTCGTAGCCAGTCCGCCCCTTCTCTTGCCCCAAAACATGCCCCCCTTCGTACACACACAAAGCTGTGAAGTTTTGCATCTCAATCTGATGTGATATTTCCCGATCTCTTCTTCTTCCCCATACCAGCGGCCTTGAAGCCCATCTATATTTGACAATATTCAAGGGAAGAAATCGACGAAACAGACAAATATAAAAAGGACGCAACGCCATGATGATAAATGCCGTTACCGCACACTCCCACACCTCCCGTCCAGCCCAGCCGGCCCAGATTTCCCAAGTAGAGGGTATATACAGTAAAAAGAGCTGTCGCAGGCCTTTGCTTTGCCTGCCTGCCTGAGAAGAATGAACCAATGCGCAGGTTGATCCCACCAGATTTCCGGGTATTAGAAACAAAGAAAAGAAAAAAGTATTTTGTTGCTTGACTGGAGTTTGGCAGTGATGCCACTGGATGTTCGGTGGAGATTTTGTGCTCGTTGTTCGAGTATTACAGCGCCCCCCCACAGAAACGTCGCCCATATGATCTTCATTATGCTGAATAGTGTCTAATTATCTGCTGGCTTCGGGCGGATCGACCTGTTTTCCAACTGTCGCTTGCGCTCGAGTTTCGCGTAATGGAGCCCACAGGCATTGCAGAGTGTTCGTGCGCCGTCGGGTCCCCTCCTCCATTCGGGAGTGTCGATCCTGTTGCAGCTATGGCATCGTCCAGGCGGAGCCGCGCGCTGTTTCGTGTGTAAGTTATCTCCATCTATCCTGCGCCAAGAACGGTCGACTCGACTTACTCCTCGCCGCTTCTTCACCTCGCTCATGCTATATTGCTGTTTCAGGCTTTCACCACCATACATCGACACGTCGTCATCCTCGTAGTGCTTGCGAGGACCACCGGCTTCTCGGGCTCGTTCGCTGTTTATCCTATTTTGCTGAACCATCTCGCGCACTTCTTCCAGTTTCTTCTTCATTAGAAGGACGTTGCTGAGCAACAGGCTCACTTCACTTTCCGACGGTAACCTCGATGGAATCGGCTGCGGGCCCTGCTGCTCCCGCGCGGCGGCATCGTAAGCCTCGGCAAAATTAAAGAGAGTCCTCGAGGTGCTTGAAATCTACCGCCGTCAAATTAGTAACTAACCCGATAGAAGCCCGAGGGGAACTGACCACTTGCAAGGCATCGCCATAATTGAAGACCTCAAATGCCCTATCCAAAGTAGCTTTGTACTCGTTTCCCCGGCCATTTCCAAAGTCGCCCTCATCGCCATATATAGGCGTCCGCTGTTGCTCAAACGGTGACGGAAGAGTAGGAGCGCCGTGCTGAGGAGATACGGGATAGCTCGATAACGGTAGCTGACCTGGAGGAAGACGTCCGGTTTGTGAGTATAGGGCCGGCGGAGCCTGATTTGGTAGCGGCGCGTGAGGGTATCCACCGCTCAATGGATGCGCTTCCACGTGTCTGTGATCCGGCTCGAGATGTTCTAGCTTGACAGGTGGTGAAGGATGTTGTCCTGGGTACGTGTTGAGCGGAGGTGGCGGTCTGTTCAACAAGCTAGGTCTTGCAGGATCTGAGAAGGCGGGCAGCTGCTCCTGACGAGCATACGTCGACGTGACAGGGTGTAGAGTTCTTGGTGATGGGTTCTTGTCGGCGCCAAGATCAAATGGCCGTGACGGAGGATGTGACGCAAAGGGTGAAGGCAGACTCTGCTGCTGTTGTGGCGGTGGTGGTAGCGGAGCTTGCGCTGGCTGAGGATATGACGATACTGGCTTTGTGCCTGATATTACCTCCTGTATCGAGGGCAAGGACTGTCGATGAGGCGCGTCCAAGTCATCTGACGTCCTACGAGATTCGACTGGAGAGATCATGCCGGGAATGCTTGTGGGTGGTGCAGAATGAGGATAGCCAGATGAGTACGACGAGTGGTGCGAGTGGTAAGGAGCACTTGGGCTGATCAGAGCTGCTGTCGCCATGGCAGGGCCTTCTCTGTAGGACCTGTCAATGGCTTCTCTTGGTCGGTGGTCGGGGTAGTCGAAGTTGTTGGCAGATGTATTCCCGCTGTGAAGAGCCAAAGGTGTTAGGATCAATGGAGGGGGGGAGGAGGGTTGATATGTCTAACTTGGGCCGACGGACCTTTGCCTAGTGCCAGATTCGCCCGCTTCCATAGCGGGTCTCGTACAAGAAGATGGCGTCAGTAGCCCGCGTTCAGCTGCAATAGTGCATCTAACTACCATCTGACTCGACAAAATCTCGGAGACGAGGCAAGGTGCAGTGCAATGCTGCCTTTCGTCAAGGTACAATGCCCCAGTGCGGGATTCGGTTCAACAGAGATGACAATACTGTTGGAGAATGAACCCGGCTTCGAAAGGCTGTGTGAATGGGCAAGTAGGTGCACGCAGTCACAGGCGGTTTGCTTTGTGGTGTTGGGGACGACGAACCAACGCCAAAGGCTGTGCAGCTGGGAGGACCGTTATCATGTATGTATGTACTGCGTGCGTTGGATGAGGAAAGACGGTAGAAAAGCACGAATGGGGTGGAGGCAGATAACCTTGGTCGCGACAGTGCGTAGCAAGCACTGTGGGCCAGATCAGATCAGCGCCCCAGGAGAAAACGATAGTGCCAGGGGTGGCTTGACCCGTAGACGATTCGGCCTTCGCTGGTCCCTTTTGGCACGGGTTTGATTAGATCTGATCAGGGCGGGAGAGTTGTGGCGGGCGGGACAAAGTGACAAGTCCAGTCGAAACCTTATTGTTGCTTTTCTTTTCTTTTTTCTGTGTTTTTGTTCTACCTCTCGCCGAGTTTGCAGGACGTGAACTCTAGTGAATGCCACCCGGGCGTTATGCAATCCTTGAGTCGTGCTAGTGGGCCGGCGCTGGTGTTGGTGGCGGCGTCGTTTTTCTGGTCCTTTGACTTGCTCCAAGACAGCCGCATGGGCAAGCTGTGAGCTGTGCTTGGGGAGGGATTCGCGAGAAAGTGGGCCAGGCTACAATTCCGCGGGAATGGATTGTGGGAACTTCCCCTTCCTCTGGTCCCTTTGGTCTTTCTGGCTAGACCAAGTATCTAAGGCCTTTCTTTAGTGCCTCGCTCTTTCGTGTCGTTCCGTTTCTGTGGAAAATGGGGTGCAAAGGGACCAGTAAGCCAAGAACGGTCGGTTCGCTAGCCTCGAGGCTTGTGCTGTGCTGATGGCGCAGATCGAGCGAATAAACGTCGAACGGCAGCCGATTTCGGTTTGGTTGGCCCAAGACCGTCTTCTCCCTTGGGCTGTCGCTAGATTGAGTGACTTGCTGCTGGAACGTCCAGGTCTCGGTCAGCGTTCCTCAGCTCACTGACGACCCTACCCACTTTGCACACAGAGCTCGCGGGTTGCGCGGGGCGTTGGACAGGAACGTGTGGAGAGACAAACCTGTCTCGCGGCAGCCTACTTTACGATCCGGAAACCTCGCGTTGATGGGGGAGGCACCGTTGATACCAGCAAGTCGTTCACGGCGGACAGCGAAAAGGGAAGAGAATAAGAGCGAAATACAGTTCAACGAGGAAATGGGGGCCGGGGATATGTAAAATAAGGCGACCACAGGGCAGCTGCAGCAGGGCTAGGTGAGCCTGTGGCAGTGTGGTAGCAGAATGTGGTCGGGAGGACACAAGTTCGGAGAAAAAATCAGACTTCGTTGCGAGGGCGAAGGGTGGACAGATTGGTGGCCGGTGGATGCATTGGATCGCTGGGAAAATTGTACAAATACATACTTCGTACGATGCACGACAATGTGATTACGACCTTTGAACCGTTGTTGGCACTTGGGGAAGAGAGGCCCACACCTTGGGCCTGTGCAAACCATTGTGCAAAATACGGTGCCTGAGGTATCTGAGGTACCTGGCGGTACCAGGGATGACCGGCCGCGTCCTCGCGCGATCGCTCCCATAGCATGGGGTGCAAGATTGGGGCCGAGGGGCCCATCTGGAAAGTCACGAAGGCGCAGACACCAGGATATGCAGCCCAGATTTCCTGACGAGATTGGCGTGCGGGTGGGGGAACTTGGTGCGGGAAGAGGGGGCACAAATCTCGAGCTAGGTGGTGCTGGGACGCTTGGGGTGCCACTGGGCTGGGGTCCTGACGATGCCGGGATCATCAGACTAGCCAGGATCCTGGTAGATGCGGTGAGGGCAAGAGGTCGCAGGTAGCGGTCGGGGTTTTTGAGGAATTGGTGCGTCGGGCAAGCGAGTGCAGGAGCGGGAGAACCGGCTGAATCGGTCAAAGGCGTCCGAGGTACCCTCCATTTCAAATGACAGTTGCTGATACTAAGGTAGGAATAAAGCCAGCAACGGTAACTTGCATACCATCGTAGGCAGGTGTTGCTCTAGTACGGTGTACATGTGCGTTTCAAAACATACATAGTCACGTTCGCTGCAAATCGTTATAATCCTTTCCAGAATTTCCGTCTTGCAAGAATAACGAAGCCAAGGTGACCCTACGACGACAGATAAATCTTACCTGTCCAGATTCTATAGTATAACTACTATATTGAAACTGTTTCAGGCCATTCAGCAACAACATGACGGCCCCGACCGCGCTTAGGTAGCTCGAGATGGAGATAAACGTAAAGAAGAACAAGGACAGATCGCCAATTGCAGATAGATCATCGTCTACTCCACAACGATGTGCGTTAGCATTTGCGGCGGTTTATGAGAGAGTTATGAACATTCGAGAGGCGGTGCGTATTGCCTATCAATTGCAATTGAGATGATCTCGTCGGTACCGGCGCGCTAAGCTTCCGAGCTTACTTTGAACAAGTGATGCCCTCGGAATTACCACTGGGGTTGGTGGTTACGACGGGTCCTGACGGACAGTGCTCAACAGAAAGGCTGAAGCAGTGGCGTTTCTTGGGGACCATCCAGAACCGTCACAATGATCTCTTTGACGATAAAATGGCACCACTTTCTGGGATAGGAATTTTGAGACAGGGGGTCCTGTCGATGACGAGATCGTAGATTGGCCGAGGAAGGTTGGTGGGGTTCGCGTGCCGCATCTTAAAGGATGCGACCTGAGGGATGTTAGCATCCAACTTGGCCCTTGTAAAGCTTGGCGCAGCGTTCTAGAAAGCCGTTTTCAGTAAATGACCGGCTTTGTTGTCGTATCCGGATCGAGATCCAAGTAGCCCACTAGCAGGTCCTCAAAAGAGCGGGGGTCCACCATCACTGTCGTATGCATGTACATGTATACCACACTCCATACTGGGCTGACCCTGACAAGCCGTTGATACCTCGTTGGTCATAGCCTCAGGATAGTCTAAAGTACCCATTGAGTCAATCAGAGTCCGACGCAGGCTGCGCCCTGGATGTCGCGGCGAAAGTCAATTAACAGAGAATGTTGGAAAATCGAGTCTCGAGACAAACCGCTCAGCCGCTATGTTCCAACACCGCCGGGACACCGCCGGGCGGTGAACTATGGGATGACCTGAGTGAAACCAGGGCGGTTAGTTCAAGCTTGCAAAGAACGGAAATTTATCATGCTTTGAACCTTAACTCGGAGGGACAGGAGTGGAAACGTTCAGTCCGCGTGTGAGAGGGCGCCGACACTTGGCGTGAGATGCCCGTCTTCAGGCAGGCCTGGTAAGCCACCGATCCTGACCAAATCCTCACGTACACAGTAAGGTCCACCGCAAGGGTTGGTGGACACTGTGCGATTCAATAGTGACGAATGACCCGCTATATCGCACAACAGAAGTGCAACCAGCCAAGATGTACCATTCTGTCATGGACAGCCATTTGGACAAGCAAAGGAAAACAAAGAGAAATTGCCGCTTGGGCGAGATCGTGTAATGTTGCCGCCAGTTGTTCCTTCCTTCCGAGGATGAGGTATGAGACCCGAATACCTGCACATGAAAGCAGTTAACAATTAGTGGTATAACCAGCCTCCAATTCCTTGCCGAACCTCTGCCCACACCCACGACTTCGTGTACGCGATACCGATAAACACGATCGCACGGCAGACACACACTACGAAAACAGGTTTGCAGACGTTACTCGGTTAGAAATGCACTTCGGAGCCAGACCAGCAGCCAGTACTGAAGAACGATAAAACCTGGATTAAGAATTTTCTTTGTTTTAACCCACCTCAGGCCATGGGGCTGGGATGTGCATTTCAAATTCCCCCATACAGTACGAAGTACGGGGGACTCTTGCCTTCTCTCTGGGTCCAGTGCCCCGTTATCCATCAACGGTTCCCCATTGCAAGGGTGCGCCTGACCCAGGGCGGAGCCAACATTTTTAGAGCGAGCGCAGTGTTATGAGTTTGGGATGGTGCGCTCGCTAATCGAACGGGGACATCGGAGCTGGGATTCTGTCGAAACAGAAGGGCAGATCCGAGGGGTGTCAAGCGGGACCCAAGAAGCAGCCTGGCTGCAGGATAACCGAAAAGGGGTCCGCTAATACTTTCCACTCAAACATTCCCCGCTCAACGTGTCAACCGGTCGTTATTGCCAGATCCTCTCACAGCTCACGACGGACCGCAGCGAAGCTACGGGCACCAACATTCCGTCCCGTACCTTTTGTCTTAACAAACCTTCTAGAATTCGAGACTCAATAGTTTCTCTTAAGAGTTCGACTATAAACAGCAATGAGAGCGGCCGGTGTCGCAACCGTCAAAAAACAAATCTTTCCCCATCTGGCTCATTCAGTCAGTTTCCCGGGTTTAATGCAGAGTACCAAAGGTCCGTTCACAGAACCTAGCGGATCAGAAACAGTCTTCTTAGATGTACCGCAGATCAAGCGTCCATTGCGGGACAAAATGATCTCCGTGGCTAATGCTACTATACATTTTATAGCTCAGCAAATTGATCATGTTCTGCGTCGGACAAGCTGATGAAACGCACCATACTACTATACAATGGCGATGGCGTCCAGGACGTGGTACTAATTTCACTACTGAGTACAGTCTTGAAGCACCCGTCGTCAAGAAATCCCAGGAGGCACTTCGTACGGGTTTAAGTATCGCTTCTGCAACTAAGAGGCGAACCACCAGAACCGCCGCATTGGGATTAGTAAAGTCTAAGGGTGGGCCGTCCACGACGTCGGCACTGTGAAAGCCTCAAGTCAATGGCTATTGACTGTTCTCGCAAGACAATGACCATTCATCAGTCCTAAACTGTACGACATCTTATATACGTACGTGCGTTTTGGTTTCAGCTATAATTTGATGCTCTGCGACTGTTTTCGGAAACTTCCGTACAAAGTTATAATAAGTGGTCCGTTCTCTCCTGACGCTCTTGATTGAGCCGGAAAACATCTGAACGGACGTCAACATTAATCCCAGGGATGTCTTAGCTGTAATGCACGAAATGACAAGGAGATACCAGTATCATGTCATGGAGTATACATCACGGGCTAAGTCGCGGGACCCTGAATACCCATGACCAAGGGCACTGGTACATTACTTGCACTCTGTTCCGTACCTGGTGCGTTGATGTCTTGTGGTGACTTAGCTTGCTTAAGGTATGCGCCTAGGTCTAGCCTTTCCGTGTAGGTCAACACAGCTTAGGAGGGCAGGCACTCAGCCAGTCGCGACTTCCGAATTCGCAATTGCCGGAAGGAAGAGGGCTACAGACCTCCCACATCTCGACAACCATAGTTAACCTGAAGGAGTTTTTTCTCGCATTCTCCAGCTTGCTGTTAGCGGCTCCCATCCATTTCCAACCGTTCGCCTTATCGCTCCCCATATTTTTATTTTATTCCTTATTACTGTTTCTCTTTACAGACAATGTCATAGCGTCTAGTAAAATACCAGCCCACAGGTGGACTCAGCATCGCATGCATACGACAATCGCTGAAACGGCCTGATCAAGCGGGGGGAGGGGGTTTGCAAGCCTCAGGGTCTTTTCCGTCACCTGGCTTCCATCCTAGAATTCAGGGCGAGTTCAACGTTCAGACACAGGGGCATTGAGGGAACTGACGGACACTTGCGGCTTGCCTGCGTGATCACGCACATTGAGCCTTGCGTGGAGCCGAATGAATGGCTGGCAGATTGTGCGACTCATACATGGCCGAGATCCGACCATGACACTTTCATCGATGCGCTTAATAGAGCTTGGCCCCTCTACAAGATGGAGCCGGGGTCATAGCGATGGGGAACGTTGGAGACCTCGGGAATTGATGGAAATTCCGTAATCGAGAGGAAACGAGCATGCGGCCTCGGAATCCCACCGCCAGCGATTCCCCAGACAGTTCTTGCGGCCTTCGGTAATTTACACAGAAACAGGTTAAACCGAACATGGATGCCAGAAGTAGTGCAAGCGATATCGAATTGCTACGACAATTCGGAACCCTCTTATTGTGCCGCACAGCCAAGAAGCGGGTACCATCACATCAGACCTTCTTTAACACTTCCAACATCGTTCTAGGGCGAAGCCACAGACACACACCAATCCTAAAAATATGCATTAGGTCCGAGCTGAGCTAGGTATACTAGTCGACACACGTGTGCCCTTATCTCGAACGCTATCAGCTGGGACGGCACGTTTGTCCACTAGGCAAGGACCCTGTGTGAACCTCGCGGAGCTTCTGCCGTCTGCTAGAGCTGCAAGATCATCTTGAATCCCCCGTGATGCTCCAAAGGCTCTCGACCAAAGCCGATCAGCAAACAAGCATTGCGCGAACTTGCGATTGGTTTTTACCTCGACGGAGACAGACAGACAGACAGACAGGTAACTCTTAGGCTTCAGCGTGATCCACTGCGGGACTGAGCTTCAGCGGAAGGGCATCCGGCCCCCAACCCCCGAGGGTGACAACTGGTCAAGACGACACACAGTAGTGGGGTGCTTTTCATTTTAAAGGGACATGGAATTCCCGTTTTGACAGATGGGGTCTGAACCACGTTCCTCCCATGTGTCCGGCATCCATATGAGACGCGGCATGCATCTTTGCCGGGTAGTATGGGCACAGATTGAACAACACTGTCTTATGGACTCTCAACTCAAGGCTTGAAGCTGTTGAGTTGGTTGAAGTCTCACGGTATTGTAGTGAATCGGACAAAAGAACGGAAACAACTTGAGAGCACGGGAATCGAATGTAGCGGTTTCCAACTGACTGGTCACCCTCTACAGAGTAAAATTGCACTTTTGGGCGGGTGGACCAAGCTGGAACCCTAGCATTGGTCATCTGGAAGACTGGTAAACAAATGCAGCTCTTGCCCCTGGTCCCACACCTTGACGCCAAAAGCTCACATTGCAGTACCGCACAGTGAAAAGATCGACATGACACGGTCCGGCAGTTTAATAGAACCCGATCTGTTCTGGCCGTTGAGTTGCGATTGACGTCCCGGGCACGGAATGTTTTTATACTAGATGGTCGATTTGGCTACAAACACAGATGTTATACTGCCCGAGTCTGCTAGTTTGGTAATCACCGAGCCTGTCGAGCATTTTGCTAGAAAAAAAAACTGTCGTGTAATCGGGATTCGATAGTCAGTAAGAGAGTGCGATAATGGCGGAGTCATGGAGGGCGTGATAGAAATCCTTGTCACGCTACGAACGTTACCCCTGCTTCAATCCCACCTTACCATGCTGTCAGGGAGAATTGCTGGACCGGGAATACTTCCTCAATAGGCAAACAAGCCTAGCAGGCGACCAAAGCAAGGCGTGCACGGCGGAGCGACCCTGCAGGCCGTCATATCATTGGCTCCGGAAGATAGCCGTGTGCCAGATCAAGCGATGAGTCCAAGATATCACATCTCGCGACCTTTCCGCTGGGTTTCGTCGGGCGAGGGTAGCAGACAGGTCACTCTTTGTACAGTCCGCATTCGGCATTTTGCCCTGTTCGCTTCCCACCGAGTTGAATTGTCATCGTCGATGAGATCTTGCACCCCGGAGACTGTTCCTTTCTGCGCCGGTCTCGTCGTCATGGATGACTTCCAGAGACCCTTTCGAACGCCAACCTCCCATTATCGGTCTCTCTCTTGAGATTGCGATGGACAAGAGGACGCATTATCTAGCGCCGGATTTATTTGCAGGATAGTGTTGTTGGGCATTGTAACCGCTGTCAAGCTGTCAAATCTGCAGTCCCTGATGGGGTTCACGATCGCCCGCCCGCATCCGAGCATCGTCATATCTGATCCATCTCATCTCATTGCTATCGCTGCACTGTCCGCTCGCATAATACAAAACCGGCTTCCGCATCATTGATCACCAACCTTTATCGTGAGCCGGACGGTGACGGCTGGACCTCCTTCTTCCCGTCACCGCCCTCGTCTTGCATATTCATGTCGCATTACGGAGGGGCCCAACACTCACTTGACGCTATCTCATCATAGCCATGTGGCATGATTTCAGTGACCGGCTGCAAAAGAAGTGTGGTTGTCAAACTCAAGCTCTGCATGGCCAGGGTCGGGTCGATGGATCGTTCCTAGGCTCCGGTTCTACTGCACTCTCGGGCGATCCGTCATAACCAGGAGCGCAGCCGGCCTTCAAACTGTTGTCAGAGATGACGGCTGCGTCATCTCGGCAATATCGATCTGATTGCCAAATTGCTTGCCCACCAATTCGGCTGGATACGCTATCAATCAGTCGCATCACATCCAAACCCCGACGAGTAACTTGGTCCTCGCCTACTGTGTACGAATTGCAAATGTGCTGAGTTGAAGAGCAGATCTGCCCTTTGACGCAGCACTCCGAACCAAACACAGGGCTGGCTGAGGCTAGTTTTGGACCCTTGCTTCAAGGTGTGTGCGGTGGTTGGCAGACCGTTATCTGGCGCTGACAGGCCGCCTGGTAGGCTTGGTCTGATGCAAATCTGCACGTCCTGTGGATTTCGTGTCCGGATCTCTCAAAAACCAAACGCCAAGCCGGGCCTACCAGTTCGCCGCCTCCCTAGGGAGCATCGAGATCCAACCTCGGAAGTCTCGCAAAGCACGTTGTTGCAGCGAGCTCCGGTTTGGCGTGACGAGTGGCACAGCACTATCGAAACACGCAACGGCGCTGGTTGGCGGTTGGGGAGGAAGTGCACACCACCCTCTTTCCAGTCTCTCACGTGTAATCTTGGGCATCAGCAGCTTATTTCAGCCTAAAATCAAGATTGCATGGCAGAAAGGCCAGGCCCATCACCGCTCCCATCTCCCATCCGGCCCTTCCCCCGGATCTGGGGCCCTCCCCCCACTGCTATCTACCCTTGGGATTCCGATCGTCTGATCTGGGAGCATTCCAGATCCGCCTCCGACGAGATGGCGATTGCATTGATTAACTCGCATGTAGCGCCGTACCATGCTGTGCTTCTTCCCGAACCGACAGCAACCGAAGGCGGTATAGCAGTGGGTATAGGTTGTCTGCCTTGGGGGCGCAACACGCAAGCTCTCGGCCACTCGGTCGCAAGAGGCTTTGAACCGGCAAATCGTTATAACCAACCATCAACTGAATCGCCCATCACGGGGAGAGAGCGAGAAACAAAATTAGTTCATCAGTGATGGATTACACATTGTGCATCGGCGAGCAACCCCACCTCCAGAGTGGCGGGCAAGTACACCCCGTTTCTGACCAATCCTCGCTGTCTTCAACCGGTGAGAATGACGGAGACGCCAACCCTTCAGTTCCCCACGTCAACAAGCCGGTCTACCGATGCTGTACGACAGATGGAGACAGATGGAGGATGCGCGATATGCTCACGGGCAGCTGACAGCGGACGAGTGGCACATTGGCCGGCTGCAAAATGCCGTGAAGCGGAGTCGAGCATGAATGAGCAATGAATGTGTTCTCTAGTGTCATCACTCACAGTCAAGACATGCGGGAGCTGCCGGAAAGATTTCGTCGGCATCCGTAACTAGAACACAGTTGGTTTCCACCATCACTAACTGACGGAGTCCACAGCAAAGGAAGATGCCGTGTCAGTGTCATCAAACGCAGAAATGCAGATGTGTTAGAGCCGGCGGCAGGCAAGTCACGCGTAATGACCTCTTGAAATGCCGCAACGCTGCCACTTTCTCCGCATGTCTCACCCGAAAACCTGTCAGTCATGGGCTTGCAGGGTGCAGTTGCATCTTTTCTGAGCAACCTGCGAACTCAAACTCTGCTCTCCGCTGCTCTCGGCTAGACCTTCGCTCTTCAGAAGGTCCGAGGCGTCGGTGTGAGTTGCCTGCTGCTACAGGTGCGCTACAGGTCGCGTCGCCCCAGTTGTGGTTCACTAGGTTGGTCCTTATTTTCGGAAACGTTGGTCTTTTTCCTTTGTGGGTCTAGAGCTAGCCGTCCCGACCGACTGTCAGCGACAGCCCTAACAGAGGGTCAGAGGGTCTCGCCGTCCAGCTCCGCACGCTCCGCGGCGCTCCGGCCCAGCAAACATTCCACGACACGAGACGCACAAACTCTATTCTGGAGCCTTGGACGCATCATCAAAATTCTAAAATGACGTGGCTGGAGTCATATACCGCCTGGACGGTATCACATCAATGAATGAATGAGGCTGCGCGCGTACGAGAGCGGAAACGAATTCCGCCAGCGTCAAATGCAAGATGCCAGGCCTCGATCGTCTGCCTTCAAAAGGCGGAAAGAACGAGGTCCTCTGTTTTCTGGGCAGACTGCACTGCGGCCAGCAGGAGCAGCTCATTGGGCCCAGGCAAACCCGTCAGGGTGGTTATGGTGGCGGCTGGCTGGCAGCAAGTCACAGTCCGAGCGAATCCTTTCATTCGGGGGCTCTACGATGCAGTTCGATGCAGTGGATGATGTTCTGCCCGAGCGGGTCCCCCGTTTTCGTGTTGGTGCTTTGTCGGGGAGATTAGTGGTCGCATACCGAGCAGATGGCTGGCGTGGCCCAGGGCCCATGGGAGGTGGATGGAGCCAGGTGAGTAGCGGCAGTTTGCTGTTGGCCGCCAATTTTTTAGGCTGGTGCTCAGGATGCCTTGGCCCGTGAGAAGGCTTAACATTAGGAGACCAGGATCTCGGGACTTGCCTGGAGCAGCAGGTCAAAGCGAGATGCACAGACAACATCCTGTTGTCAAGGATAAAAGTTCGCATTCAGCTCGTGCTACGAGAACAGACAAGGCTTAGAGACACTAGCAAAGTGTCAGATGCAGAGAGCCGAGAGGTGCATCGCAGACATCAGTTCAGTCCTTTCTCGGCGGGCAGGAATGTGACAACCACCACCAACAAGCAACCCGAGCCGTTTCATTTATCTGCCCATCAGCCTTAGCGTAACTGCTTCGGGCGGTTAACATTGCTTTTTCGCTGCTTTCTTCTCCGCTCCAACGCCAACAGCTCCCGCTAAGCAACCTGCTAACAAGTGAACAAGCCGCTAAGCTAGCACTAAGCTCCGCTCAGCAGCCTTTCAGCAACCAACCCATCACACACGGTAGGGCAGCTCGCCACGATATGACGAGTCAGATTCTATCAGATCACCGATAGCCGACCGTCTGTTCAGACAGACACGCAGACGGGTGTCTGTTGCGGCTGAACAAGCGAAGCTGTCAGAGCAGAGCACACACTCTGGCACTTCCTGTCATCCGAATGCCCCCCTTTCCCCGGGACTCGGCTGCATTCATTCAGACAGACAGACAAGCAACTGTCAACTCAACGTCCAAGAGGTTCCAGCCCCCTCGACAAGACTGACAGATCACCAGCACCGAGAAGACTTGTCGTGAGCGCAGAATGACCTATCACTTTTATTTCCGAGACAGATATGCAGCGTGTGACGAGACATTTTCTCATGCTCTTCTCCACAACAGTTGTTGGCTGATTCAAGTCCAATTCAACTTCGGGGTCCGAGGTTCAGCCACAACAAGTGCCAGATATGGCCCAGATCCAGTTTCCGGCAGTCAATTCTCTCCACGGACCATGTGTTGTAGATCACAATAGGGTTCAGTGTTTGGCTATTTTTGGGCCCGGTGCAAAGTAACAATGACATTCTCGTACGTGTATCTCTCTCTCTTTTTTTTTTTTTTTTTTTTTTTAACTCGTGCGCTCTTGGAGCCTTGCAGCAAAAGTGTTGGTGACGCAGGTCTTGCCTGCCCGTCACCTTTGCCAAGTTGCCAAGTTGCAGATTCTCTAGAACTAGTTATCAGCTTTTGCCTGCCGGATCTGATGTTCCGTGAAGTTGTAACTGTGCGGAGTTAGTTAGTCTGAACTTGCGTGGCTGAGCTGAGCTGAACTGAACTAACTTTTACACGGGCTTCCTAAACGGGTAATAATCGAGAGATGAAAAAAAAAAGCAAAAGACCTCACAGGACACGCTAACGTTGGCCCAACCCGCCGCCCCTTTGTATCAAACCGCCCTCCTCCGCCACCACATAACTACACATGTGTATGTATGTACAGTACATACAACATTTGCACAAATCAAGCCTCTCCAAGAGAAGACCGAAGAAGGGAAGGAAGGGCGAAAACCACCACACCACGAAAACCATGAGCAAGGCAAAGGCATTCAAGCCACGACGGACGGCACATGCCTTTCCTTTCCTACTGTTGCATGTGCAGCACGGCTTAACTTGCCTACACGACCTACCTAACTCGGAACAGTTTCGTCTTGGTAAATTTTTTATTTTTTATTTTCCCCTTCATTTTCGTCAAACATCTATTATTATTTGCCACGTAGTATTTTCGTATATGTCGATCTTGGATCTATATCTATCTATCCAAGAAAAAGTTTATATTCTTATTAGATGATCGGATCTAGCAACAAAAAAGAAACTTCCCCTGTAATAATAATAAACACCTACGGAGTTGCTAAGGCCCCCTGATCTGATCCAACTCACAGTTAACTACAGGCGGAGTATAAAAGTGATTTACAGAATGGTATGTACATGCAACCAAGGATACCTTGCGTCTCAATACCTTGATTTCAAGGTGTGCATCCTAACATCCCTATGGGATTGAATGGGATGGGGGGGGTGTGTGTGTGCGGCGTTACGTTTTACGATCTACTTAGTTACAAGCAAATTCCTACGGCGAAGTGTGTGTATGTGTGTGAGATGCACCGTAGTATTGCATTGGTGTCTGATGCACAGTCAGTTAGTTAGTTAGTTAGCGTAGTTTCGAATTTGAGGGCGTGATATGCTTTGCTTTGTTGGTCACAGAGGGTTAGAAACTTTTACTGGCCGCAGAATAAACTATGGGTGAGTCGGAGGGCTCGCATATTCCATCCCTAAACACATACACACACACACCGCAGTTGCGGGCCAGAGGAGAGGTAGGCCAAAAAAAGAAAAAAAAAAACAGGGAGGAGGCCATTGAGGCTTACATTACACACTACAGACACAACTGTGATCGAAAAGATTGTGTTTCAGAATCCTAGCAATGGCTCTCAGAACACACAAGAACCGTACATGAAAGACTCTATGGTCTTTGGTTGGGGGGCGAGAACCCACAATCAGTAACCGCTACGAAGGGGGGGGGGGCGGGCAGGATATGTATAGTTGGAGATAATCAAGGCCTATGTAAGTGGTCCGAGATATATAATTATACTTCAAGCGCTTACAGAGTACTCTGACTGAGCATTCGCCTAATTACGGGATCTGATGGTCACAAAGAATATTAGCACGCTCTCTCTCTCTCTCTCTCTCTCAGCTAACGTTACTAGGTCTACTCAACTGGTCTGACATGAGTAGGAAGCTTTCGTGAGCGGCAAGCTTCAGAGCTCTGGACAACACCCGTAGTAGAGGGCAGATCAGGTTCAGCTCTGTCTTACCATGCCGTGTTGGCACCCCTCGGAGGCGTTTTCTACGCTAGTTAATTACTGTCTCGTCGTTTGCTTGGGAAAGAAGGCCCGGCAGATCGCAGATCACAGAACAGATCTACCGAAAAACTCCAACTTTGCATGGGCTCTAGCGATCTATGCGCAAGCTCTTACAGGTTTAAGTCGAGTGTGTGAAAGGGGTGGGTGAGTGAGACATGCAGTGCAGTGCGATGCAATGCAGCGGAATGCAATGCAATGCAGAGAGTTGCGCCATGTGCTAGCTGCTGCTGCAGGACATGAGTCGGTTGACCAACGAAGACTTGCCCGGTTGCAACCGATCCTCTGAGGCACAACTTGAACCAGTCAGTCGCTGAATACGCCCCTTCCTCCCTCTGGACACCCAAGATATGGGGCAGACAATGTAATTGGGCCCAGGACTGCATGCCGCCCGTCTATCGGCGCCGCAGTCTACCTCATTGTTCACTTGCTCACTGTTGCACTGTGCACCCCCCCCCCCCCCCAAAATGGTTGACTGTCCACTGTAGTCAAAATTTATAATACTGTCCCGTGTGAGTACGGTCTTACATGGGATAAACGTGAAGACGGTATTGAGTATGAGCCGTGCATTCGTATGAACAGTGTGTAATCCATATCACAGGATGTCGGCAATGTCTTTTTCCCTTGACTTGCTCTCGAAAAGTTTCTCGGAGAGCCTTCTGTTTGTGTGTATGTCGGTGAGGTTAACATTATGTGTACTGTGTAGTTGCCCGGTCTGTTACTTCCCCCCCTCCCTTTTTCCCCGTGATAAAGTCTGATTCGACCATACAATGGATTCGTGTCAGGTGTCACTCACACACATACGTAAGGACAGAACAGGACAGGACATATACAGGGCCTTTTGCATGCGTACTCTATCCTAAACAGGTAATACCTCGTTGAGAGAGACTTGATATCTGGAAGAAAGAAAGGCTTTGGAGCAAACGTTGTCGTACCAAAAGTCCCAGTGAGGTGTTGAGGAGATACCATAACCGTACGTTTAGTTCACAGGTTTGCCATATCCATCCCTCCTTGTGCAAAAGTTAAGCCTCTTCTTACCCACAAAGTCCCCCCCTTTTCGATAACACGGATGGTTTGTACGAGATGAAGTAACTTGCTTGAGTGTATATGTTGTATTCCCCAAGGCAAGGTACAAAAAACAACCAGCTGAAGACTATACTGGTAGGTGTCTCGGTTGTCTAGATATCCGTCAAGTGAACGAATACCTGATTCATCCTCCAGTCGTATCCGTACCTAAAATGGCCAAGACAGCCACAGAGAGGTCAGATTCTCAGGCGTTACTCCTTGGGCTCTCATGATCATGATCACGGGGTTTTCTTCTGGGTTTGTGTCACCAAATGATGTCTAGATCATGTAAGGAGACTGGTTGCATTCTGTGTGCCCCTATTTTTACTGCGAAGGCGAGCTGAAGGGAGGATCTAAAACAAGAGAGCCGCAGCCGAGAAGTCCAACAACCGTGGTGAAAAGCATGAGTGAGGGCAGCCGCGAAAACCGAGACTGAGGGAGCTTTGGGGGATGATGAGAAACAATGACTAAGGATGAAAGAAAGAAAGAAAGAAAGAAAGAAAGAAAGAAAGAAAGAAAGAAAGAAAGAAAGAAAGAAAGAAAGAAAGAAAGAAAGAAAGGAAGAACAAGGTACCACGAAGGGAGGCCAAGAGAACGAAGCGTACAACAAAGGTGTCCTGGCCACTAAGTTTCTGCGACGAAGGTTTTCATCATCAGGGGATCAATCCTCAGGCAATGTCAGGCTGGACTGACTGACTGACTGACTGCACATAGTTTGATCTAGAGTACGTACGCTACACAAAACTGCATCTTACACTACCCATCTCTATGTAGACTAGGTTCATCAAAGCTTCTCAAATCTCGGTTTAGTCTTTTTGATCCCCGACATCAACGCCTCCTGTGTATCTCTGGCCTGTAACGCCGCCGAGTTCCACACCGCCGTGTACTTCAGACCTGCACACCTATTAGCTTTTTTTTTTCTTTTCCCCTTTCAGATGTTCCCCCTTCCCCGGGATGTCCTTTTGTTTTGTGTGTGACTTACTATCAGCAACACTGTTGTCCCTAGCATGGCTGAGCAGTTCCTTGGTGCTCTGCACCGCGACCGGGCTCTTGCCTGCCACTAACTCTGCCAGTTTCATCGCCCCCTCGAGTGCTTTTTGCTTTGTCTCATAGACTTTACTCACGAACCCAACGGCCCTGGCTTCTTCAGCGCCAAAGTCACGGGCGGTAAAACACACGTCCTTGACCCAGCTCAGATTGCCCACCACCTTGGGCAGTCTGCTCAGGGTGCCAATGTCGGCCGCCAACCCGATGTCCACCTCCTTCACGGCCAGCCGGACGTCTTGACTGCATATGCGGACGTCGGCGCAGCAGGCCAGGTCTATCGCTAGACCTAACGAAATGCCGTGCAGGACGCAAATCACGGCTTTATTTACCGCCAACATTAATACCTTAATTGCCAACAAAGAAGATGAGTCTCGGGGGGGAGAACGAGGGGGGCGTACGTTTTTCACACTTTTCAATACTCGACACGCACTCTTGGAACTCCAGTATATGCCTTCTCAATGCCGTTGCTTTTCGTGCACCATCGATATCAGAGTTTCCCGGAGCTAGCAGACCAGCGCTGGCGGCTTGAACGTCCAAACCCGCAGTAAACGCCCTCTCGCCAGACCCAGAGAGCACGACTGCGCGGACGTCTGGGTCGGTGGATAACTGTTGGAAGATCCGGCGCAGCTCCAACCACATGGCCTCATAAAAGGCGTTCAACTTGGAAGGCCGGTTGATCTCCACATGGGCGACGAATGGCGTAGGAGAGGTTATGTTGAAGTGCGTGTACTTGTAACCCTGCAAGGGCTGTGGCGGTTGTTGTTGTTGCGCCATGTTGTAGCCCTCCTGTAATAAGTAATAGTTTGTGTTGCGCGGATGAGGTTAAAGGCTAATAATGAACGGATACAGTTAATCACACAACAGCAAATAAGAGCAATATTGGATCAAAAGTTCTCATGTAATGGATAAGAGAGTATTTAATACATTGTATGGGTTGTTCTTACACAGACACTGGAGGGATGCTGGTATAGGTAAAGGTAAGGTAATTAGTGGAGTCCCGGGGTGCCGAGGTACGGGCTCGGGAGCTTGTGTCAGCTTCACCCCAGAACTCGCACCCCACATTCTCACCTCGGTATACGATGTGCGGTGTACGGTGAGCAACGAGATGGGGTGAAACGTAACTCCACTGCGCAGATTTCTTGGCTCATCAATCGCGGTGCATGATCGAGCCATTGGCTTAGCTGTGCTTATTCGGAACCGTTTTCTTTGCTTAATTGCTTTGTATACCTGTTCGCCATCTTATTCCACACTCTGCTAATTATTCCCTACAATTTGCCCTGCATATAGAAAATTCTCAACTTGTGACAATGGTACCGAACCCCGCCCATCAAAAACCCCAACGAATCTTGTAGTAACACAAGTCTGATTGTTGAGTTAGGTCCACGCAGACGCATCGACATTTGCTTCCAACATAAGCAAGGAAGAGGCCTATGAGCAGGTTCTCATGCAGGCTGAGGGTCTGTTTGATGGTCAGCGAAATTGGGTAAGCCCCTTCCTTCCCCCTTTTCCACTCCGAGTCGTATACCATGCTAACCATCTGTGATTACAGGTCTGGTATGCTTTAGACACTCAATCCCATAGAAGACACTTACTAATTGTGTAAAGTAACCTGTCAAACGCAGCCTCGCTACTATGGCACGCCTACAAATCGCTCCCGGAGCCGAGTAATCAGGTTAACTGGGCAGGTTAGTACCTTGCATTACATCACACATTTCCCCCCTATCCTCAGTATCTAAACAACGCTCGCATATTTGATCCAAACCACACACATTCTACCTACATACCTTCCTAACCTTTACCTTACCACCTCCCATACCAACAAATCCGTAGCCTAACACCCCCATCACTTCCCTCTGACCAACCACCTTGTATATCTCACGCTCCTCAACTTGCCAATCACTTTCTCTAAACCTAACACATCTTCCACATCTTTCACACTCTATCCCACCCTCTCCCGCACCTCCCCCTCTCCATTTCCTTACCCCCCCCTTTCTTCCCTTTATATTATTCCCCTTTCTTCCATCCACCAGAAAACCTTCCCTCTACACACACAGCTCCATAATATCTATTAACATGCCCCGGGCAATCAGGATTCTACACCCTAGACCCCCTCTCACCACCACCCCCCAACCCCCCCCAACTCATCCTGGGACCCTTCCAGGGGAAGGTAGCCTGCCAGACCATCCCCTTCAGCCGTGGCGTGTGCGGAGCCGCGGCCGCCACCGCCGCGACGCAGCTCATCCCCGACGTGGACGCCTTCCCCGGACACATAGCCTGCGACGGGGCCAGCCGGAGCGAGATTGTCGTTCCCATTCTTACACCCGACACGAAAAAAGTCGTGGCTATTATCGACGTCGACTGTGCCGTGGTCAACGGTTTCGATGAGACGGACAGGAAATATCTGGAACAGCTGGCGGAGCTGATTGGAAAGAGCTGTGACTGGCCTTAGCACACATACCATACAGAGACACAACGACCTTTTCTTAATATCCAACGTTGACCCATGTGTTACTCCATCATCATAATCACCACCCAGTATGAGGAGACAAGGATGATGATGATAATGATGATGATGCCTTCGACGAGACTGGTCAAAAATAGGTTGGAACTGCTAGCTGATCTGCTGGCTAAGAGCTCTCACTGGCTTTAAGAAGTTGTCAAGTACTTCATAACCTTGATTCAGCCAACTGCATGTACGGCATCCAGTCTCCAACTGTTGAAACAAAAAATCCATTAATGATATCTCAGCATTTCCAATATGCTGTGTACCCACTTGTGAACCCAAGTAAGTCCTTCTCTCCTAATTATCGTTACCCTATACTACACACGCAAAAAGGGCACGAAACGAAACAGATATCGTTATAACCATGCGCTTACCATGCGCCCCGAATGTAAATATGTGCAGATAAGATACAACTCTTTTAGTACATCTCAACCCCCAGACTCAGATCCACACCTCTCACAACAGCATAGTCCCAGTGAGAGTCAAGACAAAGACCAAGCCAGTGATGATAAGCGGTGCCTTCTCAATCGGGCCCATCTTGGTGACACCGGCCGCGTTCTTGCTGCTCGACGGGGCAGCAGTGGAAGTTCCGGATCCCGGGCTCGCGTCGCCAGTGCTAGTGCCACCCGCGTTCTGAGATCCGTCGCCCTTCAGACCGGGGCCAGTGCCGGCGCCAGCAGTCATGAACTGTCACATGGTTAGCATCACATTGATTTTGCCAAGAATGCCAAGTTCGCCCAGAATACTTACAGCCTTGGCTCCGTCGGGAATGGCGGGGAGCAGGGTGCTGTCAACAAGCCAGTTGGCATCCTTGGTAGGGCACGCCGCCGAGTTGGTCGTCGAAGTGAAGCCGCCATTTCCAGTGGGCGCGGGGTAGGCAGACATGGCGCTCGCAAACTTGGTAAAACCGGCCTCCTCCTGCACGGTAGAGGCCTGGGGGCTCGGGATCTTGACAATACCAAAGTTGTTGGCCTCCAGAGCATACTCATACATCAGACCACCAGAGTAGACGCCCGTCATCTCGCTGCTCATCAAGGCCTGCACCTCGCCAAAGTCCCGGCCGTTTGTTATGCAGCCGTACTCGGACAGGAAGATGGGAATACCGTAGCCAGTAAAGCTCTTAACCTTCTGATCCCAGCCGGACTGGACAAAGTTGGTGTTGCACCACGAGTAGTCGTTCTGAGTCTGTCAGCCCCGAATAAAAGCAAGGAACGACGGGAGGACTTACGAAAGCAAAGAAGTCGCTCCTCTCATCGTCAGTGCCGCAGTTCATGTACGACGCGAGCTGTATGCGGTTCTGCGAGACGTCCGCAGCCGAGTAGCCCACCGGCACCTTTCGGTATCCGCGGTTGCCGATGTACTGGCGCATGTCACGGGTCGTGGCCTTGACGTATCTGGCAGAGAGTGTGCTGGTCACGTTGTCGTTGATGACCTCGTTGCCCGAAAAGAAGGCCATCGTGTTAGGGTACTTGATGAACTCGTCAATCGTCGCAAACACGCTCTGCAGGTAGGCCGTGTTGTACGATGCCGCGGGTTCGAACCGGTTGATCGAGTAGAGCGGGTTGTTGGCATCGATAATGACATAGATACCAGCATCGGCGAGCGCGTTCATGCAGGTATCGTGGTTGGCCGAGTTGTCCGTGATGTACACACGGATGGTGTTGACGCCGAGCTTCTTGAACTCTGCAATGTCTCGCTGGCAGATCGTGCTGTCGGCTAGAGGGTCGGCCATGGCGGACGAGCCACCCGGCTGGTAGTCGATTCCGCGCACATAGAATCGCGTGCTTCCTGTCCAGAAAGCTGTTCGAGATTGTATCAGTTCCGGCTACTTGCGTTTCCAGTCTTGGTGTCTTTGAGGCATACCATTGCCAGAAGCAGTGACTGTCGGGAGGGTTGCCCGCTTGTGTGGCTGTTCGGGATCTGTCGGTGTTGGTGTAGCTGTCACAAGACTACTGCTGATAGCCGCCAGGGCGGATGCAAACGCGAACGACTTCATCTTTCCTGATCCCGTCGTAATGCGTGTCGTTTTGCGTTAGATACCAACCAAAAAGCTGGATAAGACTTCAATTCCTAAAAAGAAAAGCAGTCCAAAAAATCGTGGGTTTCTGAGCGAGCGTCGGGAGTAAAAAGATTACAATTGAAGTAAACAGCCAACAAGAAAAACGAGTGACGTTGGCAGGGCGAAGAGTCAATAACAAACAATTGGAGTCCAAGAATGGTTGGCGGAGGAAAGAGTGTCAGAAGTAATGGAGAACGAACGATGGAAGAAAGTGCGACGGCGTCCGTCTTAATGCATGATTGAAGTAAAGAATCAAGGCAAGTACGGACGGGAAGACGGTAGCGGTAAACTTGCTCCTCGACGGAGTGGTGGTGCTAATGATTAACCTATGATGGGGAAGGAGGGGTGTGTGAAGCGAAGCACACAAGCATTTACTCGGCGATACTTCCATCTCCATACCAAGTATCACTGGGGGACAGGTAGCTTACTCCCTGGCTCTTGCATGCTTTTGCAAGGCACGCCCTCTCTCTTCGGTAAAGAGGTGACATCCAATTCAACACCAACACGAGTGGCGTGTGCTATGAAAAGAATACCGATGCAGTTTCATTGGGCCAGCCATCGAATCTCAGGGGCCTTGTGTCCGTTCATTCGTGCTGGGTCATTCTTTCGGTTTTTTGAAGGGTCGAACACTGCCACAATCTGTGACAATCAGTGGGTGTGCAAGTGGAAATCGTCCGTTTCACGAGCAAGATGTAGACGCCGATCGGGCATGGTTCATTAGGATAGCGTCTGGCGGCGGCTCTGATGATCTGGACTGTCGCCGCTGTTTTGCTCCCTAAACTCCCGTCGGTGACAAGTGGTGTGGATTTGCTCGTGTTTCATGGTGGAGAAAAGTTGACATTTCAGAATAACGATCAAAGGGGATGCTGTGGTTCTTCATCTTAATAAACCGGTTTTGCAATTGATTTCCCATGTTTATACCTCATGCAGTATTTTACACGTAAGAGACTTGGTATTTGCTCTGTTGTCTCCCTTCCGTTGAATGTTAGAGATTGTCACGTCATCGCCAAGTTTGCCAATGGCGCTTTCCCCAGGCTTGTCCGGTCTTGTCGGTCTTGTCAGTCTTGATAAACGATAACAAAAAAGCTTGAGGTTGCCGTTTTGCGGTGTGTTTGCTCGAGCGCGATGGAGTTGCAAGGGCTGCGACAGGCCATACTGCAGGACCAGGGCAAGATCGGCGGACCAGTTCAAGGACAGGCCACCGGGACTGGCGCCCGTTCGGCAACCTTTCGAATGAAGCTAGTGTCGGCCGCGAAAGTTTAAGCATCTTTCGGTTCCTTCGGCCTCCACTTTTGTAGAACGTCGCACAGCACCACAATTGCATGTTAACGACAGTTGAACGTCAAATTGAATGCAAAGAATGCTGTAAATGCTACGAACCAAGCCGCAATTTTCCAATTCGTTAATCCTAAAGCGCCGCCGAGAGTAACTGGATAGCTCCGGAACTATCTAAAACATCTCGAAAGCTGTAGTGCACAGTGTGCACTGTCTAAAGTCTCTGCAAGCTGAAACAGGAATACTAAACAACCTGTAAGTAACTCGCAGGCACACTCTTGGTGACACCGCCCTTTTCGACCTCTGCCCATCCATCCCCTTGGTCTTCCTTGATGAGCACGAAGCGCTCGCCCTCAACCATGCTGTGTTCGACATCGCTCTGCGCGTTATACTCGTACAACGCCTCGACGTATTTAAGTTTCTTGGCTCCTCGCCTGGGGGCAACCGCTGGACCCTTCTTTTTCGGAGCTGCTCCTGTTGAGGTGGTATTGACTGAAGATCCACTATTCGAGTATATGGATGCCGGCCTACCTGATTGCCCGGTATGCTGCGGTGCTATTGCCGCGGGGGCAGAGGGTGGCAGGACTTCGACGTAAGATGCAGGCACGAGTCCCTCTTTGTAGCCTGCCCTGACTTTTATCCACCCCGTGCCACCTACAATTAGAGAGCATGCGTTAGTATGTGTCAATGACATGACCAAGCCGATGG
The DNA here is from genome assembly GCA_033297225.1 of Diplogelasinospora grovesii. Taxonomy (NCBI): domain Eukaryota; kingdom Fungi; phylum Ascomycota; class Sordariomycetes; order Sordariales; family Diplogelasinosporaceae; genus Diplogelasinospora; species Diplogelasinospora grovesii. The sequence goes on from MU853753.1 coordinate 761,994, forward strand.
AGAGACATACTATCGGGTTCTAGAATGACCAGCTCTCGCCCTTCAGGAACAGAAAGCTCTCCGTCACCTCCTGCGTCGAAGGTGAACAGCATCTTCCCTTTCTGCTCCGAAGGCGAACCGTTCGTCGGGGCTGGCGGCGTACTACCAGGCAACTCACTAATATACGCGGCAGGCGGCGGCGCGATGACTCTGTTCTTCCTAAGCGCAGTCGGCCCACCGATAGTGCTGGCCCTCCTATCTGGTGCTGGCTGTTCAGGGGGTGTCTCGTCCGCAGGGGATAGCGGTCCAGATATCGACCGTTGTGCGCTGGCTGCGTAGCCCGAGCTCAGCGTCGAGTTCATCGTATTGGACCGACTCAGAGTCGGCAGCTCTGCGACGTGGTCTGGTGTCCCTGAAGGTTTAAGCAGGGAATTCGCAGCCTCTTGGCGTTCTTGCTTCAGTTTCTTGCGCTCCTCCTTGGACTGTTCCCCGGGACATTCGGCGGGGACTTTCATCTCGCACTTGCTGTGGCATGTATAGCCGCAGTCTCGGCAGTCGAACCCTTTCGCGGATAACCCCCATATTCTTTCACCGCAGAGGTCGCAGTTTGTCGGGATCTTGAATGTTTGGGACTTGAAGTTGTGGTTTTTCGCTCCTAGCGTCACGTCTCCCACGGCCGAGGTAATAGTTGACGTCTCGACCTCGGCCGTCAAGCGTTTCCTGTCTACCTGATGTAGGTCTTCTTGCATTGCGAAGATCTGTGCCACTACCATAACCTCATCGCGCTTTTCTATCCCTTCGCGGGTCTTCTCCTTGACGCGTTTCATGGCCTCCACCTCCCGGCGCTTCTTGTCCACTTCGCGCCGCAGCTCCCCGAGTTGGCTTTTGGACTTGTTGAGAACGTTGCGCAGATAGACCTTGGCGGGCTCGTCAACCACCATCGAGTCGTCGTCGTGCCATACCGGGCTGGGCTCGAAGACCTTGTCAGCGGGTTCGTTGAAGGCACCCATATTGTGCGTTATGTACATCATCGAGTCGAGGTGAGGCTGGTTCCGGGTGATTTCCTGAGACAGGTGGCCGATGTGGCCGGAACTCGACCGGAGCATGCCGGCCTCGAGCTCGGCAGCCAGAGACCAGAGTCCGTTTAGCTTGAGCGTCCGGAATTCGGAGAGGTCCTGGAGACTATCCATGAGCTCGGGTACGTATTCGTGGTAGTACTTTTCCTTCTGCTTGTTCGTGACGTTGATAGTAATGAGGTACGAGTTCTTGACGTTGTTCATGTCGAGGGTTTGCTGCTGGTAAGCGCTCTGTGCCTTGGCCTTGTCGAATGAGGATTCCGTCTTCTTGCGCTTGCTCTCTACCTCCTGGCATGCCGAGTCGTATTTGGCCTTCATCTTCCGTAACTCCGCGTATGAGGAGTCCCTTTCCTTCTCAAGCTTGTCGGCGTATTCGACATGTCGTTTCCGCAGCTCCTCGAACCTCGTTGCTATTTGTTTAAGCGGCTCTGCCACTTGGGTTACCAGGTCGTTACCGTAGCGCTCGTGTTCGTCGGCTCGTGCCTCTAGCGTTGTGAGCTGTGTCGTCCAGGTCGTAAGGGAAGCACTGCGGAAAACGAAAGTGTCAGCAGCGGCTGCGAACCGAAACCCGGAGAAGCCGGCGGCCCTACCTTTCCAGAGAACCCGGAGTCATTGTCGGCGTGTCACCAACACTCAAGCTTGCCGACTTCTTGCTTTTCTTCTCAAAATATTTCTTCGCCAAGGCATTGAGTTTGGCGCTGTACTCTTTCTCGATTGCGCTTCGCTCTCGGTAGAAGGACTGTATGTCGTCGAGCCACGCAATGCCGTTGCCGACCCATGTGCTCGCTGGCTTAAATCCATCCTATAGAGTAGCGTGCGGTTAGTTGGTGCCCACGAATCGCGTGAGTCTGGGCAAGCTGAGTCGGTCGGCCATACCTTGAGCTCGCTGCCGAAGGTCGGCATAGAATCCACCTCAGCCATGTTTGCCGTGTTCTACCAAAGAACTCAAGATTTCCTTCGCATAACCATGCAGAATAGCGGGAGGGCGGTAAACATGCAGAAAGGCTATTCGTAGAACAACTCGTAGGAAATGCGCCGTAAATTTCACTGAATATCTCTGCTCGCATGTACTGAGCAGAGGATTAGACCGAGTTGGCGAGGAGGTGCAAGTAACCCCTCCAATCGACTCCGCCCAAGGTGAGAGGTGGCTAGATGTACCCCAGTTTGTAGCTCCTCCAGAGTGGACGTTCAACTTGATTGCATGAACAGCTGGAGCATCTACCCAACCGTTAACGAATCCGTAGTTACAACACTTTTAGCAAGTAACGCAACAGGTAAACTTCGGCTTCAGGGACATAGATCTTGACAATGAGCACTGGTATAAGTTCAATCCTCGAAATCGAAGAATTACTAGGCTGCGTGGAATGCACGGCGGGAAGGCTGATGTTGGGGTAGTGACGCCAAGTCAACTAAAAGAAGGGGTTATCTGTGGACATGTGGGCTGACAGGTAAATCGATGGGGATTTGGATAGTGATATCGCTTAATTTCTAACTGTTTCCTAACAGGTTGAAGAACCGCTACTTCCAGTGTGGGGCGACACCGTTCGAACTTCAAGCCTCCTAAATGAGGCAGAAAAATGACCCCGCCAAACCGAGCCCGCGAAATCCTCAGTGCAGTCAGCCCCACCACAAAGCGGTGGTTGCTTTGATCGTAGTGAACCTGGAAGAACTACTCTTTGTGAAGGCAACACAAAGCCCCTTTACGAGACAAAAACGCGTCTCTCTGCTTTGTTTATTTAACCAGTCGAGCTACAGGTTAGTTGTCCCTCCGAATCCCTTGACAATCTTCTGTCCTACAATCTCTTGTGGCTTTGGGAAGCGACCTGCATCAAGTTCGTCCCTTCCGCATTGGAGAACTGCCTCATAAAATACAGGCACCGACCGCCTTGCTAATTCATTGCCTCTTTTCTGCCTCTGCGCGCAGCTGTTGACTTTCGCATCGCATCATTTAGGCCTGGCGCCAAATCGAACATCTCAGCCTCAACGTCGATTAGCTTCCTTCCAACCATTCACATCTGAAGATGGCGGACCTAGCCAGTCGCATCACAAAACCCGAGGACGCTGCTCCCGCGGCCGCCGGCGACAGCAGCGCCCCTGAGGCGCAAATTGAAGGAGCCAATGACGGCGGCAACGGCGGGCTTTTCGAGTCGGCGTACGATGTCGAGGTCAAGTTGAGCGATCTACAAAATGACACAGAAAGTCCGCTCTACTCGGTCTCGTCGTTCGATCAGCTCGGTCTCCCTAAGCCGATCAACGACGGCCTTCTCGCCATGAACTTCAAGAAACCTTCCAAGATCCAGGAGAGAGCACTCCCTCTCATGCTCGGCAACCCGCCGCGCAACATGATCGCACAATCGCAGTCCGGAACCGGAAAGACTGCTGCCTTCGTCCTCACGGTGCTCTCACGTATTGATCTCTCCAAGCCAACGCAACCCCAGGCGCTTCTTCTGGCGCCCAGCAGAGAGTTGGCTCGCCAGATCCAAACTGTCGTCCAGACGATAGGACAATTCTGCGAGAACCTCATCGTCGAAGCTGCCATCCCCGGCAACATCTCGCGCGAGACTGGCGTCAAGGCTAGTGTGGTCGTTGGAACCCCGGGAACCGTCATCGATCTCATCCGACGTCGTCAGTTCGATGTATCACAGCTTAAGGTTCTGGTTATCGATGAGGCCGACAACATGCTTGACCAGCAAGGTCTTGGAGAGCAATGCGTGCGTGTCAAGGGGTAAGACCGCGAAAACGACCTCTTCATCCGAAAGGCGACCGCTAATGATCCGCAGCCTGCTCCCGAAAGACATCCAAATTCTTCTCTTCTCTGCAACATTCCCTGACAAGGTTATGACTTACGCTGAACGTTATGCGCCGAAGGCGAACCAAATGAAACTTCGTCAGCAGGACCTTACAGTCAAGGGTATCTCTCAAATGTACATGGATTGCCCCAACGAGAAGGCAAAGTACGACGTTCTGTGCAAGCTGTACGGTCTGATGACCATCGGATCTTCAGTCATCTTTGTCAGGGTATGCTTACGTTGAGATGTCTCATCCCCTTTCCTGCCCCTCACGTACTGACATGAGGTTAGACCCGAGAGAGCGCAAACGAGATCCAACGGAGAATGGAAGCCGACGGACACAAGGTTTCAGTTCTTCACGGTGCTTACGAGGGCGTAAACCGTGATGCACTTCTCGATGACTTCCGTTCCGGACGGTCCAAGGTGCTCATCACCACCAACGTGTTGGCCCGTGGTATCGATGTGTCTAGCGTGTCCATGGTCATCAACTACGATATCCCGATGAAGGGTATGGGAGACAAGGAGCCCGATGCGGAGACCTATCTCCACCGTATTGGCCGCACTGGTCGCTTCGGCCGTGTTGGTGTCAGTATCAGCTTCGTCTACGATCGCAAGAGCTTCAGCGCCTTGTCCGAGATTGCCAACGTATACGACATCGACCTGATTCAATTGAGCCCGGACGACTGGGACCTTACGGAGAAGAAGGTGCAAGACGTGATCAAGTCGAGTCGGGCTGCGCCCGACTATGCTCCGAGTACTGCCACTAAGGCTTGATCAAACTGGGAGTATGTTAAGGATTATTTTGGAGGATTTCCCACGACATGATGTCATGTTATATTGAGTCATGAGGATTTCTTGTCGCGGATTTCGGTCGCCCATATGGAAGGCCATGGCATGCAGCTGGGAGGATTTGCAGTTGAGCGGAGGTGTGTTTGCAAGCGGAAAGAAGCAGCGTCAAAGAATGAAGCACGATGATGATGATTAATTTATACTATGTCTATGTAGCTGGCAATGGAGGGGCAAAAGCGAAGACCCAGATAGATACCACCGAAAAGGCGAAAAGCCACGCATTTAACTCTTAACACCACATTCTTTTTCCAAAACGAATCCACTGAGGGTCATTCCTTTGGCGCCGGGACGAGACCTGATTTTTATTTATCTGTCTCTCCGCGGGGTATCACAAATCCTCGAGGTGCATGGCGCGTTTGACATGGCGTTTCCGCAGGAACCCCTTGGGCGGTTAACGGGAGTGTGCCAGGCGCTTGCTGAGTGGCTCTACTACTGCAGGTACGCCGCACGCGTTTACTCCTGACCGCGACCGACCGACGCGATCGACACTCACACCTGTCGGTCGGTCGGTCGGAGGCTCGGACGGAGCGTCGATATGCCTCACGTGGCTTGCATTTGGGATCGCTGTTGAGGCGGCAGAGAGAGCTGGCGACAAAAGGTGCAGGCGTCGGCTCAGCTCTCCACCAACACTCGAAGAATGCCGACACGAAATGAAGGCTGCCAGATAGCCGACCTGAGAGGCTGGCTTTCTTTCGGACTGTGCCTGCCTGCGCTTTCGTGAATTTCAATGCCCCCGCAAAGTTGGGGGCCCAGTTTGTCTGTTAATTAATACCCGCTTCCGTGGGTGGGCGGATGATGATGATGCGAGAGAGACGATTCGCGAATGGCTCTCTCACTCAAATGACTGTCACAGGTAACGTGACAAGCAACCCAGGCCTAACCAGATTATTACTGTGTAGTGAATTTGAGCACAGAACCATACAAATCAACCCGTGACACCCGTGTAACCTCTCCTCGGCCTCTGCGGCACAGTAACACAGCACACATCAAATCGTCAACGGCGAGCGGTAAAGTAACACAGTCTGTGTCTGGTCGCGTGTTTAGAAGCCCCCGGAATGACTCAAGATGGCCGGCCCCGACCAGGACAAACAACACAACACAGCAAAATGTATATAATTATTCGAAGAACGGGCCGAGAAATATGTAGCCCGAGAGTCAGCCGACATATGCTGTTGTTGGCAGCAGCAATATGTATGTACCTCAGCCACAAGTGAATGAGGAAAACTCATGCTCACAATGTTACAGTGCTTGGAGGTAAGTACATACATACATACATACACGTGATGAAGCAGTCAGTACATTACATACTTTAGTGGGCTGTGTAAGGTGGAAGCTGTATGGTCCGTTCTTTTACTGGGTATGTAAGCCGGGCTACATACCTGCCAGCGGCCCAGCGAATCCGGATGCCCCAAATATAGGCGCCGGTGCAGCAAGCGCGCACCCGCGCGACCATTCACAGCCATTCATTTGCATAGTGGTGGGCGCTGTTCCTGCATGCTGCCCTCTGCAATGCTCTGCGACTGCACCCAAATGGAAGAAGAGGTGAACCCCCCCCTCCCTCCGCTTGTGCTCTCCACTGCCCATTTGCGTCCAGTGCCATTGGAAAACTTGATTCCCGACGCGCAGGCACGGCAAAGGTACATACATACACAGTAAAAGGTATGGTTAAGGGAACCGCCCAGCCACGCTCAGAACAGAAGTTCTTTACATTTTCCTGCAGTCTGACCAATCGTAGCTTTTCCCTGGTAGTCCCAGATCTCACGCGCCCAGCTAACCGCAACTTTGCTGCAAGCCCGCCTGCATCGCACAATCGTTGTCCATCTTGCCGCTGTCTTGCAGACTGCAGTAAACTTGGCCAGCCGAGTGGCCGATGGGGCATTCTTCTTTTTGCGTCATTGCAGCAGCACCAATGTATCATTAAGCGCACGCGCTGTGGCTCTCAACGATTCACGATGGGCGGATCCAGAGGCACCTTTGCTGTGCGTATGGCAGGGCACCTTGAATTAGGTAGTTGTCCAGCAAAATGGAGAGCTTAGCCTCGTGTTCTTCTTCTGCTTGTCTTTCTGTTTTTGTAATCTTCCGTCTCAACTTTCCATGTTCTTTCTTCAAATCCTCTTCTTCTCTTATTGTTCTTTTCCATTTCTTTCTGCTTTGGTCTTCCTTTTTGGTCACTTGTCATTTCGGGTCCCCCTCTCTCTCTCGTTTCAAACGTTTCCAAGTTCTTGGGTCTCCCGTCTGTCTGTACTACTACTATATTACTACGAACTCCGTCTCTTACATGTCTTGATACCTCCCCCTCCCTACATATTTGTCAAACGATACCCAATAATTTGCAATAGACCGGAGAGGAAGGATATAGTGAGAGAGATGCTGGCCATCTCTTCACTTTAATGATCAGGTATCCCCAATAGGTATGTCCTATCTCATATATGTATTATCGTATTCCAGCCGCTGGACCCCGGGCAGTGGCTTTCATTAGTGTGATTAGCTCCCATCCCGCCAACTCACGTTGGTGACCACAACACCAACAGGTTCATGGCCGAGGAGGAACAAGAGGACACCTGTGATGGATTTGAAGGCGTGATCAGTGACTAACTCGTTGGTCACATTCAGATGCCGTTGCTCCATATAATGGCATACAGGTCAATATGGACGACACTCCTGCTTCTATCAACGGCAGCCAACGCCGCAACAACAACAGCCTCAGCACCGAGCACGATATCTTCAGAGGTCCTCAACTTCGTCCCGACGTGTGCACAGCAATGCTTCCAGTCCTTTATCCAACGCAACTTCGACAGCGCGCTATGCGGCGATAGTCCGTCATTAGCTTGTCTATGCACGCACACGGGGAGTTCGGGGTACACCGTCGGCGAAGGAGGTCTATCGTGCATAGGCGCCGAGGCCAATTTCGGGGGCTGCCAAAGATCCGATGCCAGCAGTAAGGCTCCTCCCACCTGAGTTGGCGATAGACAGTCATGGCATCTACTAATTCCAGCTTTTAGACGTGACGTTGAACACGGCTTACAACATGTGTGTTGGGTTCGCGAATGCTGCGGCAGAAACACACTCTACTATCGTGGCTACCTTGGTACTGCCGCCTTCCGGGACGACAGGTCCGTTGGTGGTGCCTACAGCCACCTCGACGACAACACCCACCAGCACAGCATTCAGCATGACGATAACGCCCTCGGCGTCGGCGACATCTACTGCGTCTGCCAGTCAACAGTCAGGGAGCCAGACTACTACTAATCAGAGGCCACAGCTCAATGGTGCGCAGATAGCGGGGATCACGCTCGGGTGTGCCGCCGTCCTCCTCCTCGGGATCCTTCTCGTCATGCTGGCAAGATGGGTCCGGAATAGGCGGTTCGGTGGGGATCCGGAATCAGGATTCAGCAAGATGCCCAAGTCAAGAGACTCGTGGAGTTTTGGCGGAAAGAAGAGCAACAACAACAGCCCGCACATGCTTCAGATCTCCAACCCTATTCCCAAGGAACCTGTGGAGATGGATTTCGCGAGGCCGGGGGACAATACCATGATGCCGATGGGATATCCTGAAAGCGTCGGTCTTGCTGTCTCTGGTGGTCCAGTGCCGGTGCCGGTACCCGGGCAAACAGCAACAGCAACAGCAGTCGGCCTTCCCGGGGGAGGACCGCCAACGATGATTGTCACCCCGCCATCAAGATCGCAAACCATGGAGACAGAGCAGCAGGGGAACAGCCCGCCAAGGCCAGCACTGACTCTAGCTATTCCCAACCCTTCGCAATCCATCGAACCGCCCCTCCAGACCGGCCGAACATTAGGTGGCAGGGACAGCATCGTGACCGAGTTCGCAGAGGACGGAGACGATTACGAGATTAGGAGCGGCGCGCCTAATGGTGGTGGCATCTGGCGCCCGCCGCCGACCGACCCGCAGTCAGCGACAGCCCTTTACTTTGCCGATAAGGGAGGCAATTGGGTGCTTCGCAATTCTTCGGTCGCACAGAAGCCTGTTGAAAAGAAACAACAGAAGCAGAAACCTGTCGTCGTCGAAGAGCTGCCGAGTCCTGAATCGCAGACAAAAGCCGAGCGAGCTGCGTCCGAGTATGGTGGTTATATGACTGATGCTTCTTCAGTCCGGGTGGCTCCTCTCCGGGTGCCGGGGAAACAGACCGCGCAGCAGCAGGCCAAATTGGGATCCCCGATCATCTTCAGAGACGAGCAACTACGAAGGACACGGGATCGAGACGACAGGGCGAGCAGCATGTATTCCACCGTCAGCGGACCACTCTCCATTGCCCCTGGGCCAGACAACCCGCTACGTACACCTGATCCTACACCCCCATCCAGTCAAAAACGACAGGAGAAGCAGAAGCAGCCTCCGCCGCCGGATACATACTTTGCCATGCTGCGAGAGAAGCGCGAGCGGGAACGTGAGCGTGAAGATCGGGGGTACGCTGGTGGTGGTGGTGTTGGTGTTGCTGGTCCCAGCCAGGTCAAGAGGAGCAGCAGACGCAAATCCCGTCGAGCCAGCCGACAGCAGCAGTCCCGACGCAGCAAGCGATGGTCTCAGGATTCTGCCACTACTATCGAATCCGCCGGGGGAGTGGGAGCAGGTGATGCGGGCGACGAGACGCCGTTCGAGGAAGATGATTGCGAAGACGAGGACATCATTGAGGATGAGCCTCAGGAGGACCTGTCTCCGGTGTTCGAATCTCCGCGGACACCGCCCAAACCCGGCCAATTCAAACAACCACTCTCCCCAACCGGTGGGGGGAACGGCGGCAAGTCGCCGGTGGAATACCCGCGGATCCACGCGCAACAGAACAACAACAAAATGGCTTATGGCCTCCCGTCGAACCCGTCCCCACGCTACCGACCGGAGAATGCGCTGCACCTGCAGCCTGCTCCGGGGATGAACAGCCCGCCATTGGCAGGCGGACCGGTCAAGAAGACCCGTACTACTACTACTACTGGTACACAACAGGCGGGACAGGTGGGACCGAGGAGGCTGTCAAGTGCACCCGCACTAAACCCAAATCCAAACCCGATGCGAAACCCCGGGCAGATCAAGACCGGGTCTCCAGAGTTCCGACAACAACCACCACCCCTTAACACAGCTGTATCTGCACCGCAGCTCCAACAACAGGGTCAGGGCCAGGGTGTGCAGCAACAGCGTTATTGGGAGCAACAACCCTCCACTGCACAGCAGCAAGCCAAACGGACCTCCCAACGTCAATCCCAGCGGCACTTGGAGCAGCAGTACTGGAACGAGCCAGCCCACCACGAACAACGAGAGCGCTACTCCCGGCAACAGCTCTCTCCAACGCCCGAACAGCAGCATCATCAGCGTAGGCTGTCGCAGCAGATCCAACAACGACAGGACGCACAGGCGCAGATGCAGTTACAACAACACCACAGACGTACCTCACAACAACAACAGCAGGCCCAGCACATTGCGAACCAGACAGCTGGGCAGAGCTCACTGTTGGCGAAGCGCGTGGGAACCGATCGTGCAGCGGCGCTTTCGCTGGCTGGGAAGCAGGTGCCACTCAAGAAGAACAAGACGGGGTGGTCTAGGGAACAGATGCAGCAGCAGCAGCAGCAGGGTGGTGGGGGGCCCGGGCTGCTCGTGGACGGCGAAAAGATTCCCGTGCCGATCACGCCCGGGTGGGTGCCGACACTGACGCCGACCAGACGGGGGGAGGACCTGTTTTTGAACGTCCAATAAGGAGTAAACTAACCCCTTACAACAACCACACACACCACATTTCCATGACGGACGCACGCACAATATTTTTCCTTTGCTTTACATTGTATCATCAAAAATTTGGGGTCAGGTCATATTTATATTTATAGGGGGTGGGGGGTCCGGAGTCTAATTAATTAGGGGTGTGGTTTGGTGGTTGTCGCGCTATCGACATGACATTGAGACACAGACGAACATATGCTTTTCTTTTTTTTTTTTTTTTCTTTTATTTCCTTTGGTCATGGAATGCCAACCAAAAATTGGATGGACAGAGGGAGAGGGAGAGGAAGGAAGGAAGGATACATCCATACAACCGGCGTTGGGGCGGTATACCACACTACACTACAACTGCATTTTATAAACAGACACTGTGTATACTAAACGGGAGAAAGGCTATTCCTGCAGACAGCAGAATTAGGTAGCTATCATTTTTTTAATCATGACAAATTCATTCATTCATTCAGACAGACAGACAGACAGACAGACAGACAGAATGCATTGAGCCATTTGGCATTTCCATCTTCAGTTCTTCTGCGCTGTTCTTCTTCATCCCTGTTTGTCCTTCCAGATCATATGGAATGTTCTGAGAACCTGCCGTAGCTACGTTGCGAATATTCATTCTTCCCCCCCCAGCCCCAGCCCAGTCAGTCTGAACATGGGCAACTTGATCGCTTTGCCGCTGTGATGTGATTACGCTAATGCTATTCCAACGCCTCCCCCCCCCCCTTTTTCCAACGCCCGTACCTTGCGCAAAAGGATGGTACACCGTATAACACCCAAAACCCACCAAAAACCAAAGGTATTGTAACGAGGATGTGATGGTGTGTTCAGTCAGAGTCAGCAAGCGGCTCCTCAGGCCGATACGTCTCTTTTAGCCTCTTTTTTTATTTTATCTCATATCAGCACAGCACAGCACACGTAACACTGACAAAGGTAGGTGGGGGTTGGCCTACCTCTTCAAGCTTCTGCTTGAGCAAAAACACCATGTTCTCCTTGATGACGAGGTGCTGCTCGTCCAGGTCCTCAATGATGAAGTCGTTGTTCTTGCTGTCGAGATGCACGATGATGGACTTGATGGCGGGCTCGCACTCGATCAGGACGCCTATCGCACACACACCCGCACACACATTAGCTTTCCCCCTTCCCTTCCCAACACAAAACGATGACATTTTTACTTGGGAATTACCTCTGATTGCCCTCGGCATTTTGACGCGCTTTTTAAACGGGGGGAGGATTAAAGGGATTTGCTTGTTCGGTATTGATAAACGCAGGTGCAGGTGCTGCAGATTATTAACATGGGGGCGGCTTTGTGGTGAATAGAATAGAATAGAGATAGATGATGTGGGTTCGGAGGTTTGGGAAGTTGTGAATTTGGACCGATGCGATGCAAGGAAGCGCCAAAACAGGGCGAATTGAGTTGGCGGGTCTACGGTACATACATACATACCTAGCTGCAGATCGCGCTAAATCAGACAGACCCCCCCGCTTCCTTGCCTTCCCTCCGCCACTGTGCTTTTGTGCATCTGATGTCAAGCACTCACACACTCCCACTAAAATTGATATCTTATTACAGGTTGATACGGAGTGCGTTCCGCTCTGCACTCAAACATTTAACTTTGGGACAGTCTGCCAGAACATGGAGGAACTTGACAAACTAAATCTAAGCTCCGCGTCGTAAAATTGATAACCGCCAAAAAAAAACCCCCCAAAAAGCCCTAAACCTCAGCATTCGTTGCGGAATTGTTATGTGAATGTATGTATGTCTATTGGGCAAGTGATGCTGACTTTTAGTGATTACTTTCTAAAGTGGTATCCGCATGTAATTCTAACGCAAAGAAAGTTAAAAAAAAACCCGTTATCCAAAACGAACCGTTTCAATTACTTACCCAAAACACACCCACCCCGCCCGACCCTCTCTCCCATCCCTCTCCCTTTTTGTGTGTGATTTAAGGAAACCCATGAGTTGTCCGTGTCCGCTCCTCCCCAAACTCCCATATGATAACAAAAAGCCGTCTCGTAACTGTTCTGCATGTACCATTGAGGCCCTTTGTTTTTAGAGATGTATAGATGTGCGTCGCGAGCGTCCATCTCCGCCTCTTGTCACACACCACGGGAGGAGCAAAAACAGCACAACCGCGCAGTATGTGCATTCCGATACGGGTGGTGGCTCAAGCTCAACGCGTGCTACCTTTGAGCATGCAACACCGCCGGGGCCGGCCTAGCAACTTCACCGCCACCACCACTGTTTTCTTCCCTTTCTCTTAAAGTCTGTCCAGACTCTATTGAAGAAGTACCTTCGTAAGGGTAAGGCGGCGGTGACGGACTCCTTATTTGCCTCGTTGGTATTGGTATTATCGTCCGCGTTTCTGTTGTTGTCGTCCTCGTTATCCCATCACTGCCATCACTGTCGGTGACGACACTTTCCAACGGCACCACGACCACCACCGCCGCTTCTGCTTGTGCTGCTCCTCCATCTCTGCTAGGCCCGCCCCTCTCCCCCTCCCCCTCCCCCTCTCCTCCTCCCATGTTCCCCTTCCTCACACCCCCATTACCCCCATTGGAGTCCGAGCCCGATTCCTCCCTGTTATTGTTGTTGTTGTTCGGATCATACGGCGGCGGCGCCTCGCCAAGCTCATTCAACCCCTCCTCCCGCTGCCTCCCCAGTCGGCCTGCAGTCGTTGTGCTTCCACCACCATTAAGCCAGGACGTGAACTGCGCGTACTCCCACCTCCTCCCGTTACTCCCGATATCCCTATGTGCACCACCAGGTCCAGCACGCCCACCACCATTCGCAGATTGCGTAATACCCCGCCCAGCCCCACGAACCCAAGCTTCCTCCAGATCCCGTTCCAACGTACTACCCCTATTCCCACCACCCGCCGTAGCCAAAGGTAATGCGGTGGTCGTGATGGTAGTCACGTCCCTCCTCATCCGTACCGAATTTCCTCCAGTGCTTGTCGTTGTCTGTGTAAGTGGGTATTGTGTATCCTTGTCCCGCTGTCGTCGTCGTCGTCGCCGTCGCCCGGGGCGGCGGGCATGGATACCGATCGCGAGCACCCCGAGAACAACGACAATGCCGACAGGTACCAAAATCCAGATCCATGGGTTCTGAGCACCACCGAACATTGGCATTGAGGCGGAGCCGCCGGTTGTTGTTGACATATTCCCTCGCTCACTTCCCTCACTTTTTTCTTTCTTTCAGGGTTTGTTTGTTTGTTTGTTTGTTTGTTGGGTGAAGCTGTTTCGTTTTGCAGTCGTAAGGTGGGGTGGGTAGAGAGAGAGAGGGTGAGGGTGAGGAGTTTGGTTCGGACACAGTTTTTGTTTCGCGGTTCGCGGTTACAAGTGCCAACAGCCCAGCTAGCTAGGCGCTCACATGTCGTTGGTTTGCCGCCCCGCTTCTGGGTCAGAGTCAGAGTCAGAGTTCAGGCCGTTGATCCGGATCTGCGTTAATTATGTTTGGAAGCAAAAAAAAACGGTCGCGCGGTGGGCGGTTGGCCGTTGGGTTGGGACGGTGCGTAGGCAAGGGGAACCGGGGAACTGAGTAAGGGAGCGCAAAGCAATCTAGTCAGTCAGTCAGTCAGTCAGTCAGTTCATGACTGAAGGCGCGTACGTATATGGTTATTACTAAAGATAGTTACATACCTACACATAAGAACGAACATGTGAAATAGCGAACAAAAATTGGCGCTCTGAAAAAAGGAGGAAAAGACAGACGGTAAAAAAAAAAAAAGAGTGAAAACGAAACCAACAAAGATAATACACGTAAGAACGGTAATGTTACGAAAAATGTTGGCGCCGCGTTTGCGTGTTGTTGGGTTCCTGTCCATGCCCGTCCGTGTCTGTTTGTTATACCCCCTCAGTAACTAACGGCGGGCGCGGACGCAGGCGCGGGCGGCGGGTTAAGCTCCGAGCGTTCAATTGGCCAATTCTCGGCGCATTTCTTCCTTTGCGCTCATGCATGAATTGTGGAGAGCAGCTCTCCATCCCGTCCATCCCTTGATCCCTGCTCGCCAAAGTTGATGACAGGCACCGCAATACAGTCAGTTGAGTCGCGACACATCGTTTCACAAGTCCAAGATAACACATTCGTCATGTATATCTGTCAGTAGCAGTTTATTTTATAACGGTGTTTCTGGCTTTGAGTGTTGAAGTATTCGCGGGTGACCTCCATTGATTGAGGTTGTTTCGGGCGGGCTGTCAGCGCGAGCCACGGTTCCTGGCTGAAACGTAACCTTTACCACCATGTCACGTGCGACTACGACATGGGAGGGGACTCACAAGGAAGCGCGATCTGAAGATCCTGATCAGCAGCTGAAAAAGAAGCGCAATGCCTGTGATCGCGTTTAATTATCGGCGAGCTCGGATCTGAATCGTTTTATCTCTTCCTTTTTCTTTTTTCACTGTTGTTTCATGTCGCTGTTGTTTCAAACGGCAAGCGCCACATAATCTTTCAACACGAAAATGTAGCAGACAAGGGAGCCTTACTTTGCGCGAGTCGGACATTGAGAGGAAAATAAAGACTAACGATTGATAGTGCCCCGAACTATCCGTCACTATGCACCGCCGTTTCGTGTTCTAGGCAGTAAATACTGCCGACAGTACGGAGTAGTGTCAGGTAGTGCCAGTTCCGTAGCTTGAAGCTCGTTATTGCATCATAATGCAAAACTCTGGCCCCTATGGAGAGAATGACGAAAGCTGCACACGCACACGGATGTAAGTTCGCAGGTTCAAACTGACCTTGTTGTTGTCCAGTAATCTTCCATAGACAGCAATGTTGTCAATGACCTCTTCATTCTCGAGGTGGTTTGTTTTCCTTCTCCTCAATTTACCAACTACTACAACGTACAGGTATATCCCACTCAGACACTCATACTGCTGCTGTCTCTCTCTTCCATTCGTACCAATGCACTACTCTACATGACACCTCATCCTCCCGCGGGGAATATTCAGATGTCTGGTCTCCCCTTTTTTTTGCTTTGCTTCGACGACATCCCACATCCCAGGAGGCCAAAATCGAGGCTTCTGTCCAAGAAAACACCAAAACAATAAGAAAAGCGGCCGCCCAAACGAAAACGCCGGAAATGGGGGTTGACTAAAAACAATATGCTAATGGTTTGCCTGAAACTGAAAAAAGCGTAAAGGAAATAATCAGGCCCATCGCCTTGAACCATCTAATGCAGAAACAGAAAAACAACCAGGGACTAAAATACCCTACCCTTTTTTTTCTTCCAACTCTCTAAAACAACCGGCTGGTGAACATGCTAACTGACTGACCCTTAATGCCTTTCCCCGTGATATGGTAAATCCCACTCCATCACTTGAATCCGAAGAATCACGCTATTATTCTGTTTTAGAGTTCGCCTTTTTGTTGGCTTCCAACGCTTCTGCCAGTTCTTCCGCCAACTTGGCCGTCTTGACTTGCAGCATCCACGTCTCCAATCCCTTGCCGTCGTCCGTCGCAGTTGTAAGTTTGACATACTTGCCACCGCTAGGTTCCACCTTGTAATTGAATTGGGGAAGTACCGCCTTGTTCAAAGCAATATGCCCACGAGGCTCAGCCCGCAGCAACATTCGCACAGCGCCGGTTGTCTTGTGCTTGAGAATGCGGAGCGGGCCCACGCCCTGCACCTTCCATGGATTCTTTCCCCCTTTCTTGTCCTTCTCCTTCTCCGATTTTGAATCGTCGTCTGAGTCACCTCCGACCACCAGTTTAACCGCCTTTGCTCGCACTTCATGGACGACGACCTCGTCCTCCTCGCCCGGGCCACCTTCGGTGAGCGAGATCTGCTCTTGTGGTGCCTCCTCCCCATCAGCTTCTGTTTTCTGACCCTCTTCGGGTCCGGCTCCAGGCTCCGGGGTGCCTGTTGCTGGCGTCGTTGCCAAACTTGAGGCACCGCCAAAAGTGAAGGGTGAATCTAGCGAGACAGGCATGCATTAATGATGGGTTCGAGGCATGCGTTTAGGCCTGGCAATCTTGCGCGTCGCGATGGACTTACTTGTACCTGTGGAGTTCCCCCCTCCCGGAGCCAGAGTACTGCCAAAGATGGAGGTTGCCGGTAGAGGATTCTGGGAAAACATGGAGGTACCATTTGGTTGAGACGACGACACTCCACCAAAGCTGAACATGGACCCAGTTGTTGCAGCAGGAGTGCTGTTGCCTGACGCGCCACCGAAGCTGATAGTGGGTGCAGGAGTGGCGTTGCTGTTGCCAAATGCGAACGGAGTCGATGTGGACTGCGAGCCACTCTCATTGGTGCCGCCGCTACCAAAGTTGAATGATGAAGGAGCAGAGGTGGAACCGCCGAAAGAAAAGGGGTTGTTGATCTTGGAGGCATCAGAGCCTGCAGCGGAAAAGGTGAAGGATGAACCTGCACCTCCGAATAATGGTGCGGCAGCCGGAGCTACGGCCGGAGTTGTAGCTGGTTGAGAGGTCGTTGCAGGTAGCTGTGCAGAACCAAAGCTAAATATCGGAGCAGTAGACGCAGGTGTGCTCGTAGTGGCTGAGCTGCCGAAAATGTTTGTTGACTTTGTGGCGTCGGCTTGCGCCGGTGTGCTACCAAACAGGGGCTTAGTTTCTTGACTTGCGCTTGAGCTGCCAAACAGAGGTTTGGTTTCCTGGGTTGTGCTCGAGGTTGGTGTGCTCGTCGAACCGAAGGTAAATGAGGCTGAAGTGCTCGCGGCGGGCTTCGCAGCTTCGCCTGCCGGTGTAGACGAGCCAAAGCCAAAGAGAGAGGCGCCCGGCTTGGTGTCACTGCTGCCGAAAGCAGGCTTCTTTGCGGCAGGCTCATCGCCCTCAGCAGCGCGCTTAGGAGCAGGTGTAGACGAGGCGCCGAATGTGCTTCCGCCAAATAGGTTGTTGGTCGTCGGTTTGGCAGCAGTAGACGCAAAAAGGGAGCTGGCCGGAGCCGCTGGAGTCTGGCTCTCTGACGTCGTAGGCTTGCCGAACAAGCTACTTGCTGCTGGCTGCGATGCCTTTGGTGTTTCCGTCTGTTCCTGCTTGCCGAACAAAGTAGAGGACTGGAAGACTGAAGGCTTCGGGGCATCAGCTGCGGGGGCAGGCGTGGAAGCTGCAGGCTTGGCCGCGAACAATGATGAAAATGCCGCCGGCGCAGCAGTTGTCGAGTCTTTTGCCCCGTCTTTTGCCGCGTCTTTTGCCACATCCTTGGCTTCCTCCGTTTTCTTCGGTTGACCAAACACGGAGCTTGCAAAGAGCGGTGTACCAGTAGTGGGCGCCGCGGTGGTGGAGGAGCCAGAAGTGGAAGTGAACATAGAAAATGTGACGGGCTTGGACGCGTCAGTAGTCGGGGGGAGGAAATTAAGTGCGGATGAGGCTGCTGGTGCCTTGGGAGGCTCTTGAGACGGGGCAGCAGCTGCTTCCGCCTTCTTTGGCTCGGTTTCCGCTGCCTTAGGGGTCTCAGCGGGAGTGGCAGCGGGTGCTTCGGTCTTTTTCGCAGCACCAAAGCCAATCGCAGCGGGGGCAGGGAAGCCGGTCAAAGAGCTGCCAGTAGCACCGGTTGATGAGAACTTGATGGGTGTACTTGTGCTCCAGGTGTTATTGGTAGGGATAGGGGCTTGCTCTTTGGCAGGTGCAGGTGCAATTGCAGGGCTTGCTGGCCTGTCCTTGTCAAAGGATGTGGAGAACAGCGAGGCCTTGGTCTCCGGTTGCGCCGACAGTTGTCGTACAGGCTGACCGTCAGACCCTCTGGTAATGCGATCAAAGATGCTCCGGCTCGCTGTGCTTCCTGCATCTGAGGATGCGCTTGATCCGCCATTCGTCTTCTCCGTGGTCCCGAACAGTCCAAACTGCGGTGTTGAAACCCCAACGCTTGCTGCCAAACTAGGTTCCTTGCTCTGCCTGGCCCCCTGAGCATCGGACTCGATCTCCTCGCCCACCTCCGAACTAGTCTCATCTCCGCTCTCCGCATCAGCATCATCATTGCCGCTACCCTTGCTAGTGTCGGACAGATGACCAAAGGGGTTTACGGTAGTAGCAGGAGCCTTCGAGGCAGATTCGAAGATAGAGCGACTCTGAGTTCCATTAGACAACTTCGATCCGGTCGTGGAGCTAAAGAGGCTTGAGCTCTTGGGCGTTGTGCTGGATTGAGTGTTATTCGCAATGCTCTCGAACATAGATTTGGTAGCCGATGGTGTCTTCTGCGGTGTTGGGGCAGCAGACTTTGGCAACTTTGCCGGCTGATTCTCATCAGGCTCATCCATCAAGTCAGCCTTACGCTTGGTCTTGGTTGCAGGTACAGGAGTTGCCTCGGCGCGGGAACGCTTATTCATCAGGTTGGTGGAAGAAGCTGTCAGCGTGGTGTCGGCTGGCGTCAACTCCTCCTCGGCCTTCCGCTTCGATCCGCCGCCAACAGTCTTCTGGCTTGAAGCTGGCGTTGCCTCGTCCTCAGAATCAACAATGCCGTGTTTTTGCTTCCATTCCTTCTTGACGGTTTCTGATGCCCGAACGGTCTTGAACTCATAAAGCCCGTAGCGCAACATGATCAGACTCCGGCTCTTCTCGTATTCCTTTGCAAAGTTCAAGATGTTGATTTTCCAATCTCTCTTGGTGAAGACCTCATCGGCAGCATATTTCAGCCGCCGCAGATCAAGGATACAGAAGAACTGACGCCGCTGTTGCTCGTCAAAGTCGGGAGGGCAGTAATGCGCCAGGAACTCGTCCGCGTAAATCGACCCTGCTTTGTTGTGATTCTCAGGCATCTCCTTGGCCAATGCCTCGCCGGTGAGATGACGAGGTGGCGAAGGGATTCGCATCTGGAAAAGCTCAGTAGACATCGTCTGGGACAGACCGCGGCCATTAGCATCGGCGGTAGAGCCCCGAGACGTGCGCCCGGGAGTATTGGGAGGGAAGCTCTGCGTCGCTGTATTGGCTCGAACGCGAGGAGAAAAGGTCGGCAAGCCAGGTTTCTGATACAGCGCAGCAGAAGAGCGGAACAAGTTGCGAGGCGTCGTGGCGGCACCGGTAAAGTTGGTAGTTCGGGGGTTGTTCAAGGGAGTGTAAGAGGCAGTCGAGGACGAGAAGCTGGATGCCTTGTTCGGATTGTCACCCGGCATCCTTCTCGGCGTGCTTGTGGCCATGCCGGAAAAGCTTTGGGACTTTGAAGTGCTCGGAGACAGTTTCGTGAAATCTGTGGCATCAAGATTCTGGGCAAGCTTGCTTGATGGACCTTGAGGTCGGTTGATGATTTTCCGGGCGGCCAATTGAGATTCGGACGCGCGCTTCACAGGGCTCTCGACCGACGCGCCGTTGTATGTGATGCGCGGGATCGGAGTTGGCTCGACAGCCTCTGTTTTACGAGGGCTTGATTCTGCCTTGGTCGGTGATGTCGCCCACTGTCCCAGGCCGATGGAGTTGCGCAATAGACCAGACAAGCCGAAGATGCCTGACTTCTTCTGTGATTGATCCATGGTGAACCAACCAGGGGAGGATCGTATGTCTGTCTGAGAAAGCGAGGGAGGGAAAGGGAAAAGAAGGCGACCGATTGTTTATCGAATCACAAAAGGGAAAGCGCGACCGAAATCGATGTCGTGGTCATGAATCCAGATGGGGCGCGCGTCTCGGTCGCGTTCTGGGGATGATGGTTGAAAAATGGGTTGAAAGGGGATGCGCGCGCGATCGGCTTCGATTATTTTTCTAGTGAAAATAGAAGCGCTAGGAAACCCGCCGTCGCACCCTAGCAACCCGATATCAGAGGCAAGAACAAAGGAATCGATAGCTCCAGTGAATCTTTGATGGAAGACGCATCGAGAACTGTCTCTCCTGTCAAAGCAGGCAGACGCGATTGAATAAGAAAGGGTGTGCAATGCACCTTGTGATGAAGTTTTGGGGGGTGGCCTCTTGTGACCTTTTCTTGGACCAGAAGCGCAGAGAAAAAAAAGCGAGAGGTGCCCTTGTAAGCGCGGGAGCTGGGAACCCTGTTGGAGCCCCATGGCACGGACCACCGCCTGAACGGGTCGATGACTCTGGTGTCATTTATTTTCCCGGCCGCCTCAGGCACCGGGCATCAATGAAAACGGGGAATTGGGCAGACGGTTCCTGCCGGGCCCAATGAGCCGCGATCTGAAGCTGCACGGAATAATGTCGCAGCTATTTTTTAGGGCAAAAGGGGCTCAGTATCCGACGCAGGCCATTCTATATCATCACTGTCTTGCGGGGATTCTCAGCAATGTTCAGGAGCCCATCTCAATTGATTAAATTCATGATTCTGAGACCTGTTGTGCCTTGAGCTGGCCTCCGGTAGTGTTCGGGGGCACAGGCGGTTGTGGTGGCCGGATCTTGCCACCTGCACTCCGGAGTCTCGCCGCTCTCCAACGCTCATAAGCTCACTGCCACAGACAGACTCAACAAGCCACACAGGAAAGGCAACTTGTACGCGCCCTATACCAATTTGAGGCATTTGTGTTAGAAACTGTCAAGGCAGATAGCAATCACAGGTACCGTTTTGCGCTCTCTGATCCTCAAGCAAGCAGTTTGCACGCCTTACTGTTTGTGAAGGTCATCTTTTCTCTTGCCAAACGCGTTTCCGCCCCGCGATGGCAGAAAAGGGCGGTCAAGCCAACGTCTAATTGGACCCTTCGCTATCTCTTCCTCTGTCTGCATTTGTTCCACGGGCTTTTCTCCTTTTCCAGAGAGATGCATACCCTAAATCTCACGGCGGCCATACAGGAGTCTCCCGAAGATATCGGGCACATCCTTGTAGCCGCAGAGTCTTCACACCGTTCTAGAGCAAGGCCGACTCAGATTTTCGGGCCTTATATCTTTGGCATCGTTTAGGCAGGCTATCCACGACCATGCCACGCTGTCGGTCTCCCTTCACGCTATGGTGGTGTGGCGGTTGCGTAATTCACATATCCAACAACATTGGTGTTTTGTGAATGTTGTTAGTGATCTGTCGGTGACTCGTTTAATTGCGAACCGCCCAGGGTGGTGAAGTTACCAAGACAGTATCTAACGGCCTCCGACAACGAGCACTCACCTATTCACAGTTATCAAGACTAGCGCAGGTGACCACGCCGTGAAACTGCTTTACCTGGTTTTGATGCATGACCGCATAACTTGCCTATAGAGGACTGTTTGAGGTTGAGTCAGAATACAACACGAGGGAGACGAAGGACCAGCTCGCCGAAATGGGCACAAGTACTACTTCTTCGTAACGCATCGAGCGTGTCTACACGCCGATACATCACTCATAAACCTGTAGAGCCTGGAAGAGCCGTATCTCGAGTCGATGCGGGCAGACAGAGCCGTATGCAAAGAGAACAAGGAGGTCAAGCTGAGACACGCGAGGGAGCAGCTGAAGAGGCAAAGGCAACAAAGACATTCAGCCCTAGTCTTTAGACACAAGAGTCTCTGTACAGAGATCTGATCCCTAGCTGGTATTGCTCGCGTGCTGCACCATTTTTTGTACGGCGGGCGCTTTGACCAACGGAAGCGCAACCGAGGCGGTGAGGGGCATGTCCCTTCTGCACACTCACAGTCTGGGAATTTCTTAGGGCTTTCACCACATGCCCCCGATTTTGCCCGTTCTCTCCGCCCTCCAAACTACTCACCGGAATTTTTGTATTGATTTCGCGACGATATACCCTGCCACCGTTCTCACAACCACCCCGCTGTCCAACACCAGAACAGGTCGTCGCAAAATCATTCACAATGGCCCCCAAGAAAGGCGTTCGTCAGCCCCAGGAGAACATCTCCCTCGGCCCTCAGGTCCGCGATGGTACGTTTCGCCAATTCCCTTTGCGCCCGCGCAAATTGTCGAAATTTCTGGGACTAACACGGACGGAAAAACAGGTGAGCTCGTCTTCGGCGTTGCTCGCATCTTCGCCAGCTTCAACGACACCTTCGTCCACGTCACCGATCTCTCGGGCCGCGAAACCATCTGCCGTGTCACCGGTGGCATGAAGGTCAAGGCCGACCGTGACGAGTCCTCCCCCTACGCCGCCATGTTGGCTGCCCAGGACGTCGCCGCCCGCTGCAAGGAGCTGGGCATCAACTCTCTGCACATCAAGATCCGTGCCACTGTGCGTACACTCCTCCTAAAAACCGAGGGAAGGGAATGATCAGTGACTGACAATTGGATGCTTAGGGTGGTAACGGCACCAAGACCCCCGGCCCCGGTGCCCAGTCTGCTCTCCGCGCTCTCGCCCGTTCCGGCATGAAGATCGGCCGTATCGAGGACGTCACCCCCACCCCCTCCGACAGCACCCGCAGAAAGGGTGGTCGCCGTGGTCGTCGTCTATGAGCAACGAATATCATCCCTCTTGGGCTGCTGTGTGTGTGGAAATCACATTTCCCTGGATGTTATACTCTACCGTATTATGGCAAGCGGTTTGGCATTTATTGGGCATGTGAATAAAATTACGTGGAGAACGGCCTTTTTTATGTTTTATGAACAAGAAACTTGCCTGGTCTCCGTAGCACAGTCAAAATGAGGAGGATTGCTCCGTGATGATAAACTTGGACCTAGTCTAGGGTCGTTGCGAATCAAACTTCTCGACTGTCGATTATGACGATTTGCTCCTCGTGCCGTGCAAGGAAAGTATGTGATGATTGCCCAACTTGTAATTTGTCTTATCAACAGCTCCTCGACTTACCAGAGAAGACCCCGCTCAAATCGTAGAGTTCCCATAAAGTATAGATGTCATAGATCACCCAATTCATCTGTGTCGCGGTACAGAGCTCCAATGTTCCTTGTTATGCAGTGAGCAGATAGCAAACAACAGCTCGTACGCTCAGTGCTGTATTTAGCGTGGTACATAGGAACACCAACACCAGCCCTCGCGACTGAAACGTGTTTAATGAATATCATAGCTTGGATTGGTCTAGTGTATATTACAGCTTACGCACACAGCTCTCTCTCTCACTGTACTTTTTCAGGGGCAAGTACGAAGTACTCTCACAGCGCCTACGTATGTGGCAGCGGCAGCATTAAGTCCACACGATCGACTCAGTTCAGCGTACGGGGATATATGTAAAGGATATAGACAGAACGATGTGTATTGTCCAAAAAAAAAGGACACAACTATCAACCAACCGACCCTACTACCCAACTACCCAACGCAAGAGAGCTATTCCATATCTTGCGCTCAAGCAGGGAAGCTCATCCTATTATACAGTCCTTCCCAAGTAACCAGCCATAACGCTTTTGTCTTTTTTATTTAGTGTTTGGTTTGGTTTTTCTTCTAGTCTACAGCTTAGCCTTGGTCTGGGCCTTCTTGAGGATGGGGTCGAGCTTGGTAGCCTTCATGATGTCGCCCTTGATCTTGAGCTTGCCGCTCATGAATAACCGCTGGGCGTTCGCGTTGCCCGTCACGAGCTTTCCGAAGTCGTCGTCTGACAGCGTCAGGGTCACTGCACACACACAAGTTTCTGTCAGTCCCCCTTTTCCTATTCATGTTTGCTTGTGGTGTGTATACGAGGTAAAAGGTAACGAACCGTTGGGCTTCTCTCCCAATCCCTTGCCGACAGCGCCCTTGATCTTGAGGTCAATGTGCCAGCTCTCCGTCTCCCCGGCGCTGTTCTTCAGGGTGAACGCAAACACGGCGTTCCCTTGCTTGATGGCATCTTTCCGGTCGGCCTCGCTCGAGTTCAGCGCTTCGTTGATCACGTCGAAGGCTGCCGAGGCGGGGAACTTGTCTTTTCAAAGAAAGCAAGCAATTGTTAGCTCGCGCATACGTAGTAGTTGCGACGAAGAGCGGGGATGAGGGGGAAAGCTTACCGTTCTTGAGAGACATTGTTAAACAGGATTATGGATTAACGTAACGATTTGTGTACGAAAAGATGTGTAGGTAATTGTGTTGATGATGGAGTGTAAATAGGTCGGGTGCGAGATTGTGCAAGAATGTGTAAGGCTGTTCAGGATTCAGAAAATCCGAGGGAGCGCTAGGAGACAGTGGAGTTTATATGTGTTGTTGTCCGGATGCGATGACGCTTCATCAAGTGCAACCAACGCACATGTGAATTGTACCTCGGCCGCACGACCTAAAAAAGACCGAACGTTCCATGTGCGGGTGCGCCAACCTGCCGACACCGAACGACGCAAACTGAACTGGGGGGGCAGGAGCGCTAATCATTACCTTAACCTTCCCGTGTGTGTAAGCCTCAATCTCCCCCCGCCCACATGCCCCGTGCCCTGGTTTTCCAGCGGCCGACGACCGACGGCAGAATTTTGAACCCATGTTGTTTCTTGACTGACCTTCACCGCTTTCTAACTATCAGCAATCATTCCAAGAGGAAAAGGGGGTTAGGGTTATATGGTACATTGTCCCGGAAATCACTCTATCGAAGCCGGTGAGCTCTTCCGTAGGTGGCCTTCCATGTCGTGCGGAGAGCCCCCCGCAGGTTCCAGTAAACGGAAATGCAGGCTGTCATGCGTTATCATGTAAAAAAAACGTGGGGGCCCGCAAAATCCTCCTGACAACATCTTTGCAATCTTTCGCTCAACTTTATACTTCGTCGCTCACTCTTACAGCAGAGTTTGAAGATACCTTAGAACATAAGGTGATGCGGTGAGACAACACCAACTCGTCCCGTGACCTCAGCATCGGATGCATGACGCCCTGTCAAATCAGTTTGGTCCAGTGGCTTTGCCCCAGTGCTGAAAAAGCATAAATGGCGGACACCCGATTTGATCATCCCCCCGCGGGTTTCGCAATAACGCTTCCTGCAAACCCCCAAACTTTCAGTGTGTGCAGTGCAGGGCTGCTGCGGCCTGGTTCTCTCTCTCTCAAAAAAAAACCCCCCGTGTGTCCTTACTTCAACGTTGAAGCATATTTCTTTTTCGCAATCTTTCACCGCATCTTGCCCAAGATGTAGCTAAGATTGCAACGTACTTTCCTACAAGTTTCGTTTCTCTTAAGGCTTTTTTTCTCTTTATAACGCTAAACGCGGCGCCGCGCGACTCCAACTGCCCGCGCGGACGGTTCTAAACATCCGGTTTCAGCAACATATCCCTTATTTTTGCCACTCCACCGCATACTACCTACCCAGTTGATCCCATCAGAACAGGGGATCTCCTCACCTAGGAAAAACAAAATATAGTCTTATCTACGGTACCTTACCTAGATTGCGAAGACGCCAGAAAAAAGACTGCTAGATTGTTGTTGTTCTGGGGAATTGGTGGGTGGGTGATAGTGTGTCGGACACAAACGCCAAGAAGTCATGACGGGGATATTATGGACCGGCCGCCGGACCGAGTCCGTGGAGGACTACCCCGGGGTACTCATCCCGCTTGAGGAGGCCCATCTGCACAGTCACTCGTACCGATCAGGCCACCGTGCCGAGTTTGAGGAGGCTTCGTCTCCCAATGGCCTGGCTGACGACGATGAGGGCGGTAATAAGGACCGCGACAGCGATGAAGGGACAGGCATGCTCGAGATGATGAGCGCTGCCGAGTACAGCATCGAGGGACTGAGAAAGGAAGTTCGGAGGGGAGGGAAGGGTGAAAAGTGGACTGACTATGAAAGTAAGCCTTGCTCATGAAGCTGCAAACGCTCCATGAGGAGTTGGCTGACAGGTGTGCAACAGTGAAGTCAAAACTCATAAACAAGGCTATCCAGGACATTGGTATGGGGAGGTACAACTGGCAGCTGTTTGTCTTGTGTGGGTTCGGGTGGTTTGCTGATAAGTGAGTTGTCTCCCATCACGAGTGATCTATCACATCCTTGCTGACCTTGTCTATAGTTTGTGGATGCAAGTAAGTACTACGTGGCAGACGATAACAAGCGGTAGCACTAACACAGACAGGGCGTCTCTCTAACTCTCCCGTCCCTCTCGGCCGAGTTTGGCATCTCAGAAAAGTCAGTTCGCTATACCACCAGCTCCCTCTTTGTCGGCCTCTGCCTCGGCAGCTTCTTCTGGGGTTTCGGGAGTGACATCATGGGCCGCCGCATAGCCTTCAACGTCACCCTCTTAATCACCGCCGTCTTCGGCATGGCGTCGGCATACGCATCGAGCTGGGGCGGCGTCTGCGTGCTGTACGCGGCGCTCGGGTTTGGCGTGGGTGGCAACCTGCCCGTTGATGGCGCGCTATTCCTCGAGTTCCTACCCGACGCATCGAGCTCTCTCCTGACCTTACTGTCAGTCTGGTGGCCCATAGGCCAGCTGTTCTCGTCCCTGTGTGCCTGGTTCTTCATCGCCAACTGGCCAGCAAACGAAGGATGGCGACTCTTTGTCATGACCATCGGCATCGTCACGTTTATCATGTTTATCGTCCGCTTTTTTGTCTTTCACCTCTTCGAGTCACCCAAATACCTCTTGTCAAGGGGGCGGCAGGCGGAGGCAGTAGCCGTTGTTCACGGTATAGCGCACAGGAACAGACGCAAGACCTGGCTGACCGAAGAGATCCTGGACGCTGTAGCTGACGGCATAAACACTAATGATCCAGTTGCAGCACGGTTTCCAGGAAGAAGGTTGTCGACACGTTTATCGGCTACCGATATCATCAAAACCAGGCTCGCAGAATTCTCAGGAGAGCGTATCCGCCCGCTTTTTAACAACCGGAAACTCGGGCTGACGACGGCAATCATCTGGTTTTGTTGGGCGACCATTGGAATGGGATACCCACTATTCAACGCTTTCTTGCCGCAATATCTGTCACATGGGGGTTCTGATACTGATACTTCTGGTGCTGGTGCTGGTGCTGGTGGTAATGCGCCGGCAGAGGGTATGACGGGCGAAACGTACAGAAACTACGCGATCACCAGTATCGTCGGTGTGCCTGGCGCTTTTCTCGCGGCTTATACCGTGGACATGAAGTCCCCCTTTCTGGGACGACGCGGGACGCTGGCCATATCGACCTTCGTGTCGGCCGTGTTTCTGTTCATGTTTGTCAAGTTCGGCCACTCACCGTCGTCACAGCTATTCTTTAGCTGTGTAGAGGCATTCTCACAGAATATCATGTACGGTGTGTTGTACGCCTTCACTCCGGAAATATTCCCGGCGCCAGTTAGAGGGGCAGGGACAGGCGTGGCGAGCTTTCTGAACAGAGTTGCGGGCCTGATTGCGCCAATACTGGCGGCCACGATCCCTGGAGACGGCACGACTACCCCGATATACCTATCAGGGGCGCTCATACTGGCTGCTTTTGTAGGGATGTGTCTTATCCCTATCGAGACGAGGGGACGGCAAAGATTGTAATTATCCATTTATTTCTCGTTTGGTCAGCAAAACCGAGTAAACAAATAAGGCAGAACTACGGTTCGAGTTTGGTTAGGATTGACCCTTAGACAAAGCATTTTTGCAGCATGTCATTCGCGATGTATAGGAAGCATCTAATTCAAGAATACTATCAACTTATCTACATTACTTGGAGTATTTTTACTGGATTTACTCGTGGCTTTCTGTAATGTGAGTGTTGGTGAATGTGAAAGGACCATGCCATCTCTTTCACCTGGTAAGGGTCCCTTGTAGTGGTCCGTGCACCCTACAGGCACTAGCTACGTAAGGGAAACTCCCCGACAGGACACTTTTCACCGGCGCGGCGGATTCACAGGCTGACAGATTAGCTTCAACAGTCGCATCATCCCGGCGCAACGCTGCCGCCTACCGTTTTCTCAAACCACATTTCCTTCTTTGTACTTTCTGTCGCTCTTTTTCCAAGTCCCCCTCCTTTCTGGGACCGTTTGCCTCGTTCTTGATTTTGCCATGATATAGTTTCGATACCCCCAATCTTTTTTTTGCTTGCTTCGCCATGTCAGGTGTAATATCTCTGCTGGGATGGAGTTTCCTCCCGAGCGTGCGTCTCTCTCCCCTCTGTTTCCCCCCTTCCCCTCCCTCCCACCTTCCCCCGTTCTACCAAGTTACTAACGTGTCATGGGGTATAGTTGGTAACAGGCTACGCGCAAAGCATCTACTACGCGATCATCACGCGCGCGGGCGACCGCAAGCCGCAGCCGGGATCCCCTCGCTTCGTGTCTGACCGTCGCAAGATACACATCCTCGTGGTCACCCTCTATCTACTCTACACCGTCTACGAAGCCGACTACGACCTGCGCCGGGCGGGCACCTTTTACGAAGACCTGACGTTGCCGTTCACCGCGACCGAGAAGGACATCAAATCCCGGTTCCGAAGGCTGGCGGCTATACACCACCCTGACAAGGTCCAGTCCGGCTCCGTGAACGCGGAGGACATAAATGCGAAGTTCGTGCACCTGAAGACGGCAGCCGACACCCTGACCAATTCGGCCAAGCGGTTCGCGTACGAACGCTTCGGCCCGGGCATTCTGGAGTGGCAACGATGTTCGAGCACAAGGGACTATGTATTCCGCGGGGCGCAGGTGTCCGTGGCACCGTACTACGCAGTCGCCGCCGCGCTGATGTACTGTCTGGGTCTGCTGGGGTATCTGGACTGGGGGCGGTATGAGCGTTGGTTGGCATTGGCCGGGCTGTTTCTGTTCGAGATCCATGCCATCACGCGGCCCTACCATCCTCCGATTTTCGATAGCATCATCAATCCGGTATTGGGGGGACTACCGGACGGGTGGGCACGGCCGCCCTACCTCCCGTTCCAGGCTATCGCGCTCGCGCGGAAGTTATGCTTGACGTTGTATATCGCGTTCTCGCAGATTGGGCCGTTACTGAGTACGGGGGGCGGACAAGAGGGGGTCCAGAAGAAGAAGAAGGGCAGTGAGGAGCAGCTTCTTAGACAAGGCCTGGAGAGATTAGAGATGGCGGCTAGGAGCGTGGACTCTGACGCGGAACGACTGCTGGGCCTGGAGATGGCACCGTTCGTGGGCGGGGAGGGAGAGGAACAGCAGATGCAGAACACGGTCATGAACAAGGTCAAGGAGTGGCTGGTTAATAACACTATCCGGTCGGATCCGATGGTCAGGGATGCGGTCGGCACTGCGCTGAGGAAGAGGCGGGTGGATGCACCGGCTGGTGCCAGGGGTACTAAATAGGATATCACATCTCAAGGATAGGTAGCTATACCTTCTGAATTATAGAAACTTCTTCATTCAATATAAGCCGTAGTACTAATCCCCAGGCGCCCGCTGATGGGTTCATGTCTGTATCTGGTCAGGCACATACAACACACAGCACACACAACTCGGAGAAAGGACAAATCAATATCATCAACTTCAATTTCCGAGTCAAGCAGACAACATATGGATACCTTGACACAATGAGAAAGTGCTGACAGTCGGTTTTCTAAAGGCTTCGAAGCTCGATGTAAATATGTGAGCGAGGGTCCTCGTCTCCACGCGTGATTTAATTCCTAGGTTAGTTAGTGTGTCTCGGTTATCGAGAAGTACATCCGTAGTTCGGGTTCATTGAAGGTTAGGTAGTCCGTATTCTCCTACTCGTGCTTGAACTGATCGTCAGTCGCGTTTTCGTCCTTCTTCTATTCTAGGGGGGGATGCACGATAATTACCTTACTCATCACTATTGTTAACCACGACTGCACCCAAGTAGAATAAGTATATCGTATCGTACATAACAAGGCGGCTCAAGGTAGCTATCACACATCAGATCAGCCGCATTCGTTCGTCTGGCAGCGTATTATGAGAATTTGGGGGTTGTTTTTTTTTGGGGGGGGGGGGGACGTTATCAGTTATCAGTTGTCAGGTCATCATCTCACATCTGTTTACGTAGGTAGTTAATTTTACTTGTCAGTGCTAATTATTTCTTTTAGAGTACCTAGAAGAGAAGAAGAAGAAGAAGAAGAAGAAGAAGGCTTGCAAACAATAGTTGCTAGCCCTCTGTGGTCATATTAATACACTTGTATTACTTTAACAACATCACACAACCCAACCCAAGCTCCTACTAGTACCTGTATTCAGGAAAGTTCGCAAGAGAAAAAGGGGGGGGGGGGGAAGTTCACGGGCGGAAAAAAAAAGGGGAAAGGAAAAATGAAAAGGAAAGGGAAATTAAGGAACGTGTGAGCATCATCATCATTTCATCAACCTCTCTCTCTCTCATTCTCTAAATACAAAAGCATCCCCCCCCAGAACAGGTTCTCTACTAATACTATGTACAATTCCTGTCCCCCTTTCTTCTTCTCCTCCTCCTCCTCCTCCTTCCTCCTTGCATAATGATTAAATGAGTGTAAGAGTTAGTCTAATGAACCGAAAACCGAAAACCGAGAAAAACCAATGCTCCCTGTATGATGGTTCCCCCGAAGTCTTGCCCTCCAGTGGCAATCCCCCGAACAAAACTATGTTTCATATGTACAATTTATATCTGGCAACCCCTCAACTCCCTGGCTGTTCTCTCCCATCGTCTGCTTACTCCTGGTCCTGGCTGTTCTCAAGAGCACGGGCGAAGCGCTTAGCCTTCATGAGGTTGAACTCGATGGCGCGCTTCTTGGCGGCCGGGCTCTGGGTGAAGACGACCGATCCACCAAAGGGGCCCGCGGCGGCCGAGTTCTGGAGTCTGACGACGCAGGCGTTCTCCGCGCCGCCGACAGAGCCCTGGCAGGTCATGCCGGCGGGCATCTGGACCGCGACGGGGAAGTCCATGGTCGTGGCGGCCGAGAGCCCGCCGATGCCGATGCCGGGGACGTTGGTGGTGACCGCCGCGGTCTTGAACGCGGAAGGGTCGCTTCCGCCGGAGGTGGCGTCGATCGCGGCCTTGAGCGGGCCCGCGCCGTCCTGGTTGACCTGGTGGAAGGTCATGGTGATGGTGCCGTCGTCTTGCGTGGTCGGGAGACCGGACGTCGCGGCGGCGCCGGTGGCGGCCTTGACGGCGGCCTCCTTGGTGCCCTTGGGCGTCTTGGTGCCGCCGCCGCTGCTGCCAGCGCGGGGGAGGACGGCGGCGCGCATGGCCAGGTTGGCGGCGTGCAGCTCGCGGGCGGCCTTGACGGCTGAGGAGTTGCCAGACGCGCCGTCCATGAAGAGGGCGACCATCTTGGAGGCGTCGACCGCGCCGCCGCCGTTGGTGCGGCCGAGCGCGGAGGCCTTGCTGGTGCCTAGCTCGTTCTGGCGGATGATGGAAGTGTCGGCCTCGGCGCCGCAGCTGGGAGTGGCACAGTCGCGCGGGGTGCCGTCGATGAGAGAGAGACCCGGGAGGTTGACGCCGTTGGCGCCTTGGACTTCGGTCACGACGCCGTGGGCGAGGACGGAGGTGGCTGAGAAAGCGGCGGAGAGGATGATTGAGTACTTCATTTTGATTACTGGAAATGGGATGATCTGAAGATCTGGAAGTGAAGGTAGTATATAGGAGATGAAGAAGAGACTGTTAAGTAAAGGTACTGGGAGCTCCGGGCTCTGAAGAAGATATTAGAGAAGAGAGAAGAGAGGCTGATGAGATGAGATGCTGATGCTGATGCTGATGCTGATGATGAAAGGAAAAGGAGACGGACTAGAAGAGAAGTTCACCATCATCTTATACTTTTTTTGGTCTTGGTAGTCTTGGTCCTTCTTGGAGAAGCTTAATTCCCCCTTGGCCTGTCCCTGACACGCGATGCCCAGGAGATGCCCAGGAGATGCCCAGGAGATGCCCAGGCTCACTGGTTCACAGACTGTCCACAATGCGAAGTCTCAGAAACGCGACTTCAGCAAAGATCAGGTGAAGCAGAGCTCCGACGGGCAGGAACCAAAAAGTTTGAGGCTGTGCAAACGATGCCCATCACCACCGGCAGTTGGGTTTATCTGATCGGAGATAATTACGTGATGCGATTGGCTACCGAATGTGTATGAGATCTCGAAGAAACAGTGGGGAAGGGGCGGGCTCCTCACAGTGGCAAGCGGCTGCTCAGACCTGGAAAACCCAACGCAGATCATCGCGGAGCGAATGGAGAGCTGTTGCATGAATGAGTTCCGGGAGATCATGAGGATCTCTGGGGGGCGGCGGCTCACTGTGGCAAGGAAGCAACTGTGCTCTGTGTGCAAGCAGGGAGGGAGGGAAGCTTAACTGTAAGTGATGCGGTGGGCCAATCAGGAGCTGTAAGAACTTTCGTGCAGCATTGCCCCCTTGTGTTGCAGGATGCGGGAAAACAACAGCCTTACCTTGCGAGCTTCTTTCCGAGCTTGCGATTGGGGTTAGGAAGTGGGTCTGTGAGGCTCAAAGCAAGCTTCCGAGGCGTATGCGGGAGTGTTCATAGCATGAATGAGCGTAGCTGGGATTCCCGTAGATCTTCAAACACAGGAGGTGTCCCGGCACCCTGGCCGCATGGACCAACCGACTGCGCCCCAACCACCAACTCCCGTTTGTCGTGACATCGAACCCCCCACAACACAACCGAAGACGACTTCCT
This sequence comes from Diplogelasinospora grovesii, assembly GCA_033297225.1. Lineage (NCBI taxonomy): Eukaryota > Fungi > Ascomycota > Sordariomycetes > Sordariales > Diplogelasinosporaceae > Diplogelasinospora > Diplogelasinospora grovesii. The sequence goes on from MU853753.1 coordinate 794,623, forward strand.
AAAGCGGCAATTCTTGCAAATGCACTGAAAGATGGAGTATATACGGGGGCATATAAGAGCTGTAAAATGCCAAGACTTGTGATTTGGAAATGAATGGAATACGATGTTCTCGCCGTTTCCCCCCTACGAAACTTCCGTCACAGACAACAACAAACTTTGTCTGTTCGTATTTCTTGGTGTTTCTCTCCCTGATGCCTTTATGCGGCCGAGCAATAATACTAGGCAATTACTATCTGAGACCCCAACGCCGAGCCTCTCCAAGAGATATGCCCAAGACCTGTCTCTTTCTCTTGGTCTCTCTCTCTCTCTCTCTCTTGGTATTCTCTTGTTTTTTCCGATACCACATCTTACCACATCTTGGACTTCCAGGGAGTCGGGATGCCAACATTGCCGAGTAATATAACACGCAGCCAAGCAAAGCCGAGAGCTGACAAGAACGATGTTCTCCTCGCTCTGATGTTAGTTTGTTTCTCTGTCTGCACCACTGCACCAATTCACCCATTTGGCCAATTCTGCTAAACTAAACTAGACAAAACACTGGTTATGCCGCGATGCGTACCGGGCGTCACGAATGGTACCTAGTCTATCCATGACGAGTTGTACATACCTTGTCAAGCGACAAAGTTTCAAGCCATAGTACTAGCCTATAGGAGAGCCACTAGGAGGAAGCCTCAATATGTCTCTTTTTTTCAGGCAATTCGGTCGATGTCGAGTGACAATCTCACCACACACACACATTTGGCGATTTTCGGTTGTCGATAGGCAACGTAAGGCGGCATGTTATGTGTCGCGCGAGAAACAACAACCCCCCCCCCCCTTTTGTCCCTTTACCTCTATAGGTGTGAAGCGAGGCAGGTTATTTTGAGGTTGTGGGACTTGTGAGTGCGCGCGTGATTTGACTTAGGGCGAACGCAACAGCCACAAGTTACAACAAGAACGAGACCGATATAAAATGCTGATGGCTGATTTTAGGCCTGTCGCAGGGGGTGGTTTCTGTTTCTTTTGCTTTTGTTTTGTTCCAAGTGAATATCTTGTACACACGTAACATAACAATATTAGGTATTCATGGGGTCTCGACAGTAATTAATTACCCTTTTGCAAAAGTTGAACCCCTCCAGTCCCATTATAACAACTTGAAGTACCTTTACACGAGTATTATATCAATGGAGGCGGTTCAAATGCTGGTGGTGGTCACTTGAAGACACACAGACAGACAGACAGACAGACAGACAATAGGAGAACCCCCAAAGACCACTGCACCAACCAGGTGCCTGCCAGTGAAGAAAGAACTTTCGGGGTGAACCGTGAAGCGAGAGTGTCACATCCGTCACCGTATACATACGCTTGTGCACACAAGTACCTAGGTAGGACAAGTCGCGTGGTCACAGTCACAGGTGTTGTTGCTGTTGCTGCAAAAGCGCTTTCCATTCATGTAATAATAAGCGAAAGAAAACACACCAACTTAACTTGTTATGTATGTATGTATGTACATACCGTAATATGTATCTAGGTTCGCTACTTACCCGATACCAAGGCTCCAAGGATGGATGCGGCTAACAACAACCATATATTATATTTAGAAAGACTCCTACGGGACGAAGGTACCTAGGTAATATGTAGGAGAATAAGCTTAAATAAACCCGACTCCGAAACCAAAGATAACCGAGAGACCTGAACTTGAACCTGAACTCGACCCGTGTCTTGAATGTCTAATGTTCCTAAAATGGATCCATAGGTAAACTCAAACGGGCAAAAAAAACGGGTAACGGGTCCAATACAAATGACGCCATTGTATTGGTTACCGGTAGCACCGATAAACTTTCAGCGGCGTGTTTGCGCATGACGAAAAACTCGGCGAGGCGCTGGTAACAAACGGCTGCTTACATGCATACATACATACATACATACAACCCTATCCATACGCGGCAGCAGCAGCAGCTTTGCACACGTTGCTCCCAGATATTGTACATGTACAGATAATTCTTCACATCCGGATTCGCTGAACGAAACTCGCTACCCAATCGATCTTGCCAGATAAGTAACATGCAACAAAACGTATGATTCAGATGAGAGACAACATCTTTGTATTCCCCTTGTGTCCCATCTAAAACAGGAAAAATACCCGCCTACAACCACAGCAATGAAATGACAGCGAGCCACCGCAATCTATATTGATTGAGCCAAGGACCCCGAACAAGCATTATCTTTATGTGTCCGGCCATCCTCACACTCCTTCCCAGCCGCACAGCAGCCGCGCGATTCCTTCACCTACACGGATCGCATGGAAGTGATGTGAGACAGCCATCCACTGTTGTCGCTTGTTTACCCCATTATCCATACGTAAGAGGCTGGGCTGGCAAGTGAGGTAATGTCGCCTGACTCGTTGTGCTCGCAAGCATGTACTCTTGTACTGATCAGCGTGGTAACCCACGTCAATACGTACATACAACACGCTGGCTCTAGAGACGGAATGCGACGCCGCTCATCAGTGCCGAATCCCGGGCTTCGTACCGCGGCCGCCAAGACCGATACTTGTTACGAAGGACCGATTTTTGGAAATGCCTCGGCACTCCGCTTCTGGGGTTCCCGCCTAGATCTTTGAAGAGATCCGGCTCCTCTTCAAAGTGCGGGGATACCTTGTATCTGGGCCGTGCCGACCAATCGGCAACGACTTGGTTTCTAGAAACGGGTAAGCTTGGCACGTTAAGGGAGATAAAACGGCGCTGTCTTTTGCTCCACCAGCGGTCCAGCACCAAGCACCAGGGCCAGCAGCACACCTCCTCCCGACCAGCCGGGCTTCCAAGACACACAAATGGCTTCTTGACAGAGACTGTTCGGTGTTCGGGGCAAGCCTATCTCTCCGCATTGTTCGGGGCAGCATAACCGGGCTTCCGCGGCCGCCATGGCTCCATTCTACTTCTTTCATCATCTTCTTTCTTCACGTCTCACCTCCCCAACTTTCACAATGTTGTTATGATCGGATTTTTTCGTTCTAGTCCATGTTGTGTGATGTGATTTCCTCATCCGATACTCCCGTCGTGCTCTGCTCATTGTCCTATCCCGTCCCGTCCTCGGCGTCTCATATCGCCACCTCTTCATCACCGGCCAAGCCGTGCTCCTGCTTTTCTGAAGTGAGAGCTAGCTAATTCAACATGACCATCAAATCACGGTGGCACGCTCCCGTGCCTCGCTGCTCGTTGCAGCAATGGATATTCGGCTCGGCGTGCGACTCTCTGGGAGCAGACGGTGATCAACAATCCTTCATTGATCCCGAGCGGCCCGAAACAAACTACCTGAAGCTCAACGACTTCCGTCTGCTATCCAAGCGTGTCGCCGTGGGTCTACAGGAGGCTGGCTTGAAGACGGGCGATCGAGTGCTGCTCTTTTCCGGCAACAACCTCTACTTTCCCTCCGTCTTTCTTGGTGTCTTGATGGCTGGCGGTGTCTTCACCGGTGCTAATCCGACATTTGTGCCACGAGAGTTGGCTTACCAGCTCCGTGACAGCGAGGCCAACTTTCTGATTGTTGCCGAAGCGGCCGTCAAGACAGCGTTTGAGGCAGCAAAGGAGATAGGGTTTCCCAGGGACCACATCTTCGTATTTGGCGGAAAGACTCCCCCAGCAGCAGAGATAGCACGCATTCCCAATCCTGAGCCGGGAACCAAGGGTCGGGTAGACGGCGCACGGCACTGGACCGAGCTCTTGTCCGGAAATCTCAGCAAAGCCGAAAGGTGGTCATGGGCCGAACCTTCAGATCCAGCCAACACAACATGTTGCCTCAACTACAGCAGCGGGACGACCGGTGTGCCGAAGGGGGTCGAAATCAGCCATCACTCATATGTGGCCAACGGGACGGGCGTCGAGTACATCTCCAAGTTGGACCCCGAGTTCGAAGAGAAGAACAAGCGAGCCCGCGCTCTGTGCTTCCTCCCCCTCTACCACGCATACGGCCAGACGTACTTTATCGCCAACATGAGCCGTTTACGGACGCCCGTCTACATGATGTCAGGTTTTGACTTTCTCAAGATGCTCGATCATGTCCAGCGCTTCCGCATCACCTCGCTGGCATGCGTCCCGCCGATCGTGGTCATGCTAGCCAAGCATCCCCTCGTCAAGAAGTACGACCTCTCGAGCGTGGAAGCCGTCGGTTCCGGAGCCGCGCCTCTCGGTCTAGAAGTTTCCGAGGAAGCCGAAAAGATTATCGATCCCAGCGGCGAGCTGATTGTTCGGCAAGGATGGGGCATGACCGAAATGACCTGCACCGCCATGGCTTGGGACCCTACTCTTCGTCGTGGCAAGGGCAACCGTGACTCCAGCTCTGCCGGCGGTGTCGGAGAGATGATGCCTGGCTGCTCGGCAAAGTTGATGGCTCTGGACGGCAGCAACTCCGAGATCACCGAGGCTAAAGTGCGTGGCGAGCTGTTGGTGTCCGGACCAAACATGATGCGTGGCTACTGGCGAAAGCCCGAGGCCACGCGGGAGACTATCGTCACGGATGCAGACGGCACGCGCTGGCTGAAAACCGGAGATATCGCCTACGTGGACGATTACAGGCCCGGAGGCATCTTCCATGTCGTTGACCGCCTAAAAGAGCTGATCAAGGTCAAGGGCAATCAGGTTGCCCCGGCTGAGCTCGAGGCTATTTTATTGGAGAAGCCGGATATCACCGACGCAGCCGTCATTGGAGTGACGATCAAGGGCGAGGAGGTGCCCAGGGCATACGTCGTTATGGACCCTAAATCAAAGGCTACCCCCCAAGAGGTTGCGGACTGGATGGCGGGCAAGGTAACGCGGTACAAGCGGCTCAAGGGCGGTGTGGTGTTTACGGATGCGATACCCAAGAACCCGTCGGGCAAGATCCTCAGAAAGCTGCTGCGTGAGAGGGCGCAGAAGGAGGTCGGCGACAGCAAGCCCAGGACGTCCAAGCTTTCTTAGGCAGTTAGCTTCTTGTCCTGCTGTGGTTCTGTTCTGTTGCATGCGCTGTCAGGAAGTCAGCTGTCATCCTGCTGTGTACACCTGTTTCTAGGGGACGGTCAGCACATTGTATATTGGGTACCAAACTCACGTTATGAAATATATCGCAGTATCCCTTTTGCTGCAATCCTGGTTATCAACTGATATATCAAGTAGTCAATGATGACAGTGAATAACAGGCCGAAGAGCGACATGCTGATGATGATGGGAAGGGTGTTGTTTTGAAGAAGGGCAGCGCTGGTAAAGTCGATTGTCTTGGCCAGCAAATAATCTTCGCGATTCTATTGTTCACCATGAAAACAACCCGCGCGGCTGTCGTAATCACGCTGGAACGATTTCCTGAAGGCTTATGGAAATTGAAGCCAAGTGAAAGGAAGAGAAGGTGGTGAAGTACGTCAAGTAATAAGAGGGATTTTGTTTCTCTTTGCACTTCCAAGTTATTGTCGTCTGAATTGATTGTTCCAAGGAAGGAGCTATTTATCGAGTGGGGACCTAGACTTATGAGGAAGGAAAGGCAATAGGAAAGAGCGAGTCAAGGTATGCGGTAGTGCTTTCCTTGCTTCATGCGAAGACAACAGGTACATAAACCCCTGCTAAATACCCGTATTTACCGTCTTTTGAATCGTTAAAAAACACCATCCTCGATTACCTACTTGCCTACTTATTTAGTCTGGAACAAGACTATCGTGACACTAGATCTTCCCTAACGCAATGTCACCGTGGCAGAGCGCAAGGTAATCGATGGCCTCTTCGGTGGAGCCCCATTTGCTTGGCATCATCATAACTGCTATCCCGAGAAAGCCCGACTCCATCTCGTTTAAATTGGACTTGAAGCCAGAGAGATACGAATCGAGAAGGATTTGTTTATTATTTGTTATTTGGCTGCAATTTGGGCTCGCTCGTTTGAGTAGGGAACTCTTTCGGGAAAACTCGTTCATGATTCAACCACCACATACACTTCATGCATGTAACGAAGTGGGCAACCTCTTGTATTGTATGTAGATTGACGGTGCAGACTGGACGGGATCAACCAACAGGCGGTCTCGTCCAGACAGCACCGGATAACGAATGGCTAGCCGCGTGTTTCACTATATACCACAGCAGCAAATTAGACAGGCCCGAATGCGGGTCTGATAGAATGTAAGATAGTCTGCAAGTCATAACGGGCGGCAGACTTTAGAAAAGCTTGTGCTCCAAGGTCATGTCCGACTCGGGCTCAAGACCAACGCAGGCACGGAAGATGTTGGTAAGAGCTCCACGCTGCTTGGCCAGAGCATTGATGACGGGGGTGCCAGGGGGTGTCAGAGGAGCCTTGAGCATGTAGCTGAGGATGCTGAGAACGCTGTGGAAGGTCTTGTAGTCCTTCTCAGTAGCCTCGCTCGACTGCGCCTTCCACTGGATACGTGTCATCATCTCAGTGACCAAGACGAGGTCAATGATCAGCGGGGAGGCGAGGAGAGAGTCCTCGCAGACGTTGAAGATCCTGTCGATCATCGTTAATATCTCTAGGACAAGAAAGGGGAGAGGAGCACTCTTACGAGATGGTCTGATGGCCGCCCATGAAGATCTCAGCATAGTACTCGTCCAAAGCGCGCTTGTTGTCGCCGACAGCCGGCATGTACTTGATGACAACGGTGTGGTCGGGGTGCTCGCCCGGCTTGTACAGGACGTTGTTCGCCTCAACCATGTCGTCGACAACGTTGGACTTGGAGATCTCCTTGGAGCGGAACTGCTTCTGAGAGCTCAAGTTCTTGCCGTCGTTGTTGCCCAGGTGGTTGTAGCTGGCAATCGAGGTCAGCTTGATGCCGGCGTTGATCAAGAAGTCGACAAGGGCCGATTTCATCTTGGTCTGGCCAGACTTGAAGTCATCGCCGCCAATGAAAGTGCCATGCTTCTCAGCGAGCTCAATCGCACCAGGAACGAAAGTGTTCTGGGGAGAGCCGTTAATGAAGGGCGCGCCCTCGAGGATGCAAGCAACAGCAAACACAGTCGAGGGAGCAACCTCCTCGTGACCCTGCTCGATAGCCTTGAGCAGGTTCTCGGCAGTGTCATTGACACCGGGGAGAATGTCAGCGTATCTCTCCGTGTTGGCAGTCCACTGAACAATGATCTTGTCCAGCATGTGGGCGGCCTTAAAGTCCCTGTTATAGGGGTGAGCCAATTGTGCATCTTACAACCGGGTTAATGCTTTTCTCGTCCTTACCGAATGTCCTTGCGGATCTGTTCAACGTGCTCCATGCAAGCCTTGGAGCCGGGAATCACGTTGTCGGCTCTGTCTTCCTGGTTGGCAGCGATGAAGTCGGGGTAGTAAATGCTCGGGAGTGGAACCATCTCGGCCATCTCTTTGCGAACCTGGGCCTTCAGGGTCGGCTCCAGGACGGCAGCACGGTCCATGGCGGCGGCAAGGTCCATCTTGCTGATGTCCCAGCCACCGATGACCAGGTCGTTGGGGTGGACCATGGGCAGGACGTCGTGGAAGGGGATGTTGACGTCCTGCAGGGTCTTGGCGTCGGTACCGAGCTTCATGGTAGAGCCCATGATGACCGAGCCGTAGTAGTTGGCAGCTCGCGGGCCTTCACGCGTCTCCCAGACCAGGCCGCGGCGGTTGGCAATGATGCCGGCGGTGACGGTAGAACCGTTGTTGCCGCCCCAGCCGACCAGCATTGCGCCGACCTTGGGAATCTTGCGGTCGACCTTGAAGTCGTACACGGTCTCATTGGGAGTAGCGACGTACTTGCCCTCGGCTCCTCGGGTCACCTTTGTAGTGCGGTAGGTGTACTTGGAACGGATCTCGGAGTCCGTGTACACCACGTTGGGCGAGTGGACGACGAAAATGTCCCGGTGAGAGGATCCATTGGCGGCTCCATTGGAGGTTCCATTGAGGATGTCGTTGTTGTGGGTGTGTCCATCATCCTTCGCGGAGCCCATGTCTACCTCGGCGTGAGGGGCCATTGCGGTTGTTTTAGCGAGAGTGAAGCTTTGCTTTTGCTAAGAAGCCCTTTATCGAGTAGGGGCCGAGTCCGCAGCACAACCCGGAGAGGCAGAGCAACGGGCTCCTGCGTAAGGGTGATGGACGCTAAAAGGGATGCATCAGCATGTTTGTTTTGGTGCATGGGGGTGGACAGCAACTTGCGAGTTGAGAAGGTTGGAAAACGTCTTGACGGTTATGAGTGATCGCACCTCGACAGTGCGATCAGCTGTTACGTGCAAGTCTGTTGTTGACAGATAATTCTGCCAAAAAGTCTGAAGCAAAGATGAAGTAGTTTGACTAAGATAGCAGTTGCAACGGGTGGAGCGGACGTGCCTGCCTTTAACGTTCGTGGGCGGTGAGGGAAGGAGCTAGGGCTCACAATCTCGGACACTTCGGACGCTACGGAACAGACACTAGAGATCACGACGATGAATTACGTGGAAATACGCGGAAAGCTCTGGGCCGAGCACCTGCAGGTCACCAAGTTGACAACAATACACTATACTCGATCTCGGTAGCATGCAAATGCGCGGAACAGCAACTTTGTGATTGTTTATCGTGCCATGCAGATGCGTGTGTGAAGCCATATAAACGTCCTGTTTTTGACATTCACCCCACTATGGCGCATCGATTACACGCACAGCGGGGCCACAATCTCCAGGCGTCAGCGGCACTGATTGGTTCCCGGCGGGGTCGGCTTGCGTCCCGTTACTTTTAAGGCACGACACGAGGTCCCGCCTCCGGCCACCAGCTGACGAGATTGGCCAGGCGTTCCATTTGCGATACCGGGACTTGGACAACAGATGACAAGTCACAATTATCACCAGAGACTCCAAACCAACAGCATATTCATCCTTGTCCGCTCCAGAGAAAAGGGAAAGTGATAGCAAGCCGCCGGAAGTGATCCTGGTAGTAGTTTCCGTGAAAAGAGCAACCCGGATGTACGAGGATGTGATGGTGGCGGTTCTCATCACCAACACCTTAGTTATCACCAACACATATGTCAGCGACAGCAAGATAGCGAGGAAGCAACATCTCCGACTTCCAATTGTTTGCTATCGACAGGAGAGGTCCTGCCGAAATAAGGTTTACCTAGACGAGTCCTAAAGTGGAAGGAGGTAACTTAGGTCTTTAAAATGGCAGTAGGACGCGTAGAAAACAGGCACGGCTTCCGTACCCTATTTGGGCAGACCGTTACCAGAGTGCAAACATTTCGTAGGATCGAAACACTTGTGGCTATGACTGCATAAGTATTCGGCAGATGAGAGTGATGAGGCAATGACGGAGAAGAAAGCCATCGACTCTGCAAATGAGACTGGTTCTGCTTCTCTATCCGAGCTCTGGCCTCGCCGTTCTCCTACATACATAATTATACGGCTGCTTGGCAGAACGTGCACGTGGGCTGTTGTACGGTTCCGATCAACAATAAGTAACTGGCTAACATATGTCCATGATGTGCTCTGTTATTGGACAATCCAAAAGGTTCTCACTCGAACAGGCTGGACTTGGTCAAAGATTGGTATGTACTTCTTGTGTGAGGTCCTTAACAAACAGTAGCGTGCGTGCCTCAGAGCCTCTTACTCTGCTGCATTGTGCGCGAATGGCAGGGCTCAATGCCGTAGGCTTGGGTAAACTGGGGAGTCGTAGCCAAGATATACTTGTCAAAGGCAAGTTTCTGACAACCGTGGTGCCGGAAGATCTGGGAATCCGGGGTCGTTGCACCTTGTTTGAGATGCATCGCAATGAAGTCTTGGCGCACGACACAGGGTGCAGTTGCTTTTTTTCGATCCGCGGAAGATCGAATTGTGAAACTCCCGAAAAACCTCATCGAACAGTAAAGTCTAGCCATATGCGGAGAAATCAGCGATCACAAAAGAAAGCAGAGCTGTGCTTCTGGAAGCGAGCAAAAAAAGCAAACTGTGTCGCGCTGGCCGTGCCATCGGATAGGCTCAGCGCGCAGACATACCACGAGATGACAATTCACCACCCTGAGCACTTATAGCTTCTCATCGGAAGTGTCTGTGAGAGCCTGGAACTTTCGGAAGCTTGAAAGTCAAGACAGTGGGGCGTTCGTTGTTGATCCTTATCGAGCTTCTGGAAGATCTTTAGCGCTTTTGTGCAGTTGCATATGGTACGGATGCAAAGACACGTTCTCTGCGTTGATTCTTAGAGCATCCTGCAGTGACACGATGAATTGTCTAATGCAGTCAGTCGCCGACCTGGCTGCCGTAGCTATAACAAAGGGGCCAATGTGCATCAGTTGTATCCTACCTAGTAAGATAAGGGCGACAAGATAAACGAAGCTCGTTGTGGCTTCATGAGTAGGAAGTGGTGGTTTGTCTTGGCATTGCGGTGAAACCTCAAGGTAGGGGTTTAGTTAAGGAGGCGCTGATGGCAACCGCGGCCAACTAACGAGCGCCAAACCGTGGGTGCTACCGCTGTCTGCGAGGTCGGGTACCTATCTGCAAGGCGCGGTTACATCGATGCAAGCACTTCTGCGTGTTGGACATTTTGACCCTGCAAGTCAAGTCACCTGCGCTCCTCGCCTCAAAGCTCCGATCTGTCCTACCATCTCTCGCTTTCGTCCGCAGCGGTTTGTTCATCGGCCACGACGATTTCATGATCTTTTGATCACCAAGTTTGGCGCATTCTGACACGCAGAATCGGCCGTGTTCTCGGCCGGCATGCGGTTCGCGAAATCAGATTGTCAAGGCTTGGTGGCCAATCGCTCCAAATGGGGTCCGAGCTTCCAAACCTGGGGCCATTGGGGGCTGACTGGTCACAACTCATTCACCAGTGTCGTGACCCGTTCATTGCCAAATGCCAGATCGCAGAATGCGCATCCGTGCGATATTCGCAAGTGCCGAGATGCAACCGACTTGTCACGTTCTTTCGGAGGTGTCTACTTGATTGACACATTTTAACTGACGAAGTTCAAGCAAGCGCACTGTGATAAACGAGCAGCAGAGATGAGGATCACCCCGGTCGATTCGGTAGAGCACGAAAAGGGCAAAGCGCTTTGCCGGGAAAGGGAAGGGTAACCAGCATCTTCTCCAGGCTCGGCGGTTGGTGACGCCAGGGGTGGCCCACCACAACGGCCTGGTTCGGCATGGTAAGCCTCATGTCTCGCCGAATCATTGGTTGCTTCAGGAGGCGATCAATCTTAAATCTTGTGCGACAAGAGGCACGAGAGGCCATTCAACCGCCTGGACAGCCTCAAGATCGCGTCACGTAGATGAGCCTCATGAACAGCCGGTATTGCAGCCATTTGGAGTGTTGATGGAAGCCAATCATTTCTGCGTTGCGCTCTTCCAAAAGACGATGCAGCAGTTGCATATGGCGGTTGATGAAGAAGCCGGCAGGATGGGACCAGTCGGCCCAGTTGGGCCATCGGTGATTCTCTTTTGATTGTATTCGGCCCCATTCTGTCACTGTCCCACCTAGGCAAGTTGCTTGAGGACCTGCCAGATGCAACTCTGTCAAGGTGTGCAACAAGCTGAAGGGAAGAAAAAACCACACACCTCGTAATGCACCCCTTGTTCTGTGAGCGTCCGGGGAGAATGACAGGTGTGTAGCACCGGATTCCCAACCATCAGCGTGCGGTTGCATGGATGTATCACTGTCTCCACGACGACGACGGCCAGCCGCGAGGCTGAAGTAGCAGGAAGGCAAGCAAAAGTCGTGCCACTGATGACGGCATAATATTTCCTCGGAGTGAAGCAAAATGGCAGGAATGATGTGTCGCGGAAGGGTGGAAATGCCTTCTTTAAGGACTGACGATTCTGAAGGGTGAGTTGCCGACGGCAAAGGATTAGTCGTTGGAGAAGCAAATATGTCTTACCTTAGGCCAACGCTGCTGCAAGGTACCCGAAGCTTTGTGGGGTTCTCCGATGAATGGTGCCTGTTATTGTAGACCCCTAGACTACTGTGTACGAAAGCCGTGTGATCAGTGAAATAAACAGAGTGGGGATGCTATCAATCCGAGAACTGAGAATCGACGATGGGTAATGAAAGGGGAGCGTGGTAATAGGAATCTTTTATGAAAACATTTTGCCGAAGTCGAATCAGTGCGACCTTGAGGGCACATAGGTAATGGCAAAACGCCGAGATGGGCAAGCAAATCCCAGAAAGACAACGACCTAAAACGGCCACGTGCCTTCCCTTTTCGCCATTGACAATCCAACGGCCTCACTTCACAACGTTCTTACCCACATGAGTCTCCATCCTTTTCGTTCCTCACCTTCGTGCCCAAGCATCAAGCACCCGTGATCGCCATTTCGACATCGGCCTCACTGATGGCGGCCCCAGATCGAGCCTAGTCGACGCAGGGTACGCAGCCATCATCTTCCTTGCCTTGGTTTGGCGGTTTTGGCATCGCTGCACCTGTGCAAAGGCGGCAACACTAGCAGTCAGGGGCCTGCCTTTGTATAGCTTGATCCTCGCTCCATCCGTGCACATCGCTGCACATCTTCAGTTCTTTCACGCTCGTGCATTGCGCTTGCACACCAAAGGCACACGGGCCTGGCCAGAGCGGAGAGGTTGACACCCACAATTGGACCCCGAATGCAACTCTCCACCTAAGTACCTAGCCGGGGCAAGGGTCCTCACCGATTGTTGCTGGAAGCGTGCAAACACCTTTCTCCAAACTGCAAGCACACTGCAACCATCCACACACGACTCGCTCCCCAGTGACACCCTCCATTTTCGAGACACAATTCGCAACAGCATCCGGCCTCCCCACAGATCGTTCAATCTATGCACAGCCCAGCTCGGCATCCTCGCTCAGATCTTGTTTCTCGGTCTCTAACCTTCTTGCAAAACGAGAATTCTTCTGCAACGTCCCCCACCTGGAAGCAACCGCCATCTGAGCGCTTGCCTGCAGCATTCACCGTTCTCGACTTGCTCACCGAACAAAACCGAAGCTGACCATCTGACTGTCCTGTCTCGTGGCCATCTTTGTCTAAGTATATCCTCGTGAAAGACAAACCTGCGCAGCAATCTTTCTTTGTTCCAGCTACTGAAACGATCGAAGAGACGGATTGGGAATCCGTTATGAGTATTGGGATTGGGGGGAGCGTTGGAAGGTCAACTTAAACAACATTACAACAACGAAACGATAGTTTCTGCTACCCTTTACCGCGGTCTTGTATTTTCAACGCGTATAGCAATTTTCCATGCTCGCGTCCTAAGGAACCAATCGCTTGGAAGGTTTTGGAAGAGGACGTGGAGCGGAAATGGCTGGCATGCCACGAGAGTCGAGCTTCATGCCGACAGTAAAGTGTTCGACATGCGGTCTGCAGGTCGAAATCTCCCTTATGGGAGAACATCTCTGTGCCGGCGCTCCAGCAGCAGAAGGTACGAGATCGCCTTCCGCAAACTTGTGCAACTCTGAGCTAACAACGTCGTCAGCAACACCACCGATGCCAGCGCCATCACTATTTGACAGGTTCAATCCCTTTGGTTATGCAACGGCAGACAAACAACAGCCTCGCGTACCGCCTACACTGGACACCTCTGCTGCTAGTACGTAACCAAACCCTCATCTTCTGAAGACATGAACACGTTCTAACCATCATCTAGACCGTGCATACATGGGTCAGGGCGAATTGACGCCCGTGAGTTTTTCGAGCGGATCGCAAAGTGTATCACCAAAAACACCCAACTCGCGGCCTGGCGCCGGAAGGACGGACGAGGACTTCACCCCACAAATAGCGAACGATTCACCGCCGCCACAGCAGTCCAGGAGGCCCGGCGGCTATGGAGGTTTCGGGGATACTGACAGGGAGGGTGGGGATTCCATGGCTAGCGACCTGAAGAAGCAGGCTCCGAATCTTTTGCAGCGGATGAATTCTATCGCCCCGGGTCCATTCGAAGCCGGTCGGAGACCATCAGCGACCGGACGCAATGCATTCCCAGGAAGAGGCTCGACGGACAGCTCGATGAACGACACGTCAAACGACCGACCCGGCACGTCAGCCTCGAACGCGGGTAGCAGCTTGGGCAGCATGAAGTCTCTGAGAGCGCCCAGGAAAGATGGATATGGCGGCTTCGGGCCTCCGCAAAAGGGTGACGAAGATTCCGCGCCCAATCGCTTTGGCATGCCGAATCGCTCTGATACCTTCCCTCGACCGAGCGAGACCACTGAGCCACCGTTGCGCACGCCCTCCGCACCTGGACCACGACCCGATAGATTCCGCAGACCTTCGAATACATCGCAAGATATGGATAATCGCATCCCCATGACCCCCATGACTAGTGAAAGAGCGAGGAGGCCGAGCCGGGGACCAGACACATCCCGACCGCCTCCGCCGCGAACAAGCGTTATCCGACCGAGGACCGCCGGACGTGACGGCAGTGCTCCTGCTGTGCCGGCTATTAACCTGGCCGAGGAATTCGGAATTGGAAATCCGTATCACGCACCTTCTGAATCAACATCCTCGAGCGCGTCGGGAGTGTCAGGCACGTCGGGTTCCAGCAGCCAGTTTGACCGCCGCCCAAGCGCCGCAAGTTCGCGGACCAGCCCGTCAAGGTCTATAAGTTCGAGGTCGGGACGGAACCCATCCGATACTTCGAGCTTCGACAACCTCATGTCAGATCTGCAGTCTTCCATGGAGGAAATGAAGCCAAAGCCGTCACCAGTGTCTCCTCTGCAGCCGCCGTCCAGGGGCAAAAGCATGCGATCGCCCTTGGCTAATCGACCACCACCTCCTGATCGGGGATACGATCCACGCATCGACCCAGCAATACAAAACCCACGCCCGGGTCGAGCTAGATCCCCGCTTGCATCGCCGATTTCGCCAGTCGATAACACATCGAACCGAGACGATCCCGCCGTCCAAAGACCTGGCCGCAGCCTCTCTCCAGGTTTTGTCCCAGCAGCAGCACCTCCATCCCCGAGATTACCAAATTCAACAAACTCGTCGAACTCCTCAGAGCGAAGCCGAACCCGGTCACGCTCAAGACCACCGCAAGAACGCCCCCGCTCCCGATCCAGAGCCAGAGACCCGGCAGTGCCGTCGTCACGAGGGGACTGCAAAGCTTGTGGCTTGCCCATCAAGGGCAAGTCCATCTCCAGTGCGGACGGCCGCCTCACAGGACGGTATCATAAGGAGTGCTTTGTCTGCTCGACCTGCAAAGAGCCCTTCTCGTCGTCGACATTCTATGTCTTCGATGACAGGCCGTACTGCGGGCTGCACTACCACAAACTCAATGGCAGCCTTTGCGGGAGCTGTGGCAAGGGAATCGAGGGCCAGTATCTGGAGGACGAGTCAACCAACAAGCACCACGTCGGGTGCTTCAGATGCGGCGACTGCGGTATGGTATTGAGAGATGGCTATTTCGACGTCGACGGCAAAGCGTATTGCGAGAAAGATGCTTGGAGGCGTGTGCAGCAGCCTATGCCACAGCCAATGCAGCAGCCACCACGGATGGGGATGGGGATGGGGAGGGGTGGCGGTCCACCTCGGAAGGGGTCGGCTGGTCCAACTCTCGGACTTCCTGGAGGCCCGCGAATGGGCGGCGCACTCGGCCTGCCTAACGGGAGCAGGTTCGGCCCACGTCCACCTCGGATGGAGAAGCGCATGACAAGGCTGGGCATGATGTGATGCGGCCGGTTAGCTCGTGAGAAACGCATACGCCTCCGACCACGGTACACCTTTCGCCAACTTTTCACTTCAGATTCGACACACCAGATTTATGTCGATGTTATAATAACTCCACCGACGCATACTGGCTTCGATGTCAATCGTTCCACTTTCTTTTGGATTTATCTTTCAGCAACTCATTTGGATTGAGACTTTCCTATTATTTTTATACCCCTATGACAGCTTTTCCTTCATATACCCACCATATCTGATTTTTAGTTGTCCGAATTTCTTTTGTTTCTCGGCAATTTCCACGACAGGCCTACTGGCAGAGGCTTGCGATGTGGAGGGGTTTAATGAAATCATTACAACGAATATTTTGGAATATTGCAATTCAGCACCAGGGGCCATTGGCGGTTGGGTTCGGACCAGGCGTCCTGGGTAATTTCTTTGGGGATGAGGCAGGCACTTACGACGGGATCTGATTATCCCATTATAATACGTATTTCACACACGCGCGCGCGCACACATTCGCCGTCTCCTAGCGGGCACATTAACGACGCACAGGAGTTGCGGAAGGGAAGGGGGCGACGGGAACGGAACACAAACAACAGGCCAGTCTGAGACTCGCTGTTCGGCAACGTGCATCAGACAGGAGCACAAGGGAAAAGGGGGGCACGGAAGCCAGCAGGGACGCTTTCGGGCTCGCGTAATTGTACATAATCACTATTACTCGAGAGAGTCAGAGTTGGAATGCGAACCAACTCTGAACTTATCAATAACACACTCACTATCATTATCAATCAGTCCCTGGGCGCCCTGATCGCCGGCTCTGACTCTGTGATGCGCATCGAAAATAGTTACATTTGACCATGAGTCAGGCGAAGAGCCGTCGTGGAAGCGGATTGTCTTGGATCTGGGCTTGGATCTGAGCGCGGAAAGCCCCTCGATATTACTCACATGCCACCTGTGGCACGTGCCACGTTTGCCGGATTGGGAAGGCAGGGCCCTGTAAGTAGCGTTCTGATTGGTTCCTGCCTCTCCAGTTAACAAACGGTGATGCAGGTTTCCGAGATGACGCTCTGAACTTCGATCGAGAACTTCGCGTACTTTGTATGTGACAAGTAAGGGAGAACCGCAAAGGACCAAATCTAGATGCATTCAGATGGGATATTCTTCTCGAACGAGCTTTTGATATAATTTGTCCGCGATTAACACTAATCCTCAAGGTTTTCCCAGACACGCGTTCAAGATCCAAAGCGCTTCATACTCAAGCAGTTTCTTAAATATGCCCGGATATGTAAATGGTGCTAGCTAAGACGTGACCACTTGAGGCTCTCAGCCGTGCCTGCTCCATACCCGTACCTTCTGAAGACTAAATATGGCTTATCTCGTGGAAGCCGAACGCGGAGCTTTCGCTCCCGTCGGCTGTTCTATCCTGACTATCGCGATAGCCGTAGGATATTTTACCACCATGTTACGCCGCTATCTGTCCTTGATACAGCGGTTTCAGCTTTTTGTTTGTCCTCCCGGACACAACCCTCCTTGTCTTACGGGTACCTGTTTCCATCCACAGTCAAGGGCAATGTACGGTACATCTCGGTCAGACTTGCCCTCGAGAGGGTTGCCTTACCACAAGCCCCATGGGACCCATCCCCCCGATTTTCAGCTCGTATGACAGTCATGAAAAGGACTACATTGCGTTTTCTAATCCTTTTCCTTGATCCAGGCCGTCTTTTGCATCTGAAGTCGGAGAATCTGGTCCTCGTGGCAAATCAGGAAATAGCACCCGCATTCACTCTTTCCTTTTCGAGACTCATTTTCGTCACCATGAATAAGGACATCTGTTGTCTCCCATTCCAGTAACTCGTTCATCCGAAGAGCACTTCGTTCCGAGATGCTTCTTTTTCAACACTACACTCAATTCCGGCTCCGAGGCCTTGCTTGATGTGCGTCCGCAGAAGTGAACAGTTAAAGCATCAGTGGTGCTCAACGAATCATGTTGGTGAAGGTTCAACATCGCCGCGCTCTTGGCGCGAGGCCAAGGACGGCATGTTATATAACAGCCATGGTCATTCTCCTGTACTGGTTCCTGCTCAGAGATCAAAGATATCGCACCGTACGCTTCTCCGAAATTGTCGACTTGACCGAACCGCCGCAACCACAACCACAAGCAGGAGATCACAATGGGGACCACGGTCAATCCCCCGATATCACCGAAAGCACGGCACACGTTATACCGGACAACCCTCGAGAGAATGCTGAACTTGCACAACAACCCCTAAGCGACCAGTACTTCGAAAACAACAATGAATATACCCAGGAGGAACTCAACACGCAATATCAAAACGAGTACCGAGCTCTAGCAAGGTGAGCTCTAAATAGCAGGAGCACAATCACAAATCGATTATGGCTAACATGATGTTGCTGTGGTCGCAGTGAAGCGGGAGCCATATATGGGAATACTCTAGAGACGCTCGTCGAGAAGCAGGGCCCCAAGGCACCGGAAAACGAAGACGCGTTAGCTTCGATTGATGAAGACGTTCCGTTCAATTACCACCGAGCATACACCTTCAGCCCCTATCCAGACTACAACAGTACCGCTTGGAAGTCTACGCATGCTGAGTATGTTCCGTGCATTGGCCCTACAGGGGCGGAGGTGGAAGACATTAGCGTCTTCAGGGGCCGGCCGAAGGACTTCCCTGAGCCGGGCTTTGGCAGCTATGACTTACTGCGGATTGATGGGGATGTCTGCTTCGAGAGGGAGACACGGTTGGGTCAATACGGAGTGGCTACTGTGACGGACGAGGATGGTAGGGAGATCAACTGGGACACGGTGAACTGGGGTATACTTCAGCATATGTGCCGGGAGAGGAACAAAGCGCGGTTCGAGTCTGATGGACCGCCAAACGAGTTTATCGCGGCTTACGATAACCTTTCTGAAGAGAGGCTTAAAGAGGAGGAAACTGCAGCCCCAACAACACAGCGACTAAAACGAGCGCTGAGCAGACGCTGGAGCGGCTGGTGGGATTCATACACGGAAGGCGATTCCACCACACCTGGGCCGGCGGAGAATATGACGACGGTGAAGAAAGAGCCAAGGACTGCATTGTTGCTACGATCTTACACCGGAAAGAAGTATACCGAGAACGACAAGCTAGTCATCAGATCACTCGTCACCGAGCTTAGCCTGCGGACTGGAGGCGAGTACCAAGTCTTTTTGCTTATCCATGTTAAAGAAGACGCCGATATCTGGGGAGATGACGAAGAATACCGACGCATCATCGAGGCCGAAGTGCCCCAGGAGTTTTGGGACATGACATTCCTCTGGAGTGAGAATGCTGTCAGACGTGCGTACCCAAAGTTGGACTGGTGGGCAAGTCTAGTTCACGACGGGCAATATCTGTCGGTGCAGATGTTCATGCAGGAGCACAGGGAATTCGACTACGTCTGGAACTGGGAGCTGGACTCTCGAGTGATTGGGAACCACTACGATGTTCTCACGAAATTAGCTGACTTTAGTCGGAAGCAGCCAAGAAAGGGGCTCTGGGAGCGAAACGAGCGATTTTATATCCCGGGATTTTACGGCGACTATGACACACATTTCCGCAAGTACGTGGAAGGGATTTCGGGCGCAGACACAGTTTGGGGAGCTCCAAACCTACCCATCATTAACCCAATAGGCCCGAAGCCTCCAGTGGCAACCCCAGAAGAGGACAATTATGAATGGGGCGCTGGAGAAGAGGCGGATCTAATCACGCTGTCTCCCATCTTCAACCCGATCAATAGCGACTGGGCTATGAGAGACCATATCTGGGGATATCGCTCAGACGATTTCCCAGTGGAGAATCTCCCTCTCAGGACGACCATCATCACGCAGTCGAGGATATCAAGAAGGTTGATCGACACCATGCACGCTGAGAATCTGAGGGGCAATCAGGTCGCATCTGAGATGGCCACGCAGACGGTGGCTCTTGTACACGGGCTAAAAGCTGTATACGCTCCCATGCCCGTGTTCTTTGATCGGCCCTGGAACGGGACTCAACTGGCACGCTGGTTCAATGGTGGCCCCAGGGGAACGAGTGGAGGACATGGCAGTGCCATGGGTTGGGGCCGCGAAGGGAGGTTCCAGGGAGCGACGTGGTATTACCGTGCGAATCCGCCGCAGAGGATATACAACAACTGGCTAGGGTACGAAGATACGGGCATTGGCGGACCACAGTGGGAGGAAGAGCATGGCAGACCGTGTCTGCCAGCCATGATCCTGCACCCGGTCAAGGATGTCGAGCCGACAGAACCTGGACACTCTACTGAGTCTAAGCTGCCTTACTGAGAGGCAAAGAGGGGGTATATCTACAATAGTGTTGTTTCTGGAAAGCCAAAGATTAATGCGCTACCTCAGGACGGACGATTTCGTCATGTCATCTCGAAAGCATCTCGAAGACAACTCATCGATACCCATGTAATCGCAGATAAGATGGTTTGGCTTTGGAAGAGGATGGGAAAGTTTTTTTTTTTTTTTTTTTTTTGGGGGGGGGGGGGGTTGGTTTAATTAAAGAATAGTATATCGAAATCATGGAGCTGACAGAATAGTCGGGCGTCAGTTTAACGACGGAGGTGCAGGGACAAATCACGAGTAATTACCGTAGGTAAATTATAATTATACATCACATCACTCTTTTTCTACTTACTTGTAATCGACATGAATGGAGATAGACCATAACAAACTGGCTCGCTGGTCTTCACTACATGACTGTGTGAGTTTTACGGCCCAATGTCAAACCATTTGCTCACAAGGAATGTAACCGTCAAGGTACTGGCACTCAGAGCAGTATTTTATGTCAAGCACGAATGGGAAGTTTCAAAGTCCTTTGTGTGTAGTAAAATATGGTATCAAATTCTCTCAGAGTTACCGCCCATGCCTATGCTGTACTGTCCTGTCCCTTTCCCATGCATAACACCTTTACCCTTCTCAAAGATGTAGGTCCTATGCTAACATAACAAAAGGGGGGCAAAAACGATGTTGATAGCCCGATCCAAGTCCAGACAACCCGGTCCCGAGCCGCAGATGCAAGCATGCAGCGCGGGATGGGACGAGATGGGACGGTATAGAACCAGAAAAGGAAAAAAAAAGAAAGCCAGAAACTCCTCAATCCAGAAACGCCAAACTCAACGCCCCTTTCCTGCCTTACACGCATTGCGTATTATTCCTGGTGTGTCCCCGCCCGCCCCTCGAGGTCCTCATTAACACTTAACACGCCCCCCCAGTGGATGGTGTGCCCCACCATGTTATCGTTGTATGGTGGGGTGGGTTTGAATCGCGTGCTGTTCAGGATTCAAAGTCGCAATTCGCAATTCCGCAACTGACTAATGTGGAATGGAATGACGCGATGTCGCGAAAGTATTGCGCTCCCCATCTTTTGGATGCGCGATTCGTGTAGTTGTGTGTGTGTTTGTTTCGGTTTGGTTATGTGCATGTGTGGTTCGATGTGATGTGTTGTATCGTACGACTTGACTGCCAGCGCGGAACTGGCAATCCTGCTAAAAAAAAACGTGCAAACGGAACAAGGTAAGGTAAGGTAAAAGGTAAATGGGGTTGGCTTTTTATGACCGAGACCACTTCCAACTCGAACTGCTCGTCGACCGACTTGACGAAGAAGAGTCACTGCTTGTGCGGCCGCGGGCCTCGTGCTCTGGCGACTGCGCGCGGAAGTAAGTGGTCTGGTTTGCGCTGGAGGTGGCGGTGGTAGGCGGGCTAGGCAGCGGCTCCAGGGAAGTCTGTCTCTGCTGCTGCTGGTTCTGGTTGGGGTGCGTCTGGCGCCATGAGGTGTAAATTTGCTTGCACAGATGTGCTGACATTGTGTACGTTGGAGACATCTTTTCGTTATTGCGCGTCTGCTTTGCAGATGTTTGTGTGGTGTGGTGTTGCGTTGGTAAGGTGGTGGAGGCGGGTGTCTTATTCCGAAGCCTTGGTGCTATGGTTAAGTCAGGTACCGTCGGGTGTCTTTGTTTGTCAAGCTTTCGAACCTTGGAAAGTATGGGACACAGTTTCAGAATGAACAGAAAAGAGCAAAAGGCGTGTCAGGGGAGGGGAAGGGGGCTTTTTAAATATCAAGCTGTGCACAGCATGGGAAATGGGAATTCCCACACGAACCATTCACTTTCGGCGGTGCCTGAAAGCCCATTCAATCATCCCTGGGCCGCCAGCACCAGGGCAGCTTACCAGAGAGTTCTGTCAAGCTGATTGATCGTGTGAGTCGGGTGGGTCCCGTAGCTCACCGTTTGAACTTGCCCTTACACCCTTGTTTCGACCAATGAGCGATAAGGTATTTCTAAAGATGGTGGCTCAGATCGCATACCGGGGTCCAACGGAGGGCAGTGGCTTGTCGTTCTGGGCTGATCAAACATCCCAGTTTGCAGCATCTGGCACCACAGCGGGGTCCAGCATGTGCCCATTTTTTGACGCCGGGAAAAGACGAAGCGACGGGAAATCGTGCCACCAACCCCACCACTACCAAATAAATACCAATCAGAAGAGACGTAATAGGTAGGACAGACCTGGCGACGCCCGATGGAAAGCGGTTGTTCGTCTTGTGGTCACTTGCCCTGCCGGCACGAGCGCTGTGGCTTGGCTGCTGAGGCTGGCCAAGGAGCCACTGCGGAGTGAGTCTTCGTTCGTCCCAAAATCTGACATGCGGTGTCTGTTCAGCCCTAGGACAAAGTGTAGCCCCTCCCGCCACAATATCGGAAAATCTCCATGACTAGCACCGGGCATACCAAAGCCCATGCCGGGATAATGGTTTAACCAGTGCCACCTTACCGGCCAGAACAATCGGGAGCTCTTCCGAAGGAGATTCTCAGGGCGAAGGCTATCTAAAAGTTTCTGAACAGAAATTGAACTGAAGCAAAAATATGGTTGCTGGTGAATGGTTTCCCACGCTCCTGTCCACGAACTTGCAAGCAAAACGAGCAACGACAGAGAGGCGAGCGTGAAAGGGCGAAGTGGAAAGATCACTCCTAGAAGTCAATATTCCACGACCCCTTAGGCAGCAACCCAAGAAAGGACTGGCCGGTCTGCTGGCTCGTCGTTGCGAATGACCAATCCTCGTGGAAGAGTGCCTGCTCAAGCATATTGGGAGCGACGGACGGATGCTCGCCGGCTACCCGTGCCACAAACCAGTTCTTGATGAACTCGGTCTTTTCGATGCATTTGTCCCAGACATCTGGTCCTTCTATAGGACTTGCTGTTGCGCTCTCAGGTGGCGCGTTCTTCTGCCTAACAATTGCTTGTGCCCCGCGGAATCTTTGTATGAGCTGCTCCAGCACGGCTGGAAGATCGATCGTCTGTCTAGCCACGGCGGTATCCCAGCCCCCCTCGGCCTCGGTAACATCGTCAAGCAAGAGCAATCTAGAGGTTGTAAGGATGACCGACAGTAACTTGGCCATGTCAACAAAGGTGCAGTAGACGAAAAAGGTCTCAGAAAGCGCCAGTAGGCTCGAAAAGTATGCCCGCGCCGCTTGCAAGCACAATGCCAGGCATTGCCGACGGCGTGTGTTGTGTTCTGGTGGTGGCGGGCTCTGAAGGTATGTTGCCGGTTCGTAAAGTCGTACGAGGACATAATTGTAGTATATCCATATTATTTCTGCCCAGGGACAAACAGATGAGCCACGAAAGTTGAAATTTGATCAGACGGGAAGCACTTACGGTATTGTGCCTCAGTAAAGCAGTTAAGCGTCAACTTGTCCATGTCGGCACGAATCGGCGTCATCTTGTCTTCAGCAATGTATCCAAAACGCTCCGTCGTGGGGAAAGTGTCCTGGATCTTGTCGACAACCTGCTGCAACCGGACCATCTTTTCGAGGATGGTGTCTAAGCTATTCTCGGAAATTCGGAGGAGACAGATGCAGCATATATCGACGCAGGCAGTTCTGAAGTTGGTTGTACGACCGAATTGGGCCGAGTTTCTTGGAAAAGTAAGCTTGTGCTTCGGTGAAGATGTGCTACAATGGAATCACCGACATACACGGACATGACATAGTAGCAACCCAGATACGCTCGCTGTTCCTCTAGGCTGTGAAGCCTCTCCAAAGCCTCGAGCGCTCGCGGATTTCGTGTGTACATGGCATCTTTCGCATCCTTGGCAGTGTCGTAGGTGACGGGTCTTGT
The DNA here is from genome assembly GCA_033297225.1 of Diplogelasinospora grovesii. Classification (NCBI taxonomy): domain Eukaryota; kingdom Fungi; phylum Ascomycota; class Sordariomycetes; order Sordariales; family Diplogelasinosporaceae; genus Diplogelasinospora; species Diplogelasinospora grovesii. The sequence continues at coordinate 818,317 of MU853753.1, forward strand.
GTAGGGAGGGGGGATTCTGGTCAGCCCCAGGTTGTAGGAATATCCAACGGCTAGATGGATCCAGTGTGTGATCTGCCTGTCGAGGTAGAAGGAGAGGTCGGCCCTGCGTTTAAGTTAGTGCTGATCAGGAAGGGATTGTGAGGATGCTGGGTTACCAGGCGATGAATATCAAGAGACCTTGGAGCAGGTCGAGGCTGCGTTCTTCGTTTACCAGAAGATGCTGTCCAAGATACGCAGCAAGGTTCCTCTTCATTTGTTTTCTCCGTTCCAGGGGCAGACGAGCAGCAGCCAGCAGCACCGCCCTGAAGACAAACGGCTTCTTGGAAGACAGCTGCTGTGCGGTTGTTCCGGACTCCAGCAGTACGAAGGGGAAGTTGGGCATGAAATTGGTCTTGTATTCATCCAGGGCAAGCTCGGCTTGTTCCCAGCTCAAGTTGTAACCGGGACCCGGCGGCGGCTGCGGTAATGCTGCTGTCTTGTCGACGTCATTGTAACGATGATTTGGCTCTGCTGGCCTTACTGGTGGCTGAGCCTGAACCCTGTGTAAAACTTGAACCGATGGCGTAGGCGTAGGAGCTTGGGTCCGAAATTGCGGGGTGTGGAAAGGGGCGTGGGACGAGGCCTGGGCTGGCTGGGTATGAGCGGCGAGAGCCGGTGTTGCAGCCGCCGGGGCGGATAGAGGGAAGGGTTGTCCGGAGCGCCGGGGAGATGGTGCAGTGCTACCACTGCTTTGGCCCGGAGCTGCAAGACGACTGCCGATGCGTTAGGGCGCTGAAGACATATCGAAGGACAGGGGTAGAATCCAAGTCCAGACATTGACCCCTCTCGAGGCACCTGCCTGTGTCTGTCAAGGGCTCTGTGCCAGTCTTATCACATACGCAGCTGTCTTCAGAACTCTGGGCTTGCGAAGTCCGCCTGTCGGCATCACACATTGAATCCCGTGTCGTTCACAGCTATGCGCGATTGTCAGCTGCTGATTGCCCTACGCGTGTTTGCATGAACCGCCATCGCACAAAGCCGTGTCTTACCGATCGCAGTACTTGCCAATCTTCTCCTCCTTGAAGTTACACCTGGCTTTCTGCTTGGAGCAAGGCAAACATGCACGTTGCCTCCGCGGTGGACTCGGTGGGCGTTCGTACTGCTCCGGCTGCGCTTGGAAATCTGACATTGTGTGAAGCGTTTGGGGGATATCAAGCAACACTCAATGTCGTCTCCAGGTTGGTAAGGTTGCGATAATAAGCAACTACACACAGCAATTGGCATCGACTCCCAGAAGTAACCCGGATTAGTTATCGTTGAAGCAATCGGAGGCGAGATCACGAACCCAGTCGATCATGATCGTACTGCTAGTTTTATCTAGGGCGGCATACATTCCCTGCATGGCCAATGAAGAAACGGGCGGGCGTAGCTGTTTGAGAAGATGCTCAGGGGAGATTTAGTGCAGTCAGCGATAAACCGGGTTTGAGATACTTGTCTGGTGGGGCGCTGCGGCGCAAGTTGACTCTCTCAACCAATGAGAGATTTCGAACTTGCCCTGTGCCACTGAGCGAGTCAGCTGATGATAGTACCCTCTATCGCAGTTTAACCCGCCAGGGAAGGCGCGTCCTGCTCATGTTCAAGGCAATTATGTCGTCGGCCAGAGCAGTGCGCTCCGCTCACGCCACATCAGATCCCCTCCAGTCTCACATCACATTACTCCAGAGGATTTACAAATCCTCCATGACGCAGAGGATAAAACTCAAGTCGTCCTATCTTAGCAGAGTCCCATTCACTCACACTCGGACCAGGACCCGGGCAGTAGCTGGGTGAATCACTTCCCCAGATCCAGAGAATAGATATGGCACATGTATCACCATGCCATCGCCCGTCACGGCTATTCGAAGCGGGGTGATCGAGGTGAATGTGAATGGCACCAGTGGTGTTGTCTGAGCAGGCTTTGGGTTCGTTCCCAGACGTCGGACTTTTTTTCTCCTTCTGAAGGTTCAAAAGAATGGAATAGTAACGCCACTCGCTCCTTCCTCAACAAACCCTCACTTCATGCGGTTCATCGTGACGTTGACTCTGGTCACGAGTTCCTGAACGGGTGAGCGCGCCTTCTAGCAACGCCAATCACCGGAAGGCACCTTATTGTTCGACACATTGGGATCGTATACCACACATAGTCGAGCAGTTCAAAGGCTTTGAGATGGATACAGAGACCAGAGACCGTCCTGAAGCCACTGCGGCCGTCGATGCGAGGAATGAGCAGCCACATTTCGAACGCCCCCAGGGCTGGGCTTTCGCCCTCGTCATGGTCGGGCTTTGCCTGGCGCTGCTTTGCATCTCACTTGTACGAATCCTCACATCTCAGTCAAAATCACCATTGTGCTCAAGCGTTATAGGATCGAAGTATCGTAGCCACAGCCGTCCCAAAAATTACATCCGATTTCAACTCGCTCGAGGACGTTGCCTGGTACGGCTCGTCTTACCTCTTCACCACCTGCTCGTTCCAGCTCTTTTACGGCAAGCTTTATGCTCGTGTCTCGATCAAATGGACTTTCATCGTCTCTCTCCTCATCTTCGAACTCGGCTCTGCCATCTGCGGCGCGGCCCCAAACTCGACGGTGTTGATCGTCGGCAGAGCCATTGCTGGAATAGGCTGTGCCGGCGTTACGGCAGGAGCTTTGAACGTAAGACAGCTCACCCTACCCAGCGATCCGTGACACGGTTTACTGACACGTTATTCTGTTCTCAGATCGTGTGCGCTTGCACTAAGCCAGAGGACAGGCCCAAATACACGGGCATTGTAACCGGTATTATGGGGATTGCTCTCACGGCAGCACCTGCTTTAGGAGGCAAGTCCGCAAATAGACTGCCACAGCTCAGGCTGGAACACACGCTGACCTCGTCACAACAGGCGTCTTTACGGACCATCTCACCTGGCGTGAGTTGTCCCCCTAATCCGCGATATCCTGCGCACATTCTGACATTTGAACAGGTTGGTGTTTCTACGTCAACCTCCCTCTCGGCGCAGTGGCACTTGTGGCCATTACATTCCTTCTCAGACTTCCACCACCGGCCGAGCGCTCAACCGTGCTCGAACACTTGCGCAACCTCGATATTCCGGGCACCCTCGCTTTCGCGCCGGGAATCATCGCGCTTCTTCTTGCGCTACAATGGGGCGGGAACACGTACCCGTGGAATGATTGGCGAATTATCATCCTTCTAGTAGCCTCTGCTTTGGGCCTAGCCACCTGGGCGAGACACCAGTGCCGCTTGGGAGACGCAGCCACGGTTCCAGCCCGGATCATTGGCCAGCGGTCTATCTACGTCGCACTGTTTCACGTCATGGTCGTAGGTGCCGTCACCTTCATCGGCTCATACTACATTCCGATTTGGTACCAGGCTGTGGTGGACTACACACCGTCGGAGTCGGGTGTCACCTATCTCGGTGTTTCCGGCCCAGCAGCCTTGTTTTCGCTTGTCTCCGGCGTCATGGTGCGTGTTTCCCTTCCCTTCCCCGCTCCCAAGTTTACATGCGCGCTGACGAATTACAGACAAGTCGGATCGGATACTATGTCCCATCGATGTATATTGGCGCCATTTTTCTATCCGTCGGCTCCGGCCTCATGATGCTCTTCGATGTCGACACGGACACGGCTTTCTGCATGGGTGCTCTCATCCTCTTGGGCACGGGTGTAGGGTTCGCGCTTCAAATGGGGCTCATCGTTGCGCAGAGTATCCTCCCACCGAAAGATACGTCGGTCGGTGCGTCATTAATGGTGCTCGGGCAGACACTAGGAGGAGCAGTGTTTTTGTGTGCTGCGCAAAACATCTTCCAGAGCCATCTCGTGTCCGAGATAGAGCAAAACGCCCCAGGAGTCAGCCCGGCAGCGGTCATCCACCTGGGTGCGGCGCAACTGGGACTGACCCTGCAAGCACTCGGGTACTCTCTTGATGATATCGACACGATATTGGACGCCTACAATGCGGCGCTGAAAAGGGTCTGGCTGATGATGGTGGTGCTGAGCTGTGTGTCCGTGTTGGCAGCGACGGCGATGGAGTGGAGGAACGTGAAGCCCCAGACAAAGCCGGCAGATGACATTGAGCTTCAGACTCCGGCGGCGAGCGGCAGGGAAGATGAGCACAGCGCTGTGTGACCCGTCGTCAAGACGTCTGTCCGAGTTGGGTATTATTATTGGCCAATCTGAACGTTTATGTTTTGGCAGTCTACAACATTAGTAAGAGATGGATGATGGATCTTCTTTGACCTATCATCAAGAGATTGTTCACTCTAAAGGCAACGTCAGATAATATGAAGATCTCATGCGCCCCCTATTTCTAGCGTAGGTGGAAAGCTCGTGGGGCAAAATAGATTAGATCTCGCAAGTACTTCACTTGGAGTCAGCTATCAAATAACAAGACGTAGAAATTCACACCTAGTCCTTATGAGACTCGGGACTGTCATGGGTGAGGACTGCAGTTCATGCGGGGAAATAGCTATGTAAACATCAATTATGGTTAAAGCCACTGCGACCGAATGCGGGACGTAATGTTACATATACCCACATGTTGAGACATTGTCTCTTTTTTGTTAGAAACCTACTTGTTCCCCCCTTTTGCGGAAACGTGGCCCAATTCGGTGGCTGTCAATGGATGCCGTGACACAACTGCTATTAACATTGGACATTACATTATGTCATGACGGCAGTGCAATCTATTGTAGTTACAAAGTCAGATTTGTATTGTTTGTTTGACTTTCTTCATTCAACTTACCTGATTAGGCATCTCTGTAAAGTATCAGGATCAGGGGTATATATAAACATTAACAGAAGTACCCGCCTCCGCTTTCTTTTCCTCCCATAATAGCAAATACCAATACCAATGCTTCCCCCACCGTAGTTTTGAAACCCCCAATATACCCATGCTAAAACCAGCGCTTTGCTACCCATTGCTAAATAACCCCCGCCATTATGACCCGATTAGCAAAGTATTTAACTCCGGTTCCCCCCCCCCCCTTTTAAACCCCTGGCCCCTTTATGATTCAACGATCAGCTCAGATATGGTTCACGACATCCCTGACCAAAAAGCAAACAACCCAACCCCTACTAAGCCATACCATACCCTTCCCAACAGAAAAAGAAAAAGAAAAAGAAAAAGAAAAAAACAGGAAACTAACACAATATGGTGTGTATGTGTCAGGCATAACTGCGCGCCATATCCAACCGACTAGCCTGCCTAGCCGTGTAGGTGCAGTGCGACATGTTCATCCCTATTCCCTCCGGCGGGACGACCCCCCACACCAGCTTCTGATTTTCCAGCCCGACCTCCCTGCGTTCCCTCCTCTGCCTCCTCACCTCTACTAATGGCGGGTGGCATCTGGCACTGAGCACCGCGCTACAACTCCCCGCCGGTAATGTGAGCGGGTTGCCGATGGCCTGCCCGTTGACCGATCCCGCCGCCGGAGCCCTCCGAAAACCCAGACCGAGGACCACCACTGCCAATAGCACCAGAACTGCCAACACGCTCAATAGCCCCACCCCAGAAAAGCCAAACACAACAACACTTGCACTGCTGCCCCCTTGTATCGTGGTGGTGAACACCGACTGCGAGACCGCAAACCCCATGCCCGCAAAGACAACGACCAAAAACCAGCTCACCGGTCTGGTTAAAGTCAGGTACAGACTTGTCATCTGCTCCCCTTCCGGATGATTCGACACCCTGAGCGCTCGCGGTTTGTGTACCAACGCGAACAAGGACGATTCGTGAGACAGCCAGTACGTCGTCAGCAACCCGTTCACACACAAATACAGCACCCCCAACAGTACCTGCGGTAGAGCCCCCAACACCACTACCCCCGTACCTCCCGCTATATATTGCGGTACGGTAATGACCGTGTACGGGCTCGCTGCCCCAAATCCCGACAACTTCCCGTTCGGGTCTGCATGTACACAGATCGCCAGCGCAGCCGCCGCCAATCCTGCACAGATGGCCCACACAAAAATCACAAACACCCACCTCGGCGACGAAGGCGTGTGGAACCAGTAGTGATCCCTGGGCACCCAGTACTTGCAATTCTCCCGTCCGATGCCCCCCAGGTTCTGGTTGGGACCCCACCGCCCCTGCCACACGTCATGCTTACTCAGTAGGCAGCACCCTTTCGTCATGCCATCGGGCTCCGTGAGGAACGAGCGCAGTGCATCTCCCAACGTAACCAACGGCTCTCCAGACCATCGCGTGAACAAAACGGCAGAGATGAGAAGGACGGTGAGCAGGTTCAGCAGCACCACGATTCCGAGAAGGGGTCCGTCCAGATTGACACTGCAGGTCTGTCCTCCTCCTGTATTTGGTTGTGCCAAGCAGTATTGGACAGTCGATAGGTCTACTACCCCTCCGGAATTGATACGCGTCGGCGCGGAGAGCGTTTGCAATAATGAACTGCTTTGCGAGTTCGAATTCGTAACCAGCAGCGCCGCGCTGTAGGTCGTTTCGAACGCCCCCTCAAACTGCTGGACACATTGTGTAGTGGTGAGGTTAACGAGCTCGTTCCGGCTCGCCTGGTCCTGCAGCGCCAGTATATCCAACCGGCTCAGCATGGCGGCGTTGTTGCTCGTGTCGTTGCTGAACTGCGCCCCCTTCAAAAAGGACTGCGTTACCACTACCAGCTTGTAGTCGGCAGCAGGTTGAGAAGTGGTGATTACGGCATTATACCTAATCTCTGTCAGCTCGTCCACCCAACCGTGCCCCTCTTGGGGTGGCTTACATTATTTGTGTAGCGAGTGCCGCCAGCAAGAGTATCACGGCCAGAACACTGCGGGTCCATTGGATATGGCCAAAGTTGCGGACAGACGGAATGCCAATGTCTAACCACCTCTTCCTCCCATGCGCCGCATCCACCTCGCTTCGCGTCGGACTGCTGAGGATCTGGAAGGTGTAGTTCGCTCCGGCGATCAACACCACCACCAAGACATTGATGAGCGCGTGCAGACCCCAGCTGATGTTCGACGCTGTCGAACAAGACCCGGCGAAAATGGGCATCTGCCCAGCGGTAGTAAGCAGCGACCGATTCCTGGCGAGGCCGACCATCAAGCACACGAACCCTACCACCAGCACCAAAAATGACAGGACTAGGTTCATGGCAATCCCGGTTCGCCATCCAGAGGCCATAAACCGTCTCCACCCTCTGCTGCTGTTGTTGTTGTTGTCGCCCTGCTGCTTCTCAAGCATGCGCTGGTGTTCGTCGTCAGTAGTATGTGGCCGACTGCTGGATCCGTCGTTAAAGAACCCCTCAAAGTCAGCGACCCTCGACTGGTGCGGCCGGTGCTGATGCTCAATGTCGACTCCCCGCTCACCCAACTTCCCGCCATTTCGCTTCCGCCGTGCCACCGTCTCGGGCGTCTCCCCGCGGATGTAGTTAATGACATAATCGGGCACTATGTCCCTCTCGACACTGTCCTCGTCATCATCCCTGAGCCGCTTCGGCTGCCACGTCGCTCGCCGTCCGAATGGCGCCGATGTTACTGTCGGACTTGATATCTCCGTCTCAGTAGCCATGCTCTGAAAAGGCCACTGCACGGTCTGTCTACCGCGTCTAAGTCGCTCTATGCGTTCTCGCTGTTCCTGCGTTGTTAAGTCCTCTCTTACCCTGTCGCCTGTCAGCAGATGCTTCGATTTTGGCGGCGGGCACGAGTACTGACCTCGTCACCTGCTCCACCTCGCCATTCTCATCCCAGGTATAACGGTAAGTTGACGGGCCATGGTCCCGTGGGGGGATTACTATTTCCATCTTCTCCTCAAGTGAAGAAGTAGCCTTGCGCTAACATAAAATGTCACCTGAAAGACATGGGAAGTGACGTAGAAGAGCGAGTGAACGTATGGCGAGACAAGAACCCAAATTCACGGCAGGGATTGGATGGGAAAGTGCCATTATGTATGTGAATCGCACATCGCAACAGCAGCCAGAAGCAGAGGAGGCTCAGACCCGACAAGGACATGGGAGCCCAACCCTCGGTGAATATCATTCTCGTCTGGTTTTCTTCCCCTACCATACAGCACACAGACCTTTATTACAGCTGGCGGTGCTCCGTTGGCTGAGATGTGGTGTGCCGACTGCCTGACTGCCCCGCCATGACCCTGAGTGGCCTTCCAGTGGCACGAGGGGCAGGAGCTGCAGGAAGGGCATCCTTGCTCGGGACTAGTTCACTGAGCCAAAGCCTGGGCTGCATCAACGGCTGAGGTGACAGGGTTGTCTATAATTATGGCAACTTATGCAACTCGCAATCCCAGGGTCTTGCAAGCCAATCAGTGCATGCTTCCCGATGGTGGTGGTTCGTGCCCCAAACCACGAAAATGCACTTTAATGATAAGGAGAGCGCCTTTCGATTGCGACGAGGCTTCTTATCGTTCCTTTTGCTCTTGCGTGTCTGCCCGACCTGCGCGAAAAGAGCACCGCCTCGTTGTTTCCCGGACTTCCTGGATGCGCAAGTTGTTCAGCGAGGTAAGCTGTCCGAGAAGGTGAACTGTCAAGATGCTGCACTCCGCAGTAAGGTGTAGCTTCGGTAAGCGGGTTTCAGGCAGGCTCAAAATAGTCCTCTGCAGTCTGCTGCATCTTGCGGCGGAATCGAGAGCTTCCAACCGCCCACGACCTTAACAGATCGATCGTTGCTGCAAGTGCGGCTGGTATCTTTAGCATCGTTCAAGTGCCGGCAAACTACCGACCCTGATGTAAGGTGACTGCGGGAACAGGAAAACCATGCGGTGAATTGCAAGTGATGGAGTGAAGCACTTGTCTACCAGCGCTTATCGATAGCAGGTGGGACACTTGCGCAGCTGCAGGTTCCGGGCTGCTGCCCCTCCTTGAGATCTCATTCAGCAAGCTTTCCATGTCGACGTGGGTTCGTCGCATTTATTGCCGGGGAGGAGTAAGCAAGGAGAAAATGTTCTTGGGTCGGGTAGCGGAGAGAAAACGACGTGTTGAAACACTCGAGAGGGGAATCTTGGATGACGAGGGAGATCGTTCATGCGTTGGCAACCCACCCAGGTAAACTGTATTGTCAGTGGTCCGGGATCTTGTTGCACCTTTTGTTCGCATTCCCATGGGCATCGCGAAGTCAAGAGAGCAGTTCGTCGGTGATGTCGATTCAAGCCCTACAAGGCCAGGTTGGCGCCGTTTTCCTGGCTTGAATCTTCACTGCCGCGTGAGGTGTGCCTGTCGTAGCATGCCACGAGGGGCGATCGAACAAACCTGGGAAAGCAAGCCATCGCGATAGAAAATCATAAGGGAGAGAACCTGAACCATACTAGTATCGCGGCCGGGTTTTGTTTGGCAGGGTATCCGTAGGGTAGTCCGTCAAAATCATGCGTTGCGGGCAAGACCGTTGATGGTTTTGTGTTTCAGGCCTGGCTGGTGCCCCGACCCAAACGTCTGCGAAATTTGGCAGGACCAGAGCAGAGGTGCTGCGCCATCGCCCCTTCCTCGGAAAGATTGTGCGCAACGAGAAGCGGCGATATAACTGAAGCACATTCCTGTCTTTTCCATAGAGGAAACTTGCTTTTCGTCGCCCAGTACTCCGTAAATGAGATGTTTATGTGAAGCGGCCGCCCCTTTACTGAGCCCCTCCGCAAAGCAGTCTTCATTCCGCCATGCTCTGAGCCTCACGATCCACAACTCAACAAGTCGGTGCCCGAAGTAAGATATCTTGCTTACTGGAGCTGATGTCAATTGACGGACCCGAAGCAGGCATCGTTCACTATCATTAATCGGTTGCACTCATCATCAGCAATCCCGTCTCTCTGCGGGATCGCTACCTGATGGTCATGGTTTGAGCTCCATGGGATGGTAAATCGTAAGATCAGCAGTTTCTCCTAGCTGCCCATAGCTGTGAGCGTCTGTCACTATAGTTCCACCGATCTGGTCTACCCGCCGTTCTACCCGGGTTAAAGACAGCATCTATCATATAGCTTCCTGGTAAAAGTGAACCTCATCGCCGTCGGGTTCCGGACTCTGTGCGCCCCTTGTGTAACCCTATCCCTTATCCTGTATCTGACATGTCACCGTCCAGCGGCGCTGCTCGGCATCTTCCGCATCCACATGCCCACCTTGACCGCACCGTAGCTCCACGCTGTCAGTTAACCATCTCGACCCTCAATTGCTCATAGCAACCACACCTCCCTCCCCCACGATAGTTCAAGATGGACCCATACTCGGCAGAAGGCGAATTGATAAACATACACAACCACTTCCACCAGGGGCAATACCAGGAAGTAATCGATTTCGACACTTCGTCTCTCTCCCCCGAAAATGCCCTGGCCGCTAGGGTCCTCCAGCTGCGCGCGCGCGCGGCCCTAGGGCAGGCGGAGGACGTGTTGGCCGATGTCCAGGGCGAGACGGAGCCCGAGCTACAAGCGGTCGCCGCCCTAGCCAACCAGGCTCTCGGAAATTCTGACGAAGCAGTCACCACCGTCGAGTCGCTCGACCAAGATAACGCGACGGTTCAGGTCCTAGGGGGGGCGGTACTGCAAGCAGCTGGCAAGTCAGAAGCCGCGTTGGCGCTACTTTCAAAACACCAAGGGAACTGTAATTGCCCCTCTCCCCCTACCATCGTCCGCTTGCGCACATGGCTAACAGTGTGTTGTTGTTGTTGTAGTGGAGGCAGTAGCCCTGATAGTGCAGATCCACCTGCAGCAGAACCGGACCGACCTCGCGTTGAAGGAGGTGACCGCCGCGCGGCGGTGGGCTCAAGACAGTCTACTCGTCAACCTCGCCGAGAGCTGGGTGGGTCTGAGGCTCGGCGGGGAGAAGTACCAGCAGGCGTTCTACGTGTTCGAGGAGCTGGCACAGGCGCCTGCTACCTCCTCCGTCCGGTCTCTCGTGTCTCAGGCGGTGGCGGAGTTGCATCTGGGACGGACGGAGGAGGCGCAGGCCGCGCTCGAGCAGGCGATGAAGAAGGAGCCCGCATTCGCGGAGGCGATTGCCAACATGCTGGTCCTGAACGTGATCACGGGAAGAGATACCAAGGAGATTACGAGGTATGTAGACCAAAAGAAGGGGGGGGGGAAGGGGTGGGAGGGAGAGACAGATGGGCTAACATGGTGGGGAAACAGTGCACTCGAAAAGGCGAAGCCGCAACACCCGTTCCTCACGGACCTGGCGGAGAAGAGCGAGCTCTTTGACAAGGCTGCTACCAAGTACAAGGCCAAGGTTGCCGCTGCATAATAGAAAAAAACTTGGGTGAAGAAGTTCGTGGGCTGAGCTGAGAGATGGGATTATAATGAGTTACGAATATAACTAAGGAAGGTACTGCTTAAAAAAAAAAGTCCAGCATGCGGAAAAAGAGACATGTATATGGTTTTCGAACTTTCGGAAAGCGAGTGAAATAGACTTTTGAAACTATTCCGGAGACGGGAGACTAGATAGATGGTTCACTACAGCCCTCAGTTCTACAAGTGCTTCTTGCAGTTCCCCTATATACTCCTGGGTATACTCCTGGGAAACCGAGCGCTACTTATCGTGGGATTCACAGAGCACACACACGGCCATCCCGACCGTTAATGTGTGTACATACTGTACAATATAACCCCTACCTGTGTATAATTAGGATATGGAGAAAAGAAAAACGATGCTTTTCCAGCAAGCACACCGAACTTTGGCACTTTAAGGAGGATGATTCATCCTCTTAAAAAGAAAGAAAGAAAGAAAGAAAGAAAGAAAGAAAGAAAGAAAGAAAGAAAGAAAGAAAGAAAGAAAGAAAGAAAGAAAGAAAGAAAGATGAGAGGGCAGGCAAGAGAGTGATGGTATATATATATATATACGACGGAGCTAAACACACGAGTTTATAGTTTCTGTAAAGAGGAGTGTGATGACCCGAAAAACAACTTAAAACAGCGCCCCGAGCATGGATTGAAAGGCGGAGGAGGAGGATCAGGTGTGTCGTTTCGTTCGGTTTTTTTTGGCGACGACAGTTCTCTCTTCTCAATTGTGTGTCACGTTTTTTCCCTTCCCGTACGGTTTTGTTATTCAGTTATAGCTGTCCATCGTTCCAGGGTTGGTTGTGTGGAATGTTGGGTTTAATGGACCAGTGAACTAATAAATACTGGAAACGCTTAACACGCGTCAATAACTCTCTGTGTTGAACGGTGAGCGCAACTACTAGATGACTACTCCCTCCTCTATCTTACATGTCCCTCTACATCTCTACAAATGTCTATGCCCTCTTGCAGAGCAACGATATGAAAACTTTGCTTAGTCTAATAAGTCAAAGCTAAGATAGCGAAAACGACAGGCCTGCTAGAAAAGAAAACATAACGTTATAGCCAAACCCATTATTACAAAACCATTTATATAGTCAGTCGCTCCTTTTTATGTGTGTTCCATCTAAATTTCCTTTACGCACAGTGTGACCCAACGAAAAGGGAGGAGATTATGTAGCGGCGGCGGCGGCAATAGCAGACGCAGGAGCCGTGATGCCAGCTGTCGTACCGCTACCGGGGGCAAGTTCATCACCACCACTGTCTTCAGGCGACTGCGACTCCTCATTCACCTGGCCTTGGATACGCCTCTTGGCATCCTGCTTCTCCGCCTCGGTGACCTGGTCCGCGTCCTTGCGCATGTCCGGCGTCCATTGTGGTTCGCTGGGGGAGTGGCCTACTGACATGCCCACTCGGATCTATCACATGTTAGCATTCTTTGCAAAAAAACTCCGAGTAAAGTGCAAGAGAACTTACCAAAGTCTCAAGAGCCCCGTTCGAGTTGTCTACGAGGTCGTCATCAAAGACCATCTTGCCCGGCTCAAAGAGCAGGACGATCGTGCTGCCGCCAAACTTGAAGTAGCCCAACTCTTCAGCGCGCTTGACTTCCTCATCCGTGTGGCGCGTGATAACCGTGCTACCGACCATCATGGCTCCCACGCAGATCACCATGACTCGTCCAAATTCAGGGCTGTCGACGGGCACGATGACTCTGACGTTTTCGCCGTAGACGTCGAGCGCAGAGCGGATGGCCATGGGGTTGACCGTGTAGTATTCACCAGCAATGGTCTTGGGCTCGCGCATGATTCCGTCGACAGGGATGTGGAAGCGGTGGTAATCTTGCGGGGCGAGACGGAAGATGCCTAGGGCTCCGCCGTTTTCATATCGACCCACGTCTTCCGGATATGCGTCGCCCAGCAGCCGCTTGATGCTGAACTCACGTCCCTTGACCCAGACCTTGGTAGCAATGTCGACCCTGTTGAAAACGACAGACCTACAGTCGGCCGGGGAGACAATGATGCGCGGATTCTCCGGGGCAGAGCAGGGGCGCGCGTCCGGCTTCAGCGCACGGTAGAAGAACTCGTTAAAGTTCTTGAACTGGTCCATCGGTAGCAGCACTTCAGACATGTCGAGGCCGTGGAACCGGATGAACTTCGGGATCTCGGACTTGGAAGATGGGTCGTCGTACTTCTTGCCCTGCTTGATGCTCATGCTCTTGAGCATTTTACGGATTCTCTTGGTCTCCATGTTGTTGGACTTGAGCCCCTTGTACAGCAGACGAATGCCCAGCCGCACGTAGACGCTCATCTTCTCCTCGTTGATCTGGCCAGTGAGACGGTCTTGGACGAGGATGTTGGCAGAGTTAGCGCCAAGCTTGTATCCTCCGTAGGATATCTTGGTGATGACCTTGGAGTACCACTTGCGCTGTGCCTGGCTCGACGTCACGAATCCGCCCATCATCAGGTTGTTGACCTGCCGCCAGTCCTGGCTTGCACATGTGGCGATGTGGGTAATGATGTCGGTATCATTGCGCTTGTTGAGCCGTGGCTGGTGGCATATGGGGCACTCGCGGATCTCCACCACGTGTTCCTCGCTGCTGTTGATGTTCAGGTCGTCCCGGTCCAGGAGGTCGCCCTCTTCGCCAGGGGTGCTGAGATCGGGGACGGAGATGGTGGATTCGCTCAGCTGAGACTCATTCGGGGTATCGGATTGACTCGCCGAACCGTCGGCCGCAGCAGCGATTGCCTTTCCGGGCACGCTGAGGAGGTTCTTCACTTTATCGGCATCCGGAAGTATGTTCTTCATGCGCTCAGCCATGCCTTGTGGGCTTCTTGATTTTGCCTCGAGCTGGTCTTCCAGGCAGATGACAGCCTCATCCATGGTCAGGTCTTCCCCGTCATCACCGTCGCTTGCCTTGTGGGGGAACCGTGTGAAGAAGCTGTCGATGGTCGACTCACGCAGGGTGGAGCCAAGAGTGTCAAGCATAGTCGTCAGCTCGACCTTGCTGATGCGTCCGCTCTCGTCCGTATCGTATTGCTTCAGCATTGCTCTCCAGAACTGTTGCCTGAGTGCCGCATAAGGCATGTACCTGGCACGGACTGTCATCTGGGGGTTGTGCTTGGTTTCCCACTTTTCTTTGTTCTTCATCTTCAACGGCACAACAATGGTGTTGAATTCCGACTCATCGTCATCGGTCGAACCCTCTCCCAGAGTGTTGGCGGCGGCAGCAACTGCATTGTCGCCTGGGTGGAGTGTCCCGAATCCCGGACTAGGGAGCGCCTGTTGGGTAGCAACATTGTCTAGCGGGGGTGCCGCCTCGGCTGCCGGCGTTGGGAGCGCAGACGCACTTGCCAGGGTGGACGGATTCTTGGACGGAGCCGGCCTGCCCATCTTACTAAGACTTTGGGCGGAAGCCGTCCGAGACATGCCCAGCCTCATGAAACGGGGGCGCGATGCCGGTGCACTGGCGTTTGTGTAGTCGGGCGGATCCTTGAGGGGATACAATCCGGTGTCGGGGTCTGGCTTGGGAGCCTTCTCCATTATGTCCTTGAGCGGTAGATTGACCGACGCGATGAAGTCGTTACCAGAATACTTGTCGTGGTCGATCACAGTAAAGGCAAACGAGTACGACTGCTCGTGGCCGAGAACCTGGAAGATCATCTTCTCGTTGAACACGGGGTTCAGGTTGTGTCGGATTGTCTTCGTCCTGTACGTCTTCTTGCCCAACGACGCGACAACGAACGGGTCCATGTCGAAGCTGGTCTTGGTCAGGTTGGATTCAGGGGGCAGATCCGTGATGTTGCAAATCTCCAAGAAGATGATGCCGACCACGTCGCTCCCGCCGTTGACGAACTCGTAAGGATTGTTCCGCTTCTTGCGCTTCAGCCCCTTGATCCGTAGCCTCCTCTTCCTCTTCTCTGCCGTCTCGGGCTTGCCGGCGTCCTCTTCCTCGGGCGTCTCGTCGTCGTCGTCCATGTCCTCCTCGTCCTCCTCGTCGTTATCCGTCTTATCGGTCTGCCTTCGACTGAGCGGCGGGGAAGGGGAAGGCGATTTCCCCTTCCCGCGAGCGGGCAGAACGATGGGGGTCCGAGTTGGGGTGGGGTTTTGCGATGAAGGCTCCGTCGGGGCCGACTTTGCAATGGCGGCGAACTTCTCAAAGACTTGTTGCGGCGTAGCACTCTTGTTCAACCTATCGAAGAGCGTGAACTGAAGCAGAACCTCCCCTGACACCACCCCGTCTTTCTTGCCGGGTCTCTTGCTCTTCAGGCGAATCCATGTGGGCGGCTGTTCCGTCTTTTCGTCCGCAAAGATCTCCTCCAACGCAAGGTCGAACTCGCCGAGGTAATCCTTCCCGAATCGGTCCTTGTCCCAGCAGCAAACGTCGAGCAGTAGGCTCTGAACCCCGTTGATAGGAAATTCGCACTGCTCGTTCCATTCTGGGTGCAATGACTTGGATACCGCATGGGTTTGGTGTTTTGAGTCGCCGAGCGTCAGAACGAGGTACTGGCAGCAGCAAACATTAGTCTCCTCGTCGGGCGCATTCGTAGTTACTTAAAAAAGGCATTGTTTACTTACTGGGTCCGAGGTACCGCCTCTGTCCTTCGCCGCAAGGTCTCTAGCCTAGGAGTTGCAAACGTTAGTGCACGGCAACCTTCAGCTTAAGCTATGATGTCAGCCAGGACGATAGGGCTACCGTACTTTCAGGATAACGATATTCAGGACCAGCCCCGTGTCCTTGCGCCCTTCAGGGCTTGCAGAATCCCCTTTTTCTCTCATTGGACTCGTGGTGCGGCTATTAGTCGTCGATTTTGTCGTTGTGTTGTTAGAATGGCCGGGTTTCAATCGGTTTGGAATTGGGATGCGGACCATGGCGACTGTAAATGGCGGGGTTACCGGCCTAGCTTATTACTTGATCTGACAGGTAGGCTCGTTCTTGGCGTGCGCACACGGTTGGGGCGGCGGGGTGGGATCACAAGCTCAGCTCCAAGGCTTCGCCAACGCGGGTCGCTTTCCAGTTGCCGGCGAGCCGTTGTGTTGCACCCACTGCGCTCTTTTTTCTGGTTTTTGCTCCCACACTCCTTCTGAATCGAGTAGTCTCTATTCCTTGTTGGGTATGACCATCGATTGGTGTGACTGGGCAAAGTAATACGTCGACAGTGTTGTTCGTTCGAAGAGGTGACCAGTGCGGCGACGCGACGCAGAGATTGGCAGCCACCCAAAACTTCTCCCAGAATCCTACGAATGCGAGGACGTCATTCAGCCGCTTGGAATACAAGTTATATTCGCTCGCTGCAGCCCTGCCTCAGTCGGTGGACCGTTGATCTGCGGGGCCCTGGAACGATTCGGTATGCCGAGGAAAGCTCGTTGGGGATTTCGAGACAATTGGAGTACTGCGGTTCAGACAAGGCGGGACTTGGCGATTTGCTGACGAGGTTTCATAGCTGAAGCTGAAGGAAGTGGCTCGGCGAGAAACGCTTTGAAGGGGAAGCCGACGGTGTGTGTGCGCCGCCACGGGAGAAAAGAGTGTGAATTGGCTGGACAAAAAGCGTGTTCTCGAAAGTAGTTACAGTGTAGGGAGCAAGAGATTACAGTTCAGAAAATGCAGAAAAGAAGAGGCAGAGAGAGACAACACGCGACCGACACTTCTCGCTTCCCTTCCCCGGCTGGTTTAGCTCTGTTGTGTTTATTATGTGCGGCAGATTCCAGCTCAAGCAAGTGCAAGTGGCGGTCGCAAGTCAAGCCATTCAACAAAGTCCGACGAACCAGAACCAGGCCAACCAAATGCAAAGGTGGCCTGTGGTCTGGGCTGGCCGGGACCAAAAGCTGAGAATTGTAAGTTTCCGTTCCAACCTCGAACTGGAATGAACGTCACAGGCTCTCTTCTCCTGTGGCCCCATTGGCGTTTACCGAAGCAACCACCGGCAGGTGGGGCTGCAGCACACCTTCTTCTTCCTCCTCTTCTCCCTGTAACTAAACCCCTGGTCTGGTGTCCCGAGGAGGACGAAGCAGCACACCACTACGGTACCTTCTTTATCAGGGTTGCCCGGTCGTGGGAACAACGCAGCCTTTTTCCATCCAATTCAAAATTAACTACTGTGTACCATCCATCTCATCACACAGGGCTGAAAGCTCTAGCGTAGCTGCTTTGCTCCTTAAGGCTATCCTTGGCGGTTACCGAAGCTGACACCCGACCGCCCCGACAGACCGACCGACCGACCGTTCAGCTTACCCAAGATCGAACAACCCGGATCAACAAACACGTAACGTCAAGGGAAGGGGGGTTTGGTTTCTAACTTTAGTCTTTATCCCAACAATCCCAGCCAGGCACCACGCAGCAAAACAGGTAATATTTTTCAGGGTCGGCCCGGCCAACCAAAGCAGATCCCGGCCTAGTTGAAGTTAAAGGGATTACCGCTACTCATCAATCCAATGAAGGGATGAAAGCGACAGAGAAATCTTCTTGTTGAGAAAATGGAACTGGGCGATGAAAATGGCATGTGATTCTGAGTCCCGGCGGAGTTCGAAAAAGGGATCGTTTCCTCCACATTTTTTCATAGCGTATCTTGCCAAGGCTGGAAAGCCGAACGATGTTAATACTACTTTGTAAGTGCCTTGCCAATTGGCAGTGTCTATTGCATAACGGATAGTTTTCCGTAAATGCCGTGCGGATACTGGTTTACTTCTTGTTGTGCACTGCGATGAGGCGAAGATGTGCGCAGGGTTAGGGTCATATCTTGATAGCTGCAGCATTCCAATAACAAATGCTACGTAATTAATACCTCCGTATTAACGCATTATTCAAGGACGATGGATGAGGGCGAAAGAGGATCTTGCCCTTCCGTGCCGTCGTCGGCAAGAGGATAGTTAATTACTAAGTAAAGGGGCGAGTTTCCCTGGGGTTCGTTATTACGATGATATCCCTCTCCATCTCAAACTCAACCCCACCATTCATCATTTTTGACTTTGTTTTCGCGACTCCATTTCTCTCTCTATTGAGAACCTAGCTGTACATATGTAACTTTGCCTAGAACCAACGTTGGCGGGTCATGTCGTCACGGGATATGCTGCCGTTTTTTTTTTTTTCAGACGTTCAGGACAGGACACACAAAGAGTGACAGAAAAAGCCGCGCTTTTTGCACTAAATGTCCCCCATGATCTCCCTCACAGGTATAGTACTCAAAACGCGTTTGGTCGATATAATGAACCCCCTACGCGTACCCCGCGGGCTACATACGACCAAGCTAACGTAAGTTGCCGTTCCTGTCATATAATCGAGCAAAGAAAGGGACATAATGTCAGTATGTAGGTATTGTTGTCAAAGAGTAGAAAATGAAAAAATAGCCTATATCTTACTACTCTCACACACACAACACTTAGTGTGTGTGTGAACGACATGTTTTTCCTTTACCCCTATCTATGAAATGAACCTGACAACTTTGTGTAATTGTATTATACTTAATCATGACAAAAAAAAGTCTTCCTCCAAGCTGCCCCTCCCCCCCTTTTCAACGCCAACACCCCTCCCCCTCCTGTGTAAGTAGGTAGGTAGGTGGCTACCAAACACTAGCATCAGCCTCAACAAGCCACAGCTTCGCGAGATCTTTGGCAATTCCCACCCTCAACCTCCTGAGAATCTCTTCGCCCTTTGCCCCGACGTTCAGTGTCTTCCGCCAGTCCCAACCCCTTTTCACGTTCCCAGACACCTTCATCCACCCCCCTCCCCCGCCGCCCCCAGCTCCTAGCGACTTATGTAGCTGGCTGGCGAGCATGGAGGTCCCCGCAAGCACCATACTTCCTCCCTGTGCAGTGCTCTTCAGTAAATCCGCAGGCGTACTACCCTTGAGTCCACCCGGCGTAGCCGCTAGCACCAGCCCCAGGAAATCTTCAGCAGCACCGTACACCCTGCTCCCCACCGCCTGCAGGTCCTCGACCGCCTTGAGCAGAGTGTCGATCTGATCCGTGTTCAGCACCACTCCTCCATCCCCATCCCCATTTACACCTCCCTCCTCTATACTTGTCACGAAGGGTAGTGTCTCCCCAAGTAACGCAAGCAAGAAATCCTCGCTGACAATCCCGTCTCTGCTCGCATCGTACAGCCCGCCCCGGATATTGTCATCCGAGGACGCAATCACTGACACGAGCGCCTGCGCAGCCTGTTTCTTGTCCCCACTTGTATCCCTAATTTCATAAAATTGCCGGAGGGATGCATAACCAGACAACATCTTGCCCAGTAGTTCAGCAGCCTCCAGATCTTGCTTGGACAGCTGTTTGAGTGTCTGCTCTCTGTCCGTGAGCAGACGGTGTAAATGGTCGTCGAGATCATGCGCTGGTGGGAACGCGGTAGACTGGATCAGACTGTAAGATATCAAGAGGTTCATGACCTCGCGGACCTTGGCGGGCCGGTGCGCGAGAGCATAGTACCACATCGCTTCTCCATACCGGTGAGAAGAGGTCGATAGGATTTCGCCGTAGGTCTATGCAACGTTAGCATCATCCTACAAACCAACCCAACCGACAACACAAAACAAACCCAAAAAGGGGGCAACAAAACAAGAGAAAGGGGGAAAACCAAAAGAGGGGGAAAAGGGGAGCAAAGAGAACGAGCTTACCTCAGCAGCCTCCTCAGCAAACGGAATCATGCCGAGCTCATTCAAAAGCACCCAGATCTTGTCCACCATACTTGCCGAATCCACATGCAGTCCCTCAAGAAGATGCTTGGCCAACTCCCCAACCATCTCCTCCGACCGTTCCGGGGAGTCCATCCTGCCCAAAACATGGATGGCCAGTTCCCAACCGTCCCGTCTCCGGTTGGCATCCTTTATCGTGCTCAACTCTTCGTAGTCAGCCAACGCCTGCGCGTATTGCACCAGCGTACTATCTTTGATGCCATCCACCTCATCCGGACTCAGTCCAGCTCCCCCACCATTTCCTCCAAAGGGGTTGGGGTTGTTCATCCCCAGAAGCTCCAGGTCGTCCATATCCAAATCATCTCCAAACCCAAACAACCCCCCACCGCCACCCCCTCCTGAAGTTGCCGGCGGGGGCTGGTGCGCAGGTAGCCACTTGCCCAAGCTCGCAATCTCCGCAACCGCCGCTGAGATCGGTAAGCTCCAACCCCTCAGAATGCCAATGACTGCTTTAGCGTTATCCTCAAAGACGCACGCCATGCCAATCTCCACGGGGTTCATCGAGTTAAACGCGAAATCCGACTCGACCGCTGTGTGGAACGAGTGCGCCAGTCGGTCAAGATACCCCTCCACCGTCCCACCAGATCCCGGATGCATGTTTGACTGTGCCCATGCCATCGTGGCCGTCGACCGGTTGAGCGAGAGTGCAAAGTTGGTCTTTTGCGTCTTGTCGTTCTGCGCCTTCTCGTTCCACCACCCAAACAGCCCGATCGTCGCTTCACACCAGTCCTGGGCTGCATCTAGTATAGCGCTCTGCTGCCCAAGAACAATGTCAAAAACAACATTAAGGTTTTCGTAGATTTCCCAGGGAACTTGAGACTCTGCTCGTCTCGCGAGGCCGGCCATGGATGACTGCCCGAAACGTGACTGCGAAGCCGCAAAACTGCTGGCCATTGACTCCCCAAGGGCGTTATCTCGGCCCTCGGCAAACCGCCTCAGCTGATCTAGCGCGCCCTGGGCTCTAACCCGGAATAGCGTCCAGTCAGAGTTCCAGATATCCCAGCTATCCTCGATCCCGGGACAATCTTGGAGCATGTCGATCGTACCCTCGACCGCACGCTGTACATTTTCCAGGGCCCTATCGCGATAGGCGTATTCACCGCGCTGGCCACGCCGGACATGACCCCATCCAGCTTCTGCCAGCAGCCTCGTAGCGTCGCCTACCCGCCCTCTAAGCAGGGAGACGAACACGGTCTGCCAGAAGAGACTGTGGCAAGCGGGACTAGGTCGGTGTCGAAGGACATCCTCCATCTGGCTGCCGTAGAGGTTATGGTTCTCGCCGAGCCAGCGGAAGAGCGTCTCCGGTAGTGGCTCTGGCCGCAGCTGTCCGCCGGCATCATATCTTGCATGATGGACCTGAAGGGCGAGGTTGGCTAGGTAATTGGCCTTCTCAAAGTCGCTGGCGTGCGGGCCGGGTCCAATCTCCGCCATGTGCTCCTCATTCGACCTTGGCAGCCGGTCGACGTGCCCCTGCCAGAGCTTCGCTACCTTGCCAGCTACCGTAGCAAGTGTCTCGTCCAACTTCTCAGCGTCATCTGCCTCACCCACACCATCGTCGTAGAGACGTGTGATCATGGCCTCGGTCCCCAGAATCAACTGTGGTGGTTCCGTGATAGGGGCAGTGCCCATTTGGTTGTAAAGGTCCTTAGCCAGCGCCGCGAACTTGTGCTCCCGTCTCCGCGCACCAGACTGGTGGAAGGCAGACGCGCGGTAAATATCCTCGGCTTCTCTACGCACGCGCTCCGTTGCCGCTGGTGTCGCCATCATCATCAAATCCGATTCATCCCCAATGCCTTGTTGGTTTTCCTGGGGCATGTCTAGCCACATGTCGTCCTCGTCATCGGATGCGACACCCGCACGGCCGCGGTCAGTAGCTGCTCTTGCCGGAGGGCGCTCATATTCTTCCCGTCGTCCTTCGTCCTCCTCGGTGTCCTCTTCAGATTCCTCATAGGTGTCGTCGAACGGTAGGGTAAAGGAGCCCGTCGGTTGGACAACCTTGTTATTATTATTATCCAACTTGGTCCGCTTGCTACCGCTGTCGCGATTGTCCTCCTCGTCGCTATCGTAGTTGTCATTATCATCGACAGCAATCGACTTGCTGAGTCGCGAAGGCTGGTGTTGCGTGCCACCGCGGATCGATCGACCAAGAGGGGTGTTCTTCTTTTGCGCAAACAGGTTCTTGTTGCCACTGCTACCAGCAACGCCGCCGCCGCTAAAGTTGAGAGGGGCGGCGGGCCTGTTCGTGCCGCCCGTCATGCCGCGCATGATGCTACTACCAAGATACGAGGCTGATGGGGCACCGGCTGGGGTGAAGCTGCCGGCAGACGATGGAGGAGGGGGCCCCGCGGGTGTCGTCGATGGGTTGTTGTCCTCATGATAACCACCACGCGAGCTTTTAGCTGGCGTGGACGGCGGGGAGGAGCTACCAAAGTCGGGGACCTGAAATCTGCCGGACATGGTGGGCAAGTTGCTGTGAGAAGCGACTCAGGCGTGGTTGCTTTGCGCTTTTCGATATGCGGTGGGATTCTTCTCGGTCACTGCGATGCTGGTCGTCGCTTCAATTGCATCTCGCAGCGTCGTATCTGAAGCCGTGCCTGCTACTTAAGGCGAATGGATAGGGCGCTGCTGTTTCCGCAGCTTTGTTTTGTGACAATGCAGCAGCTCAAGGTTGAAGCTTGTAGCGCTACCGAAGCTGGGCACAGACGCGACTTTTCTCTGGGGCGCCTGCGCGACGCGGCAACTTCCGTGCTTTCGATGCACCCCCACTGTGGGCAACTGTAGTGTAAACGTTCTGAGCAGGATGAGCTCCCAAAATGGTTGAATCACTCGGATTAATAGCACGCATGTGCCAACTCAGTATTAAGCCTATGCTGGTATATCACTCGTGTATTCAGCTCATCCATGTGTCAAGGAAGGATGGTTCGGGACGGCTGGACAAGCTCTTTAGAACACTTGTTGCTTCATTCGATTAGACTCATACATGATACCCATCAGCTTCGTCTCGTTATCGCCGTTAAACAATCCTCCTCCTATCGAGAATCAGGGCTCCGTTCGTAGACCTCTTCCGATATAACCTTGCCACATCCTCCTCAAATTACATACATATAAGAAGTCAAACTTAGACAAACCGGTTGATTTGACCGGTTTGAGTCAGCAGCAAACCTAATAACATCCCTGCTCGTGGCGGATGGCTACCGCATCCATCTCCCCAAAACTACAAGATACGCCAGGCCGATGCTCTCGGAGATATACATGACACATTACCTACATATATACCGATGGGGTAGTGAACAAAGAAAAAGTAACATACGGCATGGCATGATTGGTGGGTATTTGAGAAAACGAAAAAGGAGAAAAGAAGCTTCGGTCGCGAGAAAAAGTGTTTGGCGACATAGCTCAGATGGGCAAGGATCCCTAAAATCCACCTAAGCACTCTGAGGCAGAGAAGAACTCCTTTCATCTCCGAGAGTGAGCCCTCTTGTCCTCGCACCCTCGGCCTGGGAGAGGCCAAGCTTTTCCAGAGCCGCGGCTCCGCTGTCCACTGCACTGTATACAATGTCGAGACCACTGTTATCCTTCTCCGCACCATTCGTGTCGCCGTTCGTGGCGTCCTCCCCGTCCTTCTCGTCGAGGTTCATCAGAGCGGGCGGTCTATGGCGCATCTGTCGAGCCTTGGCGAGAGAGATAGTCTTTTGCTGATATGACGTAGTGATAGGCTGCGTGTCGTCGCGATCAATGGTCGCTTTCATGAGCGCTGCCATCCACAGTCGCCCTTGCTTGATGTTGGGCACGGCAAAGTAGTGCACCGTAGGCTTTGTGAAGTTGACAGCCCGTGAGAGGCCCGCGCGCGGCGGGACAAGCTTGAAGATGAACATGGCATCAGATTCCTTTACGGGATCCTTCTCTGCTTCTGTGGCCGCAAGCGTCGGCACGTGGCTGCCCGCTGGGAATGCCGGTGAACTCCCTGCGCCAGTAAGCGTAGCGTGGAGCCCTGTGAGCCTTTCGTTGTCGGCTGGGAGCACCCGATGGAACGAAATGTCGATGAGACCCTTCTCCTGGTCATCGTCTTCGGAATAGTAGTATGCCAGCCGCCGGCCTTTAAGGATGAATAGCCGCGGCTTCCATGTTGTCATCAAGTTAGAGCTCTTCTTCTTCATCCAGCCGCTATAGTCTGCATCCATCATCGCTTCCCTGGGGGTCATCTTTAGGAGACCACGCGTGTATGCGCTGGTTTCCTTCTTAGTCTTCTTGCGGGCGCCGCCCTTGGCTGCCGCAGCAGCAGCAGCAGCAGTAGCACTAGGGCTTTTCTCGTCAGCTAGCTCAAAGCTAGGGCCCGCCGAGGGTGTGCTGGAGCCAGTGCGTGCCGGGGAATACATGGGTGAGTCCTTTAGCGGAGAGTCGATAGGTGTTGGTGATGCAATCTTGGATCGGTCACTTCCTGTGATCGTTTCCGAGGCTGCCCTTAGACCACCAAGCCCGCTCTTCCACATCATGGTGACATTGAAGTCGGGGTGGTTGACCTGGCTGAGTCGTTTGATGGCAGTCTTCGGTGATGATCGATCGGGGGAATTGCTATCGAGCTTCGTAACGGCGGGAGGGCTCGAATCTTTTGAAGGAGGTACAGGTCGTAGGGAGTCGGTAGTTGCAGTGGATGCTGAGCGTCGGGCGGTCAGGCCGTAGTATTTCTGAGCGGCAGGTGACGTTCCAGGTCCAGACTCCCCTGTCGAACCAACGCTGCCAAACCTTGAATGCCGTGAAAGCGCCGTGGCACTGCGCACGCGCTGCTCCTCTGCGTAGCTAGTTTTAGGCGAAGAAAAGCCTGTCTGTGAGCTGCTGTCGCGCTTGCGAAGGACATTCCGTCGTCGACCGTCAGCATCAGTGCCCGAAAAGTAGCCTCGATCAAGGTCCACTGCAGAGTCCTGGAGCTCCTGTTCCTGGGCCGGCATGCTCTCGTGGAAACCGGCCGAAGACTGAGGACGCTGCGCGTACGCTGTCGCGCTTCCCAATGTCCAGTTCCTGTCAAACGACGGCTGCTTCTTGTGGGATACCTCCGACTGGGGAAATGTTCCGTTCGAGCCCAACTTGGGGGTGACAGCGGCACTCAATGTTGTCCCAGTCAGGCGAAAGTCGGTTGACGAGTGTCGGCGGGAGTGGTGCAAATCTCGGATCGATGCAGCAGAGGGGCGCTTCTCGTGCAACGGGCGGGTCGGACTGTCAATAAGCGCAGTTGGTGACACCGGTGTCATCGGTTGGATGGGCTCCAATTTCGGAGTCTGCGACATTCGCTTTGTCTGTGCCGAGAGGGAACGACCGTCAAGCGGGCTGAATCGGTGTTGGTGTTGGCCTGAGCTTGTCATTGTGTTGGTCCTGCTTCGAATCCTTCCTGCCGCGTCTGATCCAGCGTCGCTTCCATACGTCTGCGTGGTCCTCCTCGTGCTCGTGCCCATGCCATTCACTTCGTCCTGGAGCTGCTTGATTTTCTGCCAAGTCTTCAGTCTCCGTCCCACAGAGCCCAGATCGAATGCTTTTATAAACAGTGAAGTTTGATCCATGCCCAAAAGGATCTCGCCCGTTATTTCTTGGTCCCGGAATACTTCGCAATGGTGCTTCTCAACCCCTTGTGTAAACAAGTATTCGGCAACCTGATCCGCAGACCAAACCTCCACCTCGATACGCGAGTGGCTTGGGTCTTCCTCCTCGTCCGTCTCTTCGCCCTGAATGTACGACATTCGGTGATCAAGATGCGAGCTATACTCGCTGCCGGAGTCGGTGTTCCGCGCACCATTGCTCTGAGCGGAGCTAAGATCGGTAATATGCTCGTTAATGACGTTTAGAGTTTCGTGCAAGACCTGGCTGTCTTGACTCGAGTTAAGGCGCCCTAAGCTTCCGATGCCGGATCCGGGAAGCGTAGGCAAACTCTTTGTCGACATCGAAAACGGCGAGGCTGGACTGCTGGTTACCGTTGGCGACTTGACCGAGTTCAAAGGGAGCGTGGTAGGAGTCGGCTTGGGCGATGGCGTGGACACAGGTTTGGTCTCTTCCAGAAAGGAGGCGGTCAAAGGCGGCGTGGACGGCTCGTTAGCAACTTCGGCGAGAGGCGTCAAGACTTGCTTTGGTGTCGATGATATCGACGTGTTCAGCGCGGCTGTCTTGGGCGCGAGCCGCGTATATACTATCAACGTCAGTCTCCGAGACGGAGCACCAAACGATTGGGTTTTAACATACCCTCTGGAAAGAGACCACTATTGCCATTGACCAGGTGTTTGCCCAAAAACCAACCGTCGCCAAATTCGTCATCTCGTTCAATCAGCTCTACACGGTCGCCTTTCGCTAGGCTCAATTCATCGGAACTGCGTGCTTGGAAGTCGTCTGAAAGTGGACACAGTCAGCCATTTCGTCGAATGCGAGGTTCATGTCGTGCATTTGACTGAGGACACGGGGAAAGAGATGCGGAGCTGCATCAGGGTGTCGCGATATGGACAGAGGTGTACTCACGAATGACGAGCAGGATTTCGCCCACCTCGGGCTTCGTCGAGCCTGGTGCGGCCATTTCTTCCCTCGTGAAGCAGCCCAGTCGCTGCGCGCGCTGCGTGTGAGGGGAAGAAAGAAAAGGATAGTGGGATCAATGCGAACCCATCAAACTTGGGAGTTTGACTTTTTAGGGAGCGGGCGAGGCCGCGGAGGGAGGGCCAGAAAGGATGGCCTGAACGTCGGAGGATAATGGTCTGGGGGGCCGAAGTGCGTAAACCCGAAAACAGACACCCGATAATGATGTACGCTAAGCACAGGGAGAGACTGCTGATCAGAACCCAGAGCACCGGAAACCCTAGAAGTGCAGGATGGACCGTTAAAAAGAGACGGATATTCAATGCAGCGTCGTCTCCATCGTCTAGTCGGCTTGCCGACACGCCTAGTTTCTATTCCCAGGCACGGCGTTGGGCTGGTAGCGTGTATTTGACGCTGCAAGGTGGCAAGTAATGCAGGGCCAGGGTCCGCGCGGGTCGTGGCAAGTATTTTGAGGTTAATCAGGCTGGAGTATTCGACGGCGTGGGCGGCGGTGCCGCGGCGCTAATTGGTAGGCAGTAATCAACAGGCGCAGGAGCGTGGAGTGTCGTTATTGGACCTGAAAATGGATCTCTTCCAGGGACCATAAGCGCATAGGTGATAGTTGAGGCAGCGGCGTTTGTTGTGTGTTTGGTCAATTGGCGAACTTTCGCGGAGAGGAGACGAGCTGGAATAAGAATAGACTCTTTACGAGGGCGCTGGACCCGGCCGAAGTTGCAGGCGCTTGGGCAACCGCTTCGTGATGAGCGAGGGGAAGATTGTGAACAGTGTGCAAAGGTCGGGGCGTTCGAAAATGGGAGGGAAGGCGGGTCCGGGCCCAGATGAAGTGCTGCACCGGTCGGGGGATTATTAAGTGTTGGCGTGATTGCTCTGCACCGCCGATACACATCGGGTCATCAGCTTCAAAGCTTGAAACTTCACGAGCAGTTGTCGGAGTCCATGATTCCTGTCATTGAACGTCTTTCTTTCTTTCCTTAGGATACTGTACTGTATGTCGGCCGTGGGGTGTTGTTTAGACGGACAGTCCGAGTGCGAATGGTTCGTCCACAAAAGCGGATTCGTTTGTGATCACTGATAGGATGGTGGAGAGCGCCTATTCTAGATTCCAAAAGCCCCGGGCCCCGCCATCGCGGATACCAGATGCGGCGTCTATCAGGGGACTCGCATCTCGAGTCTTGGCATCGTCTTTCCAACCTCCCAAGATCTTATTCTGTCTTGCAGCGGAGGGTTGTATGGGATCGTGTAACATGGACTGATCCTAACTGCAGGGGCAGGCAGACGTGATATATTTGGGGGCTGCGTTCCGGTCCGGCATTGAACGATGCAGCCGGCTGTCGACCGCAGGCGGCGAGCTGCGGAAGGGCAGTTCCATCCTGCTTCGGGTTGCTCGTTCCGAATTGATAGCCTTCGGTTCACAGCTCCATCCGTTATCAACACGCTGCTACCAACAAGCAGACTTCCTGATCATCAGACATCCAATTGCTTATCGTCTCTGCCATATGCTTTCCTCACCCAGAACTTGCTTTCTTCTTTGTCAAAAGTGTCATGCTTGAGCCTGAAACAGAATAGTCATCTGAGAGATGGGCGATAACATCCTCACCGCTCTCGATCGAAGCTATCTCTTGAACCTGGTGTTTCCATTTCCAATCGAGACACATTCGGCTTCTTAGACGCTCAGCTCCAAGCCATTACATCCCAATCCCATCGCATTGGGTATCTTTCTATGCCCTTCGTGCTCTAGCTTCTTCCTCTCTATCCTGAGATACGGTAAGCTGCGGGGCACTTTGATGTGGGCCGATAAATGCACCTTCCCGCCAACTGCATCTCACCATCGGGTCTGCTATGGTCAATTGATCATGAGAGTTCAAGCCAAGATGCAATGCGAATGCAAGCCACAGACTTGTCCGGTCTCTTTCGACTCTCCGTCGTTTCTGGTTCTGGTCCTGGCTCTCTATTATCCGGCTTGGTATACATACTCGACTGACCTCTTAAGCTTGAAGTCTTACCAACATGCTGCTCTCTCTTTGTTTGTCCAAAGCGCGGTGTAATTACTTGGTCGACAACCTCACCACCTATGTTGTGTTTATGTGAACGAGTGTGAACTATAACATTAATTGTTACTATCCTATACCCTTCAGTATCCACCTAATCACCAGCCTAGACACTCGACCAGGAACACAATGGCAGGAAGAGGGTTATGTGCAGATTGTTTCAAAGGAACCCTTCGAGGCGACGCCCAACCCACCGGCACCGTCGAGACCATCCACGGGTCACCATGTTACGTCGCTCGTCCCCCAGCAGACCAACAGCCCCTGGGCATTATCGTCATAATACCAGACGCCTTCGGATGGGAGTTGTTGAACAGCCGTGCGTTGGCAGATGTCTATGCCCGCCGAGGGCCATTCACAGTCTACCTCCCCGATTTCATGGACGGTTTGTTCCCCCCTTCCCTCCCCTTCCCGTTTCCGTTTCTCTTCCCGTTGTTTTCCTTTGTCCCCATCTCCCTTCCTTTCCCCTCCCTCTCCCGCTCCGCTCCCGCTTTCTTCCCTTCCCCTGGACCTCATTCTCTTTGTTCTCTTTGGCTCTCCCATGCAAGGTTTGCTCACGCCGGTACAGGGAAGGCCGTCCCAGCCCGAACCTTGTCGCTAATGGACAAAGCCACCGCCCCAACCTCCTTACTCACCACCCTCTCCAAAAAGCCATGGTGGTGGGTCCAAGCCATTGCAGACATGCTCCCCTTTGTATGGGGCTCCCGTGAAGGGGTTGTCAAGCCGCGCATCCACAACTTCTTCAGAGCTCTCCGTAACAGCAATCCAGAAGGGAAGGTTGGGGTGGCGGGCTTTTGCTGGGGCGGACGGTATGCTGTACTACTCTGCGGCAACCAAATCGGTAACAGTAATGACGGGGAGGAAAGCCTTGTGGATTGCGGATTCACAGCTCACCCAAGCATGCTCTCCATCCCGCGCGACATAACCGCCGTCAACATCCCCCTAGGCGTGGCGAATGGTGACGACGATGCGTTTATGGGTCGGGAGAAAATGAACATGCTGAAAAAGGTGTTGTTGGAGGATAAGTCAGATCAGGGGCATGAAGTAGTGGTGTACGACGGAGCAAAGCACGGGTTTGCTGTCCGTGGCGACCCCCGGGACCCAAAACAGACGGAGCACGGATTAAAGGCGGAGGATCAGGCTGTTGCTTGGTTTCGGAGGCAGTTTTCTTGACCCCCCTACCATCTATTTCCCTCTTTCTCCCGGTCTCCTTTTCCGTCGTACATGTGATTGGTATGAACGCTATAAGGGGTAATTAATGGTGGGAGGATTGGTGAAACTGCGATGTTCGGGTACGGGGATTCGAGATCCAACATGTTTTGCAAACGATCTTCCCATCAACATGAATTTTTCCCATGCTAGGGTATATAATCACATAACCATCATCAAACATCTTCAATAACGTGTGAATATGTACTAAGAGCAAGAAGTAAACGTCAAAACCGTCACCCCCTGTGTCCCAGCACCACCCATTAACCCCACACTTCCCGTGGTCGCCAGTCCCTCTCCCTCCCCCGTACCCATTGTTATTGTTGTTTTTGTTGTCGCCCCTGAGTTTCCCGCTGTTGTTTCCGGCTCCCCCAGAAAATTCCCTCCCAAAATCCCATTAAACACATCCGCCGCTTTCTGATCTTGGTCTGTCGCGACAGCCGCGGCACTCGCACTGCTACATGTCTTCTGCACCTCTTCCCCTGCCTGGCAAGGTGACGCGAGTCTCTGACAGATGAAGTCCGCAATCACTCCTATATTCAGTGCGGACCCATGGTTGAAGTCGTTTTGGTTGGCTGCTATGAACGCTGTTTCGTTTCTGTCGTCGGATTTCTGGAAGAGGATCGTCGGGTCGGTGCACTCCCCCAGACTCAACTCTCTTTTCCTCCTCTTACTACTAGACTGGCGGCACTCTGTAGATTGTTGGTCACACTGCCCCACCCCGCCCTCCAACTCCCCTTTATTGGCAGCGTTGGCGCAGGCGTTGTGTTGGACATCACAGCTCCTTCCTAACGCAGCGTCCAACCCGACAAAGGTGTTGCCGTCCACGGAAAACGGTCTGTCCCCGGCGCTGCTGATAACCGGGGGAGGGGGGCCTCCGAGAGAGCCGGCAAAGGATTGGACATTTACTCCTTAACAACAACGATCAGCAGCAGATAGGAAAGGGGAAGGGGGGATGGGGTATGGTATGGCTTACCGGCTGCTGCGTCAGGGGTAACAGCTTCAGGGGCAACACCGGATGTGTTGTTAGCAGTGGAGGTGGGAGCAGCACCGACAGTGACGGTTGCTACCTGTGCAGCGGGACAGGCGGCGGCGGCAGACACTGCTGCCGTGCTGGTGATCACGATGGTCGTGCAAGAGGTTGTCTTTGTCCTTGGGATAAGGCTGGCTAGTGTTGGCGCAGCAGCTGCCAGAGTAATGAATAGGGGGACGAGAGCAGCTGCTGCTGCTGAGGCTCTCATCGTTCAGGGAAGAAGAAAAAGCTACCGGAAACGAATTAAGGAAATAATAATATGTGGAATTAGTAGAAAAAGTGAAAAACGAACGGGGTGAAGAGTTCACTGAACTCAATCAACGGCAACGATAAAGTAGAAGGGAAAACGAGGACAACAAGTAAAGAAAAAGAAAAAGAAAAAAGCCGAAAATTACGAAAGCATTATCACACCCAAGGGAGAGAAGAAAGACGGAGAGCGTCCGTGTGTGGGAGTCCGGTCGCATATTATGAGTGCACCCAACCCATACACCGAACGAGAGAGAAAAGGCATTTTGAAGATCCCATTCAACCCGGGTCCATGATCTTTTTTCCCATTCGGTGTGTCTCTGCCAGATCGACAGTCCCTTTCCTTTTGCCTTGGGATCGCTTTGTCATCAATGAGTACCCTCAACAACCAAACGCATTGACTTCCTTCCTTCTGGCGATGCGCCTTGTCCCCGTTGTTGCCACTCTCAAACACTCGCAATTGAGAGGCTGGTCTGAGCTGGAAGCCATCGCAGTCACGACGCCACTTGACCTGATGTACACTCGACCCATAGCAACAAGCACCGCGAAATGTTGTCGGTGAGACAAGGTTGACAGGGAAGAAATGTAAAAAGAGTCCAACAGTCGTCGCATGCGTGTTCAGGCGGCGGCCAGTGGGAGATCGACGTCCCGGTGTTTCGCAGTGCTTCTTCTCTCGACCACAACAACACCTGTCAAGCTTTCTCCCCGGCGACCCTTAGTAGATGACTTTATCCGCCTGATCTGGTAATTATAAGCTGAAAGCATTTCGATGTTGAAGATGTTGCTGGCACTGCAATGAACGAAGCCCCGTGAGCTGAATGAAGGTTAATTAAGAAGTCAAAACCTCTATCGGAAGAACCTCCGATTTCTTTTCTGTAGCATAGGTATATGACTCCACAACGCCGTCGTCGTGGTGGATGTCACAGAATTCATTGCAATCAACCCTCTGTTTTTGTTTTTTCTGAGCCTCCGGTGTCAGACCACTGGAACTGAGCAATAATCCCTAATAACTACTCCACCTCACAAAAGTCTGATGGAGTCCCTGATCGAGATCGGACTGTCCTCTGTACATACGTTGTAAAAATAGTGATAAAATAGCTGACGATGATGTAATTAGGAGCCAAGCCTAAAAAAGTTCGGAGATCTCCGTAGGCGCGCCGTATCCATCATCCCGTAGAGGCCACGAGAAGCCCGTTCGTCACTGTCGTGTGAGTAATAATAGTATTAAAGGCACGGATTAAACTTGCCACATATCCAACCTATCTTTCCGCAGCCATTTGGGGGGTTTTATGATAATGTATATTGTTGATTATGAAATCCAAACTAATTACTCACCTACACGTGTAGTCACCTCATCTCCCCAAAGATGAACGAACAGCGGGGAAAGGTCTGGTGTGGTCTTCCTGCTGTATGTACTGTACGAAGTATTATAGCCCCGCTGCAAGTTCAGTGGGCTGGAACTCGATAGAACCTCTAAAACCATTTGCTCATCGCACCGCAGAAGAAGACCCGACACCCCGAAACAAGATAAGACTGGGGGAGGGGAACTGCCGAGCCGTGATTGATAATGCCTATTGGAATAGATATTCCGAAGCCTTCCTTAACACCGCACACAGGGAAGGTGTAGTAGGCGCATTGGCAAACAGGTTGTTGGCAACGTATGCAAAAAGATGCCGTGAAATCACCGACGAACCATACATACTGTCCCAATACCGTCGCGGTCCAGTGGTAAAAAGTACAGCGAAGTTGCATAGCCATTGGATAAACTGACATCACATTGCCGGCATTCTCTCGGAGTGGGAAGTACCTAACCCCACCTTTTTGCCAATGAATGCGGGGTTGCTATGAGCAAGCAAATCAAACAGTGATAGCTTTTCTGCATCATTGATAGAAAGGAACGATCTCCAACTCTCATCATTGATTGGAATTTGAGCTGTGAATAGGAAGGGATCTGACGGATTTTGAGGACCTTGATTGACAACCTTGAGGGACTTACCATCAGAATCAAACTCAGAGAGCAGGAACCATAAACATGGCGTCCACTGTTGGAAAGGTAAGAGAGACGAGTTTAAAGTCGCAAACAGCCCAGACATGCAAGACGAGGGGTTACTAACAGGTGATT
Source organism: Diplogelasinospora grovesii (assembly GCA_033297225.1). NCBI lineage: Eukaryota > Fungi > Ascomycota > Sordariomycetes > Sordariales > Diplogelasinosporaceae > Diplogelasinospora > Diplogelasinospora grovesii. The sequence goes on from MU853753.1 coordinate 851,452, forward strand.
GACGGACAGACCATCACCTGCAAGGCCGCAGTGGCCTGGGAAGCCGGAAAGGAGCTCAGCATCGAGGATGTCGAGGTCGCGCCGCCCAAGGCCCACGAGGTCCGGATTCAGATTCACTACACTGGTGTCTGCCACACAGATGCCTACACTCTCTCGGGCAAGGATCCCGAGGGTGCTTTCCCCATCATCCTGGGACACGAGGGTGCTGGTATCGTCGAGTCTGTCGGTGAGGGCGTCACCAGCGTGAAGCCTGGCGACCACGTCATCGCTCTCTAGTACGTAACTTTCTTCATCCGGCTGTGTCTGCAAATGGGTGGTACTGACAATGCCCCTAGCACGCCAGAATGTGGGGAGTGCAAGTTCTGCAAGTCTGGCAAGACCAACCTCTGCGGCAAGATCCGCGCGACCCAAGGAAAGGGTCTGATGCCTGACGGCACAACACGCTTCAAGTGCAAGGGCAAGGACATCCTGCACTTTATGGGCACTTCGACTTTCAGCCAGTACACCGTCGTGGCCGACATCTCGGTCGTTGCCGTGCAGCCGGAGGCGCCCCTGGACCGCACCTGCTTGCTCGGATGTGGTATCACAACCGGATACGGAGCTGCGCGGGTGACGGCCAACGTGGAGAAGGGAAGCAGCGTCGCCGTCTTCGGCGCCGGTTGCGTCGGTCTCAGCGTCGTCCAGGGTGCCGTCATGCAAGGAGCAAGCAAGATCATTGTCGTCGACGTCAACCCCAAAAAGGAGGAGTGGGCCAAGAAGTTCGGCGCCACCGACTTTGTCAACCCGACCCAGCTGCCCGAGGGCCAGACCATTGTTGACAAGCTGATCGAGATGACGGACGGCGGTTGCGACTACACCTTCGACTGCACGGGCAACGTCGGCGTTATGCGCGCAGCTCTTGAGGCGTGCCACAAGGGATGGGGCCAGAGCATCATCATTGGCGTCGCGGCTGCTGGTCAGGAGATCGCCACGCGACCGTTCCAGCTAGTGACGGGCCGTGTCTGGAGGGGTTGCGCCTTTGGCGGCATTAAGGGCCGCTCGCAGCTGCCCGACCTTGTGGCCGACTACCTTGCCGGCAAGCTCAAGGTCGACGAGTTCATTACCCACCGCATGACCTTGGCCCAGATCAACGAGGCCTTCGAGGTCATGAAGCAGGGCGACTGCATCCGGGCCGTTGTGAAGATGACGGACGAGTGAAGAGCTTGATTGTACAGTACAATACAAACAAAGTTGTAGCTGCACAATGACTAATGAGTAAAAATGAGTTGAAACATATGGCGGTAAGCTCGGTGCGAGTCATGGAGTGGGATTGAGCTGTCGATCTGTATTGTATATTCACGATGGGGGATCATCCATCCAAGCTCATCGGCAGGTGCGAAAATCGGCACGCGAAGTCCATCGCCGTGGGAAATGTTGCCTTTGTTATGAGCGAACACTGTCTGTTGCCCAATATGGAGTAGGTGCCACACAATGCGAGCATTCGTGCATGCGTCGGGCATAGACATGCGACGAGTCTGCAGCGTGTAGTTGCGCATCGACGGCCGCGGCCCGACCACGTGTAATCAACAGGCGGATTTATCACTTTAACTCAATAGCAAGCAGTCTCGACAATAGGCTGTGCTTCCATATGAACTGTGTGAGTGAACAACACCGGGCACTGCAGGTTTAGTGTATGTACTGTGCCCTGCGGTGGTGCACTTCGTAAAAGGGCGCTACCTGCAACCCGCCTCCCGCACGCCGTCTCGTTCCATGGCTTGTTGTCGTGTTCCTTGACGATTCGCAGGTCACAAACTTATACGGATACGGAGCTCGACAGCCGGGGTTTCCTTGGACACATTCGTGCCGCTAAGGGCGGCGTTGTAGTCGGTCGGTCGACGGGACTGGTGCGCTTGTGTATTTTAAACACTACGCCGAGTACGGGTAGCACACGGAGGCGGCACACAAAGCTCTGACGTCTCTGCTCTTGGTAGGTGGCGGGCTTCTATTCGGGATCAGGGTCTGGCCGTTTGTGAGGCAGTACGACATAGCTCTTGTCATCCAGTCACCCAGTAAAATTGTGTTCAGGCGGTCAAGTCATACCCGGGCTAGGTCTAGGTGACCAGCGCTGACCGGTGAATGCCCAAAGTGAAAAAGCAGGTATCCGAGGGACCTAGCCCGGCCACCAGTTGCCGTACTCGGCCCATCTGGTTCGTAGTTATTTACCGATGGAAAATGACAACCATATCTGAGCAGGAGACCCCAATCTGTGCGAACTGGGCTCCACTGACGGACACTATAAACATGCCGTTGGCGTCGTTGGGACTCTGCCAGCCAAGACTGCACGCAATCCCGCTGCGACCATGTGAAGAAGAGGCACTTGTTGGCGCTTGTTGAATCGTGCGTTTGAACATGGATAACCGCAGTAGGAGCCGGGGTAGCATCTTGTTTCGTGTTTCCTTGTGTTTGGCGCAATCCGTTAGTCCAGACATGTTGCCGCCGACTTTAGGTTGCGAGACCTTGAATGCTACCTCAACTAAAAAGATGATAAGTGAGTCGCCAGTCATGATTGCGAGGCCTGAAAATCGCGGGCGGGAAGCCTTGGCTTCGCTCAATGACTTGTCTTGCCGTAGGCCGTCATGACCAATGGCTTTCCAATAGTTCAGACGCCAACAGCGGATTGCGCGGGCGCAGCAGTCTCCGAGGCCGATGAAAGCCAAAAGAGCCTAGTAGAGCAGACCCGGATTGCTTTGTCTGTTTGCCCGGACTGTGGACTTGTACATACACCGTGGTGAATGAAAGGGTGTTTGGATGGTGACACAATATCCGCGGCACCATGAGGTAGCCAGAAATTCAGGCTCTCCAAGCGAGCCACGCGAGCAAGCAGCACCCAAGGAAGGAACGACTCGTCGACCACTAATAACACTGTGCAACACTGTAACACATGTTGGTCTCCGCCAGCCAGTCCCTGCGTTCACAGCAGTGGACATGCAGATGTCCGCCGCACACCCCATGTTCTGGGACGCTGCACACCTTCGCCGTACACGCACTTGCATGCAAGATGAATGCGCAAAAGTGGGTTGCCTACTTGGAACCAAACACAGAAATGAGGCTTGAAAGGCCCACCTGCCAACTTGTACAGTGTATGTACACATCACAAGGTCCCTCATCAGGCAGTTATTTAATATATGATTCATTCTTTGTTTGAGTCCCTCACGGATTCCAACAGGAGAACTTTCAACTTGCAACATTCCATTGTGCTAGCCGTCAACCTGAAGCTGTCGTGTCCTTAGGTGCCGCCGTTGTTCGCCGTTTAGCCTGCAAACCAACGGCCAAGCTACCCGCGCGGCTTTGTTGATCGTCAGAGAGAACAAGGAGCCTCGTCGCAAATTCCGAAAGGGAACGGACGGCTCCGGTCACGCTATCAAGTTCACTTATTACATTCCTCGCTATTAGAGCCCAATTGGGGTCTGCCGCCTCTGCTCGCCTCCCTTGCCGTCATTGATACACGGCTTTACTTGCATTACCTAAGACGGCCGTGGCCGTGTTGTACCTTTCGACCAAGTCAGCCAAACTCAGACGACTCATTTCGCCTTTTGCCTCACACCGGGTCCCCGGTCCAACGGTTTCTAGCCAATTCCACTGCCTCTGGGCTAGTTCCAGTTCGGCCAACTGTGCTGCTGCAAGTGAAGGGAACTGGGCCCTCTTTTTTTTTGGACATCTCCCTGGATCACACAGACGCCACGTGAGTATGTCTTAGTTGTTGCTCATCCGAATTCCCGTACATCCCTCCCCCCTCCACTTCCCTGTCTGCCCAGTTTCGTTATAACCACTTCTGGGCCCCGGGTTCCCTTTCCTTTTCCCTCTCACCTTCTTTTTTTCTGTTTTCTAACAGCATCGTCGTTAGTTTGCATCCGACGCAGCCGTTTGTAGCGTGGAGGATCTGTTTGCGTTTGCCTCGTTCACTTTTGCGAGCCCGACCCTTCCGATACTAGAAACCTAAACGAAAACCACCACAATGCCGCCGAAAAAGATCAGGTGCTCGTTCAACGACTGCAAGGTCGCCGCACAGCGTATTTCTGGAGATTGCGCCTTCTGCCAAGGACACTTCTGCAACAACCACCGGCTATTAGAGGATCACAAGTGCAGGAATCTGGACGACGTGAGTAGTAACCCCCATTGGCCACAGTGGTGGCTGGTCGGGCTGTCCGACGTCTTGTCATCGGAGGACTTGCTTGTTGACCACCATATGTCGGACAGTGCAAGAAGGAAGCCTTCGAGCACAACGCAGCCCAGCTCAACAAGGAGCGGACACAAATCATCAAGGGCGTGTAACCGGACCACACACCGCATCTGCAAGAGCAGGGACATTAATCACGAACGCAACCACGGTATGACCGATCGACACGACCATCACCAACTCACTAATTCCACTACGGCCATTACTGCCATCAAACGCCGTCGCACCGACACCCGAAGGAGCCGCGTGGCTCGCTACCACTACCTCAAACGCCACCAAGCACGGAGGACGATTATGGAGCAGGGAGAGAGGGAGAGAGTGGCAAGCTGATTCGAGCTTGTCAATGTCCAACAGATGCGGACTACTTTTTCTTCACTCTCACGTCTGTAATGTATATTTGGCATGGCGTCACGGCGGGCAGCACGGCGATTTTGGCAGCTTTTCTCTTTTCTTGTATTCATGATTTCTAAGCGGGATTCTATTTGCCTGGATATGTTTGGTACAGGCAAGGTTGGGTGGCGGGTGGTTCGTGACTCAGGTCGGGATATGACTTTGCGCGAGGTCACACGAGAGACCTTCGCCATTATTTTCGGATTCTCAAGAATATGATGGACCAATTGACACATTTAAACACTTGAAAAACATTCCACTTGACTTCCAATTCCGTTTCAATCAGTTCATGTGGTCAGCTTTTTCCAATGCTACACTGCCGTGCCACGTATTAGCATCCTACCCTGCCTGACTCAATGACAGTCAGTAATTCCCGGATTAGCGGTGACGTGCATCGTAAGCTCCGATATCGTATCTCACATGTTGCAATCGTTGGCCCACCACGACTACCGCAGCCGAGACACCCTACATAAATAACTACGGACTTAGGGTAGTGCGGTTCGCGGGGTTGGGTAGCAATCAGGCGTCTTACCCATTTACGACACAATAATTATAAGTGCACCAATTGAGGTAGACCAAGCGTAAGCAGCGCAATGTTACAACGTTTCGCCCGTTGCGTTGCGCTATCGTGGGCAGTTACGAACAACCGGGCTGCCCGTTGAGCCAAGTTAGTTAACCTGCACTTCCCGGATCTAGCTCCGCTACCTCGGCTCTAGTTTAATCTTCTTATCGTCATCCTCCCCTTTCATGACGATATCTTCATCACCAACGTCACCAAGTGAACTGAGTGGTGATGTTGAATCCTCCTCCTCCTCTTTCTTAATATCCACGACATCAACCTCAACACCAGTCACTTCCCGAATAGCCTCCTGTTCTCTCTTAATATTGTCCACCTCCACCTTCACACTCTCCCTCCCACCCACACCAAACTCGCCCTTCACACCCTCATCCCCATCCTCCTCTTTCATGGCGATATCTTCATCACGAACGTCACTAAGCTCTGATTCCTCCTCCTCGACTTTCTTAATATCCACGACATCAACCTCAACACCAGTCTCCTCCCGAATAGCCTCCTGTTCTCTCTTGATATTGTCCACCTCCACCTTCACGCTCTCACTTCCACCCACACCCACACCCTCTACACCCTCATCCCCATCCTCCCCCTTTATTCCCTCCATCTTCAACCGTCCATTAACCAAATAACCCCCTTCCTTTCTTTTCTTTAATCCATCATTAACCTTCTTCCGATCCGCCGCTTTACACAGCCCCCTGAGACCGAGCTCACAGTCGCCACATCTCCTCCCAACCGGCAGACAAACCGCCTGCCCGAGCCCAACCAACAACCAGTTAATCTCCTTCCACTTCTCCCTCGGCAACCATGCTTGCAGCGCCAGTCTTGTATCTTCGGGTGTCTTCGTAGGAGGGTTCTGCCAGCCCCAGAGATTCGTAATCCTGTGAACGTGCACGTCGACACCAATCCCTTCGACTCTTCCCCACCCGTTATCAGCGGACATGCAGAGATGGGCCATCTTGGGTCCGACGCCTGGTAACGACATTAGACCCTCGACGGTAGGTGGGATGTCACCGTCGAACCGGTCCCTTAGGATCACGGCAGCCTGCTTCAAATATCTGTTTTTGTTTTGTTTTGTCAGGCCCCCTTCTTGTATACCCACGGTGCATGGAGGGAGGGGGGCGTACTTAGTCTTGTTATTATGAAACCCAACCTTGCCAATCAGCTCATTCAATGTCCCCGGATCGACCGCGAGCATATTTTCCAATGTCAACCCCGCCGGTTTCCCATCTTCGTAAGGTGGTAGCTCCGTCTGAAGTCGCTGCATGGCCTCCGCATTAACCGTGTCCTTCGTCTGGCTGCTCAACATCAACGCCACCAGCGTGTGAAACCGTCTGTCCCGGGCACTTGCTGTCGGGGCAGCCAAGCGTTCACAGCCCATGGTATCCACCGCGGCATTCGCTGCTGGACCTGATATGCGCATCTGCTTGACGAGGTTATAAACCTCCTCCCAGTCTGACGGGGGTTCCACGACGGTGGTGACGCCGCCGGTTTCGAGCTTGGTGGTTATGGTGCGGGCAGCCTTGCGGACGCGCCGTTTCGATACGTCTTTGTTGGTCTCGTTCTCATTTCGTTCGGTTTCGGTTCCGTCTTCGGTTTCGATCGCTGTTGTTTTCGATTCTATTTTCACTCTCTGTCTGCTCGCGGGTTCAGGTTTTACGGAGGTGGTGGTGGTGCGCTTCCGTTTGCGCGTCTCCTTCCCCTCCTCCTTGACTGTGCTTCCGCCGCCATTGCGGGTTGATCGTTTGGCAGTAATAGGCTTGATCGCATCCTCGATATCCGACCCAAACGTTATCTTGGCATCATCGTCATCGTCTTCTTCTTTCTTGGTAGATGTCGCGACGGAGGAAGAGGAGGAAGAAGCGACGGATGATCGCGTGCGGTACGAAAAGCGCGTCGCGAGCGCGCTTGCTCGTGTCGTGCGTCGCGTTGTTGCTACGGGCAGGTCGGAGGAAGAAGTGGATGCGATTGCGGTGGCAGTGTCGAAGAGTCTGGCCGTCTCTTTTGCTACTCTCGAAGTTCTCATCCTTACAATTCGAACCGCGCACACCGTTGCGCAAAAAAATGGGGAGCTGAAAAACAGGAAGGAGCTGTTGCGAAGTTCGACCAGGAGTCCACCCTTCCAGTCGCAAATGCGGTTGCGGCTGCGATTGCGCTGCGGCTTGTTTTAATTGGGTCCTTCCCCTTGGCACCCCCCTTAACAGGAAGGTAAGGGAATCGAAGCTTGGACCCTGCTGCCTGTCACCTCAGTGGCGGATCGAAGAACGGCACCAAGCTGTCGGGTTCGGCGTATCTCACGCTAGTCCTAAAATAGCCCCTCCTGGCTGTGAGATCCAGCTGTGAGATCCAATGTGGATGAGGTGTCGGTCTGCCCGCACGGCGCAAAAGCCGTTTGCCCTGTTGGCAGATTCAAACCCCGTTTCTTCGCGCGTTAAGAATTAGTACGAAACACCTCGGTGGCAGTTCTGACCGGTCGGACGGAGTGCGCCGTCTCGCACTATGTATCCATATTCAGCTTTTTCGTTTAGTGTACAGTTGATGTTTTAGCTTAGTTGTTGGTTATCCTAAGAATAATTAGGCAGTTGCTCGTAATAAAGGCGGTGGAGCACAACCGCCACCACTTTTTGTTGAGTCCGGAACGTTGTAACTACTGTAAACCTGCCAATCTTAGACGTTGTAGTATGCTAGTTCCTGGCCACGTTACTCGATGGCAGATGGAGCCTCGGAATGGGAAGATATCACTACCTAGCTTACATGTGATTTAGCGCTTAGCGGTAAATGTCTCGCAGCTACGTAATAGCAGGACAGCCTGAACTAAGAAAGCACGGCTCCGACGTCACTTCTCGTACTACGTATGCCAGGCCCAAATTGTTTGCTCGAACCGACTCGTATCCGTGCCTACAAATCACGAACGCTCCCATCTAGCAAACTGTGTATCAAGCCCTTAATAGCTCCCAGAAAAATACGTTAGGAAGGAGCGAACCTAGCTAATCTAATACTCATCGGTCTTCAAGCCACACACAATCTGAAGAGCTCTCCATGCACTAAGTGATCGTTGTAGCTGTAGTAGCGATATTCCAGTTGCATTGCACCATTAGCGGTTCTCTAATGTACAAAAAAACTGAAAACAGCTTGGTTGAGATCTAAACACAACTATTACCAAATCTTTCTACCGCGCCCTCCCATGGGTATTATATTCAATGATCCCCCTGAACACCCCGACCCGTATACATATACATGCAAGAAATCAACCCATCAAACCAAATGGGACAAAAGAGAACCTGATCTAAAATGAGAGTAACCAAAATCAGATGAAAGGGTTATTAGATAAGAAACTCCTCCTTCAACCAGTGCTGCAGCACAACCCTGCCTTCACTAAACGTCTCTTTGTCCCACCGGACAATAATAGCAGCGTGGGTGTGCCTGTCCTTGTGGATCCATACGCGGTATTTGCGCCAGTTGAGCTTGTCCAGCGCCTGGATAGCGGCGAACTGGTAGGGCGCCAGCGCTAGTGTTGGCTGGCTGGGATGTGACTGCTTGCGCTCCAGAGCCAGAATCTTCTGACCATCCGAGTCGGACGCTTCCCCCTCGCCATTCTCGTCATCATCCTCGGACACAGATAGTGAGAGGTATTCTTGATTCTGAGAGCTGTTCAGGTGCTCGTATGCGTCTTCGACAGCCTCACGAATCTCGTTGATCCATAGGTTCACGCGGTAATTCTCGACCGGAATCCCCGCCAACCCCTTTTCATGCAGTTTAACTCTCCGCGAGCTCCTGACAGTCTGAATGGCTGAGTTGACCAAGAATGCCACCATGCCGATAGGGACAAATACTGCCAGAGCCAGGACGAATGGTATGCGCCTCACCCACTTGTCCAGATTCGTAATAAACGGCTCTCTTTCCTTCGGCGGAGCAGCTGAATAGGGGTGGACGGGGTCCAGAATAACGTCTTCGTAGCCCTTCACGAAGTTTGGCTTGATCTTGGACATGTCCGTGTAGGGATCCGTCTTTGCTATGCCGGTCGTGTAGTATACGGCGCTTCTGTCATTAACAATGTTCGTGTACAATGTGTGGCGCTTGAACTTGGCCAGGCCAGACATGAAGATCGAGTTCGGATCAGCCAGGACCGCAAGGATCGGTCGTCCGGTGTCGCGAAACTTGTCAATGCCAAACAGCTGGCGGCCTGACATGCACAGTGTGCGGGCACCCAGGACGTTCCATACGTCGTTCGGCAATCCTCGGAGGGGAGTGCGCACTCCTAGGAAGGGGCTCGCAAAGGCTGTGAAATTCTAGACACGGCCAGGTCGTTAGCAATTGAAACGATTGCGCAAAAAGAAGCAGGACTGCACCTACCATGCATTCCAGTGTATCCAGCACACCCTTCGCATACAGCAAGCCGATGGCATATCTCGCGACCAGTCCGCCGAGCGAATACCCGACAACGCTGAGCTTCTTGATGTTGCCGCCCTTACTCTCGATTATTTGTAGCTCCTCCTCGATTTCGACGCAGACACGCTCGCCGCCCAGTTCGATGCCATCGTACGTAAATGATCCGGCGTTTCGTTTCGCGACTAATATGTAAAGTTTGTCCGGGAGATACTGCGCTCGTAAGGCTTTGGCGATGTTGGCCATGTGGTTGGGATTACCCCATAACTGTACCGGCGCATTGGTTAGCATGTGCTGTTACACAATCACATCCGATTGCAGGACTTACCCCATGCACCAACACGCAGAGGTGTTCAGCATCCGCTGAACCGCCGGTGTAATCCGCCATCACTCGCGTGTAGTCAACAATTAGGGACCGGTTAATAGAATGGACGGAAAATGGCAACAATTTGTTTGATTTGGTGTTGCGACGGGCGAGTGGGTGCTTTGTAGGCAAATAAAGCAGGGCAACATTTAGCAGGTGTTTCGGCGGACTTGCAACGTCCCCGAACACCCGACCTCCGATGGACTGCTTTCCGCCTTACAAAGGCACCACACCCGGTTGAACAATTGGTAGGGCTGGGCGAATGCGACTCGTTACCGATATTATGCACGCTTTCAGCGTAATCAGCGCTGTTAAGACCGGAGTTTACAACTGTACGCGCAGGGGGTGGTGTGCCTGGCACAGCCCTGAACCAGCGCAAATGCGGCCGGCGGCCCGCACAATTGGTCCGCGTATGACGACACCCGACGATCTAATGAACCCTGCAGGGTTGCTCAGCTGCGTCGATTCACCAGAGCAAGGGGACGGTAGGGATAGTCACAAGGGCATTGCAGACAGGATAAGTCAGGAAAATCCACGACTCAAAACAGACATGTTTATAGAAATCAAACGGCTGCGTTTTTCTGTTTGGCCGTTAGGAAGGAGCGTTCCAGCTTGAATCCCCAATCCATCTCAGCCCCACCGCGTTTTCTCTCGATGGGACAACCTTATTGCCGATAAGTACCCGCCAGGTGGTGGTAAAAAAAGTCCGAACACTCGGGCATTCACGCACTGAAAGCTCTGGACTCTGGGAATGTTCGGTCTTTTTTACCACCACCTGTTAGACTCCAACAACTCCTAGCACTGTTGCATGATAGCGAAGCCCGGAGTTTCCATTATGTTCATATCAGCAACGCTGTCTATCTTGGCTCGATAGCTATTTCCGCTACCCAACTTTGTATATCCCTTATCCGCAACAAAGCCATATTATACGGAGAACGCCGTAACGCCAGTAATTACCATCTACGTCTTTATTTTTACCCCTTTACCCCTGTTCCTCCCACCTCTGGTGATAAACCGCCTCCAGAATATCCCGGTCAACACCAGTACCAGCATCTGCATCATGAACGCGTGCGCATACAATTTCACCCTCCTAGCCGCACTACTTTCCTCTCTTCCCATCAACCCGGCCGGTAGCGTTGACGTCCCAGCCCTTTTCTTCCACCGCTCGCAAACCTCCAAAAACAACTTCGGGTCATCCGTGATCACCCCATCGACCTGCTTCTTGATACTCCACTCCATCCAGTGCTCATCGTTGACCGTCCAGACATACAGGTTCCTCTCCGCTTTCTTCACGGCCGTGATGAACATACTCCCGACCGGACCGACAAGGGTTTGTTGCAGCATGTTGAAGTTGACATTCGGCTCCTTCAGGAACTTGGAAGCGTAGAATAGCGAGAAGCCGACATACGCTATCGGAAACCCTGGTAACCGCTCTCGGCAGAACTGTATGTAATTCGCCTAAAACTTTCATCAGCACCCAACCACCCCACACACACACACACACGCGCATATGGTAATTATGTGACTTACATTCCAAGGACCAAGAACTATCCTCTCCTTCCACGCCCTTCCTGGGCTGGGGACTGAAGCGATGGTCTTGGCTGTTTGACTGAGTAACTCTTCGCCATCATCGTCCGTCTACCTCTCCAGTCAACATACAACACAAACACACTTCATTACACAGTAAATATGGGGGTATTCGTTACCTTGATATCGAGTAGCACCCAAACATGCTCTAACCCAGGTTGCGCGAGGTACTCAAGCAAATCCCGCAGTCGCGGTAACGCTTCCGGCGGTTCCCTGACTGTTCGCAATGTGCTGAGATAGTCCCACTCGCAGTCGGCGATCATCTTCTTATCCACCCCGAAACACCTCTTCAAGTCTGGATCCTAATATATCACCACCCATCAGAAACAGAGGGGCGGGCGGGAGGAGGTAAGAAAGGGAGGGAGGAGGGGGGGGGTTGGTTACATGTGACAGAACAACAACCCCGTCTCTCGACATGTGTAGGTCCGTCTCTATACCGTGGGCGCCCATGTCAACGGCGCCGCGGAACGCGGCCATTGAGTTTTCCGGGTACGCGGCCTTGTACCCTCTGTGCGCGATACATTGCGGCAGAGACCCAGCATATCCGGACCGGGATGGGGGTAGGGCTTTGGCGAACGCCGCTATATATTCATTCATTTCACAATGTACAATGTCAGTTTTTTTTTTTTTCGTTCAAGTTCTTAATCTTTGTTTTCCTAGTTTGGTGAGAGGAGAGGACCTTACCAGGTGGTATTGGTATTGGTGTTATCACACCAGCCTTCCCCGCAAGCAACGGCATATTATCCTCTCGTATCACCATAATTAATGACTAGGTGCTCTCAACCAACAAGCACTAATATTATCCTAGGTAAGTAGTAGGTACGTAGTTTATGTTTTCAGAGATGATGTAACGGCCGACAAAAGAGTTTAAGAAAGAAGTGGGCTCAAACGTTTATTATATGTTTTATTTTTTTGTGTGTGTCTTGATGAAGTGATGCGGCGTTGTGCCAGTTGTCTATCCGGTCCAACCGAAACCGGGTTCCAGGTAGGAAGGAAGGAGGAGCCGTAGGATGCAAAAGCACCAGGCCGCGCTGGGGAAGTTGCATACGAGTTTATGGACATACATACACATACAGGTTGTACGTACGTAGTTGGGGATTTTAAAACGGCCCTAAACTTCCGAATGAACCATCATCCCACCTTTCATTCGAATCCTAAATCCTACCGCATGTGGCCACCCCCGGCCTGGTTTGGCAGCTTTAGCAGCTTTTCCTTTCCGCAAAAAGATGGACGCATGCATGGCAGGATCGCTAGTGTCCCCCGTATCCAGATGTCCGTAGGATCTAGGATTCCAAGCGCTGTGGCTGTGGCTAGCAGCAGCCTCGAGTTCGTAACAGAACGCAGAGAGAGAGAGACAGAAACAGGTGGGGTGAAGCCGGCGGACGACCTTACCGACTTGCAGTGGATTCGGAATCCCGACCTTCCGAATGATGAAAATGGGTGCGCGGGTGCGGGTGCGGGTGATTGTTGTGTGTTGTGACGTGGGTCACGGTCCAGCTCGTTCGTTTACTGCAGCATGGACGGACAATGCAAAGCGGGGAGACTAGTGAACCCGATTGCTTGTTACCTTTTACCTTTGTCTTTAATTGGGTCAACTTGCCGGACGCTACTGTGTACCAAACTCATAAAAGATGGAATGTGAAACAAAGGTTGTTCACTGTACCCGCCGTGGCTTGTTAATAAGTCAGTTGGTTGTGATTCCAGCTCTTTGGTGCTTCTTTGCGATGACTAGGTTCGTCTATCCCACTTCGGAAGTGGCATTAACAACACGACGATCGTGCCATAAATAGTGATCATGACAATCCAGAGCGATTCGCGACCGAGATTGATAAAATGGTTAAGCTGGCGGACGGGTATGTCTCGGCAACTTTTGTGATGACTCGCGCACGGGTTTCGCAAGATGCCACTGATTCAGGCTAATGGAATGTTCTGTTATTGCCCACGTGGTTGTCTGCATGTGAAGTACCGCACCTAGCGAGCGAGCATCACTGTACAGAATGTAACATGATCGGTGATAAATTAGATCGATAAGGCAAGGATGAGAAGGAGGACGAACAGCTGGGTTATCGACGACGTCGGAAGAGCGCAAATAGACAACGAGAAAACCAGCGCTACAAAAGCCACTCGAGGCCCTACTGCACGTAGGGACACCCATGGCTGCTACGAAAATAGACCGCCTTGGATGCTTCGAACTGAAACACTCCACTAGGGAAGCACAGTCAGAGCATTTGACCAGTTAGTTGAGTTACAAATCGTATCAGTTCAGGGGATTCAAGAATTCAGTTGATGAAAGCTTTTAATTCCAGTTTTTGACAAGTCCTAACCAAAAAGAGCTTTCTGCTCTGACCGTCCGGTATCGAAAAAAAACATGATTGAACCAATGGTCTTAACATAGAAAAATCGTGAGATCCAAAGACGAGACTCCGCTACTCCGTCTCCAACGATTGCCGGGTGGGCGCTCGCTTTGTTGCCTGGTTACGGTGACCCTTCCCCATCCAAGTCCTATATTGTCTGCCTTCCAGGTTCCATCTGATCCGAGATCCCTTAGGCCAATCCCTGCCAGATCGCAGCTCAAAAGTATCCCGAAACCCCCGCCTTAAACCAAACCAGAATCCAAATAACCAAGATTTTGTGGTACAAAGCAACCAATTAAAACCAGCCTAGCTCGCTAAATAAAAGCAGAAGTATCCCAAAAAGTCAACGTGAAAGTAGTCATAAAGAATCATCAAGGCGTTCGAAATTGCCAATCATAGACTGAAGTTGCCACCTAGACCGTCCAACATATAGCCATCTGTAGTCGTACAGCCTGCCGTTACGGGTAACGTCGAGTTCCGATAGTCCATACTATCAACGCTTAAACCCATCTCGTTCGGGGGAACTTCATCAGCAGAGCTCAAGCTCTCCTCACTGAGACTGAGGACACTGTGCGCGGTGCCCGAGCTGTGTCCGAAGTCGCCCAAATTGAAGCCTGATAGATCCCACGAATCGGGAGACCAGCCCGTAGATGTCGACACGGGTGTGTCGGTCAATGACAGAGCAGGCCCACCGTAGATCGCATCATACAAGTTGAGCTGCCCGCCATCAATCGACCCAAGCAATGCTTCCCATTCTGCGGTCGAAACAGCCGTATTCTTCTGGAGTTGCGCAAATAGGTGAGCCTGTTGAGCCATTTGGACTTGAGAGACTCTGCCCTGCTGCTGACCACCACGCGTCTGAACTGGTGAGGAAGGTTGCGAACCGGGCGAGGGCGAGTTTAGCGGCAGGTAATCGAGATTCTGTCTTGCAGTAGCACCGGGTGTAGGTGATACCCGCGCAATCATTGCTGCCTGTGCCGCCTGCGCTTGGCTCATGGATAGCCGGTGCTGGCGTCGTATTAAGGGCTCCTGCCGAAGGCTATCGAATGAGGCCCGAGAGCCTGAGCGTCGGAGTTCGAGCTTGTGTTGTTGAGGGAACTGAGACATGGCCATACGCCGAAGCTTCTCCTGTTGCAGAAGCAGATCAGTCTCGCTCATGCTAGCACTGGCATGGCGACCGAGCGTGGGCTGAAGTTTGTGAGCGGGTGCTGGAGGCGACAGTCGATGTGTCGGTGGAGCCGCCATGCCAGTGTCGGGGCTTTGCCGCGGGGGAGAGGGTAGCGACTGCGGTGCGGGTTCGTCGACAGTGACCAGCATCTCGGCGACTCGCTTGAAGTCGTAGGAGCCGGGAGCCTTAACCTTGTCCACGATCTTGATGACTGCGTTGGCAAGCTTCTCATTGTCCTTCAGCACCTTGCTGTCTTGCTTGAGGTCAAGGGTCTGGTAGAGCAAAGACATGCCACAGAGGATGAGCGTGTCTGACTTGTTGAGGCAGAATGAGAAGGACATGCTCCTTTCCTCGAGAAGCTGAATAATCTGAACAATGTGCTTGCTGGACTCGCCTAGGGAGATTAGAGCAGGGGCAGCCTTCGGGCCCAGACTGGATCCCACGGCAGGCCGGTAGATCAGGGTTTTGATATAGTAGTATGCAAGTGCCTGTATCGAAATGTCAGTAAGGGAAAGTAAGACATTCGGACATAAAGCCACTTACCAATAAGGGCGACCTGCTGCCAGTCACATCTGTGGACGGCTTGTCTTGCTTGAAGGTAAGCTTAAGGTGCTGAGGCAGCTTGTGGGACCAATCGTCGAGTTCGCCCTCGAGTGCCGACATTTGCTGCAGCGAGAGCTCATGTGACGTCGCCGCCGGGTAGTTCTTCTCCAGGACCTTGGCAAGAATGCGAGCTCCTCGGAACAGAGCCAGAGCGCTTGAGAGGCGGGTATGTTCGCCGGGGAGACTTGGCTGGAAGCCCTTCTCCGTCACGTATTCGTCGTCAGTGTCGGATGGGTATTCGGCGTGGACATCATCCTCTTTGAGCAGCTTCGGAAGACCAAGAATGGCAGCAGAGAAGCTAACTGTAAGTTAGCAAAGATGCCGAGGAAAAAGACGCCAGACAACCCACCAGTCAAGCGTGTAAAGAGTCCAGAAGACCTTTTTCCGAGTCTCAATAGTGAGCGCTCCGAATGAGAAGCGCTTCTGGCTCTGGTGCAAGCCGAGTCGGTGAGATAGGCCCACGGCGATGCCCTTGTAGTGTTGCAGTCGCTTGTAGTCAGCTCTCACAGTGCAGTACATCAGGGCAAGAACCAAGCACTGGAGAGTGATCATGGTGTTGTCCATGAGGATCGCCTCCAGAGAGCACTGCCATTGCAGCTCACAGGCGGAAATCTGCTGAAGGTCGGGCTGTTCGCTTGATAGCGCGGCAATGGCGAAAACCAGGTAAAGCTGCGCTAGCTTGTGGTTGTTCTTAATCTTCTCGGGGTCGGCGACAAACTCCTCGTAGATGCGAAGGAAAGTCGGCTTGTGAAGCACCGGGAATAACGGTGCCCATTCCTGGAAATAGACATTGACGCAACGGTCAGAAAACAGACGCGGCGGTATCCTTTGCGTCGGCGAGGGAGGTTTGTGTGTGAGGGCATAGCATCCCTGGATATGCAGGAAGGCCTCTGGGTTGAAATCAGTGCACGACTTTCCATTCTCCTGGATCTTGCGTTTGAAGGATTCTGTGCACGTGATTAGCTGGCATCCAAGTTGACTAAGAATACGGCAACAAACCGATAAAGGCGCGGCCGCTTGAGGCGCCCATGAAATACGAATCTGAATTCTCGACGCCAAGTAATAACGGTGATGCTTGAACGCGGAATGTGTCTTCTTTTTGTTGCGAACCGGAGTCTTTCTTGGGATCGGGTGCAGGCGAGCTCTGAGATGACTCGACAGACGGCCGACGGTTGCCGTGCATTTTTGAGAGAATGTCGATTTTCTCGTCCTTCTCGTCCAGCAAATCCTTCAATTCTCGAACCTCGGCTTCCAAAGCACGCACTCTCTCCTCCAGGGACTCGGTGTAACCACGTGGGAAAGCACGACGGCTGAGCTTATCGCTAGTGCGACACTCGAAGCCCACATTTGCGCATTGCGAACAGCAGGGCCGAATGCCATCGCAGCGTATCTTTTTGCTACGGCAGCGATCGCAGGCCTGAGCAACGCGACTTTGTGAGCTATTGCCCACTTTGATAACTTTCATAGGCAGAATTCCGGGCATCTTGGCGGCTTCCTCTTCAAGACCCTCACAGGAGGGTGGTAATCGCTTGAATAATCCCCAACGTTGTCTGAGCGTGTATCGAAAACGTTCAAGTCAAATATAAGGTTAGGACCAAAGGTCGTGGGCCGGGACCGAGCCCTATCACGGCACAGCGCTAAATCTATCGGGTGGCGTAAGTCTCAGCGATAGCTTCACCGGCTCATGTCGTGTGAGATCGTACAACGGGTTCAGCAGAGACAGAGCAAGCTAGAATATGGCGACAGGGGCGATGGACAAAAGTTCGGAATTCCTTCAGAAAGAGGGAGCATAAGATGGAGGGTAGGCAGGCGGGGCGGTGGGTTATAAGGAAGAATTGGAGAGTAAGATTGGATGAGTTGAGGGAAAAAAGGAATGGGCAGGGGCGTAAGAACGCGGAGAAGTTAGTGCCAGGACGGCGAACGTTGCGGAGTAAAAAGGAAACGGCTGGCTCGCACTGGGCAATTGGCCTCTGGGGGAAGACGCTGGGGACCTGGTTAGCTGATCAGTGATTGGAGGATGCCGCTGCTGGCTCGCAACTTCCTCCACTGCTACGCCTTGGCCTAGCGCAGGCAGTACCGGAAGAGATAAATCTGGGGTGAGCAAGGGTCGCCGTTCTTGGTTCCAGTGTGGACACCAAATCAAAACGCATCCTCCGTACCGCATTCGCTCCAAACCTAGCCCACTGCTCCATATCCCGACACTGCCGGCGAATCCCAGCACAACTGAATCCTCCATCTGGACGACATCGTCGACGCCTCCCTCTCAGAATGACACCACTTGGAGCGCCAGATTCTTGGGTCGGCGGCGATATGCGCAATGATAGAGAAGGTCGAGTGGCATCATAGGGAGTCCGTTGCGGTCTAGGAGCTGTCAATCAGGTCATGGCAGCCAGACCTGGAGAAGCTTCCAGGTTGACACTCCAACGCTAACCCCAGATCTTGAGGGGGCAAAACTAAGTTCACCAACGCCAATCTGTGAAAATGTGACGGATAGAATTCGGCTTCCAAGTTGCAGATTGGGTTCCGGTCTGCTCCGCTCAGGACAACCAAGATTCTCCCCTCACGATGAGACACGAAAGCGCAGGGCGTATCCAGTGACTTGGTGTCTAACGCTGAGAGTGGGACAGCCCGGATCGCTTGGCAGGTGGGCACTGCAAGTTTGTAGCGGTGGGTCACTTGGATGGTGGACACTCTCGAGACACTATACTGGCCTCGCAGATGGCAATGGGAGAATCTGCCGAATATAGCAGGCGCTAAATACCAAGATTTACACTTAAAGTATACTAGGTGACTCTGTCATACTCTCATCAACCGCTTAACCGTCGACGAACGATACCAAGACCAATGAATCAATATCGTGTGTGGCTTCATTAAGAGATGCCTCCACGGGCCCTTACATGGCAGATGCAACCGGCAGGCTGTACAGTCCTCGTGACAGTTCGCTCGGTGGGCGGCTCGGTGGACTTGTCTGTGGCAGTAGCCCCGCCATGGTCACAACGGGATTTGCGATCGGCGACACAACACGTGAATGAACCCAGGAACTGCCAGGACTTCCTTGGCCGAACGAACGAATGTCAAAACTGGCATGCCAAACTGACAACCAGATTGATCCATGGCGGGTTTTCAGGCACATATCATAACAGGGCGCCAATAGCGAGAGGCCCTATCTATTCTGGCCGATTTTGGCATCTTCATATTAAGCATGGCTTGACAAAACATATTGAGGGATATACATGGCATCGAATATGGCCGACCATGCTTTCGGATCTCCAACCCTTCTGTTCCGGCTCGCTCCCTCACACTCTCGGACTGCTTGCTTCCTAGGCCACCAGGGCCACAGACCTTGGAAGGCCCGACAAAAAGGCGGAAGGGGGATCCTTGAGGTACTCGGTGAGATCTGCAAGAGAAAAGAGACTGATTCGTTCGTTATCGACTCGAAACCAAAACCAAAGAAAAACACCCGGGCTGTTGCAAATCACCGGTGACGATCAAGTTAAAGATGGACGCACAAGTATACGGGAGGGTCCAAGCAACGAGAAGAAGTCTAACCCAATTCCCCCCCTTACTTGGCCCCGCGATATCCCGCTTTGCCCTCCTTTGCCAACTTGGCTTTTGTGTTGCTTCGTTCATTCACACACACACGAAAAAACATTTCCCCCCAAATTGTTGGGGTAAGATGGACTTGCTCCAAGAAAGCCCAAGAAGCCCATTCCCAAACTAGTAGATTGCGCTTATTAACCCAAAATATAGGTCGCCAATGTCGAACGGCGTGATGCCATCCCATCATGTTCCCCAACCTGCAGACAGACAAGAACTGACAAGAACAAGTTGGCATGTACCCTTTCTTTTCTGCAAGGTCCACCCTCTTACAGTTTTGTGCGCGTGAGGAGAGAAAAATGCGAAGAGAAAAAAAACAAACCAGTGATATTCGTCCATTCCCCGGAAAACACCAAGACTAACAAGATACGGGGGAAATCCTTCATACACTAGACCCGCATTCACCAACATAGTGTACATCTTTCCTGTATGCATGCAAGACAAAAAAGCAGTTCCTCCGTCCGGTTCTTCACGACAACACTTGCATGCAGCATACCCTTACTAAAAAAACTCCAAAAGTTCCAAAAGTTCCCCGCACCTTTATTACGGGTTGGTTAGCCTAGTGAATACACTAAACTTGTTGCTCATTCCTTTCGCAATCGCATCTCAACAGAGAGAGAACAGAGAGATGATCGACGAGCTTTCCGGCAAGACTAGTTATACTAACTACTGCCAGGTCGATCCTCCTCCCCCATGGGCCATTAGTACCTTAGGTTTGCTCGCCTTGCGCGCCCTGTGCGCAAAACGGAAAACGGACATGCCTCGTGGCCTTTCCGAATTTCAGAAAGCATGCTATGTACGGAGGTGCGTTTCAAAAGTTTTTACCGCGCTAAAAACGCCACAACCTCTATAAGTGCATCTGGCATCTGGCAGCCTGTGAACAGTATGTACTCTGCCCACTGTCGCTCAGCGCACTAAAGCCCATACTTGCCCCTAAGACTCCTACGTGCGGTCGTTAAATACTTAACGCTCTTCGCTATCTACGTTCAAAGCATCGTTAAATTATAAGGATTTCTGCTTCAAGTTAGGACTTATTAAGAACACAGACGTTCACTATAAATAAGGTATGTGATAAAAATGTTTGCTTTTAAACTGCTTTTCTGTGCATGTAGTATCTGGCAGTTTTAGTGGACATTGATTGATGTACCTGCTGGCAGGTGTAAATATGCATCTACAGAGATATTGGACCCTTACTGTTCTTGGCGCGGTAAAAACTTTTGAAATGCACCTCTGTATGTACACACAGACTGTATGTAACGTCAAAGCTTTCCACACTTGGCCAATTCGCAAGATTGACTCTACACAGTACTGTGCATGTACACACGGATGTTTTCCACAATTGTTCCAGAACATTTATGGTCTATAGGTATATTACGATAGCCTGTCTCATATTATGGGGGGTGCATGGTAACGTGAGTGGGGTATTCAG
This sequence comes from Diplogelasinospora grovesii, assembly GCA_033297225.1. NCBI lineage: Eukaryota > Fungi > Ascomycota > Sordariomycetes > Sordariales > Diplogelasinosporaceae > Diplogelasinospora > Diplogelasinospora grovesii. Next base: position 872,117 of record MU853753.1, read on the forward strand.
ACAGTATTCCCCGATCTCGCTGGACGCTGGAATCTGTTATATGACCTGAACCGTGACTGACTCGTGTGTGTGTGGTCCGGCTCCGCGACGCCGATACGTAACACGTATGCCTTCTCTCTGGGTACTAAGCACATAGTGTAGTGAGCTCGTGACACACGTTGGAAACATGGAAACATGGAACACCACTGGCACCCGGAGATTATCTGAATGCGGTTGGTTGTTTTCGCGTACCATGTTTTAGGAGGGGGGGTTTGGGGGATTGGAAGAAGCAAAAAACTCTGTCTTGTGTGTGTTGCTTCTTGCCTTGCAGCGATCTACTCTAGTCTAGTCTGCGTGTAGCTAGCCAACGGGTGCTGTTCCGTTCTCCATTTTATTTGAACTTCGTGCAAAGGCTCGGATCCGACGTTACTGTACATTCAGTATGTAATTAAGGCTGAATTTCATCACATTTTCTGGCGTGAAACTGACAGCCAGCTTTTCGGTTCTCGCTAAAAAGTTGCTTAGTCGAAAACTAACAACACTACCTACGGAGCCGGAGCCGTCTCTTTCTCGTGTCTCATTATTGCTCGCCTTGCGAAAGAAGGTTGAAGTGGATTCCTTCCTGCAAATCATACTACATACGGAATGAAGCAACACAAGAGCAATCCATGAAGTTGGGGGGGATGGCGGTGGTACCCGTAGTGCCCGTGTGTACGTCTTTTTCGGATGTGAGGGTGTGTGTGGTCAAAGTGCATATTCTGCGCCGTCTGCGCCGCCCGAGTGCAAGAGTGTGTGTGCGGAATTCACCCGACAATATCATCAACTAAAGTCGTCCTCGTCCTCCTCATTGGACGCCTCTTGATTTGCTAGATCAGATTCGGCAGTCTCCATCGACCCGAGATAAGCCACCACGTTTTCGTCAGCCATTAGCTCGAGTCTCTGCATGAAGGAAAGATAACCCTTGTTAGCGAAATGTCACACGAACAGTGCTTCATTGGTCACCCATCACACTGGACAGACAGTGCTCCTCCTTCTTCTTGCACGAGAAGAGAGATCCTTGCAAGAGATTCAATAATAACGACCTGGATTAAGACCGCTTTAGGAAAAGGAAGGGGACCAAAGACAAAAGCCAACAGGCAGGTTGGGGATTGGGGATTGGGGATTGGTCTCCCCGCGTCTCTCTGCATGCATATGGAGCGAACGAAGGATCAACTGCACTTACCTGTTTCTCTAAAGATTGTATGCCGGTCTCGAGAATCCCACGCTCGACTTCTCGAAGAAGCAATGAAGCTTCAATGCAAGCTTCTCTTGGCGAGGAATTACCGTAGCCTGCTGCTAGCGGCTGCACGTCGGGGATATGGGAGAATGTTAGTCTGTCCAGCTGGTCCTGCAGGCGCTGCTGGATGACTGTAGCAACGCGTAATCGGAGGATAGCGGAGAGTTGGTGACTCTGGATGAGTGGCCCGAAATCGGTTGTCCGGGTCGTGACGTCTTGGTCCTGCCAGAACACCCGCAGTTGGCGACTTCCATCCGTCTCCTGGAGAACTCTAAACTCCAGGCCATCTTCTTCATTGACACACATCAGATACGCGAACGGGCTCTTCCAGTCCACGGTTGTGCCATCCTTGCTCCTCGACATGTGGATTTTGGGCGGTTCCCCAAAGGCGACAAGCTTTGCCTTGGCTAATGGATCGTCTGGAAATGGCTCTAGGGGGAGGACCAAGCTCTGAGCCGTCGAGCCCGGGTCGATGAAACCGTAGCTGAACAGCATTTCTGCCGGAGACTTGGTATCGCCGTAGCTTATTGTGACCTCTTGGCCCTTGAAGATATTGGTGCCCGGGCGCATTGAAAGGACCACCTCATCTTTGGAGTTCTCATCGTAATATGCGGTCGGACTGGCCGAATGATTGACCATATCAATACACGGCACCATCGACTCGCCAGACCTGGGCAGCTCCAGACATCGAGACCGATACAGGGCGTCTAAGAGGATCCAATCTCCCAACGAGACGGTATTTTCCACCCAGAGCATTTCGTTCCAGCAGGGTATGCCAGATGAGCTCTCCCGGACGGCGTCAAACTCAGCCTCAAGCGCTGAGAGTTTTGCGCCCACAGCCGCTTCGAGCGAAGTGCCCCTAAGCAGATGTAGCTCATCCTCGGTCCATAGCGTAGGTACGGGAATTATCGCGGGCAAGAATTTTAAATACTCGGTCCACGGATTCGATACTCCCGCTGCGGGCTGACTGCTCCTGGAAGCTAGAGCTGTCTGGACCAGAAGGAAGAGCAAGATATCTCCCCTCGTAGACTATGAGCAAGTCAGATACTGAGAATATTAGGGGTGCTGGAATCGTCACCTGGTGTCCGGCCGCGTCTAAGAGCTGCCTGAAATTCCTATCCTCTTTCGCATATTCTTCAACACACTCAACGTTGAGCACAAGACTGTGAGGCACAGTAATGAGGGTCGGGACATCAAAGGTCTCTTCTTGAGTGGACAAGTTCCTCTCAGAGACCAGGCCGTAGCCGCTTTCTTCGGTTTCGGCAACCTTCACATCGTGGAACGTGATGTCATTGAGAAGTGTCCATGCCGGGAGAGCCTCAATTGGTAAATCCGGTCGCGACATGGTTCCAAGAGGCTGCGTTCAAGGCACTCTCGTTTGTTGACGATGCGATCAAATAAGGAGAATGTCGGGTTGTCAACGATACATGCAGAAGAAGACCTGACTGTGGACTGTCTGGCAGCTGTTACTCCACAAGTGTTTTACTTCAGAGACAGAGCTTTCAACAGCACTGCTCTTTTCAGATAGCAGCGTGCGCGTTGCCATTGACCTACTGTGTTGAAACGGTAGTTATATCACATGATAGTAGTAAGAAAACCCAATGATTCGATCTCACTTGTAATTACAGTGCGTAGATTCGGCGAACCTTACGGTGATGCTGTTCGACTTGTGCACCAGCCCGGTCCACTAAAATGGCGAGAGTGGAGGGGTATTCCACTCTGTTTTCAGTTGCTTTAAACCCTCAATTTTCTGCAGCTCGCCTGCCGCGCCTCGCCGACTGATCCCTCCCCCCCCTCCTATACTCTTGACATCAACACTCTCACTTTCTGCCTTTCACATTCACCGGCTATCACGGCCGCGCTCTGATCCTGACATTTCGCCAAAGGCTCTGCCCCTTTGGCGTTGGATGCCTTCACCCACCCTCCCCTGTTTCCCACTTCTGGGCTCTCGTTTTTTTCCCCTCGAATCGCGGCCGTCTAAGACCTCTCAACTCTCCCGTTGACCTCGATCTCGATCTCGATCTCGACTTGACTGCCGACTCTCAGTCTGCGCTCCGCGCTGGCGCAGCATCAACCCAGCCCGCCATCTCAAGTTATTCCGGCGATGAAAAAGGAAGGGACCGACCGTCCAGGTCATGTCACTATGGCGAAGTTCGAGGAAATGGCCGCCGCTTGAGAATGTTAGTTCTCAAGCAACCGCAGTTGTGAACGGAACTTTAGCGACCTTCCAGCTACAAAGTTCGCAGGGGCCTCCTGCTGCGCGCGAATCATAGTCGCAAAAAGAAGACCCTGTAGCCGGACGCCTACAGCACACGAGTCACCGGTGGTCAAAAGGCGTCCTACCACGAAGCGAGGCACACATGCACACACATACATACCAGCGAGACTTGCCCCTCGCGCGCCTGAAGAAGATGACCTTCACACATCGAGCTGAAGAACACAGAGGGGGCTACCGTGGAAGAGGAAATCCATATCTATGCAGTTCGCGGAAGCCTTTTCTTTCCACGGCGAGAGCGGGGCCGTGGGGGACTGACTCTGTGCAGGTGCATTTATTGGGTACGAAGCTGAAGGAGAGGCGCAGTTCAAGCGAGGGAGGGAGTAACGTTAGGTAGGAACGAGCCGAACGCGGGCCTTTGAGGTTGAATATTGGCGAAGCGGAAGTTCAGGACTTGTCGTAGGAGGAGAAGAGGATGTTTCACATACTGCGGTACCTGCCGTGATGTATGACCACTTTGACAAAGGAAGCACGTAAGGGGAGTTGCAAGGTGCGAAGCAGACACATGCGATGTTCCGGTATTGACGATACCTCTTCGATGACCGATCTCTCTCGGAAGCAGTTACCGAGACGGCCAGCCGGCCCTCGACCCTGAACACACACGAGATCCGCCGCAGCCGGAAGCACCGCGTTTTGCTAGATGCAATTCAGCTTCCCGATTATCAATAGACTTTAGTAGATAATCGTGTAGTTATCAACGGTGTGCGAGGGTGACAGGATCTTTAGCCTTGCCAAGCTCTTGGTTGGCACGCAGAGAGCAAGATCTGACGATGGAGATTGCTCACTTGCGTGAAGTTTTGGCCGGCGGAATCCACTGATCTAAAGCGGGGGCTCTTATTCTACACTAGATGGCTGCTCTGTCCGTAGATGCCAGTCGGCTGCTGAGCTCACTCTAGCCGACCTGCTTACTTACTAATACGACTTGAATAGGTAGGCTTGACTTGACTTGACTTGTTGAGAGCGCTGATTGAGAGAGGCATGATTCGAAAGAAACATTCTTGTACCTGGTTGGCTGTTATGCTTGTCCTACTCGAGCTCAATTTCCCCCTCGGGATACATCAATGCACTAATGACGCTTTGGACAGAGCGGGAAAGGCATGTTTGGCTGATCATCCTGATTCCTGCCCCCCCAACAACACCTGATATGTATATGCGTTTCAGACGTCACATAGACTCTCCTTGTGCCTTCTCACGCTCCAGCTCCAGCTGCAGCTCGGCGCTCGCAAGCGCCGCCTATTGAGCTCCTTCACAGTACTTCGTAAACTGGCGCGGACTAGATTTTGTTAGAACGGAAGATGCCATATGTGTTTCCGTGGTCTTGAGGAAAGATTTTTACCACAACATATGCCTCATCGCGACGTGGTGCGTAACCCTTGGCATTCCAAGTACGCTTGAAGTCCTCGACCGTCTGGCATTCGGCTTTAGCGTCGATTGCCCACATGTTATAGTTTTTATCTGGATAGCCATATGACTTGATCCAATCCAGACAGGCTTGTATATTCATTCGGCGGCTCTGATTTGGCTCTCGTGATACTTCTTTCCCAATCAGGTCGATGTGAGCTACCCACATGCTCTGGTGTGTCTTAATCGCGCCAATAACAACCTTGTCCTCCTACACTATTGTCGGCTCGGTTGATCTCTACGTAGTAGACATTATAAGTTTTGTGTAGCGATGAGGAAGAAGAAAAAAATCTAAAACACGGTCGTCTTGAGCAAGGCATCAAGGTCCATGGAATGAATGGAGGGGTAAAGGTGGGGGTTTGGTCAGCTTTCTTGGCTTGCTTCGATAACTCAGGTATATCAATTGTTCGTGGAATTTTCAGGCTGCCAACCGATCGCAGCGGATTGTTCGTGCGTCAGGTGTGACACCGCAGCGTTGGGATGCGCTGAGGTTGCCCTGTTTGTTGGCTTTTGAACCGTCTTGTAACGCCGCGCTCCTCTTATACAAGCCCCCCGTCATTGTGTAGTCATTGTGTATCTAGGTTTTTATCATTTACATCGTCGTCTTTCCCCATAGGAGGTTGAATTGTTACCTGAGCGACATGGAGAATTCCCAACGTCTGCCCAGCCAACTCGACCTATTCTTCTACACTGGAAATGATAGATGGGTTGAAGATCTGACGAGATACAAGCGATATGGACTGCATCCGATCATACTCGGCGACATCCTTCCCAAGCCGTGCACTTGTGTCAGTGATCTGGCCAAAAAGCAGAGGTATCGTATCGTGCAGAAACTCGGCTTTGGGGCATTTGCTACAGTCTGGCTCGCTCGCGACCTTATCGAGAAGTAAGTGTGGCCTTCTGACAGAATGATTTTATTAAATTAATTTCTCCCTATAGACGATATGTTGCCGTTAAAGTCTGTTTAGGGTCAGATATGCCTGATCTAAACAGAGAAACAGAGATTCTGTCCCAGCTTCGCGAAACTGGACGAGGAAAGCCTGGCTACCAGAGAGTTATTCAACTCTTTGACGTATTTGTTATCGAAGGACCGAATGGATTCCACGAATGTTTAGTGACCGAGGTGATCTCCCCCCTAAGTGATATAGATGTTATGGAACAGTGTTCCTCGGAGGCTATACGCCAAATTGTGGAGGGGTTTGCCTTCCTTCATGAGCAAGGGATAGCACACGGAGGTACAATTAGTAGCGTACACTAACGAGACTCAACGAGCTGACGGTATACAGACCCACACGTTGGCAACCTTGGAATTGCGCTCCCGCAGTTAGAGCGGTTCGACGAAGACGACATCGTCGAATACTTTTCGAATCCTGAAATGATTCCCGTCATTCCACGCGATCCATCAATGATCCCATTACATTCGGTGCCGCCTTATCTGGCTCAAACTGTATCGATCGCAGAATTTTTAGAAAGTAAGAAGTCCTTCCCTGCAAGCTCGGAAATGTCTATCAGGATTCTGGACTTTGGAAGATGTAAGTACCATATCCAGCCTCGTTTCCATAGCTCCACCAATACTATTAATTTACTCGTTTAGCCTACAGGACGAGTGAGAAGGTCCCATTGTTGCCAGGAGCAGCGCCGGAAGCGATTCGCCCCCCAGAAGTCGTAGTGCACGAACTATACAAAGGCAAAGTGGGCTCTATTTGGAGTAAAGCAGCTGATATCTGGGCGGTCGGATGTACGGTAAGTAACGCTGCGTGTGCTTTCCAGTGTACAGTTGCTAATAGCTGTATACAGTTGTACCATATCAGATCTGGGGGCGACCTTTTTTATATGTGGGGGTCTCTTGACGACCATCTCATTCGGACTGTTGAATTAGGTGGACCTCCGCCAAAGGCTTGGCTCGAACTCTGGAACACATGTGATCGCCATCGTGAGAATTGTTCGTTTCATCTGATATCCCTCATTTACTATGATTAGTAAAGGTTATGCTGATACTTTCCAGCATCACGCTCCTTTAACGCGGTTGAGGCCTGGCAGGTGCACGAGGCGAGGCGCATCCCATCTAGGTGCCGCCATGATGAGGAGAGGGAAGTCTTTCTTGACCTGATCAAAAAGATGATTGTGACAAAGCCTGACGAACGGGGTCTGATGGCGGAGCTGTTGACTCATCCGTTCATTCGGAAGAGGACAGAGGGAGTAAGCAGCTAGATTTATTGCTCCCAGTAAAGATATCGAGGCTAGATTGGCGTGTTCAAAACCGCAGCGACAAGGTCAGGTGTTTTTTTTAAAGTAAAGCCGTCTAATCAAGCAAGAATATATCGTTGCAAGCTGGAGAACGATTTTGAGCAATAGCCACTGCATATACAAGGCCTTTGGTCTACAGCCTCACTTTGACTCGGTGCCAATTGCATCACGTCGGTTGCATCCGGAGACCACGGATCCGCTACTGTGAATTCCGGAAACTTCACGCACGCAGACATTGCTCAGATAGGCTCACCAACAAGGTCACTTTGTCAATGTTGGAAAGAGCAGCCCGGAAAGTTCGTGAGCCATTCTGCCAGCCGTTGCCGTTTCGCATGCAGCAATCCCTGCCCATGGATTGCTCGCCGATTGGTACGTGACCTGTCCGGAACGCTGCCAGGTGATACTGTGCCATCATTAAAATATCCCGGCCGATTTGCAAAGTCTATTCTGTTAACGACGATGTGGCCATGAGTTACCCAGGATGGCGAAAGACAACATCGTCTAAAGATCGATTCCAAGGGGGTGCGATCAAGAGGCATCTTGAGGAAGCCATGAACACGGATCTTGCCAGCGAGGGAAAGACTGGAGACTCCAGCCAGACACCAGCCGGGTACTATGAGGATGGCACCCCATACTTCTGGTCTGAAAAGTCTCAGAAGTACTATTATTATGGAGAGGACGGCAAGAGACACCTTGCGAGCTGATCAAGGCAGGACAGGAGACGTCAGGAAATGATGTGCCTTTTCAGCGCTGATTGTCTTGTTTTCTTGTTCCTGTTTGCTTATATATGTTGGGTCGCGGTCAGAAGCTGTTCCAGTAACCGAGCTCCATGGGATATGGCTCATAGTCCCCTAGACAGCTGAGGCTTGCTGGGTGTAACTAGGTAAATTAATATTGGAGTCCAGCGCTGCTCACAGTTCAGTCAGTCCAGTTTATGGGTAAAAATCTGAACTGACTGACTATTTTTTCGGGCATGAACTGACTGACTGAACTGACTGAAATCAATTGAAGCTATTCCTAACCCAAAAGATTATATAAATCTACCCTTAACCCTAGATGCTACTCTAGGACTTTCGTCTGTCCTCGCGCAGCCGGAAGTTGAGGATCGGCTCTTCTCAGCATGCGGAATGGCAAGGGGTCCCTACTCGAGTCAGTCAGATCCGATGGCTGGAGATGCCTATGCCTGTGGAGGGGGGAACCTCACTTTGTCTCCATGAGATTGCTCAGGTCGCAATTGCTGACGCGGATGGCAGGTTGCGTGTCTGAGCGGGTGGGCGGCAGTTTTTGCCACCGGTTGGAACACGATGTGGCCGAACTGGAAGGAAATGAAAGGAAACGGGCATAGACATTCCGAGGGTGAAGGGATGGAGTATTTATCAAGAACAGTTGACATCGTGGACATGGACCAAGGTACGTGGAAGTTTCGGCCGGCGAACCAAATCCTGGACCCTGTGTGGGATTCTGATTGGACAGTGTGGGCCCACCGCACGCGCCAAGTCAGCGAATCAAAAAACGGCAGTCCCGACAGCGACACACGAATTTCAAGATCTTATCGTTATCAGGTGGGGCAGGATTTTCCAGGCTCATCGTTCGCACGCATCATTGGAAGCTCATTTGCGCCGACGGTTCCCTGCATTCCCTGTCTAACTGCAAAGTATCGTCTTATTATAGGCACAAATTCCGCTCACGATGCCTCGTGATCCCCTCATCGGACTGGTCGGCAAACCCAGCGCTGGCAAGTCCAGTACGCTGAACTCGCTGACCGACGCCTCGTCCAAAGTTGGTGGGTAGAACCATCCCACCTATCCAAACCACCTTCGCCAGAGATACAGGCCGCTGATATGGCATTCCTCCGCAGGAAACTTCCCGTATGCTATTCCAGTCCTACGCCCTTTATGCCCATCCCCCGATCGCATGCGCATATCATCAATATCCGCGAACGCGCTTGAGATCATATAACCCCGCCACCACAGGACCCTCTGCTGACTATGCTCGCGACACAGATTTACTACCATCGACCCACAGAGAGCGATCGGATATCTCCAAATAGACTGCGCATGCGCCCGGTTTGGCCTTACGGACAAGTGTAAGCCGAACTACGGTTCCTGCGTCAATGGCCGGCGCAGCGTGCCGATCGAGCTCCTCGACGTGGCGGGGTTGGTACCCGGCGCCCACCAGGGCAAGGGGCTGGGCAACAAGTTCCTGGACGACTTACGGCACGCCGACGCTCTAATACACGTTGTCGACGTATCCGGGACAACCGACGCCGAGGGCAAGAACACAAGAGGCTATGACCCGTCAGTAGACATTGCCTGGCTGAGATCTGAGATCGTAGCGTGGATCAAGGGGAACCTCATGGAGAAATGGGGGTCTATCAAGCGGAGGCACATAGCCGTGAAGGCGACAGCAGTAGAGACGCTTCAGGGCCAGTTCAGCGGCTACGGGAGTACGTCATCGGTAGTGGCGCGGACATTAGACAAGCTGGCATTGAAGGAGCCGTTGGAGGAGTGGACTGGTAAGTCCTGACTCCATCTCACTCGCCTTCCGTCCGATGGTACTGACATGACTGTCGTGCAGAGGAAACTGTCCACCGTGTTGTGAATGCATTCATCGACGAAAAGTTCCCCACAGTCATCGCACTGAACAAGATCGACCACCCTGATGCCGACAAGAACGTCGCCAAGATTGCAAAGATGCAGGATCCTAACACGATCGTACTGTGCTCGGCGATATCGGAGATCTTTTTAAGGAAGATGGCGAAGCAGGGCTACATAAGGTACACAGAGGGCAGCGAGTTCGTGGATACGAGGGAGGACCTCATAGCGGATGGCGATCCTGACGGCGGGGGGCTGAAAGAGCTGGATGAAAAGAACAGGAATAGGATAGAGAACTTGAAGGACATGGTTCTCTATCGGTTCGGCTCAACGGGAGTCAACCAGGTGTTATCAAAAGCGGCAGAGATACTTGGCCTGACCCCGGTATTCCCCGTGCGAAATACCACGAGCTTCGGCTCTGGCGCCTCTGAGACAAAAGCAGTCTTCAGGGATTGCGTCCTGGTCAAGAAGAACTCGACTGTGGCCGATGTGGGCAGGAAGATAATGGGCGATGCACCCATAGCTTATATCGAAGGACCAGGGGGTATTCGGGTTGCTGAGGATCAAATCGTCTCGGTAGGAAAGAACGATGTGAGTCTAAGTCGGTCTTGCCTTTCTGAGTTGTCCACTAACATTGGAAAAGGTACTTTCCTTCAAGATAGGGCGTGCATGATGATGAAGCAGAATTCTTCTAGACCGAAAACTCGGTAGCTGTCCCATACAATCCAAGTACGAAGACGATGAGGAGGCTGCCAAGATAGGCGCAGTCCAGAGTCGGAGTCAGATGACACGAACTTGGTCCGGCCTGCCTCGCGGCTCACGTCGGCTTGCGTGCTAATCGACAGACCACTTGGAGATGTGACTTTCTCATGGAATGTTGCAAGAGGTGTAAAGAACGCGACAGCCGGAGACTGGATACATGCAAGTTGACACGAGGAAAGTCACGATTGATAGCGAAAACGCTTGTCTAGTCGTAAGGGTATCGTGTTATTAAGTATCTAGATGAGCACGGAAGCGCCATGCTTCACAAAGGAATAACAACTTCCGCAAAACGTAAAACCTGAGAAGACGGCCGTAAAACAAGAAAAGCCAAAGAACCAAGCCAGTCGTAAGCCCATTCGTTCATGACTCTCGACAGAAGAAAATGCAAGTGGCTGCTGCGCAGGAGCTCGACCCTTGTTCGCCTAAATGATTGGCTGCAAGCTTGTGGTGGAGGGAGCGTTGCCGGACGATGACGGAACCAATTGCTGAACGCCAGGCCAACCGCAATCCATCAACGCCACAGTGACATTGTCCCATTATTACCGCCCGCTGGACAGAGAACCACCGACGTCGCCAAGGCTGCGAAAGCTGCGAGATCCATCCGAAGCTGCCATCTTAATACTTCAGTATAATGTACAGCGCGTGGACGATTCCCGGGATGTACTGTAAGTGGGAGGTCAGCGTTGGGTCCTTTCAAACCGGGGCCTGGCTTTCCTCGCAATTGCCATTGAATGCCAAGGACGAAGCACTTACACCAAGGATGGTCAATAGGATGTTGATGAGGAGGTCAGCACCGCAACCGCGCTCGAGGAAGACACCAAGCGGCGGGAGGATGATGGCAAAGATGATCTTGCAAATGTCGCTGTGATGATCTGAAGGTTAGCACCCATTGACCACGACCAGGAATTGAAGCCGAGCGAAGTGACGGGCAGTCAATGCTGGCCGCCAAGCCTGAAACCGGGAGCTTCGGGCGACGGCACAGCAGTGCCTAGCAAAATGCAGCGCGGAGTGGATTTGACCTACCTAGCGGTGAAAGGCATGTTGACGGGAGTTGTATTGTGTTTTGTTTTGTTTTGTTTGAGAAGTTCGATTTGTATGTTGGCTTGCTGGACAAGAAGCTCGTGGGCTGTACTTTCGATCTGTGGACTGATCGAGGAAAGAATTGTGCGAGGTCAAGAGAGGGAGGGGCGGAGACAGGACTGGTTATTTAAATAGAGTCAACTTTCGAGTGACACGTTCACTTGCCAAGAAAATTTGTTTTTGCATGTACGTCTATGGCAAGGTGCTTGCCCTCGTGCAGCAAGTATAGTACGTATGCAAGGTTTGGTCAGTCACGCCAGGTGAAGGAAGCGATTGGGGGACCAAGCAAGTGCGTCATACATCAGTCCCCTATTCGTGCGTTGCCCAGTTTCGGACGGCGGCTTCCATGTCGATCCATGGCGCGAGGTGAACTTTTTTCCACACAGGTTGTCTTTCCAACGGTTCGAAGCTCCATCCGCAAACAGCAGGCCGGTCCAGCCAAGCCTCCCGTGCCTCCCCCCAGCCCAGTTTGTTTAGTCCAACAATGGAAATAGAGCTATAATCGGCATCGACTCGTCGTGTATCGGGTCAGGTTGCATGCATCACACCTGCAAATTTGGCGGGCCAACTAATCTGGACCTCATGACGAACCAGCCACTCGCATTGCGCTGCACCACAACACATGCGTTGACATCCGCAAGCGCCTGTTTGCCTAGCTTGCTCGCTCCTTCATTGCTCATGAATTTCTTCACCAAGCATACGTTACTATCAATGCTAAGTGCGAGCGTCAAATCTAGGGTCAACAAGGCAGCCTTTTGCGTGCTTTAGCATGAGCCTCAAAACCTTCGTGGTCGGTGACGTCGGTCGTAATGCCCCTCCCAAGTACCGGTAGCTAGCTCGCCTTGGCTTTGACAAGCGTCGGCAAGGAAGAAGCGGCAATGCGCCATGGCGCCAGCCACAAATAACATCACCCTCATTGCGCGTTTGAATCGTGGCGTCGCTGCATGGCGCAGGAATCCGGAAAACTGACCTCAATGGAAGACAGGGACCATCCAAAATGCAAGCTTATATTTTCATTATTCGCAATGTCTGCATCGTGCCTGATCTGATCTGGCTTTTTTGCCTGGAGATCTTCCGTGGGAAGCGGGGTGTATGTGCCTGAAAGACATCATCCAACGCCACAGTGCGGCTGCGCCACAGTTACACTCGAAGCATCAGATCTCGATGACGGACAGCGCGGTCTCATTGGCCCACATCGGCTTCAACGGGAGCGCCGTTGAACCTTCACTGCGCAACTGAGTCTGAGACATGTTATCGGATGCAGCGGCATTATTATACTAACGCTGTCCAAAGCTGGCTGCGACGGTTACGCACGTCTCATCTCACACTGGCAGAGATGAGAAAGATTCGACGACAGAACTTGGAACCCCTCAGGAAATGTCCATGCTAACGAGCACGTCCAACCTGTTACCAAGAACACCAACTTATGGACTCTCCCAACATGGCTGATTTAATAGCGCGATACCAGGATGAAATTGCTCATTGTTCATGGAGAAGTACTTCAACTTCAATATGTTCAGTGTGAGCTCTTATTATGCCCCGGGTGTTTGCTGAACAGAAACCAGACCGCCCTCATGAAGAGGCGCCACACGCTTAATTCGCTATGGCAGAACGACCAAGATGTAGGATAAGAACAGAGATTTCGCCGTATCAGAGCCATCTTTTATCATGTTTCTTGCGGGAAAAGGCTTCATAAACAAAGAAATCAGGGTCTACCGAAGGACCCGATCGGACCGCTACCTAGCCCCGGAAATTTCGGAATTTCAGCCTGCCTGACTGGATGCCGGAGCGTTCCTTCTCACGGCACGGAACCGAACACTTGCAGCCGGCCCCACACATCCGAGCTCAACCCCACCAATGCAGCTTACCGAGCCCTAAAATTTCCCGGGTGCACACATTTTCGAAAACTTGTGGTTTCTGCGGGCGCAACTTCTTTTTTCTACATCCCCATCAATCCCTTCCGACAAAACAAAGGCGCAGGATATCCAACCTCTTTGCGTCCTCAAGCAAATCTCAATAATCAACAATGGCTCCTACCGTATGTACCTGACACCAAGCTTTGCTGTTGGCCCAGTCCCTCAGCTTCCCCTTGAAAGTCAATGAGCTCTGCTCGTTGACCTCGGGTCCCTGAGCGATCATGGCGTGAAGCAGTAGGCTAAGTCAATGTGTTATTACAGAAGAAGGCTGGCCCTAAGGGTGGCAAGGCCCCCAAGGTGACCAAGAAGGTGAGCTCCCCTCTTTTCAATGCAATCCTTACCATTGTATGACAGCGACTAACGTCCTTTGCGCGCAGTTCGTCATCAACGCTTCGCAGCCCGCCAGCGACAAGATCTTCGACGTCTCGGCTTTCGAGAAGTTCCTGAACGAGAAGATCAAGGTTGAGGGCCGCGTCGGCAACCTCGGCGAGATCATCAAGATCTCGCAGACCGGCGATGGCAAGATCGAGATCGTTGCCCACAACGAGCTCTCTGGCCGCTACCTCAAGTACCTGTATGCGCACGCCACAAATGGTTTTTTTTTTTTTTTGTGATCGTGGATAGGGGGCTGACAAGTTTAATTACAGCACCAAGAAGTTCCTCAAGAAGATGCAGCTCCGTGACTGGCTCCGCGTCGTCTCCACCTCCAAGGGTGTCTACGAGCTCAAGTTCTTCAACGTCGTCAACGACGAGGCTGAGGATGATGACGAGTAAATGCAGCATGCCCGGTAAAGGGGTTGGCGTCTTGGGTTTATCTGGGAAGGGAATACCATTTTCGGGATACCAAAAAGGATAGATTTGTTGGGCGTAACAATCTCTAGGCATAGCAAAAAAGTGGTTTGGAACCACCTACAAAAAAAAAGGGTGTTGCTTTGCCGCATGCATGCCTTTGTGGCCAATGATACCCATGACTCCAGTCATTTTCTGTGGTTCATCTCTTATCTCTATTGTGATCTATGTGAACCATGCCCCTTTATGTGATCCCATCTGTACTTGAACCTCACATAGAGCCACCCAATGGAACTTGAGCTGAGTTTTTGCTGCCCCTGAAAGATTTTTCATGGTACTCATTTCTTGAATACTCAGGCTTGTTAAGTTCAGTCATGCCAGACCAGATATATGCTTGGCTTTCCCCAATCGGCCTTGCTGGCGACAAGCCATCCCGCGAGAACCGTACCAGACCGCATGCTGCTTGCTAGTCCCTTGTTTATTTATTTCCCTGCGATTGAGTTCATGATTCACCACCCCTTTACTGGCGGACATTGGTATATCCAGATTAGAACTCCTGGGTATAGTATAGTGTCGATTAAACATTGCTTCGTTATATTTTTTTTTCTTCCTTTCTTTTTTCTTTTCTTCATTCCGGCAAAGCCCTCATAACACCCTCAAAAGCGACCAACGCCATCGCGTTCGCCGGGAAGGCCCTGAGGAAGCACGGCAGGAAACCCCTCCAGTAACCCTTTGCTCCTCCTCCTTCCCTGTAGACAGCAACAGCAGCATCCTTCCACCTCCTAAACCTCGGCGTCCCATCATTCAGCCCCCCACCCAGGGGGTCCGTCATTATGCGCTGCTTGACGACGTCTGACGGGTAACTGCAGATCCAGAAGACCTGGGCGCTCAGCCCTCCGGCCCAGAAGTTGATGGCTGGTTTGCTGAGCGTCGTATTACTGCTCATCCATCGTGAAAATATGTCGTAGCTGCCCCACCAGCAGAAGAAGAAGCTCCTAAACAATAACGTCGCCGCTAGACCGTGATATACCCCGCGGACACCATGATGCTTATATATTTTGGTCAGGCAGTCTATCGGCCCGGTATACAGTCTGTCAGACTTTCTTGCGGCGTACTGGATCTGCAGCCTTGCCTTGACGTGCTCCACGGGCGCGGCGATGAAGCTGACCGTGGCACCCGCCAACACACCCGCCATGCCATGACCATGTGACGGTAATGGCTTTGCGGGATCGTGTAACGGGTGCCATGGCGGGTTAAACAGGTTATCTCGGAGTAAGCGTCGGTACACGGTCAGCGAGCCCAGCATGACGCTGTCCATAAACATCCACCCTACCAATGGCGGCGTCGCCCCTTTATACAAGCCACGG
This sequence comes from Diplogelasinospora grovesii, assembly GCA_033297225.1. Classification (NCBI taxonomy): domain Eukaryota; kingdom Fungi; phylum Ascomycota; class Sordariomycetes; order Sordariales; family Diplogelasinosporaceae; genus Diplogelasinospora; species Diplogelasinospora grovesii. Next base: position 887,803 of record MU853753.1, read on the forward strand.
AACCCCTCGCCCCGGATGGTCTGGAGGAAGCATTGCAACGGACCGCTGAACCGAGTAGAGTCGGTCGTCTGCAGGCGGACTTTTATCGTGTCGAATGGATGTCCCACTACACACACACACAAAACAACAGGCAGAGAGTTAGCAGAGGTAGGAAGGAGTAGGAAGGGGGGGGGGAAGGGGAGGAGAGGGAAAAAGACGGACCGGATAACTTGGCAATGCCGGAGAAAATACCAGCGACAAAGCCCTTGTAGTTCTTTGGTGAGGAGGTTGAGGTTGGCTGCGCCGGTGCCGAAGCCGGAGCCGGAGCTGTAGGGGACTGTCGCTCCCCAGCTGCTACTGTTATGTCTGCTGCCATTGCGCTTCTGCTCCCGGGTCCGAAACCGAGGACTTAGATGTGGCAACTGGTCGGGAGCGCCCTCTCTACGAGTGTCGCGCCGGCTTGGGAAGGGGAGGCTATGAGTAAGCGCGGTGTCTTGTCGCGAGCGCCATTCTGTCGGTGTTAAGGATTGCGAATAAGTTACTTCGTATGCTGATGGAGGACGACGACCCCACTAAAAAGTTGGAAGCTTCAGGGGTCCTCGCTCGCTCGCTCGCTCGCGTCTCAGTGGGGGGCAGCAGTTAGGGCCAGTGCCAGTTGGTCGCATTATGAAAACAGGTTGCGCTTCGTACAGAGCCAACATATAAAACGTTCTAGAAACTATCCTCTATAAAGTACGTAGTATAGTAAAGTATCAATGAATTTGTTTCTATTTGTTAACAGAGAAAAAAAGGGTATCACACAACTTTTTCCGAACCCGCCCAGAACGAAAAACCTGCCAGTAATGATATCTAAAACAAGGACGGGATGATCTAACCAAACTGGACCCTTCCTCTATGTTCAGAACCTCTTGCCATGCAGCAGCGTCCCACCAACGACCTTTCCAAGGAGGTAACCGCCGTAGATACCACACAGTATAGTGACAGGCCACTGCTGCCACTCCCTATCCCAGTCGAGCGGGATAGGCACGGCACCCAGCCAAGCACCCACGACACCACCAACCAGCCCCCCAAACGTCTCGTCCAACGGCGCTTGAAAGCCCGCGACGGCCACCCAGGCAGATGAGTCCACACCGTGTACGTAGAAGAGCGGCGTAAGCGTGAGGATCGAAAGGTGCGCAGCGCATAGCATCGTGTGGGAGACATGTGAGAGGAACGGCGCGCCAAAGAGGACCATGGCGATGTAAAAGAATGGCGTTACAAAGATCGACAGCAGTAGGGACAGTATTGCCGTCTACACCATACACCATTTCATTAGCTACCCCCAACCACCACCCCTTCATTCATGTTTCCTTTGTATGTTGTGGTGGGACGTACAACGTAAGGGTTAGATCCACCGGCCTCGGGCTTCTTCTTCTCACCCGGCCGGAGCTTCCGGTTCGCAGCGGGCTTCTGTGCTGCGCCGGGCGTAGGCAGGCAGAGCAGCACGTATGCCACTTGTAGGATCGCTATCTGCGGCAGTGTCGTCTTCATCCATGCGACCGGATCGGCGACGAGGGCGCTGAAGCGGACGAGATACACGGCGGCGATCAGGACGGGGATGGCGCGTCGCGCGGCTTGGGACGCTGGGGTTTGCTGGAGTTCGACGGGTCGCAGCCGCACCACCACTGGGGAACTGTCCTTTCCATCTTTCACTTCCGAAGCCTGGGTAGGCTTGACGGTTTTAGTGAGCGACGACGACATTGTCACCGGATCCACGAGCGGCATTGTATCGGAAAGGAGAGCGTGCTGGACAGCAAAAAAAAAAAGGCGTAAAAGAGAGCTTCCCGAATGAGCCACTTTACGATATGTTTCAATTGGCGACCCGCTTGCGAATGGAGCTTGGACCCTAACCCTGTCTCAACTGATGGGCATGGCATTTTACAGTCAGAACCAGGGGATTCACTGAGGGCGGATGTTTCGGTGGCATTTAAAGAGCAAGATAGAACAAGAACGATGTGTTTCCTCTATCTAATCCGGACCCGTGGGTCTTACTCATCCTTCGGAATCAGCCCGCGCAGGGACAAGTCGTAGACGACATCCTCCACCTTCTTGACGCAGTACTTGATCGAGTCCACTCTCTTCCGCAGACTGTCGTTCTTGAGGTTAAGCACCTGGAATCCAGCGTGCAGATCCTTGATGAAGCTGCTGATCTTGACTGCCATCGCCGCGTCGCCCAGCGTCACCGAGTTCATAGCAAGGCGGCTGAGCTCGTCCGTGATAGAGACCAGCCCATGTAGGTACTCCTCGATGGTGATGTGGAAGGCGTCTTGGCCCTTGAGGTTGACGGGGACTGTGCCAATTTATGTCAGTAAGACACTCCCCAGGTGAGGGGACGGCGTGTATGTAATACCTTGAAAGATCTCGCCAATATCCTCCAACGTCAGCAGCCGGCCTACCTCGCCCGGCCTAGAGTCAGTGCCCATGCCGCCTAGCCAGGCGCACAGCAAGACGGTAGACACGGCATCTTGGATGAAGCGCATCCACTTGAAGTTGTATCTGATCGACAATATCAGGTCTTGCTCACAAAGGCGGTGCAAGTGGACGCTTACTTGTAGTATGGGAACTTGGAGGCAAACTCGGACAGCTTCTTCACCGTCTCGACTTCTTGCTTGATGCCATCCTCAACCTGGCTGAGGAAGGAGGGGTCTGATTGAGGTCAGTCAGCCTTGTGATCTGGTGGTGACTCGGTTGGAGGGGGGGCAGCGACAAACATTTCGATCGAGGCGTCCCGTGGATTCGCGACAGCACGCCCTGTACGTAAGATACTCTCTGGGCCAGTTCGTCGATGATCTGATCAAGCTCCTTCCTGACGAGCGTGTCCTCCTCGACCTTGCTCTTGAGCTGGTCAAAGAGCGCGGGGTCGATCATTGGCGGGGCCATTTTTCTGAGAGGGCTGCGAAAACTGAGAGAAAACAAGAGACAGCGTAAGGACTCCCGTGAATGGTACGGATGCACAAAAATCTGACCGTCGTACGTTCTAATATTTCTTTTGAGGCAGGGTTTACGCAGGGTAATTGTTCAGCAACAATGTGGAAGGCGCGCGCCGTTTACCTCCATCTGCTGCTCGTCATTTTCTCTCCCCACATTTGGCTGGTGCCTTCCAAAAACACAGGTCAACGTCAAAGAACTTATTATTTGAGTCACAGCATGAATTTACCACTACAGCTTCAGACTTTACACGTGGAATGATTTCTTCCTCACATCTCGAGCAAGCCCGAGATTGTAATGAAAAAAAGAGTGGTCGCGTCGCCTGGAGGCAGTGTAATACCAGGGACACTGTGGGTGACGACCATGGGCAAGCCCAGAGGGAAGTCTCCCGGGTGACAAAAATTGGAATAATCACGATTCTACTCCGTAGAGTAGTTTCAGAGATTAAACTGAAAAGAACAGATACTACACTTGATCTAAGCCACTGTGAGGTTGTTAGCAGATGTCGCATGGCCAGAAATGTCTGGATAGTAGGGGGTGGACGTACAAAGGCAAAGAGAGCTAAAGAAAAAAAGAAGAAAAGAAATGGAAAAGGTGGGATGGCAGACGAGTTTATATACCAGGCTTAGAGGGTCTGTGCACGGCTGCAAAATTTTGACGCATCTGCAAACCTCTGTGGGTCTCACTGTTGAGGTGAAGGTTCCAACACATCTGGCTGTGCGTGCAGGTGTCGCCGGCCGGCAGCTTCACCCAACCCAACAGTCCCCAGGAACAGTAGGGCATCAACATGTGAAAGGTGAAACAAGCGTGACCATCTGTTGTATGCGTGATAGAAACCCAAACTAAACCGGGGTAATAACTATTACGATACTAGTTTGGGCAGCGTTTCATCCTGACCGTGGGGATTGGCCCAATGGGACATGAATTCTCGGAATGGGCCGACATAATGAGCGTAAAGGGGGGATCCTCGAGACTTCACTCTCTTTTCCACCGAGATGAAGTCGAGAATATTCTAAGACATGATTATGTCCTAATGCCATTCACATGACATATTCCTGGGCTCTTACAACGTGGGGTTATGCATGGCTGCCCAGATAATAATAGTCTGCCTTCCAGAAGCGTCAAGATTTGCCATGAACAGAGCCTAGGCAAACAGTCTGCTAAGCCAGCCGCTAGGCCAGCAGCTAGAACCACAACCATACACACGAATCATGCTGTCTCTTTAGGTGGTGAAGATTGGAGAAAGTCTGCCTGATCATTGGGTAGAGGATAGCTGACTTGGGTGAAACCTCCCATAGCGTATTCACCTTGTTAACGCCAGCTCTTTGGCCTTCTGGGAATGAAGAGACCTGGTTGCCTAACCGTCACGGCCATGCTTTTGAACGCGAAGCTTTGTTGGGTATTCATGTCTGTAAAGAGGGGAAATGGGAAAGAGTCTCGCAGTGGCTGCCAGAAACGTGAAAGCCCGGGCAAGGAAGCTCAGGCGGGCTGAACGACATGTTGATACCACCCTCTGGAGATGCAGACCTGTCTTGCTATCACACCCAGCCCCAGGATTCCCATGCCCAACCTCCACTTGTGTCTTAGCAAATAATGTTTCGCCCCATGACTACTAAGTCGCCCCGTCGTCATCGGGCTGATGGACGTCGAGGCGGTCCATTTGTTCTGCCTAATATAGGGACATGTCAGCTGTTGGTAATCCATGGTATGTTTTTTTTTTTTGCATTCTTACAGGGATAGGGGCATCGGCAGAGGCGGGCTGTCACCTGTTCTGTCCACCAACAGGTCAAGGCTCCTTCCTGAACAGCTTCATCGTCCAGGAGTACCTATAGGAGACACCGAGTTAGGTGAACACTTATTAACAAGTCATTGGTCGCAATCGCCGACCACGTCGGGCGCAAAGTGAAGCATACCTAGCGCATAAGATCGATCAGCGGTGGTAGACCCCTAAGAAAGAGGGAGAGAACTCGCACTGTAAGCACCTCGAACGTTCTCGGCAATGCATCAACTGCCGAAAACTGCCAAACAAACAAATAAATACGTTCATACAATTGCGAGTGAAGCTGCCTGATCCGCACCGATCAAGGTGAAGTTGTACAGGCCTGATCCCTACCGTCAGAAACAGAACACCCCTACCCCCGACGAAGCCTCAAACAAGCTCAATGCATGCACTACCTCACAAGCAGTGAGTCCGTAAGCACCTACATCGGGCGCATATCACACGCTCCGACAGTGTACGTACCCTACGCAGAGTCCCAAGCCAATAATTACCTCAGTTTTAGGTCTCTCGACTTAAGTGAGTCGTCCACATCGTAAGCTGCCCCCGAACATAGAAATGATAGACGGGTCTAAGTAGCTTTAATGTTACTATCTTCAATATGAGTACATTACTGATCAATATCTGCCACTCCACAGATGCGTCGTCATTCGTGTCCGTAACGTGGGTAAACGGCAGCTTGAACACCACCATACCATGCGCCCTGTTTTTCACCTACGCATGAAAGACCTACCGGGCAGCCCAACATGTCGGTATTGCAACTGCCGTCTCCAACTTTACCAGCTCTTGATTTGTATCAAGTGGCACATTAGTTTCGGGTTCATAGCTTGACTTTAATCCATGGGTCTTCCAATGACTTGCTGGACCCAAATAATAGCCGTTGCACCCAAGCAAGCTTGCTCTCTCATTCCTCTGGACTCCAAACGTCACATCTTTGACAGCCCTGTTTTACCCTGTTGTGAGAGCAGAATGAAGGTAACCTCCATACCACGTTTAGGGACCCGGGCATGGCAATCCATCATGATACACAATATTGCTAGACCCCTGAACATCAACATCAATGCCGTGTCGAGCCCTCTTTTTCCCTTTCCTTAATGACCTGCCAATGTCAATACTTGAGTTCTTTAGCAAAGCCCTACCTACCTGTACATGTACAGGGCAGCCGAGCTAATTATTCCACCTTCGAAGACATTGGTATGCAATTCGAATCCCCCTCCTTCCGGAAAGACAGCCGCGAAGAGTTTTGCCGTGTCTACCTACCCACCCCTTTCTCCTATAATTTTGTTAGCCCTGAGTGGCAAAAAAAGAGACAACAACAATAACCTGACAACCTGACAACTGCACTCCCCGGATGCCTTACAGGTTACCGATTCGGTATAAATCTCGGCCGAACTAATATAATATAACCCCGTGAGATAATGTAAGGCGAATGGTGATAACGGCACGCGAATGTGCTACAGATAGCGTAGCGCCAAACTTGGCAATGTACTAGAGTTGGGTGCCGTTGCAGTTCAAGTCCAAACTTGCATCCAACTGCATTACAACAAAAAACTGTCGATCCCTCCGCCTCACTCTGTCAGTCTACCATATTTCACATGTACCGAGTAGAGGAGCCAGCCAGCCAGCCCACCCAAAAAAGTTTTAGTCTAGTCTAGTTCTTTTCTTTCTTTCTGTATAGTTCTTCTTCTGTTTGAGAGTTTTGTGTGTCAAGAGGCAACTGCTAATGCTGCCCGAGTGTGTACACACACATGTCGCAACGACACATATGATTTGGAAAAGTTAAATTTCTTCGAGTAACTACCTACGTAGTAATAATTAATTACCAGCTGATACCATTATCATGTCTGAGCTGTCTGTCTCCTTCAGGTCTCAATTGGGCCTCAGTGGCAAGCAAGCCAATGAGGTAAATAAAACAAGAACCCCACGCAGTTTCGTTGAATCACGTTGGCTAGCATGAATGTAGTCTTGTCTCCCCCCCATTGTCGGATTCCGTACACAACTGACTATCTGCCTCCTGAGCAGGGCCCGTGATTACGTTGTGTTGGTTGCCCATACCCTGACTGTTATGTACATACATACATGTACGTTCTGTAAAGGTTAGTACATACCAACAAAATAGCGCGCGCAACAAACATACGGAGTAAAAACGCCACCACACACAATCACTCCCGGACGAGCCGTTTTCCCTTGAGTTTAATTAACTGCTCTCACATCTCTCCTTTTGTAGTTACTTACACCCAGTGTCACACGTTAACTTGGGGCCGTCGTCGGCTATAATAATTCTTCTAGCCTCCAACACCCACCTCGAAGCTAACTAACCCCCTGACATATACAATAACAAAATTGTGCTGCTGTAACCCCTCCTCTCGGTTTGAGGGTAAAGGTACGTACCTTGCCACAACCACCTGACACTGATACCCCTAGGCTGACGAGTTAGTAAAGTAGCCTGGCGATATGCTGTGATGGGTTTTGGTGTGCCACGGGGTCAAAAGCGGCAATTATCATCACACAGGTTCGTATCAGGGCATAAGTTATACATATAACAAACACGCGGCCATGCCGAACTGCCCGAACTGAAACCTGATCGATCTTCCCTCGGGGATCGTCATTGTTGGTTCAAGAAACCCAATATCACCTCCCAATTAGGCAATTGAGTATACATAGTGAGCGAAGAGAACATATCTTGTGATATCTTGTCGTGAGTTAGGGGGTCAGGTGGGCTTCCATCATGGAGCTAGGTCGTCCAGAAGATAGGGCAGATCGACAGGAAGCCTCAGGAAGCTTTGTTTCAATTGAGATAGTCACAAAATCCAAGTGGCGCGAGTGACCATGCCATATATAAACCCATGATCCATCGTTACATGAGGCTGTCGTTGAAGCTACAGCGAGTTTTGGGGCAAACCTAACGGCACGGGAACACGCGCGCGCGGTGGCAAATATACTCAGAGTTCGGTAAGGATCAGCGTATTGCGCGCATTCCATCCCATGGGGGATCTTCCCCTTATGTGCATGAACCTGAAAATTCCAGAAACATCTGCAAGGGTTGGTTCTGCCTTATCCGCGTGCATGCCAACCCGTTCGCAAGCGTCGCGGAGTCGCGGGTGCAGTAAGCTTTTGCCGACATATCATACTTTGTCGCTGAAAAACAAAATTCTGTTGTCTCTCATTGGCAGGCAAGCAAGCCGCTCAAATCTTTTGCGTTCGCGAGGACTAGCTTTATAGGGCTGCATACCCTCGGTGTCACAGGACTCCAAAATAATGAGCAACTCCCGTGAAGATGGCCAATGAAGTTGGCTTAACAACTATGCACGCAATTCTGCGATAACGTATTTCTTGCGGAATGAGATCAGCTCAGAGCAAACCGGGAACGAATGTCTGTTAAAAGGACAGGGGGGAAGAGGAATGGGGGGGAGATTATGTGGCTCTAATTTTGACCGGCGAGGCGATGAAAAGTGAGGCGGACTGCGTCCCATCTGGTGAACCTGACCAGTAGAGAGCGACCAACCCCGAACATGACGCTTAAAGACCACCATTTTCGACCATTGGCGGCATGCTTGGGAACTACGTGCAGCGGCGTGTACCTGAGTGGCCAAATCAGGAGATGGCGGTGTAGACTAAAGTAGAGCATGGGAGAAACTCTAATTCGCAGACTGAATATCGAAAAGCCTTCCTCTCACTGGCGAGGATTTGACTTACACGCCATGCACACCAAGACTGCCCCGTACGCCCGCTGCAGCCGAAAGAAGGGGTCGCCGGTTTGCAAACAAAAACCATAAAAAGGGCGGACTTTCCCACGATATCTTGGGCATTTTGAGCGAGACATCAAGCCCCGGAAGAACAACCCAGTCCAGCCTTATCTGGACACATCTCGAGCATTCCCACCTAGAAGCCAACATGTCATCCTCTTCATCATCGTCCATGAACAAGTACTGGATTCCCCATCTCGATATCCACAAGAGGGTCATTACCCAGGAACTGCAATACTATCTCGGACCGCAAGCGACAGTGAGGCCGTACACTCGCGAGGTATGGGAGAACAACCCATCTTGCCTCCGATCCTAGACCTGGAGACACCGGGCTGACAAGGCTTGGGCTCGTGTAGGGAGAAGATGGATTTCTTATCACCACCCCAGGACCTTGCCTGACAGATGTAAGAATGCCCGCCGCCGGTCACGAGAATGCGAGTCCCACCCAGCACGCCCAAGGTTGATTGACATGCTTTGCCCAGGAACAAATAGACGACATCTGCGTCAAGTCGAAAGAAATGTGGGAGAGACAGGCCGCAGCGCGGGCGTCGAGCAGCTCGGATAAGCCTCTCAAACGGCCTCTACACCAGCCAGTCTTGATATCGAAGGCAGCAGCAGCCAGTGATTCGTCACGACGGAGGAGAGACGACAGATGGCGCAACGACTCCAGAACCCGACAAGACGACAGGCGCCGCGAGTGAATGCGAGACACCGATAGAGACCCGATAGGTGCCGAGAGCACTTCAGGGGAGCGACCGACTGCGCTGGACAGGATTGGGCCATGTGGTTAGTGAGGACGGAAGCTTGACAGGACAGAATTGCATGTGGCTTTTTCATGCACGACGGATGCGCACCATGTCGTGTTGAGCTATTCTAGGCCCGCGACCGAAATCGAGATCGAACCAGAAACATGGCGGAGGGCAAATAGGCAGCGAGAATGTCTGGCATTAGCTGCTGGGAGGGCGCATAAGCTATATCGAATATGTGGTGGCATGGCTGTAGGCGAGTCTTGCGGTGGACCAGCGACATTGTGCCATCTGGCGCTGCCGGAGCCCAATCGACACCGCATTTTCCTATCTTCGGTGGATATCTGCATATGGGCACGTCGGATCCTGTAGCGTACACCATAGCTAGGCACATTTTTGAACCGTCTCCGATCCCCAATTGGGCCGTTCATAGGGCACTCGTGCATCAGCGACCCGACTGGAATTGATGGTGTGAGAAAAGAGTGAGCTTTGTGCACGAGGACTAGCATGCCGCCGTAAATGGTGACCGGTACATGCAGCTGTGATAGCCCTGCAGTGGCTTGTGAATTTGCAATGTCGGACTGACTGTTTCCAACAACTCGGGACCTTTATCAGTCCAATCACCAAGTTTCCGATTGCATGAGCGCGGATTCGGTACGGTGTAATTGCGCCGCCATGCGAGTGGCGACGACTGTCGGGCAATCGGCAACAGCGACGCGTCTTGTGCGCTGTTTGTAGCTAGAGGGGTTTCCCATCCACTGCGATAAACCGAATAATTGAGAAGACGAAAGAACTGTCGGCATGATTGTGGTTGGTGCTGTATCAAGGTTGTCATAAACATTCGCTCACGACATATGTCGTATAACGGTGACAGCATTCTCGTCTGACAGGATGGGTTGTAAGGAGACATAAGCTTGCAGACGCTTTCCGGGCGGGGAACAGAGAACAAGTGTCCGCTTGTGGTGTTAGAGGATGAACGTGTCTTCGTACCTTCCCAAAGCACATGTTGATGTTTCACTGTTCCGAACCTCTGTGGGTGAGGCTGTCGTAGGATGCGTTATGTCTTGGCAACCACGAAGGTGGTTATAGGGTCATGCATCGTCTGCAACTTCTTTTTTGACGTTTAGCATCGGCACAGTGGCTGCGTATCGTTGAATGTCAAAAGCCCCAGTCGACCAGAGAACGAGGCCTTGGATATGGATCTCTGAAGCTCCATGCTTTGCTCGCTTCCCGTCGGTCGAGGGCTGAATGGCGGTGATGTATCCGATCACATTTACCCACTCTCCGATGCGTGTCTGTTCCGACTTGAGACTCTCGAGGAGAAGCCTCACGTCCACCAGCGCATGCACTGACTGATTGTCCTGAGGATGCTTGTGTTCGAGTGTCAAGACCCCAGAGGCCGTCGAGTAAGCAGTCACACTGCAATGCATCAGTTTGCTGACTGACAACTGTTTCATGCATCTGAGGGCTGTTGAGGAATGGGCCGGGATTTGACCCCAAGATAACAGTAGGAGTTCCTGAGACCACCATGACATATTTTCTCTCATTTTTTTCTCTGATGTCACCATGATGTTCTGTCGCAGCTTTTGTGTTTGTGCGGGAGAGATAGAGGGAGTCGATCAGAATGGGAAGGAGCGCTTACCAACCTAAAAATCTCACCTTCTCCCCAATATTTCTTGACGGTAAAGCCGATAGCAGGCAGAGCTGAGAAGGCAACGGTCCCGACATGATGATGCTCTAGAAATCCGCAGGGCATTCTGGAAGCTATGGTAAACGGAGGAAATCACCTGCTGTATCGAATCACCGACAGTGTGCTTGGTATGCTGCGCGTGGACACAGTGCACTTGCCCCTCTGACTTGCACGGCGGTCTAGAATTGCTTAGTCATCACAGTATCACATGATACGGCCGGGTGAACTCCGGCCGCTTGCCTTAGATGGCAGGCTAGCGCCGTCATTGCGCTTCTGGCAACCAGCCAGTGACGACCTTGTTGGTACGCCTTGTTGCATCATCCCGATAGGCATCCTTCTAACCTCACGGCGGCTACCTGGTGTTGCACCGCGATAGGCCCCAGGATTCCACATCTCGACCCTGCGTATTCTCGCGACGCACGTCTGCTTTGCCTTGCGTGTCGAGTGATTCTTATCATTCTGGCCCGAGGGCTCGACGTTTTGGTTAGGTTGAGACCCCGCCAACCGTGGGAATCGTCATCTCAACTGGTCACCTGGACTGTTTCCGAACAACTTCCTAACAACCCACTCAACTGACAGCATTTAACCTCAATACCGTACCTTAACGAACGGTGGTTGCCAGTTCATCACTGTTTCCAACCCCCGAATAAACGACATGTCAGGCATTTGGGGCTGGTTTGGCGGTGGAGCCGCGCAAAAGCAAAAGAACAACCCAAAGAATGCTATCCTCGGTCTGCGAGCGCAGCTGGACATGCTCCAGAAGCGTGAGAAGCACCTTCAGAAACAGATAGAGGAACAGGAAGCTATTGCACGAGCAAATGTGACCACAAACAAAAATGGTACGTCTATCTCGCCCCGGGGAATGCCGCTTAGGGAAAGTTACTGACCGCGGTGGCAACGATAGCTGCGAAAATGGCATTACGACGCAAGAAGGGGCACGAGTTCGCTCTTGAACAGACCATGGGCCAGATCGAAAAGCTTGAGCAGCAAATAAACGCGATCGAGTCGGCGAATATCAACCGCGAGACTTTGGCAGCTATGGAGAGGGCAGGCGAGGCTCTGAAGCAGATACACGGCAAGCTGACGCCCGAGACGGTCGACGAGACAATGTGCGTCATTTCCACCATTCCCATCCTGCTATATTATCGGTTTGACATCGCTAACATACTCTCCAGGGCAAAACTCCAAGAACAGAACCAGTTGAGCGAGGAGATTGTCGAGGCGATGAACAGCGTACAAGTCGGGCACCCGATCGACGATATGGAGCTGGAAGAGGAATTCGAGGCTCTCCAACAAGAGCAGCTGGACCAGAAGATGCTCGAGACGGGCACAGTCCCGGTTTCAGATGCCATCCAGCGTCTGCCGGCCGCAGCCAATGGCGAACGTAGGTTCTCTCTCCGTTCTTTGCTAGCCATTCCCTCGCATACTAATAGTCGTCTCTTCTACAGTCAAAGGAAAGGCACCCGCAGTCGTGGACGACGAGGAAGAGGAGCTCAGAAAGCTGCAGGCCGAGATGGCCATGTGAGGCTAACGCACCCCGCCCGACTTTTTCTGGGTACACAGTACATTGCATGGCGTGGGGGAGTGGGACAAGAGAACTGGGCGTTACTGTCTGCATGATTTCATTTCATCGTTAGCATGCCTGGCTGATAGGCGTGAACTGAGGAGCTGCGTTGGGATTTTGAGGTGGATAAGCCAGAGGCGGAACTTGTTTCCCTCATCCCTATTTGCTTCTACTTACCACCGTCCTCGATATCTTACCTCCGGGGTTGTGGCGGCGCTGGCGTTACTAGGGTCACATGGTTTGATATGTATCTGGTTACACTACACTAAACTTATAAGAATTTACAGCAACATCCAAGTTAGATTTTGTTCATTCAACCTGATCAGCACGACAAGGAATCGGGCACGTGCTTGAAGGACAGTGTATGTACGTAAGATCGGATATGCCACCAACCTCTCAGATCAGATCCCGGTGCTTGGAGCAAAGGAGTTCGCAGCAAATGGCTGGGAGAGTTCGCTAGATCATCACATGTTATGCTGGCGAGCCTGTCAAAAAGCTTCAAAAATGTCAGAAGACCCTGGAAAACTAGCGCTCCTCCACTGGTGCAACAAGAGCAACAAGAGATGCAACGTCCTTTGCATCACTGGCGCGTTCAAGGTCCGGATTTTTCACACCGCTGATTTTCTGACATTTTGATTCGGCTTCACTGATAGCGAGCACTGGGTGTGGGCGTATCTTTTCCGCTAGACTCTTTTCCCATGTCTTCGCCACAATCTAACTGGCGCTGAAGAAGCGAAATCAAGCTCCAGTCTGTGGTGGGGGAGGAGGCACTTGCTCAAATTCAGCCTCGGGAAAGAAAACAAATGCCTGTCGGCAGCCTTTGTCACTGGCCGAGCTACCTTTGGCGGCTACGGCGCGAGAACGTAGCTGATACGTGAAAGAAATTCATCGGAATTCATGACTTCCATCGCGTGTTGGGAAGACTCTCCCGCTTGAGCAAATATTTCTCGAACGCATAAAAGAAACGCAGGTCTTCATATCGGTGTTTCCATCACTTCTGGGTCTGAACATGGACGAGGCTGCGAAACTTTGCTGATAAGGACTGGGTCGGGCCCTGCCTTTCTCTTTTCGGCAGCACGTTTCTGTTCTAACCTGACCCCTGCCGCCGTCAGGGTTGAGCCCAACGTTACTCGATTGGCTGTTAGCGCAGAACCTTGGACGTGGGGCATTTTTCAAAGGCGGTCAGGCAGTGTCAAAGGTTCCTAACCTAACAAACTACTCCTTCCTTATGCCCATCATTTTTCCAACTTCAATCGTGATTTCCTCAAATGCACGCACGTTACACGCAGTATGCTGTAATTACCTCAATTGGCATCTGGAAAAACCGGCCCGTGATCGCTGAATGGGTGAGAGGAAAGACTTTCAAAAATTTTGCTCTGTGATTGATGCTTCTGGCCACCACATTTTTTGATGCCCCACGTTACGACCCGATTTCGCTGGTTGCTGCCGCATCTAACGTCCGCGCGTGGTTGGGCCGGACGCTGCCTGGGCCTGCAAGGATCTCCGCAAGCGACAAGCCAGAAGACGTCCACGTCAACTTGCACCATCAACCTTCCGTCCTGCACTGCACCCATTGATGGCCAGTGGCCGGGACGGGTAGACCCTCCTTTACCACACCCTCAAGCTCCTCCAGACTTTCGAGACAGTATCCTGTACCTAGCCATGCAGCATGCATACGCCCGTATACCTTGTACCTGAGCCTACCGAGAAACAGCTCATACCCGGTCCAGGAACCAGTCGGAATGCCAGTCTGAGAAAAAAACGGAGGTAGTGTTATGGAAGGACTCATGGGGGCCCAATGCAATGCAATTCATGATATTTCATCCCAACCAATGGCTAGTGCAAGGCTCACGGGATGCCATCGGTATGCTTCCATCTGGGAGCTCGCGCGGTCGAGTCAAGGTCTCGGCCATCTGCTGATGTTGCCAGCCATGTCTGAGTGGTCTCACAAAGCTGCGAGCCGCAAAATTTTCGTCATCAATTGCATATTTTGTGTCAACAGATCATATTGGAGCACAAAGATCAACGAACATCGGGCCAATGCCGTTGAATTGTCTTGGCATCGGATTACCTGAAGTTGCAAAGATAAGCTTGCCTCAATGGGACTCGTCAAGGTGCCTCTAGTCGGGGCCAATCCTTACCTCTTCATCTCTGCCAATCTCGCTCAGGTCTGCCTCGGGCTCCAGCACCACCGCGGCGTTTGGCGGGTTTACCCTGATTGCTTCGGCGGTCGTCGGTCGTTGGGCCGCCATTTGCTCACGCCCTTTGTTGCATCGCGGCTTTCTTTGCTTGTCTGATAGCTCTCCCCACCCCAGTCGTGTGCCAGTGCTTGGGCTCGCTGTCCAACCCCGTTGCGACGTGGTGGCAATGCAGCTGCGTGGGAGCACCATATTGGTCACTTGAGCTTGGAGGCTTGCCGCAATTGATGCTACGGATTCGTGGGGTTTGCTCTTGCTGGGGGCATCCTGCAGAAGTGGGATAGTCGGTGGTCTGTGAAGCGCTTAATGCCAAGTCGGCATGCCTTTTCTTTCCTGCACTCCTCGATTTGTTCCTTTCTCCAGGGACACCCCTTCCATCAATCAACTCTTTCCAATTCCAATTTTTGAGAGAGTTTCCAAGTACTATTCGTCTTTCCACAGTACGTGCGTCAGGAGGTGTGAAATTTTTTAGTTGAAGACTCCTGCATCCGCCACGAACCTGTGTGTATCAAATCAGCATCGAGCAATTGTCCCCGTCTGTTTACCAGAAACAGTCCACGATCAACGCCGTCACGAAACCAACCACGGAACGTGACACGCGAGAGGGACTTAACCATTTATTACATACATAAACATACATACCCGACCCCGCCTCACAGCCAACCACTCGCCAAGGTCCCACCTTTTGTTTGGGTAGCCATCTGCAGCCTTCCGAGACCAAGAAGACCTTACGTAGTTCTGCATGGAGGATAATAAGAGCGTCCCTCAGGCCCTTTCAGTCGAGATTCCCTCCGACAAGGCACAGGTTGAGGTCCCACAAGTATGAGCAACCCACGAGATGTCCAATTCTGTCCTACTCGGGCAAATCCTTGGGGCCAGGTCCAGTATGCCGACTTTAGTTCTATTCAGGTAGCGGAATATTCAGAGCCCAAGTTCTTTGAGCAACAACCCGACTCGGACGACGAGGTAGCCGAGCAACGTAAGTCATATGGGTAGTTCAACTCAGAGAGAATTGGCACCGTGCTGATGATCAATGTAGAAGATGAGGGCGATGACCTTCTAGGAGATGAGGAGCCCCAGGAAGGAAAGGCCGAGGATGATGCCGACGAGGATGAATGGCTAGAGCGCAAGAAGGGAAAGGCTTCGACTTCGGCATCGGCATTGCCATCGTCACCGCCATACACTCCGCAAGGCAAGAACGCCAAGAAAAAGGCAAAGAAGGCAGCAGCCAAGGCAGCTAAGTCAGCAGAACCGGAACCCCCAAAGCCCGAGGTGAAAGAAGAGGAGCCGCAGCCTGAGGAAGAGATCACCGCGCCCGGAGGTAAAGGCAAGAAGGGTAAGAAGGGAAAAGCTAAAGCGGATAAAAAGGGCAAGAAGAACGACAAGTCCAACAACGCGAAATCGCCCGCTTCCCAGGAGGGTCCCTCAGAGGAGTCGACGCCCGCCGCTCCCGCGGCAGCAGCACCAGCAGTACCAACAACAACAACAGAAGAGGACGGGGTCAACGAGCCCACTCCGCCCGCGTCAGAGCCTGATACATCGCATCCTACTGTGGCTGACCTGCCAGCTGCCGAAACCGAAGAGACCGCCCAGGAAGAGGAAGTTTCGGCTCCCGTTCCTGCTGAGGATGAAGTTGCGCCTGTGACTGAAGCTGCTGCGCCCGCACCAGCTGAAGACGCCAAGGATGAGCCCGCCGCCCCGACTGAACCTGCCGCTGAGGCAGCTGAAGTGAAGGAGGAGACGGAACCCCCGGCGGAGGAAGAGGAGAAGAAGAAGGAGGAGGAGGAGAAGGCTGCACCTGAGCCTGAGCCTGAAGCCGAAGCTGAACCCGCACCTGCAGTTGAAGCTGCTGCGGAAGAAGCCAAGGACGAGCCATCTGCTCCAGCCGTTGAAGCCGAACCTGTGGTCGAAGCTAAAGAAGAAGAGCCAGCAGTCGAAGCCAAGGAACCGGAAGCAACTGAGCCAGAGGTAGCTGCAGCAGACGAGCCCGAAGCTGTCAAAGAAGAGGCTCCCGCAGCCGAACCCGAAGTAGAGACAGCTAAAGAGGCGGAGGAGGCTGAACCGGCTGCTGAAGCCGAACCTGAACCCGTGGTTGTCGAGGCTAGTGAACCGGCAGCCCCCGAAGAAGCTCCTGCTGCTGAGGAGAAGCCTGCGGTCGAAGAGCCGGCTGTGATTGAAGAAGAGACCGCTACTGCTGAAGACACGCCTGCACCGGAAGAGGCACCTGAGGTTAAACCTGAGTAAGTGGATGCATTACTTGATTATGCTACTGCATTGGACTGGGTTTGTTACGATGACAAGTTGATTCATGATGCTGATAAATTTACAGGGAGCCTACTACTGAGGAGCCCGCCGCTGAAGCTGCTGCAGCAACTGAAGAGGCCCCTACCACAGAGGCTGCCGCAGAGGAAGCTGCTCCGGCTGTAGAGGAGTCCAAGGCCGAAGGGGAATCCAAGGCTGAGGACACTCCTGCTGCCGAAGAAACGGTCGAGGCGGAGAAGGAGACCGCAGCCGAACCTGAAGCAGCTGCAGAGACGACTGAAGCCGCTCCGGAAGATGCTCCTGAGCCGGCTAAAGAAGAGGAGCCAGCTACCGAGTCTGAACCTGCTGCAGTTGCAGAGGAGGAGGGCAAGGATGAGCCGGCTGAAGAGACCAAGGTTGAAGCAGAGCCAGAAGCAGCTGAAGAGCAGGAAGATGAGCCTGCTCCTGAGGCTGAGTCGGAACCTGTCCCTGCGACAGAAGAGGATAAACCTGCTGCTGAACCCGCTGCGGCTGTAGAAGCCGAGTCTGCTGCGCCCGAGCCAGCTGCAGAGGAGTCGGCCAAATCCGACCCTGCTGCTGCTGCTGACTCTGCTGCTGAGACCGCGGAGCCTGAAGCCGCTGAGTCGGCAGAAGAAAGTGATCCTAAGCCCGAGGTAAAGCCACCTTCTCCTCCCAAAAAGAAAGTTCGCTTTGCTGACGAGCACAAGATCATCACCGGCCCGCTTACTCGCGACGTTGGCGAGGCTTCTCCTGCTGAGACCGAGGACAAGGCGGAAGAAGAGAAGGCTGAGGAGAAGGAAGCTCCCGCCGCTGAGCCTGAAGCAGTCGTTGAGGCTGCTGCCGCCGAACCCAAAGCGGAAGCGGAACCCGAAGCCGAAAAGGCGGCCGAGCCCGAGGCTGTCCCTGAACCTGAAGAAGTTGTTGAGCCGGCTGCTTCTGAGGAGACCGCTGCGGAGGCTGAAGCTGCTACCGAGCCCGAGGCTGCTGCGGAGGCTGAGACAGTTCCCGAAGACAAGGCTGCCGAACCAGCAGCTGAAGAAGACTCTGCCGAGAAGGCTGAGCCCGAAGCTGAAGAGGCTACACCTGAGCCAGCCGAAGAGACAGCACCACAATCGGCTGAAGAAAAGGCCCCTGAACCGACTGAGGCAGCAACTGAATCAGTCGAAGCAGCACCCGAAACAACTGAAGCGCCTGAGTCCGCCGAGGAGAAGGCTCCCGAAGCAGCTGAAGAACCCGGAGCTGAAGTAACTGAGGCGACTCCCGAATCAGCACTCGAGGTGGTTGAGGAAGCGGCACCTGAAGCAGCCGAAGAAGCTCCCAAGACCGAAGATGCATCGGAAGAGCCTGCCGCGCCCGAGCCCAAGGCTGAGGAAGCCGCGGAAGAGACATCTGCTCCAGCTGCCGAGGAGGCTGCCGAAACTCCCGCTGAGGAGGTAGTCGAAACAGCCTCTGAAACTGCCGTCGAAGAAGTCTCCGAGACCAAGCCTGAGGAGGCTGCTGAAGTCGCCGAAGCTACTCCCGAGCCTGAGACAACAGAAGACATTAAGGTCGAGGAGCCAGAAGCGACTGAGGCACCTCCCGCAGCTCCCGCCACCGAAGAGCCAGCGCCGCCTGTTCAGGAAGCTGAGCCTGTCGAAGAAGCCCCTGCTGCCGAGGCAAAGGAAGAGGCTGTAGAGGAAGCTCCCGCTGAGACCGCTGCTGAGCCTGCTGCTGAAGAAACCCCGGCTCCTGCCGAAGAACCAGCCGCCGAAGAGCCTGCAACTGAGGAGCCTGCTGCTGAACCCGAAGCAGCAGCCGAACCTGAGGCGGAAGCTGAGCCTAAGGCCGAGACAACCAAGGAGACTCACTCGGAAGAGCCTGCTGAGAAGTCTGCCGAGCAGCCCACCGAGGAACCTGCTGCTGTCGAAGCTGCAGCGGAGGAATCTCCGGCACACGTCGAAGAGACCCCTACGGCGGAGGCCGCTCCTGCTGACGAGGCTCCAGCCGAAGCTGCTGCGGAAGAGCCCGCTGCCGCAGAGGAAGCTCCTGAAGAAGCTCCCGCTCCTTCCGAAGAGCCAGCAGCCGAACTAATTACCGAAGAGCCAGCTGCGGAAGAAGCGCCTGTCGAAGCAGCCCCGGCGGTCGCCGAGGAACCTGAAGCAGAGGCTAAGGAGATCCCTGCCGAGCAGCCTGCAGAAGAACCCGCTGCTGCGGAGGAAGCTGCCGAAGAGACTTCCGTTCCTGTCGAAGAGCCTGCTGCTGAAGAAATCCCGGCTGAAGAGCCAGAGGCTAAAGAGGCCCTTATCGAGGAGGCTGTCGAAGAGGCTGCTGCTCCTGAAGAAGATGCCGCTCCTTCCGAAGAGCTAGCAGCCGAACCCGTTACTGAGGCTCCTGCTGCTGAAGAAGCCCCGGCTGAAGAAGCGGCGGTTAAAGCACCGGTAGCTGAAGAGGCTGAGGCTGTCGATGCTGAGCCCGAGGCAAAGGAGGCTCCTGTTGAGCAGGCTGCCGAGGAAGCGCCTGCCACAGAAGAAGCTACTGAAGAGGCTCCCGTTACTACCGAGGAGCCTGCTGCCGAGGAGGTGGCGCCCGAAGAATCGGCACCTGAGCCCCAGGCTAAGTCTGAAGAGGCCCCGGTCGAACAGCCTGCGGAAGAGCCTGCTGCCGTAGCAGAGACTATTGAGGAAGCCGCTGCTCCTGCTGAAGAACCAGCAGCCGAAGTCGCTAAGGAGGAGCCGGCGGATGAACCAGTGGCAGCTGCTGCCGAGACTGAGGAAGCCCCGGCCGAGTCAGTCGAGGAGCCTGCGGACGAGCTAGCTCCTGAACCCGCCGCAGAAGAAGCTCCGGCAGAGGCACCGGCAGAAGAAGCTAAGGATGAGCCCGCCGCAGCACCCGAGCCGGAAGTTCCTGCTGAAACCGCCGCCGATAACAAGGAGATTGCTCCCGAAGAGGCTGCCGAGCCGGCGGCTGAGGAGGCCAAGGAGGAACCAGCAGTTGAAGCGGAGCCAGTCACCGAAGAGCCCGTTGAGGCCACCAAAGAAGAGGTGACCGAGCCGGCAGCTGCCGAGGAAGCCCCAGCACCGGCTGAAGATGTAGCTCCTGCTGATGAGGCAGCGCCCGCTGAAGAAGCTGCTGCCGAGTCTAAGGACATTCCAGCTGAGGATTCCGCGGTAGAGGCCGTCGTCGATGAACCGGCTCCAGCATTTGAAGCTGTTGCAGAGCCCGAACCTGCTCCGCCTGCCCCAGTTGAGCAGGTTGAAGAGAAGGAAATTACTTCAGCAGCTCCCGAAGAACCAGCACCAGCACCAGCACCAGCACCAGCAGCACCAGCCCCCAAAGAGGTGCATTTCGAAGCACCACCACCACCAGCCCCGACAGCAGAGGAAGTAGAGGAGAGCAAGGACACGGTCGGGCCGATTCCCGGCAGTATTAGTGACAAGGCGGCGGCGGACAAGGAGAGTAGTAAAGGTGAGGACCCCAGTCCGGCAGCGTTGCTTAATCTTGATACCCCCACCATCACCACCACCCCCCAAGAGGAGGAGGACGTGGTAGACGAGAAGTTGGTTGTTGTTTCAGAATGCATTTCAATGGACCACGCGGACACGACAAACCTGGACGAGAAACATGACGACGGTTTATCACCGACGACTCTTAGCAGCAGCAACAATGTAATGACTAAACCCGCTACTCTTATTTATGAGAATAATGAGGAGCGGAGTGTACACTCTTTAAATGATACCCCCAAGGACAAGGATAACGGAGTTAATATTATGGTTTCGGATGACGGCAAAGGACTTGATTTTACTACGGCGCAAGAGGCGGACAACACGGAGGCGGCAGTTTTTGATTCAGCACAGCACGATAATACCCCTGTCATTCTTTCCAAATCTTCAGAGATACCCCTGGCAGAAGAGGCAGAGGAGACAGCAGCAGCAGCAGCAGAGATTGAAGAAGAAGCACAGGCACCGGCACAGGCACAGGAACAGGATGGCAGCAGCAGTGGAAACACTGAGGACAAGGCAGCAGAGGAGCAGCAGGAGCAGCAGAATGAAGATACCCCGGCAGCAGAAGAGACTGAGGAGCAGACAAAGGAAATCGAACCCGAGGCAGACACGGAAGAGGCAGCAGCAGCAGAAGTTGAGCCGGAGGCTGCATCAGTTCACGAAGATGCAGAGAAGGAAGCAGCGGCAGAAGCATCGGACGAGGCGGCCCCGGCAACCGAAACTCGGGCAGAGGAGGCACCTACTGGAGAGGTGCCCGCATCTGAGACAGTGGCTGAGGAACAACCTACCGAAGCCGAGGCAGCACTGGTTGTCGACAAGGAAGTCGATGCCTCAAAGCAAGATGCAGAGACGTCAGAAGACAAGACTGAGGAGGTCCCCGCCGTCCCTGAAACCTCCGACGAAGCCGGGCCAGCAGTCGAGACTGAGGTAACTGAGACGCAGGCAGACAACGCGCCCGCAACCGAGGCGGAGTTAGCTGAGGAGCAGCCAACTGACGACGCCGAGGCTGCACCAATTGAGGAAGTCTCGGCCAAGGAGGCGACTGAAGATGATGTCCAGGCACCCACTCAGGAGCCCGCAGTCGCAGCTGAAGAAGCTTCAGCGGAAGAAATCCCAGTTGAAGAACCCGCCGAGGCAGTACCTGCTGTGGAAGAAACTATGCAGGAAGCAGCCGTCGAAGCCGAACCAGTCGAGGAAGTCACGGCTGAGGAAGTCACAGCTGAGGAAGTCACGGCTGAAGACGTACCAGCCGAGGCTGCGCCAGTGGAAGAAGCACCCGCCGAACAAGGAGAACCTGAGCAAGCACCAGCGGAGGCAGTACCGACTGAGGAAGTACCGGTTGAAGAGGCCCCGGCTGAGGCAGCTGAAGAAGTTGCTCAGGAGGCTGAGAAACCAGCTGAGAAAGCCGCAGACAAGCAACTACCGGCTGAAGAACCAGAGGCAGTCGTAGCTGGAGAAGAACCCGCCAAACCCGCCGAGGAAGCAACAGATGAAGACGCTGAGGCTGCGCCGGTGGAAGAGGCATTATCTGAAGACGTGCCGGCTGAAGAGGCATCAGTCAAGGAAGTCGCAGCTGAGGAAGACAAAGAACCGGCTGTCGAAGAATCCATTCAGGAACCAGCCGAAGAAGCATCTGCCGAGGAAGTTGCAGCTCCGGAAGTCGAAGAACCAGCTGTTGATGCATCGACTGAGCAAGCGTCAACCGAGGAGCCCCCAGCTGAAGAAGTACCGGGTGAGGAAGCTCCCGCGGCAGTTGTCGGTGACGAGCCAGAAATCGAAGCGGCGCCGGTTACATCAACATCCGCCGATGAGCCGCCAGACGAAGTTGCATCTGATGCTGTACCAGCAGCAGAGGCTGAAGAGGTGGCTGCTGAACCGGCGGCCGAGCCTGAAGCGGCCCCAGCTGTTGACGTCGAGACCGAGAAGGAAGCTCCCGCTGAATCCGCCATCCCCGAAGTCCCGGCCGTTGATGCGCCAGTGGATGAAGCGGCACCCGAACAAACGGAAGACGCTCCTACCGCTGAGGCCGAGCCCGAAGAAGCTCCAGCGGCTGTTGGGTCTGTCGCTGAGCCTGCCGCTGAGCCTGCCGCAGCTGAAGAAGTGTCCACCGAAGAAACGGCACCTGTTTCTGAAGAGGCCGAGCACAAGTCCGAGGAGCCCGTTGCCGAAGAGTCTCCCATCCAAGATGCCGAAGGGGCACAGCCTGAAGCCGAGGTCAACGCCGCGCCTGCAGAAACCACAGACGAAACACCGGCAGAGGAACAAGCCGAGGAAGTTCGTCCTGTCGACGCAATTTTAGACAGCATCCCGGCTTCCGAGGAAGCCAAGGTCGATGAGGCCGAGGCTCCTGCTGTCGATGAACCAGTAGCAGCCGAAGCACCTGAGACCCTGCCAGCTGAGGCGACCGAAGTTGAAGCCACAGAAGAGCCTGCACCTGTCGAAGAGGCTCAACCTACAGAGCCGGAGCCGGTCTCAGAGGCTGAGGTCACAGCCGATGAACCCGTCGCCACCGAGGAACCCGCAGCGGAGGAAGACATCACCGAACCGCCCGCTGTCGAGGAACCCGCCTCAGAGACTGTCCAGGATGCGGCTGAAGAACCATCAGCCGAGGTAGTCGAAGCACCCTCGGAGCAAGAACCAGCTATCACCGAGGCGGAAGCCGTTGAGTCCGCTGAGGAAGCGCCGACAGCTGAAGAGCTTCCAGCTGCCAAGGAGGCTGAGCCTGCACTTGAAGAAATCTCAGTTACCGAGGAGCCGGTTGCGGTTGAGGCAGTAGAAGAGGCTGATGCCAAGGAGCCGACCCCAGAAGAACCTGTCCAAGATGAGCATGCCGCTGTGCCAATAGGAGAGGCGGAGCTCGTGGAGGACGAACATGTGGTCGAAGAGACTCCGGCTGAAGAGCCATCTGCTGAAGCGCCCACGGCAACTGAAGATCTCCCTGCTCCCAACGAAGCGTCCGTTGCTGAGACCGCGCCTCAGCCCGCCGAGCAAGACGATGCTGTTGCTGAGGATGGTGCCAAACCTGACGAGGCGGAAGTCCCAGAGACTGTCGAGGGTCAAGCCCCAGCGGAAGAATCCGTGGTCGAGCCTGAAGAAGCTTCGGAGCCCGAGCAAGCTGATGAAGCCACGACTGTTGCCGAAGAAACTGTTCCGGAATCGGCTGTTGAGCCCGAGGCCGCTGAAGAGCCAGAGGCAGTTCCTGAAGAAGCTGTTGCAGCGTCAGAAGAGGTGCAGGAGACAGCTGCCGAAGTTCCTGAGCCCGCCGTTTCCGAAGAGATCGCAGACAAGACTGTCTCTGAGGATACTCCAGAAGAGGCAGCTGCTCCTGAGACTGCCGTCGTGGAAGAGACAACTCCGGTTGAGCCAGAGGAGGTCGCCGTGCCCGAGGCAGATGCTACTGAAGCCGAGGCTGTTGAGGCAGTCGAGCCCGCTCCTATTGAAGCGGAGGAGCCTGCGCATGACGAGCCAACCACAGAAGATGTGGTAGAGCCCGCTGCGGCGGAGGCCGAGCCATCAGAAGCCATTCTCGCCGAGGAGGCACCTGCTACAGAAGAGGCTCCGGTTACCGAGGAGTCTCCCGCCGCAGAAGAAGTCTCTGAGCCAGCTGATGCCCCTGCAGTCGCAGTTCCCGAGGAGGCAGAGCAACCGGCCGAAGAACCGCTCGAGCTCGAGCAGAGCATTCCGGCTGCTCCCGAGGCTGACTCCGAACCTGCACAAACCGCGGAGGGCGAGACACGTGCAGAAGTCGATGAGGCTAAGGCAGAGCCTGAAGAGGTTCAAGAGGCTGTAGTTAGCGAAGATGAGCCTGCTGCCACCGTTGAACCAGAGGCGGCCCAAGAAGCTCCAGTCGAGCCATCTCAAGATGTGGTTCCGGCTGAGCAACCCGAGCCGACTCAAACCGACGAAGTGCCGGCAGAAGAGAGCGAATCGGCTGAGGCTGAGCCGGCTGAAGCCGACGAGCCCGTTCCAGAGGTCGAGTCGGCGGCAGTTGAAGAGGCCCCGACCATTACCGAACCCGAATCTGCTAAGGAGGCTGAACCGATTACTGAGGATGGGCCTGCCGAAGCTGAAGAAGCGACTGCTCAAGAATCCGCGCCCGAGACGGAGGTGGCTGGCCAGGCAATTGAACAAACAGCCACTGACGCCGAGATGCCTGCTGAGGAGTCCGGCGCTGTCACTGAGTCAGAGGGTGTTACCCAACCAGAGCCCATTCAAGAAGTCGAGTCAGCTCAGGAAGTGCCAGTCGCGGAGGCGGCGGAAGAAACTCCCGCTCCAGAGGAGGTGTCTGCTCCGGCTGTCGAAGAGCAGTCCGTGCCCGAGCCCGAAGTGGCCCATGAAGCAGAAGTGGCGCCTGAAGAACCAGTCACTGATGAGACTCCTGTCGCTGAACACAAGGAAGCCGAAGCGCTAGAGGAGACATCTACTGATGCTGCTCCTGACGCGACTGTCCCCGAACCTGAACACGCCGAGGGAGAAGCCGCAGCTCCAGAACCTCCCGTTGCTGTCACCGAAGACGCGCCTCTTGCTGATGAGGACGTGAAAGAGATCTCAACTGCACCTGAAGAACCTGCACCACCAATTCCTTCGCATGTTCCCGAAGTGGCCCTTGCAGAAGATTCACCACCACCTGCCTCTGACGAGCCAGCACAAGAACCCGCAGCAATCACTGAAGAATTTGTACCGGTGGCCGAGGTTACGGAAGCTATCTCGTCTGACGACAAAGAACCTGTCCACGAAGAAGAATCTGAGCAGACAGTGACGGAAGAGCCAGTCGCAGAAGAGATGCCTGAGCCCGAGGTCGTCGCTGTTACTGAGGAGCTACCCGCCACTGAAGAAGCTAAGGAGATGCCAGCTGCGGAAGCAGAGGACGCAGCGGTGGTTGAGCCTGAGGTAGCTGAAGTCGAGGCACCTGCTGAAAACATCCCCGAGGAAGCATCTTCCGTTCAAGAAGAGGCGGCTCCCGCTGCCGAAGTAACCGACGCTGCGGTCGAAGGAGAACTGGCAGCCCCGGCTGTTGCTGAGGAGCCCGAAGTGCAAGTAAAGGACATCTCTGCCGAGGAGCTGCCAAAGGAGCAAGACGAGGTTTCCGCCGAGCCGGAACCCGAGCATAGGCCAGTCTCTGAGCCAGTCGAAACAGAGGAGGCCGTGCCTGCCGAAGAGCCCGCCCATGTCGAGATCGCTGAAGACATGCCTACCGAAGAGGGTTCGAAGGAAGTTGATGCCGCAGCTGTTGAGGCTGTCGAGGAGGAGAAGGAGGATCCTGAGGAGGCTGCGCCTGTTGAAGAGCCTACCCTCATTGAGGAGCCTGCTGTGGAAGAGGCTGTTGAAGAAGCAGTCGTCGTCGAGGAGCCTGTTGCTGCTGCCGAAGAGAAGGAGCTGCCGATTGACGAGCCTGTTTCAGTTGAGGAAGTTGCTCCAGTTGAGTCTGATGTTGTCGAGCCGGTTGCTGAGGAAGCTGCACCTACCGCAGAGACTGCTGAAGAAGCTGCTGTCGAGGAACCTACCGTCCAGGAACAACTGGCTGAGAAGTCTGCAGAGGAACCCGCTGAGGAACCTGTTAGCGAGGCGCCTCCTGTCGAAGAAACCTCTGTCGAAGAGTCTGCTCCTGCCGAGGCCTCCGTCGAGGAAATTGCTGCTGCTGAAGAGCCTGCTGTTGAAGAAGCTCACCAGGAGCCTGTTGAGGAGCAACCTGTTGTTGCTGAGGAACCTGCTGTTGAGGAGTCTGCTGTCGAGGAACCAATCGCTGTAGAAGAAGCCGCTCCCGCCGAGGAACCTACTGAGGCCTCTGTCGAGGAAGTTGTCGCTGCTGAAGAGCCTGCTGCCGAAATCTTTGCCAAAGAACCGACGGAGGAGCCTGCGGACGAAGCTACGCCTGCCGAGGCGTCTGTCGAGGAGATTGCTGCTGCTGCTGAAGAGCATGCTGTTGAAGAGCCTGTTGAACAGACTATCGAAGAACCCGCTGTTATTGAGGAGCCTGCTGTTGAAGAAGCGACTCCCACCGACGAGCCCGCTACTGTCGAGGAGGCTACTGCCGCCGAAGCACCAGTCTCGGCTGACGAGCCTGAGCAAAGCGAGGAAACAATTTCCGCTGAGGAAGTCGCTCCTGCTCCTACCGAAGAAGATACTGCTGTTGAGGAAGTTGCTGCTGAGAAGGGCACTGAGGAGACCGAGCCTACCGCAGAGCCTCCCACTACCGAAGAACCTGCCGTGGCCGAAGAAACTCCAGCCGAGGAGGCCGCTCCTGAAGTGCCCGCCGAGATCGAACAAGCAGCCACCGAACAACCTGCTGCTGTCGACGCCGAAGACGAGCCATCGGCGCCTGTCGAAGAGCCCTCACCCGCTGAGGAAGCAAGCGATGTCCAAGCAGAAGAGCATGCAGACACCCCTCTCGCTACCGCCATCCAGGAAGCTCAGGAGCCCGAAGTGGTCGAAACAAGCCTACCCACCGAGGAGCTTTTGCCTGCCGAGGAGAGCAAGCCTGTTGCAGAAGAGCCCTCAGTGGAAGAGTCAGCTCCGATTGAAGAGAGCCAGGTTGCAGAAGACGCTGCCCAGCCTCTTGAGGAAGAAAATGCTCAGGAGGCACCTGCTACTGAGCCTGCCTCTACTGAGGATGTTGACCCTGCTAAGGAAGAGGTGCCTAAGGCTGAAGAGCCATCCACAGCCGAGGACGTCGCAGTTGAGGCGCCCGAAGAAAGCATCCCAGTCGACAAGGCCCTCTCCGAGCAAGAGACATCAGCTGAGCCTGCTGATACTCAGCCTGCCGAACCCCAAGAAGTTTCTCGCGAGGTCGAACCAGAGACTGCCGCAGACGCCCAGGAGCCTGAGTCCGACAAATCCTTCAGCCTCACAAATCTTGCCGGTGGCGTTCTTGCCGCTGGCGGTCTGGCCGGGCTTGCAGGAGCAGCGATCGGAGCAGCGATCCATGAGCTCACTGGAAGCCACAACCGAGAGGCAGAACCTGCTCGTGAGAAGGCTGTCGAGTCGAGCGAGGTTGCTCCTGAGACTCTTGACAAGGAAGCTGCCCTAGAGCCCGAAGCGGAGGCTGAGCAAGAAAAGCCCGCCGTTGAAGAAGTTCCAGTCGTCTCAGAACCTCAACCAAGCGAGCCAGAAGCTTCCCTCGCAGAGGAGCCACACGAAGCTCCGGAGGCTTTGGCGGAAGACAAGGAGGTCGAGGCACCAACTGCAGCTCCCATCACCGAGGATGAGCCAACTGTCATCGAAGAAGCACCTCTGGCTGACATTTCCGAAGTACGAGAGCTTGCCACGGCTGCTGAGCCTGAAGCCACTGAAGAACCTATCGAGGTCGAGGCGGCTGAGCCAGAGGTCACTATCGCTGAGCCCGAGCCAGAGCAAGTTGCAGAACCTGAGCCGACTCCCGTAGAGGCTGCAGAGACTTCACCCGACAATGAGCTGCAAGAACCAATCGACGACAAGCCAACAACTGACACTGCTTCGGAGGAGTTTGTCATGGTTGAACATGACGAAGCTACCGAATCTGCAGAAGCCGCGGAAGCCGCACCAGCTGAGACCGAGACCGAGACCGATGTTCCTGAGGTGGATGCAGTCGTTGCGCGCGACATCCCTCTGGAAGAATCGGCAGTCATCGTTGAGCAACCCACAGAGCCGACCGAACATGACGAGGCACCCAGCGACAAGGAGGCTACCCCGGAAGAAGGCCCAGAAGAAACAACTCAGCAAAGCCAGCAAGATGATGACATGATGCACTCCGAGGCATTTGACGGTGAGCCGTTTACACAGGTCACTGTGCCCAGCCAACTCGCCTCAGAAGTTCCGGCTGCTGAAGAGCCCGAGACGGTCAAGGAGGTTGCTACCGAAGAGACAACAGCTGAGACAATTGATGAGGCTGAACCAACAGCTGAGCCACTGGCGAATCTCGAGGATGCATCCGCGCTTGCTAAGGAACCTGAAGCTGCCATTGAAGACACACCTGTTCCTGAAGTGGCTGAGACAACCGATGAGCAGCCTGAAGAAGCTACAACCGCTCCGGAGGTTCACAAAGAGACAACAAAAGAACTTCCAGAGGAGGCTGCTCCTGAGGCCGAGGCCGAGGCGCCACTTGAAGTCACCACAGAAGATATTGCCGAGCCAGCAACCGAGTCTCCAGTCGCAGTCGCCGAGGAAGAGACGACTCCCGCTCGGGCAGTCAGTGAAGAAGCAGCAGAGCCGGAAGCTGCCCCTGCTGAGCACGAAGTCGCTCTTGAAGAGCCCTCGGTCAAGGAGTCAATCATCGAGCCTTCCACGACTGAGGACGCGCATGAACTGGAGATTACTTCAGAGCCAGTCATGGTCGAACAAGCACCATTCGAAGAAGCTCCGATCAGCCACGAGCAGACTGGACCTGCTACCGAAGAGGCCGCAGTCGAAGAGGCCGCAGTCGAGGCACCCACCACCGAAGAGCCCTCCGTTGAGAAGGCTCCCATCGAGGAGGCATCTGCTACGGAAGCTCCTGCTAGCGAAACCACAATGCAGGAAGTGCCAATCTCGGCTCCTACCGACGAAACCATAGTCGAGGAAACACGTGCCGAGCTTGCTGAGGCTCCGACAGACGAAGCTACTGCAGATGATTCAATCGACATCTCGCACGTCGCTGGAGGTGCACTTGTCGCCGGTGGCCTGGCTGCTCTTGGGGGTGCTGCACTTAATGAAATTACTGCTAGACACGCAGACCACGCAGAAGCTGAGCCAGCTACTATCGAAGCTAAGGAAATGGAAGAACCGACTTCGGTTCCTGTTACAGAGGAGCCGACAGTTGAGGAGACTCTGGTAACAGAGGAGATTCCATCAGTTGAGCAAGTCTTAATTGAAGAAGCGCCCGTTGAGACCAACGACAAGGACCTTGCAGATGTCACAATTGTCCAATCACTTGCAACTGAGGCTCCACCACCGGAGATCCCAGCCAAGTCCACAATCAGAGCTGTTGGACACGCTCCTATCGAGTTTGACAGCGACTCACCATTTGCAGAGGCAGCCGTTGCCGAGAAGACGCAGGTACCCGTGCCAATGGAAGGCAAGAACATGTTCGCTCCAGTTGAGGAACACGCGACCGCCGAGGTGAAACGCGATGTTTCAACCGACGTGGGCTCGCATATTGACGCAAAGGACATGGCCATTGGCGCGGGCCTTGCAGGTGCATTAGGCATCGCTGCGGCTGTCGTTGGGCGCACGTTCTCAGGGGATGATGAGCCTCGTGCAGCAAAGACAGTGGAGCCAACAGAGCAGCAGCATGCGGCCAACGAGGCAGGTCCCGCCAAGTCCCCATTGGGCGATGTCGTGTCCACTGCCAGGTCAGTTCATGGTGAGCAGCAGCAGCATACAAAGGGAGTAGACCACCTCCCATTCCCGGCCCAACAGGCTCTCCTCGCTGAGGAAGTCAAATCAATCTCATCAGCAGATATGGATTCGTCCCAGGTGATTGGCGACAACGTCCCCCTATCGGAGTCTTTCCATGTGGTCGAGAAAGAAGTAGAAGCAGCAGCAGCACCGGCACCACCAGCTGAGGAAGAAGACACTCCTACTGCCAACAACAACGATAAAGAAGCTTCTTCTTCCAAGGATGGTGAGGAATATCAATTACCCATGCCCTCCTCCGCCACGTCGCTGGTCCACGAAGGAACGCAAACTGATGAGGATCTAATCTTTCCCCCAAGGCCCCCGTCGCCCGGATTCAAGTCGCTCCACCGAGGCATCAGCAGCGAGTTTCGCGTACCAACACCTGCTCTGGTCATCCCTGATCTTGACGATCCTGTGGCTAAGCACATGAGCCGGGCCCGCAGCCTGCGCCGGCAGCGCAGAAACACCATCAAGATGGCCGAGGAGATGGTCGCCGCCGCAGTCGTCATCTACGCCACCGCCGAAGTCCTGAGTCCGCCGTCCAGTCCGCTCCAGCTCGCGAGTCCCGGAGTCAACAACATCAACACCGACGTCTTTGGTCCACTTGAAATGCATTCTGAAACATTCGATGCCGCTTCTGATAAGGGAGGGAAAGGGAAGGGGAAGGCTTTGGATCTTTATGATGATGAGGTCCCTCCTCTACCTCCTCTGCCTTCGTTCCTGTTATCCTCCTCTACTCAAGTTGGCTCTTCATATCCCGTTGGAGAGTCTGAAGAGAGAGGCAGGACGAGGACCAGAGAAGAAGAGTTCGATGAGGGAGAGGAGGACGAGCTGCTTCTTGACAGTCATGTTACTGACATGGTCTCAGTAGACGGCAAAGAGAAAGCTACTACTTCAAGAGGGGTACCAGTACCTGTACCTGTTCCCGGCGGAGCCAGGCCAACAACCGACGACAAGGAGCAGCGGCGCAGCAGTCATGGTCATCACTCTTCTTCTTCTTCGCGTCGCCATTCTTCTGGACATCATCATCACCATTCTTCTCACTCGCACCGTGACAGCAGGGAAGGAAGCAAGGAAATTGGTGGTGGCTCAAGACGGTCATCCCATCACTCCTCCCACCGTTCTTCTTCTCACCGATCCGAGAACAGCCACACCTCTGGCCGATCCCTCGGTGGTGGTGGTGAAGCCGAGCAGCCGCCAAGGACTCCCAAGAGCAGCGGCCTTTCTTCGTCAGAACACCACCACCGTGACGATCGTGACCGTGAACATCGCCGGTCAAGCGGCTCACACTCACACTCCCACTCCCACAGTCGAAAAGAACGCACACCGGAGGAACAGGCCGCTCACGACAGACGCAAGGAGGAGCGGCGCCTGCGCAAGGAGGCTGAAGAACGGGCGGCTAAAGAAAACGTTTCTGCAATCCCAACTGCTGCTACCTCTACTCGCTCACCACCAGACTCCCCTGCCCGCGAAAGGGGCAAGGATCGCGCACCACCCACCAGGACAAGCACCGGTAATAATACCGTTGGTTCTGGTTCTGGCTCCGGCTCTGGCTCGAGAGACAGGGATGAGAACCGCCATCGTTCGGCCCGCAGGTTGAGCAGACAATCTGTCGACCCCACCGCGAAATCATCATCTGCTACAGCAGACGCCCTCCCACCAAGTCATAGTCCGGTAGCGAGCAGCAAGAAGTTTTTCGACATCAAGAACGGCGAGTCGGTATTGGAGTCCAACTTTGCCCTGAAAGAAAAGGAAAAGGAGTCTGTGTCAGCACCCAGAATTGCACCGGAGCTCAGACGGTCAAGTACCAATGCTGCTGCGGCAAGGAAGAGCCGGCCGGATACAACAAAGACGAGACGGTCGGAAGACAATGTCGGTGTGGGAGGAAGTTCATCGAGAGGAGGGCTAGGGTTGTTGCAGAGGGCGAGAGATGAAGTCGCTGCCGTGCGGGCATCGCGGGAACATCATCGGTCTAGCAAAGAACATCAACATCATCACACTCATAGAAATGGTGGTGAGAGGAGGAGTGAGAGGAGTGAGAGGGGTGGGGAGGAGGATGATGGATCAAGTGGTGGTGATGATGTTGCTGAAGTCGGAAGCGATGCCGCTGCCAATGAACGCGCGCGACTGAAGAGGCTCGAGAAGAGAGAAAAGGCCAACAAGGAAAAGGTGGACAAGGAGGAGAACAACAAGAAGACGACGGGGTTTAGGGCTGCGATTAAGCGGGTCTTTGGGTTTGGAGGGAGCAGCTCTTCGACTTAGGGGGGTGAATGAATGGTGGAGGGGAAGGAGAAGTAAAACGAATCTTCTTGTGTGTTGTTGTTGTCGGATATGAAGTTTACGATTCACAGAATGAAATGTTGGGAGAAGAAAAAGAAGAGTTTGGTGATTGGTGAGAGAGAGATTGATTGATTGTATGGGGATGATGATGATGATGATGGTTTTTTATGATTCATGATGTGTTAATTTGCCTGATGGATATTTCGATTTTGATGATGATGGCTTTTTTTTTGGTTTCTTTATGAGCTGGTTAGCACATGCGGGCCTGTAATTGTTTGTTGTACCTATGTGAGGAAGAAGGATGACTTTGTTTTACGCCATGATGTTTTGATGGATTCAGTTTATAGAAGTGTGCAAAATTTCACGACATCTCTCTCTTCTCATCATTTGTGAGCTGAGAGATTTTGAGATGTTTTGCACTTTTCGCGTGCCTCCCCAGTACGAAGTACGCGCACAGCAAAAGAGTAGGTACCTAGGTAGGCATGACTTTGAAAGCCCGTTCGGCACCAAGTTACCTAGCCAATAAGAAGAGTCCTAGCTTCTTAACAGGAACAGGTGGGGCTCTTTTTTACGCTGTCCTGCTGTAATTCGTGAGGATGGCCAATTAAATCATTTCAGTTAATTGAGGTTGAGGTTGACAACTGAGCAGGGGAAAAAAATTAGACGCTTCTTGAAACTAGGTCTGAGGGCTGTCCCTGCCGCAAAGCCTGCGGGGAAGCCTTCCGGAAGGGGAACCCATGGGCCGTGAGCTGGTTGATCAGCGCCCAGGGTGAGCTCCCCTGGCACCTGCTGCTTTTGGCTTGCGCGACCGCCGACCGGCCGTGCGGATACATCCGTAACATCGGGTGGCCTTAAGCGCGCTGATGACACCCCCGCAAAGCGCTAGGACTGTTGTCAGCCTTGCTATAAAAAAAGGAAGGGGGGTGGGGGGGAGGTTGTTGGTTCCAAGTGTGTTTGTTAACCCTGCAACGCCTCTGACCGGTCGGCCGGAATGATGGGCTGCATTTTCAGGAGTCGTGCGCGTGCGGCCCATCAACCAAAACTAATCTAGCCAAACATCATTTACTCGAATACTTGAAGGTCCGAGCGCTTTTCTCGATGGCCGCTCAAGATGGCTTCCACTGGGAGGCAGCCGCTGTGGCGCTGCCGTGCCGTGCAGTTATGCCCTCCTGCCCAGGCGCGGTCTACCTAGCCAATCCAGTCTCGAGCGGATGTTCGTTGGGCGGTTACGCAAGACACATATGGTTTTACTACCCAGCAGCCTGCGGAAGGGGGTTGCCAAAGTTACTTTGGCAAAGTTTCAGAATCCAAACAGGCAGAATATTGGATTGCGTGCGCTGGCAGCCTGCAAGGCGGCAATGATCTATAAAATGCGCAAAGCACCTCACCCTATACAGTAGGTAGACCGTAGACCTTGCACTTTTTGCTAAAGTTGTTCCCGCTGCTTCAGAACGTCCTTTCACCGAGCTTTCAAACCCACGCCCAAGATAATCTCCAGTTTCTTTCTTCTCTGCAGCCAAGCCGGCCACCAACTTAATTCTCAGCCATGGGAGACATGGCAGCACCCGACATCGCACTTGACTCGCTGGCGTTGGATGAACTCAACAGCCCGGAGGCAAGAGCCCTGCTCGACACTATTGACAGTCTCCGGGAGCTTCAGGTTGGCGAGATCGTCAATCTGCCCCAAATCATCGTGGTTGGCGACCAATCTTCGGGCAAGAGCTCCGTCTTGGAAGCCATTTCCCGCGTCCGCTTTCCCACCAAGGGCGACCTCTGCACGCGCTTTGCCACGGAGCTTGTGCTGCGGCGAGCGCCGGAGAGCAAGATTGGCGTCAGGATCGACAGTGCCGGATCTGGCTCTTCTCAGCAGTTCCACCGGACCAGCTTCGACGAGGATGCTCTGCCCGAGATCATCAGCGAGGCCACGGGGAAGATGGGGATCCGCGCGGGCAGCGCAAAGGGCTTCTCTGAAGACATCCTGCACGTGGAGATCTCCGGCCCGAACGTCTGCCCCGTCACCCTCGTCGACCTGCCCGGCTTCTTCCACTCCGAGACGTCCGACCAGACCCAGGAGGGCAGGGCGATCGTGCGGCAGCTCGCCGAACGCTACATGAAGCAGCCAAAGAGCATCATCCTGACCGTCGTGTCGGCCAACCACAACCTCGCCAACCAGATCGTCGTCGAGGAGGCCAGGAAGCACGATCCCAACAGGGAGCGCACGCTCGGCATCATCACCAAGCCCGACCTGGCCGCGCCGGGGTCGCAGGACGAGAGGAAGTGTCTGCAGCTGGTCAGAGGCCAGGAGAGCATGCACAAGCTGAAGCTGGGCTGGCACGTCCTGCGCAACCGACCGGAGGGCCAGGAGAGGACGAGCGCGGACGACCGAGACGCCGCAGAGGAGAGGTTCTTCAAGACGGGCGCATGGTCCAGCGTGGCGCCGACGAGCCGCGGCATCACGCACCTGCGGAAGAAGCTCAGCAGGGTGCTCCTGGAGCACATCCAGAAGACGCTGCCCAGCCTGGTCGAGGAGATCGAGAGCAACCTCTCGACCCGCCAGCGGGCGCTCGAGCAGCTCGGGAAGCCCCGCTCGCAGCCGGAGGAGCTGCGCACGTACCTGCTCGAGATCGCAGAGCGGTTCCAGCGCCTCGCGCGCGACGGCGTCGACGGGCGCTACGGCGACGACGAGTTCTTTGGCGACCTCTACAACGACCGCGAGACCCGGAAGCTGCGGGCCCTGCTCAGGAGGCTCAACCGTGCCTTCCACGCGACGCTGGTCACCAAGGGGGTGGACCGCGAGATTCAGTGGGATGATGACGACGAGGAGGGGGGTCCGCTTCAGCCCAACAACGACGGGGGCTTCGACTGGATCCGGAACGGAGGCGACGCGCCCGGATACCTCGAGCCGTTCCTCGGCCTCTTCGACATGTTCCCGGCGCCCGCCGCGGTCTCCGAGACGGACCTCTGCAGAGAGCTCGAGCAGCTGGCGGCGGCCAACCAGGGGACCGAGTTCCCGGGCATGCCCAACGGCAACCTGGGCTTCCAGCTCTTCAAGATGCAGGCGAAGCCGTGGGGCGGCATCGCCGACTTCTACCTCGACCAGGTCGCCGACTTCGCCAAGTCCTTCGTGGAGGAGCTGTTCACGCACGTCATCGGGGCCGACAAGCAGACCGCCAACGCCGTCCTGGTGTTCTGCGTGGGCGACTTCTTCGAGGAGAAGCGCAGGCTCCTGAAGGACAAGCTGCAGGAGATCCTCCGCCCGTACGCGGACGCATACGGCCCGCCGCTCGACGCGGAGTTCCACGCCGCGCTGTCGTCCAGGACGATCAGGCGGGAGGCGGGGCGCGTCGCGAGCCTGCTCGAGGAGAAGTTCCCCGCAGCCTTCACCGACAAGGGCGGGAGGGGTCTTACCCGCGAGCAGGTGGAGGTGGAGCTGACCATCAATGCAGAGAAGGACACGGCCAGCGAGTTCGGCACCGGGAAGGTCATTGACATGGCGATGACACACTTTCAGGTGCGTGCGTGCGTGCGGACGCTTTTGCTAGCTATTCTATATTCGTGCTAACGTACGTGTGTTTGTTAGATATCCCTCAGAACATTTGCCGAGAACGTGGTGAACCTGGCCGTCGAGAACTGCCTCATTTCTGACCTCCCCACGATTCTGACGCCATCGATGGTGATCCGTATGGACGAGGAGCGCCTGAAAGAGCTCGCCTCCGAGTCCGAAGACGTCCAGATCGAGAGGCATGCGCTTCAGTACGAGGTCAAGATCCTCAGAGAGGGCCTGAAGAAGTGCCAAAAGTCTCGCCTACACAAGAGGACAGGTTCGTTTCGAGTTCCCAGTTAGCGCGGCCGAATACTACTACTTGAGGTTGCGGGCGGGGCTGACAAGTTAATTTTACATATATAATATAGTGCTTCCTGAAGCCTTCCTGAATACCCCCTCCTCATTCTCGGCCTCCTCCTCGGGTAGGCGGTCGCCGTCGAGTGAGTCATCCATATCCTTATTGCCCCCTTTTTTTTTCGAGACTAATTGATTTTCGCCTCCCTCAGCACCTCAGGTAATAACGCCTAACCAAGGATCGCCTCTTCCCAAGAGCGCAGCAGCAGCAGCACATCAGACCTCCTCTATCTTTGCACCGGCATCAGCATCGGCATCGGGCGGGCCCTCAAAGCTTTTCCCAGTCCCAGCAGGGCAATACCCGTTTTCGAATGTAATAATACCTAATACGGGTAGCAATAACGGATCGCTGCTAGGAGGCAACTCCCTGTTCGCGCAGCCATCACCGCACGCTACTAATAATAAGTCATCCTCGACACACAAAGTTGGCAACGGAGGAGGAGGCGGGCTCTTTAGTAACGGCAGTTATGGCAACGGCGTTTTTTCCAGCTTCGGCGGCGGCGGCAGCGGCGGCAGCGGCAGCAGCAGCCCCCTGTAATAAATTAGCAGCTGTTCGACAAACACCGGCAAAGCATAGACACAGTGGCTAGAAGAGAGAGCCCTTCTGCTTGCTGCTTGCAGGAGTTGGAAATGGTGGGGTCTTTGTTTTACCTGTAGTTTTTTTTGGCTATGGAGTGCCTGTTTTTGTTTTGTTCTTTTGTGAGAAAGCGACGGATTGTACTTGTACTATACATGCCCCTTTGGAACCTTAGCTGCGAGAAAGAATTACCATAGTTATAGTCTTATCATTGCGTGTTTTTTTCATCCCTTAAGGTACCTTAAAATGCCCACATGCATGGGTCAGCTACACTGCCCTATGGTGATGCGGGTTGTCGACTTAGAAAGAGTTACTGACTGTTAAAGGGGGCGCATTTGTATTGGTTCAAAGACGTGTTGCATGCAAGCTTTCCGGGGTTGTCGGATAGGAAGGAGGAGCTTGCTTGTCAAAGAACATACCTAAGGTGGTTAACGCAGAGCAACGTAACGCTATCAGACGGAGCTCACTGACTACCAGCATTCTTTAACATTTAAGCTGCCTAACTGACTGACTGACTTTTTTTATACTGTTTTACGCTTTAATAATATGATCCGGGCCGGGCCCGCGCTTTAAAAGGAACAAAGGGACAACATTTTTGATCCAACGCGCGTGGACAAAGCCTCCTTAACCTCCTTCCTGCCATTGGTCTGAAGACCAAACCGAGAAAGAAGACCTGATTACCTTATGGAAAAGACCAAATATCTCCGAGCATAGGTATCCAACGAACGATGTGGCGCAAAATGAGAACCACACTCGATTATTAGTCTGGAGATAAATTACATGCAAGTGACCTCCATCTTCAACAGCAAGTTCTCGATCTCAAAGTCCTCCCCGGTGGATTTGCCTCGCTTCTTCAGGGCGGGTGCCATCACCACGCTGACATATTGCCCCGGTCGCGGGGTGGTCTCTCCCACCCCTACCGCCATATCATCCGGGTTGAAGGACACTAGTAGATCTTTCGATGAAGGTGGTGGTGGGAAAACCCAGTCAACGCGTGCCATTTGCCTGCAGATCTCCTGGTCGAGAGCAATGGAGCTCTCGATGATATTGCAGAGATTGCCGAGGATGCCCTCCACGTCTGAATCATTCCGCACAAAGGGGCGTATTATGTCGAGAAC
Source organism: Diplogelasinospora grovesii (assembly GCA_033297225.1). NCBI lineage: Eukaryota > Fungi > Ascomycota > Sordariomycetes > Sordariales > Diplogelasinosporaceae > Diplogelasinospora > Diplogelasinospora grovesii. Next base: position 925,435 of record MU853753.1, read on the forward strand.
CCGGTCGGAAAAGCTCCAGCAATTAAAGGAGGAGGTCTTCTCGGCTGTCGACTCTGATGATCGCTGGACTTGTTCTTGTTCCTCCTCCTCCTCCTCCTCCTCCATAGACTCCATAGACTCCAAGATGAGAGCAGAGGTAGTGGCCTTCCACATCTGGAATCTTCGCTCCCCACTAGCCTCGGGTGTTGGTGCTGCCGTCGGCTTCAGCGCTCGGTATACCGCGGCCATGGGCTTCCGCAGCCACGGCGGTGAGGCTGCCCAGCGAAATTGCTCAAAGATCTCGCCCACGAGCAGCCTCCAAAGAAACGCCTGGATCACGACCGGGCCGGATGTCTCCGACGACATGAGATGGGCCACGTCGTCGTCGTCGTATCCTTTCAGGGTAGTATTAATCGTCTCACGCATATACCTCGAGAAGCCTCCATCAACACCGGGAAGTTGTCCAAGTGGCGCTTTGCCCAAAAAGTACTGCACCGAAAATGCCCGGATATCATAGCGTAGCTGCTTTGCCGAGTTGATTAGGTCGCCGTCGGTGACCTGGTACAGTCCCGCTCCTCCCTGGGACTGGAACTGGCTCAGTTGTGAAGCCGCCTTCTTCCAGCGCTTGCGGGCTGCCTCCAGGTCCGCGGTGGTTTCTGCCAGCTTGTCTTGCGCCTCTTTCAGATCCCGTTGGAGAGCCAGCTTCTGATGCTTCTCTTGCTGCAGGTTCTCCAGGGCACGCTGGACGTTTCTCATGTCTACCGAAAGACCGTCGATCTTGTCGGGCAACTCGTGCAGACGAGAACACCCCTCCCGCTCCTCCTGGGCGTAGTTCGACGATCCTTGGCGGTGCTGCTGAAAGCGATGAATAGGAGATGTATTATTATTTGAGACGGAAGTCGGGCCTTGACCAGACGGTTGCTCAGACCGGCTTGTTGGCGGTCCGGCGGCACTCGATGATGTAAACTGGTCCTGAGCTCGCGATGATGATGGATAATAATAGTCCCCAATCGGGCTGCGTCCGACTTGTCCGGGTCGTTCTGGCTTTCTTGCACTTTCTTTGCGCTGCTGCGAGACAACATGCCCGTAGCGGTGGGGGACGCGGGAAGAAGACTTGGTTTGTTGGGAGGAGGAGGAGGAGGAGGAGGCATGGGCTTCCTTGTCTTCATTGCCATCATGACCCAACATCATGCTGTTGTGAGCCATGTCTGCGCTTTCGACATTGGCACCGGCTGCTGCTGTCCTGCGAGTCGACCTCGTCCTTCGTGCGTCTTGTTGCGAGGTCTCCTTGGGTTCCGCGGAGCCTTTGCCGGGCTCTGACTGCGCGGCCATTGTGATGGCTTGGTTGGCGGCGATTGCTCGCTTACCGGGCGTGAGAGTGTTCCAAAACTTCAAGTTGAAGTCCATGTCTCGAACGGATTGTCGATGTTGATAATTAGTGCTCCTCTCAAGCGACGTGAGAAATGCTGCAAGAAAAGAGGTTTCAGAGGTATGCCCAACGCAGAGCATTTGTTCACTATTTACGGTGTATGGTGGCTTCGTGAGCCTGCATGCTTCAAGTTGGGGCGGGGGCGCGACTTGGGCGGCAAGGGGACCAATGACACCGTGCGTCAAGGTCTGCGACCCTTCCTATAACCGTATCTGTCTCAGTACCCATTCTTCACAATGATCGATTGGGTATAATAGCTGGCGCGCTAGTGGTTTGGGGACCGGGGTAGTGCCACTGGATTTAGCTGAAATAGCTACCTAAATTAGGCACCCAACGACTTCCACGCGCCAGGCTGCCACGTCCTCTAACAAGAGCGAGGGGTCTACCTAAGTTATCCGCTCTATAAGTCCTCGAAGACTGGCTTTCGCACACGTTCCTAGGAGAGTTGAAACCGATTCGTCTTGGGTGCATCGCGCTCAGTCTTCCTCGTTTGCAATGTTCGGAGACGGCCTGGACAAGAAGCTAAAAAGGCTCGGCCTGCATGATGATGATGATGATGACGAGGTCGAGGACAGTCTGGTAATTGGCATCGACTTCGGAACAACGTAAGCAGAGATGATATAAAAGGGGTCCTTTCCGCAGCATCGCCGAAAGGAGTATTGACTTTCATCTCGTGATAGGTACTCTGGAGTGGCCTGGGCGACGAGAGCCGACTTCGAGAATAACCAAATCAACTTTATCACTTCCTGGCCCGGCAATGGCCGCGAGGAGGGCAAAGTCCCGACGGAGCTTTGGTACGATGAGAACGGCGAACCAGCCTGGGGTTACGAGGTTCCTGCCGACGGTGACCCTTTCCGCTGGTTCAAGCTTCTCCTGCTTCGCACCGAAGATCTCGGCCCCGACCTCCGTAGGTCTGACTTTGTGGTCCGGTCCCAGGACATGATGGAGGAATCCGGCAGGACGGCCGTGGGTCTGATCGCTGACTATTTGCGCTTGCTTTGGGCGCATATCATGTCGACAATTGAGAGAGCGCGTGGAGAGACTGTGCTCGAAGCCCTTGCCATCCACGTGGTCATCACTGTGCCGGCAATCTGGAAGAGCTATGCAAGACAGGCCATGGAAGATGCCGCCAAGGACGCCGGTATCCTCGACTCCCGCGCGGCGGGGGACACGACATTGGCCTTTGTTCCTGAACCAGAGGCTGCAGCTCTGTCGACGCTCCTTGAGCAGGGCAGGGGCGTTCAGCCAGGCAATGTCTACGTAGTTTGTGACGCAGGGGGTGGTACAGTGGTGAGTGTAGCTTAGGCTCTTAATATCTTTGAACACTGGCTGACTAGCAGTGGAGGACCTCATCAGCTACAAAGTGAAGAGCACGAAACCCATCGTCCTACAAGAAGCCGTGGAAGGAACAGGTGAAGTTTCCTAAGCGTGTTTTCGTTGGAGGAGCCAGAGCGATGGAAGCTAACATTCATCGCGCTGCTAGGTGGCCTCTGTGGCGGGATCTTCATCGACCAGGCCTTTGAGCACATGTGTAGCGGCCGCCTCGGGCTTAAATGGAAACGACTGAGCAAGACGGGAATCAGGGAGATTATGAAAAACGAGTGGGAGTACGGCATCAAGCCGCAATTCAAGCCGGCCAAGGTGAGAAAAGAGCACATCGTCTCGCTGCCCGCAGAGGCATTCAGGGATCGAGGCCCCTCGAGCCTCGACGATACCAGCCGAGAACCCTACATCAAGAACGGGCGAATCCACTTCCTCGGGTAAGGCGTCTTCCTAATATGCTACACAGCTCGCAGACACCTAACCGGAAGACACTAGTCCTCACATCGAAAAAGTCTTCGAAGGCGTCTTTGCCGACATCGAGAAGCTTGTCGAGGGGCAGATCCGAAAGGCTGCCGACAAGGGCCTGGCTGTGACCGTAAGCACTATTGGCGTTTCGAGCATTCGTCTGCGGGAAGTTCATGTTGACTCTTGCCAGGGTATCATTCTTGTTGGCGGACTGGGCAGCAGTCCGTATTTATACGAGCATCTCAAGGCTATGCATTCCAAGGCTGGAATCGCAGTGCTACAGTCCGGTGGAATAAAGCCGTAAGTGTGAAGTGCTCTGCGCGTGCATGCATGATGATGACCAAGAAACTTTGGTAGACGCACGGCAATCTGCCGAGGTGCCGTTCTAAAGGGGTTCTTAGAGGGACATGAAAATCAGCTCGAGACCGGCAATGTCATCGCACCAATCATGGTCACGTCAACTGTGTCTCGAGCTAGTTACGGCATCCAGTTCAAAACCCCCTTCGACGCGCTCAGGCATCTTGAGAAGGATAAACGATGGGACGAACATGAGGGTAGATGGGAGGTAACAAACCAGATGAATTGGTATTTAAAGCGGGTGCGTACTGCTTCAAAATCTCACCTGATTCCCATCCCCCAGTCAGCTTTCCGGTGTGTTCTCAGGAAGACTAATGCATGGAGTACCAGGGAGAAATGACCTCCAATATCAAACCGCTTCGCGCCTCTTGGTGTAGGTTGTATAAAAAAAAGGAGTTCAACGGCACTTGCTCAGTACATCTCTATCAGTGCGAGGACGAGGTACCTCCGACACGGTACACTCCCAGCGTCCGGACACTTGGCAAGTTCAGTTCCGACCTCGACGTTGAGTACTCAGACCTCCCAGACTTCAAGAGTAAAACCGGGGTGATGATGAAGAAGCTGGAATTTGAACTTGAATTGGTGCCATCAGGGGCCTCGGTTAAGTTTGTTCTTTACGTCGACGGGAGGAAACAGCGAGGCGAAAGTGCTCAAATTCGTTTTGTATAGCAAGGGGCTAGGACGGTCCTCCTAATTCCAATTGTATTTTATGCGTTTGCACTAAATTATGTGTTAGGAGCCTCAATGAAGCCCTCCAGCGCACCAAGTAGGGCTACTTGGGAGCTTGCCTTGTAGATGGGTTTTCCGTAGTCACGAAGAATGACATGCCGGTGCGCTTTTGCGGTGCTCCTAAAGCGGCCGGAGGCCGATTTACACAGTAGGCGGGCTTTTCGGGGCACCCCGCTCATTGGATATGACGGCAAAAGATTCAGCAAGAAAAATGATGTGAGACTCAGGGGAAGTAAAAATCTCTTCTCGAGTTCTCTATACTCCATATCAAACGACATACAACTCCTTAACGAAAGAGGGGTCCTTCGATGAGGCGGTGAAGCCTCATTTCTAGCGTGTTAGTTGATCGCTAGTGTCATGTAGCTTCCACAGACCCGTCGTGAACAACTCACAGAAAGTGAGAGCAGGACTGAACAAGCGACGGTTGCGAAAGCTCTATAAAATCTGGCGAGTTTGGCGCCAATAGAGCTGTAGCTCAATTCCTTGATTATCATGGTATAAGCTCAAATTTGCTGAACGTGGGATCCAGGATCAGAAAGGACCCTTCAGGTAGGTAGGTATGTCCGGCAGGAGCGTTCATCACGGTGAACTGTGACTTACAGAACCCCGCCACGTGCCCGCCAATGTGGGCTACTCCCATCTCTGACCGCCAGATCTCTAGTGCATGCAGCTTGTTCCTGTAGCGCAGGACTTGAGGCGCTTGGGAGCCCAGAACACTTGCTTGAATTTTTTCGGCGCGATCCACTAGCCTGAAGCTACAAGTTCACCGTGACCGTGTCGGGTGGTGATTGGTCGTCACATGCTTTCGACCATCACGAAATACACAGTATGCACGAAAGGGTAATGGACGAACCGTGCCAGGGTTTATCTGCATCTGGTACCTTGCGCGATCTGTGTTGTGCGCACGCGACATATGATGGCTTGATAACGAATCCTCTTGCCTCATCTGCCTCCGCGCGGTTGGTTATTCGCATCTGTAAGAATCATCAGGACCGTCTCTCGTTGTTACTATTCAGTTCTTTCACGTTTGCCGGTTCGCCCAAATCGGTTGTCCAACTGAGCGCTCAATCAGATCGGAACCTGCCGATGAACAAGCTGCAGCCGGATCTGAACACGTGAAGATAACAAGCGGGACGCGCTGCAAAAATCGGGCTGGCTTTTGGGACACCGTGGACCTAAAAAAAAGAGCAAGATAACAAGGGCTCAAAAAAACCGTTCGAACCATCCCACCCTGGCCTCGCTCCCAAGGTTAAGGCTAATTCACAAGGAACTTCCAGACCGCCAGCCTTCTTCAACGGCCACTTTTCTGCCCTCACGCTCCACGGAAAAGCGCACAGAAAAAGTCTACCGTATGGATCATAAATCGGTGTTATCAAACACTATCATCCACGCATCTCGACGTCGGATACCGAAGAAGCTTCCTCCACTCAGCACGAGCTGACCGTGAACTTCTCAAGCTATCAACGAAGCTGCCCCCAGATATCGCCACTACCCCACGAACAGCTTGATTATCTCCGCTTCGACCGCCTAAATTTTCGCCCGTTCCCGTCGGGACCGTCCCTTGTGTAACCCCGCGGGGCCCCGAGTCGGGAAGAGTTGAATTACGTGGCTGGCTGCACCGAGACATTCGCCGTGTGTAAGTGCTTCTGACCTTCCGACGACCACCATCAGCAGCACAACTGCGCACTCGATTCGCTGGGCGCAGCACACAAGCAGCAGCGGGCGAGCTCACACGGCCGTCGCCTGCCGCAAATAACACAATCATGTGGTGGTTCATCAGTGCCGTCTCGAGCGCCATCTTCCTCCTGAGCATCGTCTTATCGATACCCATCGCCTTCGATGTCGGCGGCCGGGACGCGGGGTTGGCGTTCTCGCTGTCCCTCTTCCTCTTCTACTTCTTCTACAGCACCGCCAAGCTCCTAACACCAGAGACCTCGCGCGTGCGCTGGCTGCTCACGAACCTCGTCCGCCTGTCGCAATGGATTGTCATCCCGACTCTCCTCATCTGGTCGCTGAACCGATTCTCGGTCGATGCCGATGCGGGCACCACGGCGGGCTGGGTGTCGCGTACCTTCGCCCACGTTACCGCGCATCACAAACCGAACACCAGCTGGCACGAATGGTTCTTTGGCCAGAATGGAGTATTGGAGATGGTCAGCCTGGGCGGGTGGGATAACGCGCTGAGCTACTCCAGCCCGGTGTTTCAGCTGCTGGAGGGCTTCTGCAGCCTGCTGGTTATACAGGCCGCTGGCCAAATCACAAGATGGCTGGTCAACCGCGGGAGGAGTGACACTTGGGTGGTAAGCACCGCCCGCTCAGGATTCTGTTCTGTGGCTTTACGTTGCTAATTGATTGCTTCAGATCATCCTTCTCGTCGTCTCGGGCTCCATCATCTCCAGCGCCTTCTACTTCCTTTGGCGCGTCGCCCACTTCCCGCAGATCAACAACCTTGACGCCACCCTCATCGGCGTCACCATGACGTCTGCCGTCTTCCTCTGCGCATATGGCATCGGCAGCGGACGGGGCAACCCGGTCGAGTCGTCCCTGCTCTTTGCCTACGTTGTGCTCTGCGTCTACCAGATATTTACCGACTACCAGCCGTCCGCCGAGGCTGCCGCCGCAGCGGACCTGGCGGCAGCAAATGCTGCTGCGAATCAGCCCGAATTTCCACCGCTACCGCCGATTATCATGGCCTCGTACTCGACGCTCATACACATGCTGAGCAGCCTCCCATCGGCCGTGAACTCGTCATTCCAGTTCCTCTACGCCGCGTTCCAGACCATTACGCCCAGCGTTATCATCTCGCTGACCTACCGAATCATCGTGTTCTACTGCGCGACAAGGATAATACCGGCCGTCAGGGAGTCCGGAGCGAGGGCGCTCATGGAGGAGCCCAATTTTGAGGAGAGCAGTGACGCGGCGAGCCGATTGCTCGGTTTTCTGAGCTGGTTCTCGCCGTCAATGCTGATCGCCGTCTACACCAGCTTGCTATTGCAGCACTTCAGCGTGTCAAACGACGATGATGGCGTCGGCTGGACGTTAAGGGCTGGCGATGCTGGTGGCAACCCGTGGCGATGGATTAACGTTGCCGCCACTATGGGACTCTACGCGATAGAGCTGTACCTTGGTGGCGATGGGGATGATGGCCTACACTGGAAGGTGGAATGAAAGAGGACCAACGCAAAACGCCGAGGTTGCGGAACCTACCCACCGCGGCAACCATAGGTGCGGTGCAGCACTCGAATATTAACGTGCTAATCTGCTGACCGGACGAGCCGTGCGCTGTGAAAGAAAGAGGGTTTGGAGAAGGAAGTAGTGAAGATGGGGAGGGTGAACAGCATGCATTCAGGCAATCACTGGTACACAGCACAGCGTTGGGGGAGATGAATTGGGACGGGACATACACGTTCAATGGCGGCTGAGCTGGCTTGGTTAGGTATATTTAACCTAATCACCGCCGCCCGGTACATAAGGAACAACCGACTGCTCTAAAAAGAAAAAAAAAAGAGCTATCGAGCGCAAAACTATCTATTCAGTGGATAGAGTAACGATCGCAACAACTATTACCAGAAACGAAGCGACCAACATCATTGGGAAAGGGAATTCGGACAGCGAGATACAGGCACACATTACAAATAACTTATTCACAGCGAACGGCGTTTTCTTGGAAAGGGGAACAAATTGGGATCAGGCGCAAAATAGGGCATATGGGCATATATCCTTTTGGGTTCTTTTTTTCTATCGATGTGTCTTTTCCCAAATTTTTTATTTTTTTTCAATGGATGTGTTGTTCAGCGTGTGTGTGTTAATATTGGGTTTCTTTCTATCCTTCTTGGTTTGTTGCCCCTTTTAAATAGGTAGGCAGGCAGGTAGGTAGGTAACTTAGCTTTTTTTTAGCGAATAAGGACCATTACAACCTTTGTTTACAACATGCCCCCAGACCACACCACCGTTAATAAGCTGTACCGGAGTGTAATAGGCAAACAGAGATATATGATATGGGATGTAGGGAAGAAAGAAGTGAAAAGGTCTCAGAAAGATTTTTTTATGAACTAAGGTACCTTACAGATAGTAGTGTAGTCTGTTTCTGCTAGACAACGCTCTAGTCTATACAACCCGTGTATAGGTAAGGTACTCTTCATTTGCTCGCTGCTCGCATTCTGACATAAAACCCCGAACACAATCAACCATACATATACGTATTTGTATAGGAGGCAAGGTTATACCTCAAATATCTCCCCAATCCCCTCCCCACCACCGCGTCTATTCTCTACCAAGTCCAACCTCCAGCCCTCCCAGTTTTTCAGGGATCTCTTGATTTCCTTGATGCGTTCAATGCGCTTCTTCTGCTCTTCTTCATGTGCCCTGCGGAACGCATCCTCATCGAATTCCATGTCATCATCTTCCAGCAGGCTATCGTCTTCATGCTGCTGATGACCGTGTTGATGTTGTTGTTGTTGGTGGTGTTGGTGTTGACCACCGCCAGTCAAGACGTTCAGTCCCGTCGTAAAGAGCTCTCCTAGTCCCCCAACTACCGGGGCACCCTTCCTGTGCTGTTGGTTGGGGTATTGTGTGGGAGGGGTGAGGTCGACGTCGGTCATTTCGTCCAGCCCGGGCTGCATTTCCTTGCGCTTCTCATGCCAGATCCCTCTTCTCAGGTCAGTGTTCTCTGCTTCCAACTCTCGCACGCGCTTTTCAAGACGTAAACGCTCCTCGTTTTCCAATTCATCCAGGGCCGCGTCGTCCCCCCCACCATCTTGGGCATCCTTCTTACGCAGCCTTAGGTTCTCAGCTTCCAAGCGGTCGATCTTGGTGTGCAGGTCGGACAGTTCCTTGTCAAGCCGTTCCTTGTCCTTGCGCAGGGTCTGTGTCCGCCCGTCGTGCTCCTTGTGTAGTGTAGTAAGGGTCGCAACTTTCTTCTCTAGGGCGTCCGTCTTCTTGAGGAGTTCGTCGCGTTCCAGCGTGAGCTCAGTAACCTCCTTTTCGAGAGACCGAAGCTTGGTTTCTGCAGTAGTGCGTCCAGAGGATTCCTTGATGGCCTTCTCTGCCGTCCGGTCTAGGTTCCGTTTCAGGTCTCCAAGCTCCCGCTGCGCTAAAGCAGCTGCCTTTTCGGCTCTGGCCAGCTTCTCTTCCAATGCGGTGATCTGCTCGGAAGGCGTGGATGCCGAGACGCTCAAGCGTTCGACCTGCGCTCTGAGCCTGGACATTTCGAGTTCCATAGTCTCGATCGTGGCAGACTTGGATTTCAGCTGTGCTTCTAGCTCTGAAGAAGAACCGACTGAGATGCTGGGGGAAGGGCCATGTCGGCCAGACCGAGATGATGATGACTGCAACTGGGCGTTTTGGCGCTGCAGTGCGGCTATCTCATTCTTCTACACATTAAATCAATAGGGTTAGTATAAAGATAAAAGGGGGAAGGGGAAAGGGGGAGGGGGAGGGGGTAACATACGAGCTTCTCTACTTGGCTGTCACCGCCGGAGGTGCTAGGGGCAGCGCCGTCGTCCGTCTCGCGCAAATCGGCAAGCTCTTCCTCTGCCTTTTGCCATCTCTTCTCTGCATCCGCTGCTTCTTTTGCCAGGCGCTTGTTTTCTTTTTCCAGCTCCTCTATTCTGGAGACGTGTTTGCGGTAGATATCTGGCGCTGTCTCCCCTTCTGGGCTGAGCATGCCCCCAGGGCCAGAACCGGGGGAGAGGGGCCCGGAGAGGGATGGTTTGCGGAAGGATGCTGATCGTGCCTTGCTTTGCTGCGCTAGGGAGGGTGTGGCTGTCTGGAGTGGGGACAGAGGTCTGTCTTCGTCGTCTGCAGCGACTGCATCTGCTTGACCGGTTGTGGTTTCTGGCTCTTCGTTAGGGCTGGCGATGGCGGGTGCTGATGTTGTCGGTGATGGTGCGCCGCCTTCGGGAGCATCTTCTTTCTTGGTCGCAGTTGTGCCAGCCTTCTTAGCCTTGGCCTTTTTCATTTGCTCGACCTGCGCGCCATACTGTCAGTAAACCGCGCGACACATAATGCGATTAGGTATGAAAGACGTACCCTCTTCCTCGCGGCCGCTACCTTCTCGGCCTTGGCTTTCTCTTCGTCTGCCATGTTTTTTTGCGATCGCAGTCAGTTGCCCTGAATCCTCGTGTACTGTGTATGTAAAACCTGATCGCGATCGCAGGTAGCAGGTTTGCGTCTCTCGGTGTGGTGGGTTGTGGTGGTAACGGCTCTGATACGATAAGCCCGAATCACACGCAAGTTCGCAACAGCTGGCATCTGGTGGGAAACACAACACGAACGTGAACGAACGCACGGAACGTGCCCGCGGATGGCGGGCTGCGGGGCCTGCTGCCGCGCAGGACGCCCGCCCCGGATGTGCAGACCCAAAAACCCTGCACCCCTGCAAGCCACAGGGGGGTGCTTAAGTAGTGTAGCTCTAAGTGACGACACCCTGGGGATTGGATTGGATTCGATCGATTTCACCTTAGCTATCCATTATTCACTGCTCCTCTGCAATGCAGCTCTCTCCCTTACATGTTACTGTATGTACTGCAGGACAACACAAGTTTCACATATGATCTCGCTAGAAGCAACTAACGAACGTTCACGTGCTTGACATGCATGTACTGTACAGTACCTACCCTATATTGTTTTTTTTAGTCAACGTGCCCTCGATTTTCAAGTACTTTAATGTCCAGCTCTGCTCTCCAACAACCGCGCAAGCCGATTAAGTTGTTCGTCCGCGGGTCCCTTGTCTACTTCCCCGCAGGACTACACACAGTGCTTCTGTACTAACCTTACCTATCTACCTACCTTCACCTCATTACTTTCCAGGTTTTATTTTTTGACCACCTTTTACCTCGCCATCTTAATGCAGTCTGTTGTATTCTAGGTGTGTGTTTTGCCAAAATACCATCACCGAAGCATAATTTAGTTACCAACCCACACATGCATCTGTAAAACAATATGGCATCTCTACCAAAGGACCACCCCTCCCTAGCCATCCACCTCTGCGATCGCGCCCTGGCACCTATCCTCTCGTCTGGTCCTCCTCCTCCTCCTTCTTCTACTCGCACTGCTGCCCGCACCACCAACCCTACAGTCAAGCAGAGTTCCGCCCCCAGTCAACATCAACCCCAGAGTTCCCCAAGTAATGGTTCCAACTCGGATATATCCAGCGTAAACCTAGACGACAACCACCCCTCCCAGTCGTCCTCCCTCCGGCAGTCCTCCCCCCGCCAGAATGCCGCTGCCCTCCGCAGTCTCGCTTCCACTGCTTTAACCGCACATAGTGTTGCCTCGAGGTTAGAAGCAGGCTATCCAATGCGTATCATGGTCGAGTTCGGGGGTCGTGGCCCGGTTGTTCTTTCTTCTTTTCTAGATGCCGACTCCATTGCCTCATTACCACCACCACCACCACCACAACCATTACCCCCCTCTTCAATCTCTACCACCTCCCAATTCCCAAACGGCCAACAACCCTCACCACCACCACCACCACGAACAGGGTCATCACCCGCAAAACCAACGATAACAGCAGGTGTGCCAATGTCAACAGTGATAGCAGCAGTCGGCCTGCCCGAGTCGAGCTCTACTACACCACCCATCCCAAGCACACCCACACGAACCTCCATGCCTACACCCACCATACATACGCCCACCACACATACACCGGCACCCGTACCTACCTCCAAACATACGGGCAGCACACAAACGGCAACACATAAACGCACAGACTCAAGGACGGACATGAGTAAAGATACTTCAAGAGGGCGGACACGAACGAGAGTAGCAGGGGGTGGTAATACGGCAGAGGGATACCAGAGTGACGGCTCTGCGTCGTCAGAACAACCACCTCCAATGCTGGTCGGGGTGGTGGTTGCCCCTGATGCTGAGCATGCGGTCGAGGCACGGAGGGCAGCCAATAAACTAGAACATCTGGGGAGACGGTTTCAGCTTGCTTGGATCGAGGAGTATCAAAATCCACAACCACAGGAGACGCCGACTTAGGTTCAGGGCCTTCATGATGCCGATGAATAATACGAATGCCACATGACGACATCTTCATGCAAATTCATGCAATACCACGACGAGATGCCATTTACGACTCCAAAAAGAAATATATGTTCAAATGCCTTGGATACAAGAATCATCAGGTCTAGTCTTTTTACGAGGGTTAACTCATAATCTGTCATCACCGAGGTAAATAATCATAACTCGGGTAAAAACGTGCTGTTTTTCCAACCCAGCACACAGCCCTTTTGTCGCCTTCCGAAAACAATCGGCGCTTTCTATTTGCTTCTGGCTTTCTTGAAAAGGTCTCAGGCGCACAACTTCATGACTTCATGGCGCTCAAAAGTCTGTTTAGATGATTTGCGGGAAAGCACGGTTGATGGGCGACCGGATGTTGGGGACGTCCTTCCAGAAGTCGACGGTCTGCTTCGCCCGCTTGGCAACGCCCTCGGGGGTGAACTCGAACTTCTGTAGATAGCAGGCAGGTTAGCAGACCAATCACAAAAGTATCATGCACTGTGTGTAAGGGGGGTTACTTGCCTTGTACACATCCTTGTAGGCACCGGAAGCACCGAAGCGGTTCAGGCCGAACTGCTCGTGGGTGTATTTCTCCCAGCCCATTGTGCTCAGGACCTCAACGGACATGGACGGGATGCCATCAGGCAGGACGCTCAGGCGGTACTCCTTAGGCTGGAGGTCAAAGATTTCGAAGCAGGGCATCGAGACAACACGGGCCTTGATGTTGTGCTTCTCCGCGAGCTCCTTAACAGCATCAATGCAGATGGAGACTTCAGAACCGGTCGAGACGAGGGTGACATCGGCACCCTCCTGCTCGTGCAGGACGTAACCACCCTTGATCGCCCTGTCGATGGCTGAGCCCTCGAGCTGGGGCAGGTTCTGACGCGACAGAGCCATGATGGTGGGGGTGTGTTTGGAAGTGAGGGCGACGTAGTAGGCAGCGCTGGTCTCGTTGCCGTCAGCCGGGCGCCAGACCATGCAGTTGGGCAGAGCGCGGAAGTGAGTGAGGGTCTCGATCGGCTGGTGGGTGGGACCGTCCTCACCGAGACCGATGGAGTCGTGGGTGGCGACCCAGAGGACGCGGACCTGCGAAAGGGCAGACAGACGGACGGCACCGGCGGCATATGAGACGAAGTTGAGGAAAGTGCCACCGTAGGGGAAGACGGTGCCATAGGCAGCCATACCGTTCATGATGGCGCCCATGCCGTGCTCACGCACGCCGAAGCGGATATACCGACCAGCGTATGTGCCCAGACCAGTCGAGGGAGGCTGGAAGTCGATAGCACCCTTCCACCTTGTCAGGTTAGAGCCCGTCAAGTCAGCAGAGCCACCGACCATCTCAGGGACGGCATCGTAGATCTTGTTGATGACGGTCTCGGACAGCTTTCTTGAGGCGACAGCAGGGTCCTTGGGGGTGTAGACGGGAAGGCACTTCTCCCAGCCCTCGGGGAGGTCACCCTTCTGGCGACGGATGAGGTCGTCGTGCTCGGCCTTGTACTGCTCAGCGTACTTGGCGAACAGCTTGTTCCACTCCTCCTCAGCGGCGGCACCCTTGGCGGAAGCCTTGTGGCACAGGTCGTAGACCTCTTGCGGGACAACGAAGCTCTGCTCGGGGTTGAAGCCGAACTTCTCCTTGAGCTGCTTGATGTCGTCGGCCTTAAGAGGAGAACCGTGGACACCGTGGGTACCCTGCTGCTTTGAGCCGAAACCAATGATGGTCCTGAGCTTGATGAGCGACGGCTTGTCCTTGACCTCCTGGCACTTCTTGATGGCAGCCTCAATGCCCTCGAGGTCGTGGTCACCATCCTCGACCTCAAGGACGTGCCAGCCGTACGACTCGTACCGCTTGAGCACGTCTTCGGTGAAGGCCAGCTTGGTGTCACCGTCGATGGTGATCTTGTTGTCGTCCCAGATGGCAATCAAGTTGCCGAGCTGGAGGTGACCGGCCAGCGAGCAGGCTTCGCTGGAAACACCCTCCATCAAGCAACCATCGCCGAGGAAGCAGTATGTGTAGTTGTCGACAAGGTCGAAGCCGGGCTTGTTGAAGCAGGCAGCGGTGTGCGCCTGGGCCATGGCCAGACCAACGGCATTGCTAATACCCTGGCCAAGAGGGCCGGTTGTGACTTCGACACCAGGAGTGTCGTGGGCCTCGGGATGACCCGGAGTGATGCTGTCGATGTGCTGTGCGCGCCAAGTTAGACCAGCTAGTATTGAGTTGACGGAAAAAACGGGTGAACCTACTCGGAAGGCCTTGAGATCATCAATAGACAGCTGGTAGCCGTACATGTGCAGCAGAGCATATTGGAGCATGCAGCCGTGGCCGTTACTGCGGGGCCATTATTAGTACCGATGCTAGCTGCCATTGCAGCTTATATAAGAGCGTCTAGCAACTTACGAGAGAACGAATCTATCCCGGTTGAGCCATTTGGGGTTCTGCGGGTTGAATCTCATGAACTTGTTCCAGAGAACGTGGGCGACCGGTGCCATGCCCCTGTAGTTCCATAGCTGTTAGCGCAAGCTGCGCGACGCGGTTCTCTTCGGATTCACGTTGAAGACTTACATGGGGGCACCGGGATGGCCCGAGTTGGCATGGAAGGTGGCATCGGCCTATACACGAAGAATCTGTGAGCGAATTGCATCTTTTCGACGTATCGCGCTGAAAGCCCAGGTGGCAGAGCTCTCCTATTATGATGATGGTGGGGGAGAGACACGGCAATGGCGGGGGCGGGGAACTTGTTTTGTTGAGCAAGGAGGGGTAGAACATACAGCCAGCACACGGATCGTGTTAATGGCGAGCTTGTCTGTGTCGGTGTAGCCCATGGTTGCGGTTCGTACGATGGACACAGAAGACAATTGTTTGGTTTAGGAGGGAGAGAGGTGATGTTGCGGTTGCGAAGGGGAGGATTTGGGTTGAGGCCCGAGGGGAGGTGGGGTGTAAGTTTTATGTTGTCCCGGGAGTACGTTGGGGCGGCGAGATTTCCGACACTTTTTGGCTCACGAAGTGGGGTTGTTCTTCATGTAGAACGACTGGGGAGCTCTTTCTGCGTCTTTTGGTTCGCCCGGATAATTACTATGTGGGGATTACTGACCACATCGAGGTGTACGTCAATGAGCAGCTCCTGGTCTTTACATCATATTTTTTCTGTCTTTTTACCCGTCCCCCAAAAGCTGGTCCTAGTATCGGAGCTCTCTGTGGTTGCTACGGTGCATCCCAAAAAAACATGATATCTTCGGATTACTATTATCACCTGAGAACCTCAAGAGAGGAAGGAACGGGTTGAGGAACAGGAGTTGGGAAGGTGTGGCCTGACCTGTTCCTGTTCGGCTTCAAATTTCCTTCTGGAATGCTGAGGGCGATCAAGCAGTCACCAGTTTCGCTCAGTCAGCACCCCACCATATCTTGCCTCCCTATCTCGGTGGTGATGCCATGTTACTGTGGTAATGCCAATGCCATGCTCAAACGGACGTTTCCTATCCTTCCAGCTACACCCCTGGCATTGATAATGCGGCTTTTTCTGGAGCCTACTAATTAACCCGCAGCTTCCAGACTGTACACTATCTCTGTGTTTTATTTAGCTGCAGTCCCTTATTTTCCTTCTTGGTTGTTCACCTGGCATTTCCCCCCGCGTCTAAATTCGGGGCGTCTTGCTCGGTATATCTCCGCTCCGCGCAACTGTGCTGTCATGACTAACACCCTGAGGGTCTGCTTGGAAATCGCGCCATATGGCTGTTCCAACGGACCTCATTGGCTGCTCGGGGCTCTTAGAAGCGACTTGCTAAAGCATACGGAGATACTGTGAAAGATGTCCGATTCAGCGTTGTGACCGTGTGCTCCGCTGTCGGACATAATTAGATTTCATGCCAGCCGTGTATATTTGCAGCTTCAGATTTGAAGACCACAGCCCCAAAAGGAGAAAGGACTGCTGAAGCTGGTTTAAATCAAGCTCAAACAGCGATAGTAGTGGCAGTTGGTATCATCAATAGACTCAAGTCTAGACTATCGCACCGTTCATGGCACTTTCAGGCAGTTTAACTCTGCGCTAATACCCGGAAAGGTAACTCGACACGAAAATGAGGGTTAGGGTTGACAATATGTGATTTTTCAGGTCTCAATCAGGAAAGTTCATGAGCTTTCACATGCAAGTAGGAAAAACGTGACCACCAGACATCATCCCATTTAAACCAGTGTCACTAGGTGTAAACCCAAAATGGCCAAGAAGCAGATCGTGAAGCAGGGAAACCGGAGGGCCGACCTGGATCATAAACCCAGCAGCAAACCTCCTCTCAAAAAGGCAGCAGGCAGACAAACTTCTTCATCCAAGTCTGCATCTGCACCCGCCAAGGATGAAGCAGCAGTCAAAGATGTCAGGGATCCCGCTGTCGTCAGGGAGCAGCAACAGGCACTAGACGTCTTCAAGTCCGCATTCAACGAACAAACTCTCTCCTCACCCGACTTTACCGCCACTCTCCAACGCGTCAAGCAGGCCTTGTTTGAGAGGGACTTCGCCCGCGCCTTTGGGTCAGACGAATACCTGGCCGTCTACGCGGCACGATGGAGTCCTACACGGGCGCTCTGCTATGCTTCCATCCTAAAAGATATCGAGGAGCATCTCTACACGATATATATCCGCCAGGACCCCTCCACCACCAGCACAGACCCTGAGCCAGTTACCCAATCCCCACAGGAAACCGCTCAGGTCGAGCAGCGACAGAACCACCCCCGGAAAAGACAAGAGGTGTTGAGAACGCTATGCATCGGCGGCGGCGCAGCAGAGCTCGTAGCTTTCGGCTCCTTCCTCCAGAACCAAGATCACGTGAAAGGGGAGGTGGCGTTGCTAGACTCGGCAGACTGGTCGTCCGTCGTCAACAGTCTTCAGTCCGCGCTCACCACAACCGCCCCTTTATCCCAGTCCGCCCAACTGCTACCTTCCCCCTTCATTCCTCCGGAACGGTTATCTACCCGGTTTATAGAGCAGGATGTCCTCACAATGGCTACGGACAAACTCTCTGACGCCATCTCCCCTTCCCCTTCTTTTACCCCCACCGCCAACCCGAGCCACCCACGACCAGTGTTGGTGACGCTGCTATTCACCCTAAACGAGCTCTTCACCGCAGCGGGAATAGGCAAGACCACTGCCTTCCTGCTCAACTTGACCTCCGTCACCCCCCCGGGCTCTTTGCTACTGGTGGTAGACAGTCCGGGCTCATACTCCGAAACCATCGTCGGCAGCAGCTCTAAAAAGTACCCCATGCAATGGCTCATGGATAGAGTCCTCCTGAACACACAGAAGGAGCCGGTTGAGGGGCGGAAATGGACAAAATTAGAGTCTCACGATTCAATATGGTTCCGGTTACCAGAGACTGGACTGCAGTATCCGATTCAGCTCGAAAACATGCGGTATCAACTTCACTTGTACCGTGCCGATTCAGCATAGAATAATAATAGTCTACGGATCTAATATTCAATCTAATTGGTATCTATCTACTTACTATCAACGCTCACTATAACGACAGCAGCAACTTCTACCCATTTATATATGCTCCGACTCCGCAACTAGGAAGAGAACACCATCAAGCCCACACCATCTTCTTGATACTGTGACCCAGCTGCTCCAGCAACCCAGTGTTCTTCCTCGCCTCCGCCGGGGAAATGATATCCCCTTTCTCTATCAGCCCTGAATCCTGCTTCTTCCCCCCCGCCAATTTGGGCTGGTTCTGCAACGCCAATCGTTCGATCTCAGACGCAATGACAACAATCTGCTGCAGCTCACTCAACCTTGTCACCGCCCCGGGCTCAGCGTCCTTCACCGTAGGGTCGGCCGCCGAGGTCTGGCTGTGCAGCGCCTTCAGTGCTATCTTTCTCGGGGGTGTGGCCACTGGACGACGGGGAAACAACCCCACAAACCCTCCTCCTCCTCCTCCTCCTGATGTTATCTTTGCATCCGTCTTTTCCGTCTGCTCGGCGGCTTTATCATCCTCAATCTCCGGCCCACGACTCGACTCCAGCTGATTATGCGACGAGCTTATCGACCGCGTGTTGACTCTCGTCTCGTCGGTGGTTCCAGGCTTGTACTCCACGACCAGTCCAACATTGCGCATCTCGTCCATCTGCGCAGACGAGATTGTGGAGGTGATGTACGTGCCAAACTTGATCTTTTGCACGTGCGCCAGATCAACCCTCTCAAAGCTGGACACCTTGTCCAGGTTCCAGTCGAACCTGCACAGATACAGCGCGACATCCGTCAGCAAGAGCACAGCCTCTTCAAGTGACTGGGCCTTGACGGTGTCGGCTACATGCGGCGTCAGGAGCGTCCAGCCGCCGATGAACTCCTCCGACTCGTCGGCCACCACGCGCTTCTGGCAGAGCTCAATGGCCTGCTCGCGCATCTTCTGCATGGACACGGCCGGGTCCTTGGTCATCATGTTTGCTTCGAACTCTTCAAACACCAACGATGTAACGTTGCCGAGGAGGAAGTCGATGGTTGTTTGGAGGAAGAAGTCGTTGAACATGCTGAATCAGACAGCGTTAGCAAAAGTGAGAGAAGATAACAGGAGAGTATCATCACAGCATCACAGCTTACCCGTTGAACAACCGAGTCAGTGACAAGCCTGCGTCCATCAAGGCACCACGATAGTTCCTCTTCCTTGTCCGCGTGTAGTCGCCCTTCATTGCTCCAGACCCAGCATACTGCTTCGATATCGCGTCGCCATTGTCTGCCCATAGTGTGTTGAACCAGGCATTCTCACGATCCGCCTGTGCGGCCATATCGAAGCCTTGGTCCTTGAGCTGGAGGTCCAGCATGTGCTTGGCAAACGAGCTCTGACAGACGTTCGTCCGGTCGAGGCAGTCCATGCAGTTTGTCCGCAGCACACCAGTCTGCTTGGCTACAGGTCGATCGTTGACCGTCACTGTGTTCCCGAGAGCCTCGAGCTTGGGGCCCAACGTTTGTAGGAGCAGCGACACATTCTCGAACTTCATCCCCCGACATACGTCATGAAAGTCGAACCACTCAAAGGCCACCTTATTTTCCTCTGAGCCCGCTTCTTCGTTCAGCCTCTGAATGTTCTCCTCGTATTGTCTCCCTATCGGAGCTTCGACACCGTGCTTCTCCACTAGGTTGACTATCTGCAGAGATCCATACTGCTGCCGAAGCCTGTCAAAGTGCTTTTTTAGCGCAGCATAGTTCGCATCCGGGGAATGCTGCATCACTGGCGCCGGCTTCAGCGAATATGGGCTCTGCGTGAAGAACAGCGGGAAGCTCCCTCTGATTTGGACAAATGAGTAAACTTTGGCCTCCGGGCTCCACGTCGCTTCCGCAGGGGAGAGAATCTGCTCGGTCTCGACCGAGTTTGCCACGTAGCCATCTTCGTCTATACCTCGACGGAGATACCGCAGTCCGGCCCGCTTGGTCGACCTCCGAGAGATGACCGTTATGTCAAAGTTCTTCTCACTCGCTCTCATCTCTGCGGTGGATTTCTCTGGCGGCGGTGAAGCTGGATTCGACCCGGCGCCCTTAGCGGCAAAGTCCTTCAGCTCGACCGAGTCCTTAGAGCCGTCGTCGTCTTGCGGAGGGTGGCTATCGACAGTAAACGTCCTCTGCCCGACGAATCCCTGCATCAGGGGTAGAGCCAAGGCATCCGCCCCAGCGTCAATGAACGGCTTCATGATATTTCGGTTCCAGAAAAACGTTGGGTCCACGTGCTGATGCAGCGGGACGAGATCTGACTCAGGCACCCTGGGGTTTGCCATACTGCGAGTGATGTCGTAGTCGTACGAGTAGTAAAAGGTGCGGCTGGAGCCGAAGAGGATCTGGGTGCTTCGCAGCAGCTTGGGCAGTAAACTGACGGCAGCTTCGTTGCCTGCCGCGTCGTTCGGGACGGAGAACTTTTTGGGAACGCTCTTTGCTGCCGCTTCTGGACTCTCACCAGGTCCAGTGTCCGCAGCTATGGCCTGGTCAGGACTGAGGCCCATGTTCCGCTTCTGATCCATGGTCCATCCTGACCGACTGAACCAGCGTTGCGCAAAGCGGCCGTAGCTACCGCGCCGACTTATTACGTCCTGGGCGACACTGCTTCGTGGCGTGCTACTGCTGCTGCGTCCGGCAGTCTCCCCCGCAGCTCCCGGCGCACCCTCCTCCGTAGGAGCGGTTGATGACAGCCATTGCGCATCGTCGTTCGCTGGGTCTGGTGTGCCGGAATCATCATCAGCTCCTTTAGTAGATTCCCCTGGCGAGATTCCCTCGTCCTCTGTAACACTGGTACTGTCATCGTCAGAGCTCTTGTCGGTATTCGCCCGAGCGTTAAGAGCAATGGCGGTCTTGGCGATCGCCTCGCTGGCTTCTTCGTGCGAGGAGCACGGTGTGAGCGCGACTTCGGTGATGACGTAAATGGGCAAGCCGCGAATTTGCGCAACTTGTTGTCGGCGCGTTATGGATACGAGATAGCTATAGCGGAAGACAGTGACCAGTCCTGTCGTAGGGGAAAGCCTTCTGTTAGTTCTGTCTTAGAGGTATATGCGGTGACGTAGCTTTGCGACACAAAGGGGCGGGAAAGTCAACGGACAGAAGAGGGGAACACACCGACGATGCCAAAGGCCTCAAACGAGGAATTGGGTTTCGAGAGGTCGGGAACCGACTCCCTTGAGACAGTGGATATCGAGCCATCCCCAAACTTGACCCTGAAGGCGGGCGACGGACGCTGCTGTTGGTCTTTCTTCGTGTTTAGAGGTTGTAGGATTAGCCCGTCCACAGCGGCGCAAATGACGACTTTGCGCGCCAAACTCGGCATTTCGTTTCAAGCCAAAATTTCACATAAGATGTATTACGTTTGCTGTTGAAAACTAGTATAATTCCCAAGACGGGAAGCTAAGAGGTTGAACTACAAGAGTATAAACTTCCACAATGAGGCATGCATGTTAGTACCTAAGGGGCCCTCCCAAAGTTCTCATCCCATGTCAGTGATGATGTCTTGAATGGTGGGGCGGGCGCTAAAGTCAGCCGGTGGGCGTCACTCTGCAGGACGTCAGTCTGCAACCCCCACCCTTGAGGTGCCGCCGGGTGGGCGAGGAACAAGATCGCCCGAGTATAACCCGAACCCTTGTCTCTAGTTTTATTAACGGAACATGGACCACAAGATATCTCTAGTCACATGGTTGACACCCACGATAGCTTATGTTGCAATGTCTTGTAAATACTTGATCGAATGAACGATGTTGTAAATATGTTTATTTATTTCTAGTTGGTACCGCAGTAGATCAAGAATCCTCCCACCCGCCGGCACCAGACGCCGATAGATTCATCAAACATAGTCCTTTTACATAGCAATTCTCTCGACCTTGTCGCGGAGCGCACGAATCTTCGTGTTCAGGTCCGAAGCCTCGTTGCTAGTGAGACTGACGGCGATAACAGCGCGCGAGACACCACAGGCACGTCCCAGGGCAATCTTGGAGGGCTACAGAGAACGAACAGTTAGCCTCCCACTCGCCGCACGGACCAAAAAGCAGTACTTACCACATAAACGTATGGGACGTTCTTCTCCTCAGCCAGAATTGGGATATGCAGGACAATGGCAAGCGGCTGGGTGTCCGAAGCCAGAATGACCAGCTCGCTGGTACCACGGGACAGCGACTTGGTAGCCTCGTTCTGCAATCTCAAAAGTCAGCCTTTGTCCTTGTCTCCCCTTTTCCCTTCCTCTCATTTCCTTCGCTTTTCCCTCTCTTCCTCCTCCCGCAAAAATGGATGGCACTTACGGCTCCCTTCTTCAGCTGTCTGTAGTGGCTGCACTGCTGAACGCAGTCAAGCAGCTCCTGCGTGAGGGCAGCGTCGGCCTTGGGCCAGGCGGCAGATTCGTTCTGAGACATGGTTCTCGGTGTTGGCTTTCTGAACTTTTAATTTCGTAAAGATTCGATCGCCTCCAGGGTTCACTGCGTTTGCTCGCCCTGGGTGTGTTTGACTTGGTGCGAGTAGAAAATGTCGACTTCGAATGTCTAAGATTCCGTAGCAAAGAAAAGCTTCCGTGCGAACACTTAGTTACAAAAAGTTCGTTCTAGCTGCGATTTCTGGGCGGTCAGGAGTGACAGAAAGGATTCAAAGTTTGGCCGGTTATCCGGGCGGCGCCAAAGCTGACATAATGATGGGTGACCGAAGGATCCACTCCCTCAAAGCTTTGCCCCAGTAACATTACCTCTTTCCAGCCAACCTGGAAACACCTCTCAGTCCTGCCGGCAACCTCGAACCGTCACCACGCATCAAACCGCACCCATAAAGATTGCTGCTTTCGGCCTTCTTCAACCACAACTTGCATCGCGCATCGCCTGATAGACGTCCGGTTCGATTTCCCACACGGTCGATACAGCTTCATACACAACCTTCAAAATGACGGACTTCTGGTAAGTCTTCAATCCGCGATCCATTTTTGGGACATTTCCGAGCTGTCCTTCCTTGGTCATGGAGGTCGTTGTTGGCAATGCATTCCTCGACCACATCATCTCGATGAATAGAAGCAGCAACTTCAGCATACCACAAGCCATTCCCGGCTGAGATGTTCCGACATGCGATGCTAACGATGATTCTCTTCTAGCCCTGTTTACGCGGTTAGTACACCCCTCGACCAACGTCGTCATCTCCTTTGCCATCCGCGACGACATCCAGCTCAACGGAGCTTCCAAACATCATTTCATACACTAACGTGATGATATACAGCCCTTCTTCGGTGCCATGGGCTGCACAGCAGCCATCGTGTTCACCTGCTTGGGTGCCTCATACGGTACCGCCAAGTCTGGTGTCGGTATCGCCGCCATGGGTGTCCTCAGGCCAGACCTGATCGTCAAGAGTACGTCCCACAACAGATACACCTCCCTCAAGGCCATGGGATAAATATTGACACGAGACTCGAACAGACATCGTTCCCGTGATTATGGCTGGTATCATTGGTATCTACGGCCTCGTCGTGTCAGTGTTGATATCCGACGGTCTCACCCAGGATGGTTACGCTCTCTACACCGGTTTCATTCAGCTCGGTGCTGGTCTCTCAGTCGGTCTCGCTGGTATGGCTGCCGGTTTCGCCATCGGTATTGTCGGTGACGCTGGTGTCCGTGGTACTGCTCAACAACCAAGGCTCTTCGTCGGCATGATTCTGATTCTCATTTTCGCCGAAGTCTTGGGTACGTCATCATATCTCTGCACCTGCAAACTCTGCTTTACATACTAACGTCTTCCAGGTCTGTACGGTTTGATCGTCGCCCTGCTCATGAACTCGAAGGCGACCCTCAACATCTCATGCCAATAAACGAAACGATCCATCTCGATCTAACCGATCTGTATGGATACGGACAAGGATAGCATTGCTTCAAGGATACCATACTCGGATGTCGACGTAGGACATCAAACGTCATCGGCTTTGCAGTTCATATCTCATGCATACCCTTGGCTTATTTGTCACCGGATAAAGGAGGGAAAAGCTAAGCATCGTGGATGTCAAGTTAGGATGCGGTGATGAGGTGGTTGGTGATGGTCTGGCTTAGACTGGAGCAAGAGACGGGATGTGGAAGTATAGGTTGTAGCGGTTGCGGGCGCAAATCTCGAGGGCAAAGGTCGGGTTTCTAATGGCTTTTCATTATTTTTGGTGTTTGTAAAACTGCGTAACCGTATACATGTGTACTATTGTCTACGTTATGGTTTCGTTCATCATTCTTTGCGCGTAACTCATCATGATAGACGGGGGCGGTGGGTGGAAGGTCAAAGATTGTACGTCTAGGTTGGCATTAAACGTTTTCTCGTCATTTGCATCTGCTTCAGCCAGCATTTCGTCAGTGCGTGTGTATTGGCTTCTAACAAGATTGCATAACATATCTGAAAAGCTGTCGACGACCGAGGGTAGGTCGCGAAAGAGATAGGGGGCTAGACATTTTCACAGGAAGGGCTGGCTCATCAAAACTCCGCTGACGAAACCTAAGAGGGAGGGCTATGTTGTGGGAATGTAGTTTATAAATGAAAACTTTCATTAACACCTCGATTCTCCGCTCGCTCGTGGACGTCATATATATATATATATATACGGGCAATACTAGGTGAAGACGTTTCGTTTCTTCGCTTATACACACAACATCAAACAATATTTCCATAACCCCTACCAAACCACATCCCAACATCCAACATCCAGTAACATAAAGCTTTATACTTCTCTAAAAGTAAAGAGGTATGTATACATATATATACAAGAAAAGGTTGATAATCATTAGAAATATTAATATAGGTCAGTCAGTTGAACCCAAGGCCCCGAGCAACCAAAACTCTTCGCAATACCAGAGTCAGTTATTTTATCCAATGACTGACCTGGTGGTGATGCTGTAGGTATAGTATGTATATAATTCCCCAATTTTGCCATGTTTCGATTTAAAACACGTACTATGCAAAAACATTAGCGAACGCAACCACCAAACTGGGTATGGCAAGTATAATATGAGAGGAAGACTCACAGGAATAAAGAGATAAGGCACGCGCCGCTCGTACTCGAGCCAGGCCTCGCCGTACTTCTCCCGACACCTCTGGATATCCCGGAGGGCGCGGTGGGTGATCATGCAGCAGAAGAAGACCGGGTAGAACCAGGGAAAGGGGCTGCTGAAGCCCGTGATCAGGCCCCAGCAGATGGCGAAATAGGCGTCGCAGGCGTAGTGCACCTTGCGCGCGAGCCCGTACCAGCCATCAACCAGAATCTTGTCTCCCTGGCCCGTCTCGATCGTCTTGGGGTTCTGCAGGGTCTGCCAGGGAAGCTGGGGGAACGTGTTGCGCTTGATGAGCGTGCCGCGCTCCATGGCCCGGAACCGGTTCTTCTGGCTGTTGCAGCTGTCCCAGACCCAGTACACAAACAGGTAGCTCGCATAGAGGAAGACGAGAACGTAGCGGTTCCAGCGGTACTCGTCAGGGTGGTGGTTGGCCAGGAAGATGGTGCAGTGGCAGTACGACAGCGGGACGCCGGCCATGTTCCAGAAGACGAGCATGAAGCCCCACTTCTCGTAGTACATGTCCCAGGTCGTCACGATCAACTCCTCTCCCTTTCCGCATGCGTTGGCGTACAGGAAGTGCGCCATGAGCAGGAAACCGACCTCCCCGGAAACATACCCATTCTGCTCCCACTGCCGCGCCGCCGTGCCGCAAGACAGCAGGAACAGGATGAACCACGGAAGGCGAACCTCGAAAAACATCTTGAAGTCGAGAATGCCAAACATGCGCGGGTTCAACTCGGCGCCCATGAAGAAGTCGTAGATGTGGTGGCCCGTCATCCGGTGCGTCGCCCCTCGTGCAAACGCCGAGATGTAGGCTACGACAGCAACGATCCACCCGGAGATTATCGCGACTGTGAGCAGGGGACCGAACTCGTCGATAATTGTGTACAGCTTGAAAACACCTGTGAAGTGAAGGCCGGCAGCGAGAGCGATGGTCGTGTAGAAGGACAGGTAGGCGTTGCAGAAGTACTTGAGCTGACGGCCGTTCTCGTGGAGGAGCGGCTTGCCGTAGGCCCAGACACCGGGGAGAGTGCAGTACAGGATCGCCTCGAACACCAAGAAAGACCAGTACATAATCCATGCTTTCGCGTGGGGGAATGCGCCGGTGTACACGAGGTTGGCCAGATGCGCGCCGAACTCCTGCCAGCTCTCGCCGGGGGCCCGGCTGGGGAACTTGCCGTTGTAGTACACGGCGCCGATCCACATGTACCACATGAGGATAGGGAAGCCGATCATCATGGCCGACGTGCCGAATGAGCCGCCAAACTCAAAGTGCGGGCTTGCGTCGACTTTAGGATCCATCCCCGGCTTCCAGCCATCGACCGCCTTCTCCTCCTTGACGGCGGCACCGTTGGCGCGACCGTTGACTACCTTGCCGTTGCTAACGTGACGACCGTCGAGAGCGGTAGGCATGGCAGGCGGCTTCGCCTCGACGGGCTCCCTGTCTTCGGGCGTCAAGGGTGGTGTGGGCTCCATGATCTTGTCGTCCTCGTCGATGTGCTCGATGAACTTGGCCACGCCGCGCTTTCGCAGCGACGCCGCCTTCTTAGGAACAGGCATGGTAGGCTGGCTTTCGGCGGCAGAGCTCGATTCGCCGTCGTCGGATTCGAGGGGGGATTGCGACTTGCGACGGGAGGAGCGACGCGCCGGCGTCTCTATCATGCCCTCGAACAGCTCCTTTTTTCTTTCGTGCTGTTAGCGATGGCATTGAGTACAGGTACTAAGATCCTGCACGGCGCATGGTTGCTCAAGGCTTATCTAAGATCTCAGGAAGCTAATGCAGGTACATGATTCCCGCCAAAGGGTTTCCCGGAATCCTCGGGCTGGCCGCAGTTCCAACGGCCGGATGATGCTCCGTCCAACAAGCCAACATGCATATCGCGCCGCACAAGCAAGGGACCTAGTAGAATACGTACCGTGGAGTCTGCCGTAAAGAATACCTAGAAGACATCTTAACCGAATAACCAGGTCGCGTTCAATCAGGATGTAGGTATATGTAGGATAACAGAAAAAGAATGGAATTGGCGGTGAAGAGCAAGAAGGAAAAGGAGTGGATAAGTCGAGATCGCAGATCACTTCAGCTCATCTCTGGAACTTTTGTGTGCGACTCAGACTCGATGCGATTCGCGCCTTCCTATCCGAGATGGCGTCGGGATGATGCAGGGAAAGAAGTGCCCTCCCTTTTGTTGACGAAAACCTTCCATAAATTTTCCGTTGCGCTCGCTGGTTGGCCGGGGGCAGGCTAAACACGGCAATTATTGGCTCCGTGTTCACATCGGAGATTCCCGTTTGGCGCCAGGGCGGGAAGGTCGGCAGTTTAGCTTTGTTATTTACATCAGGGGTTCTCCACAGAATGGAACATGCGGTAGAATAACCTTAGATCTGGATCTTGTGCGACAGTGTTTTACATGAGTTTGAACTCTGTCGGTAGCTATTGTCTCCCAGAAAAGATAGCGATAACGTCGGTTTCCTGCGACATGTGAAGTGTGAGCGCCATATCTGGCTAGCAGTTCACTAAGATAACTGACGGACGAGATAAGGCGCGATCTAATGCACGTTGTGCTTGAACGCTTTGCAGTTTCCGTACTTTCATGATTCTCGTCAGTTTGACACGTCACTGGTCAGTAACGGTTCTTGTTATAATGGCCTGCACGTAAATCTCCTTCTATGGTGAAGTGTATCAAGGTATCATCAGTCTTAGGACAGAAGAACGGGAGAAGAGAGAAACGCGCCCAAGTGCTTAAGCGGAAAATGACGAATTCAAGAATGTATAAAAGTAGCTCTCGGCATGTAAGTCGCTATCTGACCAGAGTACTGGTCGGCATATTCAAAGTACCACCCTCAAGCCGCCCAGACGGATAACAAACGCATGATCTCAGTTTCACTGGACCTTATTATTACCCTCAGTACGCATTTGACTGAGGCAAGGCAGCCTGGTTGTAAAAATACACGCTCCAAAAAAACTGCCCAAAACGCCCAGCTCGCCATCCCTCCCATTATATGTACTTTCGGAAATTCCTCCCATTATCCCATCTCCCACTCCCCCCCGGCCCCTATTATTCCGATATTACACCCCCTGGTGCTGTCCCCCAATCTCATCCCCCTCCCCTTCCCTTCTAACCAGAGCCTCTCTCTCCCTCTCCCGATCAACATCCAGCAAAAACTCATATCCCCCCTCCGGCGGAAGCACGAAAGCGCTGATGGCCAGGCCGATGGCACATAGTATCCCAATGACGGCGCTCCCCATGCACAGATACCAACTACTGTCCAGCCTGAACCCCGGCACGTTAAAGAGGTCATCATGGTCAAAGACGTAGGCCACTATGCTCAGCGCGAAGAACTGGATCCCCGCCGTCACGCCCATCAGACCCCCCAGTATCCTCCACCCCCCTTGCTCTCTTTTGACCCTGCCCCCGCTCATAATCACCAGGAACCCGACGACGGTCACCAGTTCAGCGACGGTCGCAAAGGACATGAGAAACCCTGTTGTCCGCCACTTTGTGCAAAACTGCTTCTCCGCCCCTTTACACTGGTTTTCGTCCGGGAAGTGCACGCAGCCGGGCATACCGGGGTATGGCGAGCGAAGCGAGCCATCGGAATCGGAGGTGGTGGGAGGGGTCAGAGGGGTGGTCGTCGTGCAGTGCAGGTGCAGACCATATCGATCCCTGATGATGGAAGTCCCCGTGCTCACGGAGTAGCTGATCCAGTTGGGCGACGAGATGGAGGATATCGTTAGGGCGGTTGCTACACATCACACATATATACATTGTCAGATATTTACATCCAGCATACTATCCCATATCCTATCCGTTTCTCAACCGGGGACGTGGACGGGAAGGACGGGGTGGTAAAATCAAAATCATGATGTGGTTGATCATGTCGCGCGATCATGTTGTGCGCTGGTAGTAATATGTCATGGGTTGGGCGATGTTGTTGTTTGTTGGTGAGTATGATGTATGATGATGGGTTGGGTGAAAGTGACGTCGGGGTGTGGAAGTGACGTCAAGCAACCAAACAACAACCGCACAATAACTACTCCGTACATACGTAGATAGATGACAGGATGTGAGGAGAGAGACGGGAGGGCTTACCAGCGATAAAAGCGACCAGCGCCGCGCTGTACACCAACGTTCTGGTCATCGCGTCGCGAAAAAGGTACCCTTTACATCAAACGTGACAACGCGACACACTGATATCGTATCGTTATTTTCGTTCGTTCCGGTTTAGAAATGATCGTTGGGTTGTTGTAAGTGGAATGTGTGGTGACGGAAACCTCAGCGGGACCGGGACCTGACCTGACCTGACCTGACCACGAAGGTGCCTGCCCGCGCAAAAGGAGGGGGTGCCACATCAGCTGTTGTAAGTGTATAAGGCGGCTGGAAATTTAATTTAGCTGCCTGCAGCAGTCCCGCCCCCAACTCAACTCCGATGCAATGCATGCAATGCAATCCATGAAACCGTTACCGTTACCACCAAACGACAGCGGCACATTTTACACAGTACATACATATAGATTCCATCAAAGTGATTTCATAACGGGTGCTTGATTTCAACACCGTTTATACAGTAAAACAGCCTCCACAAAAAACCGCCTGACCTAATTGATATATGAATCCGGCTGCCAGTAACCATATGTATGTACATAAGGTAGGTACCTACGAAGAAAAGAGTTACCTTATGGTAATGGTAAAAAATGATATATCAATTCAGTTCAGTTTTCACACCTATAACACCAAATATGTTTCCCTGGGCTCGCACCACTGTTTCCCTTTCCCTTCCTCCCAACCCTTTTTTGCCAGATGCCATATGCCGCGCTTTTGCTTGCTTTATCGAAAATGAATGCACTTCCAACTCCAGCTAATGTAATGCATATGCGCCGAGCTCGAGCTCGAGCTCAGAAGAAGCCCAACCAACCCCTCTTCTCTAAACAACCATCATGACTCTTCATCTTCTTCCTCTCCAAGTAACCAGGTAGGACGAGCCCTACTTCTGCTTCTGCTTCTACCCCTGTTCTTGTTCTTTCGACCATAACCCAAACCACCTCCCATCCCTCCCGTCCTTTCCCCTCCGCCCACCCGTCCCATACCAAATCCCCATGATCCAGGACTCAGAAACCCTCCCGAGGTCGTTGACGGGCTTTTGCCAAAACCAGCCCCAACCCCAGATCTATTCCCACCCCCAAGGCCAACCCCAGTGCCCGCCCGGATCCCACCACTCCTACCCCGACTACCTCCCCCACCCCCAGCAGGCGTCCCACCCGGTGTATCAGCGTCACCCTAAGACCACCACACATCCGAACTAGGCGCCCTGCTCCGTCTCTTACTACTTCCACTCGTGATGCTCGTCTCTCTGCTGGCCACCGAGATCCTCGGTGCTTGACCCAAGTATTGGCCGCCGTTACCAGCGCCAGCGCCAGTTAATAAGCTCGTCATGCCCAGGTTCGGACTTGATCCTCCTGGGCCGGTAATCACTAGTCCCCCTGACCCGCTGACCGAATTCGATCTGGAGTTCGATGAAGCCTGTGTAGAGGTAGAGCTCCTACGCCCATACCCACCACCGACGTTATTCTCCTTGTTGCTTAAGGAGGAATCGCTCCTCTCGCTCCTCACCATCCCCCCACCTCCACCCGCTCCTATTGATGCTAAGCCGTGGCTAGACAGACTCGGTCTCGGCGTGTATTGTGTAAACTGTGCCGAAGTCCTCGGTAACCTACTCTTGGCTGCACCGTTGGATCCCAGAGACGAAGTCGACGATTCACCGCTCACCCTACGAATCGGTATACCCGTCCCGTCCCTGCTCCGTGGCCGATACAGCACCGCATCTCTTTCATGAGCAAGTGCCACGGCTGACCGTCTCGGTGTAGCCGCCACCTCTATAAACGCCGACGACTGCGATGCCCTGTGATGGCTAGTCGGGGTCGGCGGCATAGACGACATGCTCGTGTTCAAGTGGAGCAGGTTACTAGGCGGTGTGTAGCTGGTATTCCGTCTCGGGCCAGACCTTGACCTCGAACCTCCCGCTGCCGAGCCAGCGATGCTGCTATTCCCAGACCTGTCTCCACCGCCCAACCCCAACTGCGCCAAGGCCACAGAATCATGATGTAGGTCGATGTCGATATGAGACCTGACAAGCTCCGACGCCAGGTTGCGCACCAACACTGCCGAATCCTTATCCGCCAGCGTTTGGATGTCGTCAAACAAGATGTGCAGCTGGCGACCGGTGCTCGAGGTACCGACGGCTGAAGTGTTGCTGGCTTCGCAGCCGTCCATGATGTTGCGCACTAGACGCAGCAGGTTCAACCGCACGACGGCCTTCTTGTGACTCAGCTTCTGGGCAATGCCGGCGTACATGTCTGCCTTGGCGAGAGAGGCGGCTACCGCAGGACTGAGCCGGAGGACTTTGAGCAACGGCTCGAGGAGGTTCGGATCGAAAGCGTTCGCCTTAGAGGTGTTGAAACAGGATGTGATGGCGCCGGTGAACTTGCCGTCAAGAATATGGTTCTCCACCTTGGCTGTCTCTTCTTGCAGCCAGACAAAGATGGCATCGAGGGCCGTGACCTGCCAGTACTGGTCTGCGAGCAGAGACACGTAAAAGTCCAGGCCGTTGTTTTGCCACAGGTATCGTCTTCCCTTGCTGCCTGAATGCGCCATGTCGCACAGGATAGGGAGGACAAACTCCTTGGGCGGACGGTCTGTCTTCATAATCTTAAGAAGCAGCGGAATGATGCCGTTGCTTGCTGCATATTCTTGGCGCTCTTTGCTGAGTCGGCAGAGGTTGAACATGGTGTTGAGCACCTGGTTCGAGATCTCTCGGAAATGCTGTGCCCCCTTTTTCATGGAGTGGCTCAGCACGTCGATCAAAAAGTCAATCGCATCGGCAGAATGCAGAGATTCAAGTGTAGTTGACAGCATGGACAGATTCTTGATGAACTTGAGCATTGTGATTTGGTGAGACGGCGTCATGCGTCTCAGATCCTTGAGAACGGCTGTGACACAAATTTAGCTGATAATCAGATGAACGGGGGACCGAGTTAAACGCACTTTTCAGGACTTGTCGATCAGCCACCACCTCCTTCACGTAGTTCTCTGCTTGCGAGAAGAGGTAGAATATGTTGACGATGCGGCCCTCTATCAGCTCCGACAGCTCGTTCTTGTCTTCCTCATCCAAGACTTTGTGGAGAACGGCTGCTAGAGGATCGAGAATCTTGCTGCGCGAGAAGATACGGCAGAAGTCGTTCTTCGGGGTTGGTCCCTGAGAAAGCGAATAAGCGGCGAATTCTTGCTCCCGAGAGCCTTTGCGTGGCTTCCTTACCTGAAGTTCAAACACGTTCCAGATGCCATTGACACCAATCAAGACCAGGCTTTGAGAGGTATCGTAGTCTTCGTCAAGAAACTCCACCAAGACGTTGAGACCACCGGCGCTGACGAACATTTGCAGCGTCAAGGTTGACGTTTGGTACATTTGCCGGACGAATGCCGCCGCCTCCAGACGGATTTCGTTTGAATATTGCCGAGCAGCAAACTTGGTGATGATGGGGATGCCGCCCACGAAGCAGAGGTTCTCTTGGAGCTCCGTGTCGTCCAGGATTATCTAGATCTCTTGATTAGCTTGCCAATCGCAGGGCTTGTCAAGTTATGCAGAAGACGCACCGCATTGACGATCTTGAGCAACTGCAAGATCATGTGCTGCCGGCTCTTCACTGTGCAGGGCTCAAGAATCTCTAGGATCGGCAGTAGCCCGTGAGAGCTGATGATGAGATGCTTGACCTCGTCATTTTCCCATAAGAGAGCAAGCAGATCTTCTGCCAGTTCTGAGAGTGTATCCTCGCCCTCTGTTGTCTTCATCGACCTCACCAGCTCCTCGACCTTCTCAGCTAACCTCGCATGCCTGTCTCGAGCAATGTTCGCTTCCAGATCCATCTCGTCCCAGCCGGGATCCATCATGGCGAACGGATCTTCTTCTTCCTCGTCATCCCCTAGCCAAGAGCTGTTGGACAATTTGGACAGAAGCATGAGCTGGCCCCCGTCTTCAGAGCCGCGGTCGCTTTCCCCTGACTCGGCAAAGGCGTCTCCATTGCCAAGTATATCTGAGAAATCTGCGTCGCTCTCCTGTTCCGTAAACTTGGTGATTTCTACGGTTGATTGCGATCTCTTCATCCGCCGCTCCGGAGGTGCTGTCGCTTGTGTAGGCGTTGGTCTCCGCACACTACCCGCAACTGGCGATTGCGTAGACCGCGGTAGACTGGTAAGGTCAGAGGGGTGGAATAGCTGTGGAGCATCCTTGACAACGAGATGCAACCTGTGACTGAAGACACTGTCGTTCCCTTCATCAGCAAAAAGATCCGAGTAGTCCTCTATAGACTGTTCTCGGTAGATGACGTCAGGACGGGGAGGAAGCTCGAATTTCGTCCCAAACTGAGACTTGGCTGGAGACTTGGGTTGCCCGGCCCCATTGGAGGGCATGGTGTTCCTACTACTTCGCTGGCGCCTGTGACCCTGGTGTTGACTTCTCGACTCAGCAGTTCGTTCTGTCTTGTTGGGCAAAGGGCGAATTGTTTGTTCCTGAGGATCCGGGTCAGACCATTGCCTTGGGCCCTTAATTGTGAGAAGCTCCCCGTCGAACTTGTCATCCCAGCTCTCCGAGTGTTCGCTGTGCCCATCGATCGACGCAAATGCCTTCAGCCGGTCCCCTGACAGCAACCCACCAAAGTTATCTTGCCCCTTGATCTGGGGTAGATGCAGAGCACTGGGTGAAACAGTCGTGGCAAAGTCATTGTCCCAATTGTCATCATCTAGATAAGTCAGCGGACGCCCACAGTATCGTTTTATCATGGGAAGAACAATGACCAGACATACCGTCAAGCTCCGGAGACCGAAAGGCTTCAGCTAACGGTCTCGGCTTGGCAATAACCAAGGGTCCCTTTGCTTGATTTGAGCGGTTGGGTTCTGAAGGGTGGAATAGGCTGCCGGTCTGTGCTTGCAATAGCGGGCCGCTACTGTCAGATCCAGTCGAGGCTCTGAGGTTGTGCTCGGATGACTTGAGGGCCTTGTTCCACTGCTTAACTTCCTCGACTGCCTGGCTGAAGTTGGACGGTGCCTTGGCGACAGGTGCATCGCTTCTTCGGGATCCGACAATCCAAGCATGTCTCAACAGCTTCTTAGCCGAAACGCGGAGATTGGGGTCTTTCTGGAAGCACTGCATGAGAAAGTCGCGAGCGGCCTGTAACATAACACATCAGCACTCGCACACAGAGAGTCGTCTTATACTGGTAAGGGATGACAGACCGGAGAAACGCCTTCTGGGAGTGGGGGATGGTCGTCGTTGACGATTGCAAAGAGAGCAGGCATGGCCGCCAGGTTGTGGTATGGCGGCTTGCCCTGCAGCAGCTCTATGACGGTACATCCGACGCTCCATATGTCGGAGGCCGAAGTGGCACCCGAGAGCTGAATGATCTCAGGGGCCATCCAGTACGGCGTCCCAACGACCTGCGCTTCCTTGTCGGGGCCTGCAAGTGTGCTGGTCGACACACCGAAGTCTGCGAGCTTGACCGTGCCATCCTTGGTAGTCAAGATGTTGGCGCCCTTGATGTCCCTGTGAATAACACCCTGATCGTGCAGATACTGTAGACCTTGAAGAACCTGTGTCATGTACACGCCGACCAGGTTCTCCGGAAACTTGCCGTAGGCTTTACAGATAGAATGCAATGACCCATTCTCACAATACCTACCGTTGCCGTGTTAGCGAGGGGGGAACCTTGGCTTTGAAAAGAGGGGGGGTCCAGGATTGACAGACTCTAGGATGATGTTGAGGCAGTCTGCCGACTTCACGAAGCCGATATACTTGACGATATTGTCGTGCTAGTAGCGCTCGGTCAGCATCTCCATTGCAGCGTGACGATATCCAGATGGATGGCCTGCTCACATGAAGGTTCTTCAGGAGATCAATCTCGGCCTATATATAGCCAGTCAGCATTCACTGTCGATCTGGGCATCTTTGACGGCCGACTTTAGCCGCTCACCTCAATCATGCGCAATTCACTCTTCGGGACATCGACAAGCTTGATCTGTTTCACAGCGACAGCTTCGCCAGTCCCCCAATTGAACGCCTTGTAGACCGAACCGAACGCTCCTTTGCCAATGCAATCTCCGAGTCGCTAGAGAGCCATCCACGTCACAAGTTAGCCACGTCTCCCGAATCATCAGACATCAGCGGTGCATGCAGCTTGTAGCTACTTGGCGACCAAGCAAGCATAGCTTATCCTCCCCTCCTATTTGGTACAACGTACGTAGTCTTTCAGCCCGGGGTCTTGCACTGCCTTTTCTCGGGCGTGACCGGTGTCTCGGCGGGGTGTTCCTGGCATCTTCGCAGCCACGACGGCGGCCTTGCCATTCGCTCCGTGATACGCCCGCTCCGTAGCGGAGCTGCCGCTCCCTGGGGGTGCCATTTATCAGAGGTCTGCCGTGCCTAGTCGATAATGTAAAGTCGTCCCAGTCCTTTGTCTCTTTTGTGCTCCAATGTCCCCCACCACAGTACCTATCCACTGGAGAGTAACAGCGGCAGAGGCAGCACCCGTGGCCGGTGCCGCAATTCGTCGGGCCGCAAAGCACTTTTGGAGATCAAGATAGGCTGGAGGCGGCAAACTGAGGTCGGGCGTAGTAGTAGTAGCTGTCGAGGTGGAAGCATGAGTGGAAGGGTGCTGCTGCCTCGCATCCCCGTCCCTGTGGACACCCCACGGCAGTGCTCCTAGAGATTGAGGTTAGGGTCGGAGCATGTAATCGCTGTTGACTGATGTGCGGTGTAGCTTCGCGATTGTTCGTTCGTGCGTGTCGGCGGGGGAGCTAGCTATCGCAGATATCCCCCAAACTCTATCTCGGAAGAGGGGGGGGGGGTACCCTGAACACGCAGGGCAAACAGGATCGATTGTTTGGTTTCGGGGCCCGATTGTTTCAATTGTCGGGCGGTGCTTTGCCGTTAGGTACCGTATCCTACAAGAGGGTCTTCGACAGACGGTGGAGAAGCACCTCAACGTCCAGAGGCGAAAGCTTAGTGAGTTCGGAAGTCGTCGACGAGGGTTTTTCCTTTTTAGTAGATTCAAAAAAGCAAGGCGGAGCTCGTTTCACGTCGCGAACCCAACTTTGGCACCAGGCAAAAAGGTCTGGACTAAGATCCGGGGTTGGGTATATTGCGGATCCTTAAAGGCACGCGATCCCAATGGCTGGCTGGCTGGCTGTTCGCCGTTGCTGACCGTGCCTGCAGTGCCTGAGTGCCCGCAGTGAGGACGTGGTGGTGGAGTGGTGTGCCGTGCGCCAACGTGGGCGGTTTTTGGGCGGTGGCCGTTGCTTGGACTTAGCGGGCAGCCGTTAATCGCCCGTTCTATCTGCTGCGCATGCTGCAGTTGGGTCACGCCTAAGACAACGCGAACCAGATTCCAGTGTCTCTGCCGTCCTGCAATGCACCCCGGGTAGATGACAGAGTTTGGATGATGTCTGAGACTGAAGAAAACGGGCATTCTGAAGCAAGCTAGACATCAAGGCAAAGCAGGTTGAACGACGCATCATTTGCCCTGTCCACGGCACTAATGCATCTCGTTCAAATGCAACCTTGATCCTGGGTAGATTTAGGATGCGCAGCCATGGGATGGGTAAGCTATGGCTTGAAGCCGAGGAATGGTCCAAGTGAAACCTGCCGTGGAGAACCTGCAGTTATCTGCGCCATCATTCTTCCAACTTGGCGATGTGACAATTCCTTGCCTGTCATCATACTACATATCACATTACACGGGGTGGTGATGATGAAATTTATTCAGCCACCCGCGTTGACGGGAAGATACTTCATTGTCGGATCATAACTTTCTCGTCCCCCTACTTACTTCCACCGGAACGACACTGTGATTAGATACAGATACTCATACATGTGTCTCCAAAAATAAAATCGTGAAATATGTGCTAGATTCCTCCTTCCAGGTCATGTCTTTCTTTTGAGCCTAAGCTCCGTCTCGGACTGCTGTCGTACATGATGACGATGCCAACCCGCTTGTCTTCAACTCAAATTCAGTCGTCGATTTTGTGCCACAATCGGATGCTCAAACGTCGGAGCATGTTCGCTGGCCCGTCCCCAGAAGAAACCCATACTCGAGAACGCGCGCTCCTCCTATCCCAGGAAAGGATACGACGATTTTCAGCCCGAGAAGTTGTCGAAGTAACCCCGTAAACGCCCCTTTAAGCCCAAAATGTACAACCAAGCATTGTTCGCATGCTTTTTATGTCGCCCTTGCGCCGAAACCCGAAAAGATCCCAAAGACAACCCCAAAAGTAAAACATCCCATCTCCATTAGTTCGAAGATGCCTCCCGTGAAAGAGTCCGGCTGAGGCCAGCCTCGGCCCACCATTCGTCAGGAATATCCTCCCGTCGAGCAAGATTGCGCATGATACGCTGCATTCCCCCAATTCCGCCCAGTAGGGTCAGTGTCTCCTCACTGCTACTGCTCGCGCGAGTCACATCAGCATACGAGCGCCGGTTGGCTCGCAGACTAGAAGGAAAGCGGGTCAGAGTGACCTGATCTGCCTCGTCCTCCTCGTCACCCTCCGTGTCGGAGCCCTCGCAACCAGATTCGCAGGGAAGTTCGTATTCGGCCGGATCTTGACTCGTCAGCGTAGTCCTAGATGAGCCAGCCGCAGTGCTCTGAGATGCTGCCGCCGAGGCAGAAGCAGAGGCAGAAGCGAATGACGACCCAACGCTAGGCGGTTGCGGATCAGGGGCCAAGGTGGTCAGCAGAGTGTCCCAGACGTTGTCGCCCTCCGGGCTCAGGCTCCTATTACGGTCACCCAGGCCATCAAATCGAAGGCCCGTGTGGCGGTGTTCGAGCGCTTCACGCCGGGCTGACTCCTCCCGAGCTGCCTGAAGCGTTAGCAGCGATTGAAGCGAGCGATCGGCTTCATGTTCGCGCGGAGAGTCAAGTTCGCCTTCGCGCTCGTGTGAATGAAGATAGAGATAAGAATCATGGTCGACGTCATCCCAAGATTCGGACGGATCGGCCCAGTGAGATAATGAATCATCTAGAACGGAGCGGCTGAGGTTCGATCTGCGCGGGCGGAAAGCGCCTGGAGGGGACCGTGTTG
Organism: Diplogelasinospora grovesii; assembly: GCA_033297225.1. NCBI lineage: Eukaryota > Fungi > Ascomycota > Sordariomycetes > Sordariales > Diplogelasinosporaceae > Diplogelasinospora > Diplogelasinospora grovesii. The sequence goes on from MU853753.1 coordinate 963,344, forward strand.
AGCTGCGGGACTGTTACTTGTCAGCACCATAAGATAAATGGACATTGGAAATTACAGTGGATAAAAGAACGTACCCCAAGATTAGGCGCCTGCGTAGATCTGATACTTGACATAGTGTACGGCTCTATGGGAGGCGGCACCCGCGAGATCAGCCAGGGATCGCTAACTTGTCCAGCACTCCGGTTGCTTGCGCCGGAATCGGGATGCAGTTGAGCCCATCGCTCGCCAAACACGGCCGCGAAGCGGTCGAAGCGGTCATCCAGAATGCCCATGCGATTAGCCATTCTGCGGAGCGCATCGCGACTGAGTTCACTGGCTGGTGCACCATTGCTGTCGCTTGTCGAAGCGGCAGCGGGCTCCTCGGCCGTTGGCGATTGCGATGTACGTCTTGACTGTTCGCGACTATGATAAGCGGCGGTGGCAGTAAGAATGCGGCGTCGGTGTTCGCGTATCTCCGAAGTCCGGGTGAGGCGACTGCGCCGGATCGAAGAGCGCGCTTGCGCGGAGCTCTTGTCGGCTGCAGGCTTCGGCGGAACGTCGGATTCCACCGGCGCTTGATACAATCTGATTGGAGAGCATGTCGGGTTAGCGCGCCGCAGCTATTACAACAGTTGTCGCGACGGGAAAAGATGCGTTTTAGAGAATTCGGCTGTGGACACGTGAAAGCTGATGCGACACGTGTTGCGGCCGTCAGGAACGTTCAAGGCGCGATGAAAATGGGGTCCGTGGCATAAGCGCGGGCGCGTTGAGCGACAATGACAGGAAACACAATTTACGAGGGGTGGCTTACCGGAGACCCATCTTCCTCGATCCTCGGGCTGAATGGCGGACAATTTAGGAATGAAAACGAGGAATACGACAACGAGCGTGGTAGTCGTTTGAATGCGACCAAAGTGGTGATGAAGCGACTCGTTGATCGATGGGAACCGGATTGCGAACTTGATGCGCCGAAGCCTTGGTACTGGACCCTCGCGCAAAAAAAGGTCGTGGGGTTGTGGATGACTTTGAAGGGTGAAAGGGAAATGCGGACGGCAAAAAAGGGCGGTTACCTTTTTAGTGGTGGCCCTGGTGGGCAGTTGGGAGGACCGAAGGCCCCTGCTCTGCGCGCTGGGCTTAGCGCAGCGGTAGGGGCTCTGATAAATGCATATTGCTCGCTTGGGTCTGAGCACGGGTTCACTTGGGGACGCTATGCTCGTATCCGAGAGAGTATGCGTCACTTTTCACAATTATTTGTCCCCCAAACTCTACGCAATATCCGGATAATTACATCAGATATGCAGCACGACTGCAGCTATGCATCCGGCAGGCAGTCCCTGTCGCTGATCGATCTGAAAGCAAGGGCGGCAGCTAAAATCTACAGGCCGACAGGGCTTGAAGCTGGGGCAACTCGGCGAAAGTCTGACCTCATCCCCCAGTTAGTTATCGACATGACTCATCAAAACAATCAACAAAGAGATCTTACCTGCCAACGTTGAGCCTTTGTAGAGTTGATTGCATTCTCGATTCAGACAACGGACCCCACGGAGCTTCTTGAGTTTAGCGAATCTAAGGGGCCGCATGACTGCAAACTTTCCGGAGGTTACGCGCCTGGCATCATGATCGACTTAGGACTGGCCCGTATAAGTCGGCTCCTGCAGCACACACCACAGACATGGAAAGCCATTCACGTGGCCGGAACTAATGGCAAGGGCTCGATATGTGCTTATCTGTCGGCCATGCTCACGGCCAGTGGCCTATCCTGTGCAAGGTTCACTTCGCCGCATATTATCGACCGCTGGGACTGCGTTACTATCAATGAGAAGCCTGTCTCGGAAACAGTGTTTCGCGAGGCCGAGAGCCTGGTCAAGCAGCGGGATAGAGAAGGCCAGATTGGGGCTACCGAGTTTGAGCTCCTCACGGCGACTGCCTTTGAGATATTCCACCGCCAAAAGGTGGAGTACGGTGTAATCGAAGTTGGTCTAGGCGGAAAGCTGGACGCCACCAACGCGCTGAAACACAAGGCTGTCACCGTTATCGCAAAGATCGGGCTCGATCACCAATCGTTCCTAGGCAACACGCTCGAGGAAATCGCACTGCAAAAAGCAGGCATCATGCGCGCTGGCGTTCCTTGCGTTGTCGACGGCAGCAACCAGGCATCAGTTCTGCAAGTCCTCCGGGATCATGCGAAAGAAGTTGGTGCTCCATTCCACTGTCCTAACCTCGACGATGGAGGGCCGGGGGCACTGCTGGGCAAAGGCGGCTTTGAGCCGCATCAGGTGCAGAACCTGGGTTGCGCCTATCATGCATTCTATCTAGCCTGCCCCGAAAAATGGCGGGAGAACAACTTGATCAAACTTCTCCCAGTGATCAAGCAACTGCAATGGCCAGGCAGGCTCCAGATGCTAGACATCAGCAAAATTACAAGTCGTCCGCAGCAAAAGGTTCTCCTCGATGGCGCTCACAATACCCAGTCAGCCGAAGTGTTGGCTGCATATGTCCAGAAGCACCTCCGTGGCCAGGACGGGCAGTCAGTTACTTGGGTCCTGGCTGCTACACAAGGCAAGGATATGGATGGTATTCTTGGGCTTTTGCTTCGCCCAGGCGACCGAGTTGCTGCCGTCCGCTTTGAACCCGTCGATGGAATGCCCTGGGTCAAGGCTGCAGACCCCACCGAGCTTCTACGAGTGGCGAGTCAACACGGTGTTGACGCTGCTCGGCAACATAATGCCGGAGAGGACGTTCGAGACGCCCTGACATGGGCGTCTGGGGCTGCCGAGGAAGGGTCTGTCGTCATTGCCGGGAGTCTTTACCTTGTGTCAAGCGTTCTACGGCTACTTCGAGACTCATAATAGCACAAGAAGCTCTCCTTCGCAATTTGCTGAGGCCGCGGTCGGTTAGGAGGACGATGTTTTCTGTCTTGATCTCCCCAACCCGTCAATCATAGCCCCTTTATTCAACGTCACATGACTTCGATCGAGGTTTCTCCGAAAATCGGTCTGTGGATCTGGACCAACGAACATCTAGCACACCAACGTCAACGCACGCGCAATGTCGCCTCCATTAAACCACCTAGTTATCGTCTGCGGCCACGCAATTTGGGCTGGAGGGCCCAAGAACGGGTGGGACGAAGGGGAGTGGCTGATTGAGAGCTACAAGGCAGGCGAGACACCCACATTCATCGAGCATATCAAGGCTGGGGTGAAGGTATTGGGCGAGGATGAGCGCGCGGTGCTGATATTCTCGGGGTAAGTTTGCAGCAGGTTTCAACACCCACTCGGTCAAAATTTTTTTTTTCATTTTTTTCCATCTCATCTTCAATTACACACTGTTAATAGTCTCTCGGTGTGTAAAGCGGCCCAACACGCAAAGAAACACAGCTCTCAGAGGCGCGAAGCTATTTCAACCTAGCCGTCGCAAATTCCTACTTCAACCTCATTCCCGAGGGCAGCCCTGCCACCGCGCGTCTAGTCTTGGAGGAGCGTGCGCTAGATTCATATTACAACATTCTCTTCTCCCTGGTTGAGTTCTGGCGCTTCACCGGCGGTATCTGGCCCGAACGTATCACCATCGTGAGCCACGCCTTCAAGAGGACCCGTCTTGTCGACGCCCACTGTTCTGCCATCGGCTTCCCGTTAGAGGGCATCGATTTTGTGGGGATTAATCCGCCCGGAATGGACGCTGGATCAGGGGATGTCAAAGAGGATGCAATGCGCGGGGTGCAACTGGCGGTTGGTCAATGGGCAGAAGACCCTCATGGTGTTGGGGAAGCACTTGCGTCGAAACGAGCGCAGAGGAATTGCTGGAACGTGGACCAACACCTGTTTCTCCACAAACAAGAAAGGCTGCGCAGCGGGGTACAGACACGGATGCTAGAAGATGGAACTGAAGCGTTGGTTGACGGCGGTGTTAGACCTTGGGCACTCCAAATTAATTAGAACTTGATACATTTATTCCTACAGACTAGTTATATCTTGCTGTCTCTCGGCCCCCCCTTTTCCTTTTCTTGTTGCCCAGCACTGGCAACTACATCCGTAACGAACCTGACCGCGTCCTTGACCATCTCCGCGCTAAACGTGTGTCCGATCCCGGGATACAGGTTGTCCTCTAGCGATATGTTCGCCTCCGGGCAACATCGGATGGCCTCTTTGAACCAATGCAAAAACAGCTTGCCGCAGGCATATGGCACCAGCCTGTCGTCGCCGCCAGAGCAGAGCAAAAACTTTTTGTCTTGTAGCCGATACTGCAACGCCCTTGCCACTGTCTCTGGAATGCCCCCTTCTGCTGACGATGGGACGGGGTCAGTCCCTAAGAGGATGGCCTTGGGGTCCATCTTCCGGCATGCTGCGACTAGAGATGGCGGGAAGTCCTTGCTCCCTAAAAACGAGCTGCCATCCTGGCAGGTAGATAGCTTGGACCGGTTGGCGCGATCGGACATGAGGTTGATGTAATCTGGGCATCCGACAATAACAACCCCTGCAGTTACGCGAGGTTCGGCGAACATGAGTTGCCAGACGCTGTGCCCTCCTAGACTCACTCCTAATGCCAAGTGCTGGTCGAGGACAATGTCGCGCTCGGAGTCGTGGAAGAGGTAGCCCCCTACTGCGTCCCTACAACAACAGAGTCAGCATTCTTGTCGTTTTATTGTCACCCGGCCTCATTCATGTGCAGTCTCTCTTTCTCTCGTTTCCTCCCTTGTGTCCCCCCCTTCCTGTCATCCTCCCTCATCCCCCACTTTCCAACTTTTTTTTTTCCGTCCCTCGTATCCCTCCTTTCTCTTGTATTCTCTCAACCTCCTCCTCTATTTCCAGTTCTCTCACGAGATCGCTCATTCCTCAGACACCCACCCTGATAACCCTTTCCCTCCTCACCCTTACACACTCCCATACACACCGCACCCATCTCGTACCCATCTCATATTCACCCCAATATCCATAATATACATACACATACAACGATTTCGGTGTTGGGGGTTGCGTTGGGGATTGACACGTAATGAATGAAAAGGAGGACTTACAGCAGCCCAACCTGATCCGACACCGCTCCCGCTATCGTCCCAAACATGTCCTGCGCGTGCGTCTTATTCCCCTTTGACCAGGCGCCATTCGCAGGCTCATACACCATTCTCGTCCCGTGGTTGCGTTGGTCAAACGCCAGCGCGATCAACCCCCTCCCATTTCCACCGTTACCCCCGTTGCCCTTCTGGTTCCACGCGGCGACGCACCGGCACGCGATATCACCCATGTCCTCCTTCTTCCGTCCCCTCGGGTGGTGCAGCCACAGACAGGACACTGACACCCTGCTTGCAGACTCTGGGAGCTCGTTTAACCCGTACACATCCACCAAAAGACCGGCCATGTGGACGGTGGTCACGGATATGGACGAGCACGGGCCCAGCGTGGCGTCTATCGGGTTTGGGGGTGCCGCCATTTTGATTACTTCACTTCTTCACTTCCCTTCAGGTAGGTATCTGGGGCAGGTTGGGTGTAGCTAATGATGAATGAATGAGTATTGGTATATAAGTAGGACTATAAGGGGTGAAGTTGAGCAAGTGAACATGAACATGAACATGACACAAATGGGGGCAACCGCCGGGCGCGGGAACCGAATCATGTTGTAGTGCAATGCGGGCGAGAGCTAACTACTACTATGTACCCCGCTGATCTCCACCACCTACTGTACGTAATACCTAACCGAACCGACCGTGTAGCCGAGGGATGGATTGTGTGACATTGGAAAGTGCAGACAGTGGTTGTCGGCTTTCCTCGCTTTAATACTGCACTTTCTTGCCGATTTGGCAATCTCACAAACAATGTACATACATGTACACTATATATGTAGTTTGGTGTTGGCGTCACCCGTTCGTTCCGTTCCATGGTCCGTGTTGATAGGTGGTTGCACACACAAGTCATACGTCACTAAGGCCGACTACCATATATTCTGTGACAGGTGTGACACTGATGACAAGCCGTTGGGGGTAAACTCAAAATAAGCGGCACCGGTTCTACCTTACCTTACCTAGTCCCGGTACCCGTGATCTGCCTCGATCGTGCCTGGCTCTCGGGGCTGTGCATGTTATCCGTCTATGCCTCAGGCAATTGTACATGTGCATGCACATACATTGCCTCAAACCAGGTTACATTACTACTATGACTGTACGTACGCTTTATACGTCATCCACGATGATGGTATGTGGGCAGCCCCTAACAATATGCTTACATGACAAAACTCGAAGGTAGCAATTTCACACACAAAGACAACAGCAGTATAGCAGAGAAATAATGTATGTTCATCAAGACGGAGAGATTTAGGGTGCAGTTTACATTGTCCAAGTTTCCCACCGTAGCCCCCCCCTCCTTGCCTATACCCTTCCCTTCCCATTCCATTTACATGCCCCATGTGTATGTAAGTAGTAATAGTTAGTAGTAGTAGTAGTGGTAAAATGCCATTTCCCAATCCTGAAAAACCAATCCAGACCCTTTCTGAAGAGCCTTTCCTTTCTTCCCATCCATGTGGTGCTTTGGTATATTGCAGTTCCCATTCCTCTTTCCCCTTGTTCCTTAACGCCCATCCAAAAGTAAGACCACAAAAAAAAACCAAAAGAGATCTTTACCACAAGTCATGAGATGATTAAACCATAACCCCCCCAACGTCCTCAAAAAACTCCTCATATACATGCAATCGCTCACACAATGTGTCCCCCGCCTAGGGTATCACAAAATAGAGTGAGGGGGGGATATCATAAATGCAAAGCAAACCCAGAAAAAATACCAAAAGTGCTGTGAATATCCCACTTCCCCGCTGAGTTGGGAAATAGCTGAAATGCAAAGTGTAAAAGCAAGAGCTCGCTCAGGATGCTGGATCCGAATGAATGCGCGCGCGCTTTATATCGCTATGCCGCTGTCATCGTCCATATACTGCTCGTGCCCATCGTCAAAGTCATGATGTTGTTGATGATGCCCGTCGATTTCCTACATCATCGGGGCGTTCGCCATCTGAGCTGGAGCCGCGATCGCGACTTGCGGTGTTCCCTGTAGGGCTGCTTGGAGCGCGTTGATCTTGTGCATCATCGCGACGGTCTGCATGTTTTGCGCCTCTACTTGCCGCCGCAGCTCCTCGTTCTCCTGTCGTACCCGCTTGAGCTCCTGTAGCAGTTCACTTTCTTGTTCGGGCCCGCGCTTTCGTTTTTGACCCTGATGTGGACCGGTAGCGGCAGCAGCGACGGCGGCGTTGGCGGTATCACTGGCATTATCATCCGTTTCGCCTTCTGCCCCATTCGCCATCCCGTTTGGCGTGTGCACCCGGCGAAGATGCTCGTTCAGGTTCTCCATCCGCGAGAACCCCTTGCCGCTGTGTCGCTTGCAGTTGACGTGGGGACAGTTAAAAGAGTTCTTCGGACCGCCATGCTTGTGGTGGACCTCGCGCTCGTGTCGCAGTAGGCCGCCTGAATACGTGAATCCTGGCAACTTCTCGCAGCCTTCGGCGGCGCATTTATATGGCCGATCGTGCTTGTCCATATGTTTGCTGTGGTCAACAGTCAGCGAACCGAGCTGTCACACGGGAAATTGCATTTGACTTACTTCCACTCGCACTTGCGGCTAAATTCTTTGATTTCCTCGGGGCACCCCGGCCAAGTACATACAAACTTCCCATTCTGGTTCTTCGTCACCTCACGGTCCGGTTTCTGGGCCTTTATGCGGTGCGGCATTCTACCCGGTGAGTCCTCCCTTTCCGGCGCCGGCGGTGGTGGCGGTGGTGGTGCGGTAAGCTCAAGCCGGGATTCAGCAGCGACGAACGTAGTCAGGGGAGTGGCGTTGAAGCTTGCGGCGACAGTAGCGAGTTCGTTGGCCATGTTGTCAGTGGGATCCGCGAAGCGGTCTGCCTCCGTGACAGTTGGATCTGGTTGATCATCGATGGGCGGATAGCCCCCATCGTGAATGAGGTTCCGGGTTTCGTAGGCGACACTCATCATGGTCGGCTAGAGATGTGTCGCCGTACGCGAAGGAATGATAGGGTAGCTCTGAGTCTCCGTCGGCAGCTAAGGTACTTTGCAGGTCAGGTACTTTAGGTCGAACTAGCGGTGCGTGATGCTGTGACAGATGTCGCCAAGAGGCGCAGGTCTAATGCGTCGCGTAAGTAGGTGTGGCGGAAAAGTAGTACGTATATCCAGGGACCAGGCAACGCCTGAAGGGCGAGGTAGGCGCCTTTAATGATATCCTTGGGCAAAGCTCCGTGGGTAGGGATCCAACAGCTGGATGTAAATGCGCACGAGAGATGTCACAGGTGTGCCTGAAAATCGAGGTGTGTTTGTGCTAAATGACAGTGCGCGTGCGCAGGAAGGCAGAACGAGAAGCTCAGCCCGTGGCGGAGCAGCTGGAACAAACCCTGGGCCAAGTGGGGGGCGGCGTTTTTTGTCATCCAGCCAGACAGCAAAAAGATGTGCTTTTTGTGGAGCAACCTCTTTAGCTCCACCTACACGTGACTAGCTGGTGAGACAGCTCGAAAACGCTAAGGTGAACCGGAGTGACAGAGTCGGTGTGTCGGATGCTAGTTTCCAAACGACAATTCCAAAAAGCCCGTTTGGGGGTTGCCTCGACAATTTCTCGGGTGGCTGGTCGTCCTTATAGTACTTCCCTCCCTTTCAGGCAGATGAAAGTGACTCGTTAATAGGTGCCCGACTTGACGCGGATCATATTGGGGGAGAGCGAAAAAATGAGGCAGCCATGACTCACCTGGTCGCCGCTTGTGGTCGGGCAAGGCTGCAGCCCACTCCACACCGCGCTAAGGAAGTTGCCCGTTGGCCATCAGCCTCCACTTGTTCATCGGCCTCGCATGCCTCCCGTCGCACTGGAGGCCGTAAACGTTCACAGGCAATACGTTGATCTGTTAGGCGTACTATCAGCCAAGACTTTCCAACTGCATAATTCACAGCCAACGAATCCCAGCTTTGCCAGGCAGCTTGATGCTTGAATCCCCACCTGGCCACGACCAAGTCACCGGCGTCTGGGGAAACACAGAGACCCCCCACACGCTCATGCGTGAGGCCTGTGAGTCCTAACAGGTTAACGGTTCGTTGCTGATAGTCGATGAAAACCAAAGGAAATGTCTGTGTTGGTGATAGGACTGTTTCGGATGGTGCTCTTTCCAACTTTGGTTTAGAAAGAGGATCTGACGTGATGGAACTTGAGCAATTCCATGGTTCCATAAAAGACAATTCCAACCTACCTACTCCTCGGGTTGGATCCGATGGATCTGATGCCATTGAGAGGCATGGCCAAGTTCCATATCGTTTTCGCGATGAGTCTGAGTGTTCTGGTGAGTCTGAGGGCTGATAGCTAGGGAGACCTCGCTTGAGTTATGAACATCGGTCACGACATCAGGTAGGTAGGTATATTGGTATTGTACATCCTTCTGTCGCGGAACATCCACACCGGTGAGTCACTAAACCATCAATGTTGCCGTCCCTAGGTAGAACGTTGGAGGGAGAAGGTGCACGTCATGTAACAGGCCGCAATATTCCACGCCCTCGAGGCGACACGCTTGCGTCGGGTGTCCACGTGGTCGTGTCTTGCTGTGCATCCCGCAACCTAGACGTGAAATCTTGGCACGCCGGCGATAGATGTCAGGATCTGCCCCCAACAGCTTGACTCTTTTCTGAATCCACTGGCGGTTCAGTCGTATGCACCGGACCAACTGCCGGGCAACGCGAATAGCGATGTCCAATTGACACACTCAATTGAGTCGATGGTGTTGGTGATTCCAGACGCCTATCTGTACGCGCGCAGGTAGATGGTTGGTTTGCTGGACGGCCATCACAAGTGCGGCTGGATCGAAGATGACGCATGGGGGAAAAAAAGATCTTTTCTATGGCAGTTGGGGGATTCTGGGGCGCTGCGAGAATAAGAGGGTTCAATGGCAATCGGGTTGCGTCCTTGAATTCGAGGCAATGAGGCAGCATCACTTTTGCGCCAGTCCCTCCAAGGCAACTGCGGCACCGCTCATCAACATGCGCTATCTTATTTCCAGCGGCTGTCAGATACTCCAGTTCGGATGGCATCACAGAAAGAAACTTGCCTGAACTTGACTCAATAGCCATACTCGTTTGCCCATAATCAGGATCACGGCGTCGGAGTTGGCCGCGGGTTCAAAGGCCGCAGGCCTGTGCGCCTAACCAATACCATGGCTTTGTATCAGATCCTTCTGTTAAAAGACACATTAAATCTCATGTTCATGGCAGTATGGTTCTTCTTTGTTCAAGTTGCTGGTGTTTTGATAGTTACATGATCTAATAGTACACAAGCCAAGTGTCGAAAGTAGCTACATCATTTTCAACACGTCCTTGTGCACAAACAAGCAGGCTTCCTTCTTTGGGTACACTCGACTCATCGACAGAACGCAGATTTAAAAGCCAGGGTCGAAGGATAGAAGGAACAGAGTCTGAGAGTTGAACTTGGTACATCGTTTGCAGTCCGCCACCAAATATCATCACTCTACAACAAACGTCTCTCCAGTCCAACCGTATGCTCGGGACAGCCTCCGTCCAATACATCGTGCCATATGAAACGGCAACTTTGGCGCCGGGTGCGGCTCGTGGAATAGGATGTTGCGGCCAACACCAAGGCTGGAAGGAGGGCTAAAACGCCATGCGGAGCCTTGCATCTGCTCCATAGTGAAGCCAATGCTACCCATGGCGAACAGAAACTCACTCCATGGAATTTCTCCTGGCTGGGCAGACGGGGATGGACTGAAGAATAGTGCGCTGAAGACCTTGGCAACTCGCTCACTGACCTTGATTGGAACTGGTGTTGTCTCTTGAACTGCTTCTGGTTGTAGTTCGACTGGTTCTTCTTCGGCAATCGAGTCTGGGTCCGGGGGCGATCGTGCGACTCCACGTGTCTTGAGCTTGCTCTTTGATGACGTCGCAACGGGCACAGTTGAGCGTTGGGGTTTGTCGTCGACGAAGGGACCTTGAAACGGCGTCGCAAGGCTGCTGGGATCGGAGCCCACAACGACTGGACCACCCTGCGGGTTGGCAGGTGCAACCCATTCCGGTGTACGCTGTACCGGGCGTGAGAACACAGACTGAAGCCTTGCTGACATCCCACCTGCCTCGGTCAACTCCTTTTGCAACTGAGCCCAAAACTCGTCAAGGGCGTCCTCGGCTTTGCGCATCGCCTCTACATTTTCTTTGGTCCGCCGCTTGTCTGCCGGGTATCTAAATTTTCCCTTCGTAGGTATTCCTAGGCCAGTAAGTCGCGGGCTAGGTTTGTAGTTTAGTAGCATATTCTGCCACTCTCTTGTAGTCTCCACGTAATCGGCATGAAGCTTGTCGTGGTGTTTCCATATGCCCAGCTCGAACCCGGCGGCCCAGGGTTGGTAGAGGTTGATCTGCCGTGTGCATTCCGATACAATAGACAGACTGCCGAGTTGGTCCGCCACCCAAGAGGTAATGAGCTTTTTTGCGGCAGGCTCTGTCTTGCGGATGTGCTCAGTTTCATCCATGAGATGTTCTATGCCCATGAACTGTAACCAGTCTTCGTCGAACATGGCCAAGATAACATCTGTTATCCTCTCCCAAGTAACGACAGCGCGATCTACACCGAGCAGGTGGTCTGAACAGGCCTCCACACCGGCCGCTGTAGGGGATGAGGTCGAATTCGGAGGACGTTTCCATTGCAAATATGGACGCATTGGAGGCGAAGTGGCCCAGCCATACCTCAGGTCCTTGACAATAGAATTCTGGGTCTCCCGAAGATGGTAAATCAGTGTACAGAACGCCATTTGGTAGTCCTGGGGAAGGGTGGCTCCGGGTTGAATCTGGCCTTTGGCATGGTTGATACCCTTAAGCTCCACCAAGTGTGCTATTTTGCCACGTAGTACGTGCCAGACCACCACGTCCCCAAGAGCATTCGTGATATATACGATAACTGCTTTATGCCAGATTTCTGACGCTTGGGAGCCGAGTGATCCAGATTGCACAGCTCCTGGGACCCCATGCCGAAACAATGGAGTGTGCTCTTTCCATTCTTCCATGGCGGCGGCAAAGTACCCAGGGTCTTCACGAAGAGACAATACGTGGTCCTCAGCATGCGCCAACCTTGCTTCGATGATGGATTGCAGTTGAGAAAAGTCCAGAGTTGCCGGTAGGCGATATGGCGCCTCGAGTGCCAAAGTGGCGAGCGTGCTCTTGCGGCAAGTCGCAATGTCAGCAGGCATAGGAGCCGGCTCAGGTAGGATAGGAAATAAAGGATCTGTGACAGACGCTGCCACGGGGATGTCGTGAAGAATTACCTTCGCCACGTCCACAAGGAACCGATACAGTCTTGCCTGTATTTCAAGAATCCATAAGCCTTTTCCTGGAGAAACAGCAATCCCGCTGGCAACCCAACTCTGACTGCCTGGCTCGTCCTTCTCACGTATGAGTTCTCCGTAAGCATCCTGGTCCTCTCTACCGGTAAAGACCATCGAATACCCACGCAGATGGCGAGGCCTGTTGCCAGTTCGATGGGTAATCAAGCTAAACTGGGTCTGTCTGACTTCGGCCATCGCGAAGGCGCTTGGGTGATTTCTTCCTCTCGAGTTTATCATCAAACAGAGTGGTTTCTCCTCGGATAAGTCTTCCAAGTTGATATAGGGCCACATGCAAGCCTCGCGCGCTGCTTCGCCCACCCTACCCATTCTGCAGGCTTCCAAGTCTGGTTGGTGCTGTGGAGACATGCCAGGCCACGCAGATTCGAGATCTTTCCGGCGCCTATTCTTCGATTTTTTGGTCCATCGTCTCTGTATGGTGGGCTCATGTCGCTGCACGATCTGCTCGAGCAAGCGCCAGTCGTTGAAAATACTTTGCTTGAACTCTGTGGCCCGAGATTGGACTTCACTCGGTGTGATAGACTTGGAGTCTGGAGCCCCAAATGCTGTTTGATACATCTCAAGCATCCAGCGCCTGAAGGCGACCTCCTGCGCGTCATCCGAGGCGTTTGTGGAGGGTAGCGTTCCTTCCATGTCAACAAATGAAGCCGAGATATCGTGCCCAAGACGCGGGCCTTAAGTCGAGGAAAGGGGCTTTTGGCAGTCGTTAGACGAAGATGAGATGGGCAAAAAGTTTTATGTCGTTCAAGATACCTACATAAAAAAATCCCTATAAATACCCGTCAACTGCACCTGTGTTTGCTCAGGCAGAGTCACCTTCGATTGCCCCGGTGGATCCTTGGCCGGGACAGTTTGCCAAACCGCTTCCCATTTTGTGTCTTTCCTCTCCACGGCCCCTCCGTATAGACAAGCATCATCTTCCAACAATGGCTGGGTTCCCGACGAGTGCGTGATCAGTATTCCACGCACGCCACCCTCTCGATGTCAATCGAAGCAGTGGACATGGTCGACCTAATAAGATACGGGGGCCAGTGTTCTAGTCGGTAAGCAAGATCATTAGTTGGGAGCCCACTCCATGATTATGTGAATAAGTGGCCGCATGATCGTGTAAACCAAACACAACGATGTAATAAGATAGGACATTTAGATACCTAGGTTGGATCACCGGCCCCTGGCGTAAAAGCTTGAATAGGGTTGTTTGGGCGATGCGGATCCCGCCCGTGTCATACCAGCACGTGGGGACTTCGTACATCATTACCTTACTGTTTGTGCAGGTCAATCGTTCCTTCTACATTTCCACACCACACGTCCGCGCCACACGGAAGCGGAAGGCAAACGCCGACCGCGATACTTAGCATTGTGCCGTACCTTCTCCGTAATTGTTGAACTATCGCGGTTTGGGTCCGGTAAGCCGATGCTCTCACCCGCATCCACGGATACCAGTAGATATGTCCATTCCCTAAATCAACCGGGGTCCTCGGAAGCCGCTCCATGGCCCGGCAATAGATGGACCGCATATTCAGCACTAGTTAACAAGCGCCATAACCGTGACGTTGAGCAGTTTTGTTGCAAGCACTATTTCCCTCTCACATATGCCTGACTGCCGCTCGGTCGCTTGAAATTCGGGCAGGCCGAAAAAACCGCATTTTCTCATTGTCTTATAACCTGACGCTCTCAGCCCCAAAGGTCAACAAACAAGACCTCTGATAGCACGCCATTGTTGCCCGCTAAATTGAGAACTCTGACGTCCTTATCTGAAGAGTCCGACCTCGGCCCATACTCAACCTCACAGCAACCCAAGTATCCTGAGCCAGAAAGGACAATTAGCACGCGCCTCCATTGCTTCTTCGTCCAAGTATGGCTCGGATTACACAGAGTTCATCGTTAGGCGACACCATAGCCCCCTCCTCCAAGGACGCTGCTATTACCAACGACGTCGCGCGCCAGGAAGAGTGCCTGGGAGAGATCCAGGAATATGATATTGCCAGAGTTGAGAAAGTCTACAGGTGCATCGCTCCGTCCTTTAAAGCACGAGGACAGCGCTTACAAGTTGAACAGGAAGCTGGACCTTCGCATCATTCCAGCCTTTTGGATCCTCTATTTTCTGTGCTCAGCCATCCGGTCCAACATCGGCATTGCTCAGACAATGAATGCGAACGTCGGGCATGATCTGATGTCTGTCTTGGGGCTAACCTCCAGAGACACGTCCATGGCCCTGGCCTTGTTTTACGTGTCCTATGTCATCTTTGACTTCCCCTCGAACTTGATCATGAGCCGTCTCAGCCCGCGGGTGTGGATGGCCCGCATCGTCTTTGCCGTCGGGGTCATTGGTACATGCTTTACTGCCGTTCGCGATGCCTGGAGCCTCAAACTCCTGCGCTTTCTCTTGGGTGTCGTCATTGCCGGTATGTGGCCTGGAATGGCATACTATCTTACCCTGTTCTACCCACCATCAAGGACAGGCAAGCGCATAGGCATGTACTTCACCGCTTCTCAAGTCTCTGCCGCTGTGGTCGGGCTTGTATCCGCTGGATTCCAGCAGATGGATGGCCTAGGGGGTTTGGTCGGCTTTCAGTGGATGTTCCTCGTCTATGGTCTTCTTGCGGTTATCCTAGGGGTGGTGCTTCTGTGGTGGCTACCTGATCGTCCGCTTGCCCCTGGGAAAACTCGACCCAGAAGCAAGTGGAGTGGCTGGCTCCCACAAAGTCCTGAGGCACTCAAGGGGGAGGATGCGATCGTCCATTATCACGACCTGAGACGAGTATACCACTCACGCCCATGGAACCTGCGGGATCTGGCATACGTGCTCATTGACTGGCGTCTGTGGCCGCTTGTTCTCATGTATTTTGGGGTGGTTGGTGTGGGGATTGGCACGCAGCTCTACGGAAACATAATTATCGCGTCAATCAATCCCAACTTTACCGGCGTTCAGATCAGTTTGCTGTTTGCGCCAATCTGGATGGTAAGTCCAAACCCACTTTAGAAGCCAAAGAAGGGGGGCTAATAAGGGCTTGTAGATGGACTTTGCCGCCATTCTGCTAGTCACACCTATTTCCGACAGATTCCACCGGCACCGCGCACTCTTCTTCTCTGCGGCTGTCTGCATCCAGATTGCCGGGTTACTGACAGTCACCTTCGCTCTGGCAGATCCCTGGGCTCGATACGGTGGACTGTTGATGGTTGGATTCGGACTAGGACCCACTGTTCCTATTTGTATGACCTGGACGAACGAGATCTTCCAAAAGCGCCATGGAGAGGTCGGCGTAGCAGCTGCATCGGCACTCGTGTCTGGTTTGGGCAACCTGGGCAGTATCACGACTACCTACGCTCTGTATACTGGATGGCCAGAAGATGCTGCAAAGGGGCCGCACCAGTACCGCCGAAGCAACTTTGTCATGATCGGAATTCTCGGTGTTAGTATCCTCAGCAGCATCGTCATGACAGTTCTATTGAAAGTGTTTGGGAACGAGCGGAGCCAGAAGCTCACTGGCAACGGAAGTGACTCGGAAGAGGAGTTTCAAGATGGAGCTGCCCGTCGCGAAGCTCACCAGCGAGGATTTGGGCGGATGTGGTGGAGCCGACAAGGTTAACACACACCAAAGAGCAGTTAAACCCACGGCCAATCGTCTTTCAACGTTATGAAGAGATTCGGTGGGCTGGACGGACGGGGCGGGCCGGTTCACTCTGTGGCCCATAACTTCACTTCACGACATTCATTCACCACACCCATTTACTTACCGTTTTCTTTTCGGTATTGTGTTCCCCATATGCCGGGTCATTCGAGGAGGTATCGAAGAGGGGTTGGTTGGTTGGTTGGTCAGGGGGAGGCTGGAACCTCGACAGCGAAAGTGCCGTTGCGCCATCGCTGGGGAAACGGCGTTTATTGGGAGATACACATCTGGACAGGCCATGGTGACAATGCTGCTGCGCTATCACCTGCCTCGTCTTTTTTTTTTTTTTTTTTTTTTTTTTTTTTTTTTTGCTTTTTTGTTCTCTTTGGCTTTTTATGATACCCACCTGTGTTTAGATACGCTGTCATGACCGGGGAATTTTTTTTATGTGAATAACACCAAAAACTCGACAGCGACAGTGCTCTTACGCCATCGCTGGGACGGCTGTATTGGGAACCGAGTTTTTTTTTTTATCAGGCAGGCGACAATGCTGTTGCGCTATCGCTGGGTCTGGCTCGTGGGGCGCGTTTTGTGTTGATTTACAACTACCATATAAAAAAGCATGCTGCTGTTTTTGGAGCAGGGCTGGTCGCTCATTTGTATCTAAGATACCTTACTCACCTCTCCCAATTTTCGGAAGCTGAGAGGCATGAATTGAGCCTATTATTGCCTCAACACCGTTTTATCTTAGATACTGACTACCAGGAGTGTAATAAACAACTTAGAACGGAGCTCTCAGTCGCCAGAAAAAATTTGTGTCATCCTTTTTAATTTGTTTCGTTGTTTAGGTGGTTTTGTGTGTTCTTAAGTTTTTTAACACGAGGACGTTGGGTACAGGTAGGTACCTTATAATAGTGGGGGCACCGTTTCAACCTCATGATTCTGACCATATTATCTTTCAATGCATGCATCCCAGGCATCCCCGTTCACGCCACAACACTCATCCAGACAACCTAAGCATAAGGTACATACATAGGTACCCAAAATTGAGAAGAAGAAATGCCTACACCAACCCGAATCCCCACCGAATCCGACTTCGCCCCCCTCACTCAGCGCGGGCTAGTCGTGTCGTTATGTTACCCATCCCCGCGAGAAAGCACCACCGCCATCCTCATCCTGTTCCATGGTCTCGGGGACAGCGAGATCCCGTTCGCAGACTTCGCGCGACGGATGTCTCTCCCTGGCGTCTTGGGCATCTCGGTTAGGGGCACCAGCATAGTGCCCGCCGCGCTGATAGGCGACGGCGCCAGAGGGGGGGAGCATTACCACTGGGGCGACGACTTGAGGGCGTCGTCTTAC
The DNA here is from genome assembly GCA_033297225.1 of Diplogelasinospora grovesii. Classification (NCBI taxonomy): domain Eukaryota; kingdom Fungi; phylum Ascomycota; class Sordariomycetes; order Sordariales; family Diplogelasinosporaceae; genus Diplogelasinospora; species Diplogelasinospora grovesii. The sequence goes on from MU853753.1 coordinate 980,659, forward strand.
ACTGACGGTCTTGACATGGACCCCGGGTACACAAAAGCTGCTGATCTCGTCCTTAACCACCTCATCAGAGGGGTGCTGGTTGACACCTGTGGATGGACGACCAAGGATATTTTACTGTTTGGGTTCGGGCAGGGTGGGTCATTTGCTCTTGGGCTAGGGTCCCTCCTTAGAGTACCACCAAAGGTGGTGGAGATAAAAGAAGAGGAGGATGACAAGGGTAACGGACAAGAGGGGGGTGATCAAGGGGTGTCAGATGATGAGGGGAGTAATACGCAGTTTATGGGCATCGTATCGATTGGTGGACCGCTACCCCCCAGTATGATACCAACAGTGAGTGGTAAAAAGAAGAGCCGCACGCCGGTGCTGGTCTGCCGCGGGAGAGCAAGCGAGGTACTGGACGACGAGGGGGACGCGATAGACACGATCAAGGAAGAGTTCCAGTTCGTCAAGGTTGTCACGTGGAAGAAGAGGGACGATGGCATGCCGACCTCGAGAGATGACATGGTGTCCCTCATGAAGTTCTTTGCCGACGCGCTGAGCAGTCAGAGGTGGACGCCCGAGACTCCGACGGGGGATGCCTTTAAGAAGAAGAGATGAATACCTATTGCATTCTTCAAGTTTCCGTTTGCTTATCTTTGGGGAGATGAAATACCATCTACTTTGCTGCTCTCAAGAAAATACATGATGAAATGTGAAAATTTTTGGTCATGAGAATGTCAAATCTAAGGCAAGGGCAAGGTATTGGCTACGTGGTGCACGTCTGTGCGGACTTATAATTAGGAAAGGATATCTAAACTAGCATACAAACACTGGCGTATACATAGGTATTCTGCTTTATGGATCTATAATCCGGAGACAAGCAAGCTTTCAGAACAGCGGACTAGGTTAATGGAAGGCAAACGCCCAAGGGCCGGTCTGTGTACAGGATAATCCGAAAGCCGCTACCTTTTCAGGTCAATCCTCTCGTTCCAATCCGAGCTCCGTGCTTTTACCTTCGAGGGACCAGGCAGCATATCTATCCAGTTGCCCTCGTCCGTCCAGGTGCCGGCCATGGTGTAGTCCTGGCTAGTGCTACCCTCCATCCAGGCAAAACGAAAGTACTCATTCTCCTTTGTGCTGTTCTTCCGTGTCCACGTGAAATTGTTCGCGTTGTCAAACTCATCACTGAAATATGCCCGAAACCGCTCGACGTCGTTGACCAGCACGCTGATACCATCGAACTCTGGCCCGGGGGGACTTGCCCAGGAAAACGTGATATTCCAGACATCCCCGGCGAGTGAAATGAGCGGCGGTGCGAGAATGGACGGCAGCGGTGAACCCAGTGTCGCATCCCCTTGGAGAGCGTATGACGTCTGCAAAAATGAATCCCATCCCCAGCGGGCAATACCATTGACAAAGAAGCCAATCAACAACCCTTGGTAGAGAAGCGATGGTCGGGTCTGCATACTTGTACCCGGCAGCAACAGCAGTGCCAAGATGTAATGGTGAATGCGCAGACTCAGGTCTGGAAGGACCAGGCATACGATTATGCCACCCAAAAACAGAGCGTACACCTTCAGGTACCGGATTAGTCGGCCCTCCTGCCGGAAGAACCAGACCTGCGAAGCCACTATAACGAACAACAGAATGATGATAATCGCCAGCGCTGCCCTCGCTCCCGGTTGCTGGTCAAGATCGTGCGGTGTCAGCCGTTGAATAGGGATGAAATCGAAGGTGTAGTTCGTCAACGCGCCAACCCAGCAGGCACCCAGCCAAAGTACCGTCTTCTCAACCTGAGCCGTCAATCCGTTGAGTACCCGCCGAACACCCATCTTGTCGTACATTACCCAGGCGGTAAACATGGCCGGTAGGAATCTGCCGAGCTCGACTGAAATGAGCGTTGGGACGTCGCTATAGTTTGGAGGGTCCGTGGCCAGGCCAACCGTCCAGTAGAGCCCGACAAACTCCGCAAAGAAGAACAGCGCCGGCGATGTCGTAAATAGCGAGAGCACGACCGAAAAGACAACAGACACAGCCAGCAGCGGCCACCTCATGTCCCGTGACATGCAGTCAACCCCGCTCTCGAAGCTGATGCTTAGAGGGAAGTACGAGTCAAATCCAACACTGGAAATGCCGTTTCGCGTTGAGCCGTTGTAATTCCTCTGCGTCCCGATCAGATTGACCACCCCGCAGCCGCCCTGAGTGTTTGAGACGACTCCGGCATGAACAGCGGCGCCGCAAATGAACGAGTCACCTCTGTACACGGCACTCCCAACACTGCCATTTGTCGATGGGCCCCCGACGATAAGCGGCTGGTAGATAATCTCCTGGTTCCCTACCGCGCGGGGATTGAGGACTGCGTAGCTGGCGCAGTTGGCCGGACACCTGAACGCGAAGCCACTCCCGTTAAACGGACGACAGTCGTTCCCATCCAAGCCACACCCATTGCCCGACACCCAGTAGGTGTTTCCGCAGCCTATGGTGATCGGAGTCCCCCATCCTTGGATTTCCGTAGCGACTATTCCTTGCCTCATCACGAGCGCAAACGTAACGATCCAAACGGCTAGATACCCGAAGAGAAGCCACAGCCGGTGTTTCGGGTTCGGGAGATACTTGTCGAGAAGCCATATCGGAGCATGCTGAACTCGAGGAAAATAGGGTTCGATCTTGAAGTCTCGAGGGTTTGTTGGTCCCTGGGCCCATTTCGCGATAAACCTAGAAAAGCGACGAACGGGATAGGGAACCCATTTCAACCTCTTCCATGCCCCTTCATCTTGAATAAAGCGCGGGGTGGGTGGTCGAGAGATGTCGGCGGGCTGTTCCTCTAGCTCTTCTATAGTCGCTGCCTCGATCGGCGCATCGGGATGGTCCGCGACTGTGGTTGAGCTCCCGCTGGCGCTGGCCGCCGCGGTCGTACCTTGTCGCCCGACATCGCGGATGGTCGTTTGTGTTTCGTCTTTGTGTTCACCCATCTTGCCAGCCTGGCGGATCCAAAACGGCGAAACGGAACCCTCGGATGGGACGAAAGAATGTTAAATAGCAGTGAATTGACCGGCAAAACGATGCTGAAATGGACCAAAATTCACGAACTACGCAGGAAGGCCCTCAACAGAGGGCTATGAATGAAAAAGCATTGGCGGATGGGAACGAGGGAAAGCCCAGCCTTGTATACGAGTCCCAGCGTCTCAGAAAGATGCCGTCCAAGCCGCGCCGCTGGTCGATCCTCCACTTCCTGCAGCTGTGCAGCAAATTCCATGCAACGGAAGTGGGGGGTTGTGGAACGTGCGGATGGCGGGGCGTCGATTGGCTAGCCGGAAGGGGCCTGGCAACCTGGCACCCCGCCCAAAAAAAAAAGCGCACTCACAAAGTGATCTGTGCCACCGTGAAGGACATTTCGACACTGTAGCTGCAATAATTCAGGCGCAGATTACAAGCTACAGACAGCGTCTAAAAATCAGACAAAATTCTAGTATGTTGTTTTCATGTGTCTCTTATACTCTGATGCTTTTTTTTTGTTTTGCATACATGATGCGGCTCAATAAATCGAGGCCAAATCTTGATCTTTTGTCAGTGCGCTTTTTTTTTTGGGCGGGGTGCCTGGCTATCAGTTATTGTGGGGCGCGTCTGGCTACCATCCTCGTCTCAGGTACCGGTACCGGTACTAGGAACAATGAACACAAGAACACAAAGGCGGACGAACATACAACTGAAGTAACTTTAAAGGCTGTTAAACAAACTTTTTGACCAGTGGTAGTTCTACCTTCAAAAAAATTCCATCATTCTCCAGAGTTGTTCTCTCTTCACAGTCCCTAGGCTCACAGCGGGGTCGAGTCATTCTGACTGAGCGTCTCAGTTCTGAAATCTCAACACAGACCACCCAAACCCTGCTCTTCTTCAACACCTCTCAACATGGCGATGGATGACAACCAGCCCTCAGAAGCCATGAAGTTTGAGTTGTTAAAGGTGGCAGCGAAACCAGAAGCCGCCGCCCGTCTGGGCCGTTTACTTCTTCCCGGGCGGCAACCAGTCTCAACACCGAATTTCTTCGCCATGACATCCCGGGGTTCAGTACCCCACGTGACGCCCGACAATGTCTCTAAGCACCTTAACATTGGAGGCTCATATATGGCCCTTGAAGACTGTAATCCTCCTCTTACTCGATTTTGCACCCTCTTCCTTATTCTACAATACCCATGCTAACTCTATGAAGTCATCGAGCGTTCACAAGCCTACGCCAAGCGTGAACCCCCTATATACCAAACCCCCTCTTCCAGCACCCCTTCTTCCGGCAGACCACCCCTTCACAGCTTCACAGCAACCCCTCCCACCACCCTCACCATTCTCGCCCCGCGTAGGATTCCAGCGGTGCCTTCGCCAATGGGCAACACCAACTCCAGCATATCCGTGTACACCAGCACCGGATTCCAGCCCTTGTCCACATCCGAGTACCGCTCTGCCATACAAACCCTTCAGCCCGACATAGCCATACCCATGGCGGACCTAACTAACGCCCAAATCAACCCCACCTCCAAGCGTGCGTTACGGATGGCAGAGCGGACAGACGAGTGGATCAAGGAGTGGTTCCTCCTCACCAAACCCACCTCCAGCACAGCTACATTCGCACCGGTACTACCAATAGCATATTCAATGCAATGGGAGTACCTAGAACGGCTGTCAGAGGACTACACCCCCTCATCTCCCGGCCATCCTTCCCCTCGCGGCAACAACGCCGTTGCTGGTCTCGCTGTGTACGATCCTGATATCATACCGGATTTGGTCAACGATTACTCTAACCTCTCCCTCCTTCCACGACTATCCCTAAGTGCGCCCTCCACCCCCCATCAGGTACTACGACAGATCTCTCTCGGTGTCGACTTGTTTGTCCTGCCGTTTACAAACACCGTTTCTGATTCCGGCGTGGCCCTTGCCTTCACATTTCCCCCACCCTCAGATACACAGGGTATATTACCCCTTGGTGTGGATATGTCAGACCAAAAATACCAAACAGATCTTGGACCACTTATGGACGGCTGCACGTGCTATGCTTGCAGTAGACATCACCGGGCATATGTCCACCACCTCCTCTCAGCAAGGGAGATGCTCGGCTGGACGTTGTTACAGATCCACAACCACGCTGTACTCACCTCTTTTTTCGAGGGTATCCGACAGAGTTTGCAAAACGGGGAAGAGGAGTTCGAGAAGGGGGTGGATAGGTTTAGCATGGTGTACGACTCGGAATTTCCAGTCGGCAGCGGCGAACGCCCCCGAGCAAGAGGGTATCATTTTAAATCTGCAGGCGGCGACGAGAAGAGGAACAAACCCGCGTGGTCAAAGTTCGGCAACAACGACGATAGCGAGGGTGTTAGTGTTAGTAGCAGTCAGCCGGTAACGGATACACCGCCACCGGTGCCGGATCCAATGGCCGATGGGGTGGATTTGGAACATCAGGGGTTGGGGAAGGTTGTAAGATGAATAAAAAAAATTAAAAAAATAGATAACATCTTCATCCCATCAAGTTAATAAGAGGTTAATTCAAAACCTGCTATATTATAATGATATGTGGCAGACTAGATTTATACCCACTAACTAACGTCTTTGTCCTTTCTGACAGGAACCACCACCCGTGTTCAGGAGACCAACAGTTTCGCCGTGGGAAAGTAAATGTCAGAATAGTAGAAAAAAAGAAAAAAAAAATATTTGAATATATATTCTAGCACATGGTCATGGTACCTTTGCACTTTGGAGCTGTTAAGCAGTAATTAGCTACGTACGTTACTAAGTTAACCGATGTAGCAGTGATAGGATAGGCCCCTCTGGCTACGACGACAACTTTGCCAACAAAACTGTTATAAAAAAGATTGGACGGAAAACCACGCCATAATCCAAAACATCACAGATGAATTCAGTTTCAGTGTCGTTATGGAACATAAATCTTCTTCGTATTTCTGCTGCAGTAACCAGCAAGGTTAACTCTGCAGACTGCCCCCTTCATCCAGCTGCACAATCCGTTTAGGCTTTTTCTTCTTTGGCTTTACTTCACTCGGCGCTGCTTCCGCTGTAGCACCACCGGCCTCCCCTTCTGTGGTGACAGGCTTCTTTTTCTTCTTCTTAACCACCTTGACAGCCCCAGCCGACTCACCCTCCTCTTCGGGGTCAGCTATCTTAGCCACGCTCTTCTTCTTCTTCTTCTTCTTGACGACAACCACAGCCTCCTCAGCAGGCACACCTTGCGCCACCTGAATCCGCTCATTAGCACGCTGCATCTCCAGCCGTAACCTCTCGACCTCCTTCATAGCCTGTGCCATCTCCGCCTCCTCTCGTTGCTGTGCTTCGTAGTCGAACGGACTATCATCTGGCCGACCATTGGCGTCAAGACTCAACGACCCAAGATGGCTGGAGTCCACCTGCAAGAGGGACTGCTTAATAAGCTTCTTGGTCCTCGATTTGGTAAAGCTATCCGAATTGTTCTCCGACTCGTAATTCCGGGGCGTAGACAGGCCGCTGCCACTCCCACCACCACCAAGCGTCTCGTCTGCTGCGATGACTATCCGCTGCCGGGGCTTCGGTCTCTGCTGCTGCTTCTGTGCGGCTGCCGTGCCATTATCTCCTCCGAGGCCAGTATTAAGTTGATCGAGATCCAGCTTCATAATGGGTATCGAGTCGATATCCAGGTCGGGCCCGTTCTCATTCTGCAAGATATTGTGGATCGGCGTAGATGTGCCTCCGGACCGGTTCAACTCGCCAATGTAGAACGGATCGTCCCGATTGCGCTCTGCCCGTTCTGCCCTCCTCCTCGCGATGATGTCGGCGTCTAGGTAGCTTTCTTCACCGGCCTGTTGGTAAGAGCTGGCGACGCTTTCTTCGGGTGCGTCTGCTATCCGGTTGATCGCCGGTTCGTTGGCGATGCTCGTCGGAGGCGGTTTCTGGTTGTAATACGCCTCAAACTCGTCGTCGCTCTCTATCGGCAACATCAACGAGTCGGCCTGTGCCAAGAGGCGGCTGAGATCAGGGTGAATCGGCTCGTCCAAGTCCAGTCCCTCAGGCATCGGCACGTTTAGCTGCGCGCCGACAGCCACCGAGTTTAGCTCCCATCCATTGAACAGGGACGGTATCGCCTGCGTCAGAAGGAGGGGCGCATCTTGCTGGGCATCGTCCGTTGAGACGACCTGCCCAGACGCCGCCTCCGCAGTTAGCTTTAACAACTCCGTGAACTCGACAGCACGTTCCTGAACTTCCAAGTATGGATGCAACGCTAGTGGTTCGAGCACGTGTATGACCCGAGCCATCAACAGTGAGATGCTCGATTTCCGCGCCGAGGTCCAGAGCGCCTGATCGTCTCCAGCAACATGCGCGAACAGTTTGATGACTGCTTGTAAACACGTCGCGAGAATCTCGGGGTTGTTTATCCGAGGTATCAGATGGAGCAACGACCCCAGAGTATCGCTCGGGGCTGATAACTGAAAGGCATATTCTCCCACAATCCACGCAATGGGTTTCAGGGACCCGGAAACGACTGGGTGTGTGGCTGAGGATTCTGCAACCAGCGTATTCATGATGAGCTCGGCGGCGCGGACGGCTGCCAGTCGTACGGCCTTAACTTTCACTGCAACGTTCCTTATCTCGTTGCCGACCTTCTCGGAGATGTCTGTGGCAAGATACTTCGGTATCGGTCCTGATGGATCCAGATCGGACTCTCTTCTCCGAGGCGCTGGAGCGAGCCGAACGAGCTGTATCAGGACATCGATGTACCAGTCAAAGTCGGCCAGGCTAGCGTAGTTATCTTGGGAGCACATGTTCAGTATCCTCCCGATCACGTCAACTGTGTAATCCTCAGGGAGGGGGGGAACGTGATCTTGAGACTTGGAGCGCCGGTTCGTCTGAGCACCGGCTTCGTCGTCTGAGTCTGGCTCTGAATCGACTTTCTGTGCACCATTTTGACCTGCCAAAGACGAAGACGCTCTGAGCTGTCTCATCAAGCGACTAACAATCGAGACCAGGTTGTCACTGCTGACCATGCCCTGCACCAGATCGAGAGCCTTGATCCTGATGGTTATGTCTGCGCTGTCGATACACTCGAGGATGACATCCTCTTGCTGAGCGACGAGGAAAGGATGTGTAACGACGATCCTGTTGAAGGCTAGCAACGCCACATATTTTACTACGCACCCGTCAATATTGGGTTCACAGTGATCACTCGCAGACCAAGACTCCGAGAGACTCACAGTTTGCGTCGCTGTTGACCATTATCATCCCACGAAGCTTCGAAACACACAGAGAAGCAATCTCTTCTCGCCCAGATATGTCTTCTGGGTCTCCAAGAATCCCGCCCTGAATGATGCCATTGATGCACTCATAAAGCAGGGACATGGCGGGAGTCGTCCGTATCAGGTCGGTCAGAGGCGGTAGCAGCTTGCGAACAAGACGTGGCTCGAGAGGTGTCAAGGTGGCAAACTGGGGCGCCAGTTAGACTCGAGGGGCCAAGCAAGGGGAGTTGGTAGCCTCACCAGTTTAATCAGCTTTATAGCCATCCAGTTGTTGCCTCCGTCAACCAGCAGCTCGAACAGCCGGGGTGCCAGGGGGAGGAAGTCCTTCGGTCTTCGCCATCCAAGCTCGCAGACCACGTTCACAATGGCCGCTGTCACGCTTGGATCCTCGTCCTTGTCCATGAGCCGTTCCTTGATCTTGGGCCATGCTGCTCGGAGGGTTTCGGGATAGACCAAGGCAAGTCTGTAGAGGGTAACGATAGTCTTTTTCCGAATGGCCGCATGCGAATGGGTAAGGCGAGGCAGTAGGTCCGCTAGCACGGACAGCGCCAACGACGGTGTGATGATGTGCGGAAGAGCGCCAATCGGGAGTGAGATCGTGTTCGGCGCGGTGGCGGTCAAGTCCTGGTGTTTGAGCGCGATTAGCATAGACTCGATGTCCGCTAGGTAGACACCCCGTCAATACCTTCTTAAGTAGGTTGGTCGCCAACATGAGAACCTCGGTGTCGGGCCGGAAACTCTGGACAGCCCCAAGGTACCCAACGCGCTTCTGGTGGTATTTCGGCGAGGACATAACTTCGAGAACATGGAAGGATGCCCACGACATGTCGTGGCCCACCATCTCGAGATAGATGAGCTTGAGCAAGGCGGTGGCCTTGACATCTTTGCGCCGAAGTGTTAGCAGACCGAAACAGCAGTCGCAAGCTGCCAAGATGACTTGCCCATGTCCTGGCTGCGAATCTCGGAACGACATTCTTTCAGGCAGTTCTGGATGTACTCCTTCTCGTTCCCTTTATGATTGCGCAGGCCTCGGATGAGGTCGTACAAGGATTTTTCGAACCTGGGAGGAGTCAGTACCGCCGTTTCCTCTGCGAGAGCGGCCAAGCTTATCTCACATGGCTGCGGTCCTTTGGGCTTGACCCCTGCAAACTCTCAGCGGGAAAGTGTCCTGTGTAGAATGTCTGCAGAGCTAAACAGGACAGAATGCATCTTGTCAAGAGTCGGTATCAAAAGGACTGGTAGAGGGCGCGTGGGAAGCGCAAAGTGGAATGCGCTCTCGCTGAACACGAATTGCCCAACATGTGCTTCTGAATTGGAAGTGGGATGCACCTGCCTCGTGCTCGCACGTCACTGCACCGTACACCCCGGAACGAGCCCGCCCCGTAGCCCACGCTCCCAGTTAATTGTTAGTGCACTGCTGACGGGGGAGCTTATCCAAGCTTACCGGCTAGGCCCCACATTTGGCGTCTGTCAGGAGAGCATCCATTGTCATTTAACATTGCACGCAGCCACGCTACATCCTACGACAAACTACTCAGTTTATTTGGATATCCAGGCGTATTCAAAGTCAATCATTCACAGCTGCGTCAAATTCGGAAGAACGCGAACCAAGGAGCACATCATGGCACCGTCTCTACTGCATCCGCCCAGCCAATTGTCGCCAGCTGCAGCGCTGCAGCTCTCGCAAAAGGCTCCGACCGTCCTGCAGAGCTCGCCGAGCACCGTGTCCTCATCCCCTCTTAGTGCACTCTTCACGGCTTCCGAGACGCCTGATCTATGGATCAAGTACGAGAACCTACTACTATCATGTCTGCGAACCGGCGATGAGCGGGCCGCGCACCAATGCCTCGAGAGACTTGTCACCCGCTTCGGCAACGACAACGAGCGGATCATGGCGCTGAAAGGCCTACTGAAAGAGGCTGACGCCCAAAATAACGGCGAGTTGGAAAAGGTTCTGGAGGAATACGACCAGATACTGAGTGATAATGCTACCAATATCGTACGTCGAGTCCGCCTCTATTGTTAGACAGGGTGTTAATTGGCCGCAGCCCATTGCGAAAAGACGCATCGCGCTGTTACGTTCCATGGGCCGCGTCTCTGAGGCGGTGTCATCCTTGGTGCAGCTTCTCGACTTTTCCCCCACGGATGCTGAGGCCTGGTCTGAGCTTGGAGACATCTACCTTTCCCAAGGACTGTATTCGCAAGCCATATATGCCTTGGAGGAAGTGCTGCTGTTGGTGCCCAACGCATGGAATGTAAGCATCCCAATCTTATCTGGTCAGCCGAGACGTGTATGCTGACGGGAACGCCTTCTGCAGATACATGCACGACTGGGGGAGGTGCAGTACATGGCCGCTACTGCATCGGGGGCCGGCGACGTATCCTCTCAGAAATCTTTGGCTGAAGCCCTCAAGCGGTTTGCTCGGAGTATCGAGCTGTGTGACGATTACCTTCGGGGTTACTATGGACTGAAGCTGGTAAGCTCATGCTCTGCCCCCACGACCGCGGTTGGGCATCCCTAATCAATCTTGCAGGTCACGACGCGCATTCTTAGAGAACCTCCCAATCGCACGAAACAGGACGACGCAGACGACTTCGTCTTACCGGATACCAGCACCGCGGAGCGACTCCACGAGCTGGCCACTGAGAAGCTGTCTGAGATCGTACGGCACTACACTTTGCAGGATCGGGGATGGCGTGGTTACGACGAATCTGAGATTGCTGCAGCTCGCGACCTCCTTGCCAAAAACGCAGCTGGAGCATGATCGATTGATCGGTAACATTCGCTGCCGAGGACGCCAGGCGGCACGAAGCGAAGTCCAGTGACTCTTACACTATGCCAACGGCAACGTGAGTCATGATGAAATATATGAAAATCAAGGTGTTGCGGTCAGAATGCACCATTGCTGTCAGAGTCTCAATGACAGCTCTTGCTGTCCGAACATGGCCAGCGGCATTATTGGTGCCTGACCGTGTGCATTAGCCGAAGCGGTGGGTCCTTGGGCAGACAGACGTGAGGGAAGCGGCCGCACGTGGCTCCAGTAGAGAGACGGAAGACGTCCGTTGCACGGCGTGGTAAAAAGCGGTGCGGGTCTCTAAGCCCAACCGGAATGCGGCTCGAGTACCATTATGCAGGCTGAGCAAAGCCGGGCACTTTTTGCATCCTGTTTGGGCAGAAAGCCAGTGATTGTTGGGCTAGTTTCGCTCTGGCTACTGGGTTCAACTGGCTTACAGTCGAAACAAGTAACCGCCCCAATTTCTCTGTTCTATTCGCTTCCATTGAGCAATGTCTCTGCTGCTGGGTTAGAAGCTATTTCAGTGGCCGCCTCATGACGAGATGCTGCATGGCATGCAAGGCACGAACTGCCGGTGCTCGATACTTGTCTACTAGGCGAGTTGGCATGCTCGATGGAGAGTCTTGAGCTCTTGTTGTGTGTGCTCTCGCCCTGGATTCAGACTGCCATGTACGGAAAATCGCATATAATGTATGGCAGAGGTCAAGTGTAGGGAACCGATATGGCCTGTATTTAATAGATTGTCTGCCCGCAAATGAGCGTTTTGTGTCTTCGCAACTGCTCTGCCATTTCTCCAATTTAGACAATCGTATCGTCCTGCGCTTGTTTCCCAGTTCCGTATCTGCTCCAGTTGTTGAATCCGAAAGTATTGGTTACACCGGCGATTTGTACACGGCGCGTCATTATCATAATCACGGCAAAATTTGGACCCTGACGAAAGAACCATGTGGCAGCTTCAAAACTCAACACCACCACAGGATCACAAGAGACGAGTGAAGCTACAAGGAGAGCATCACCTTGATCCGCGCCAGAAAGGGGTCGTTGGGGGCTGAATTGGAGCCAAGTGTGACCAAATTTCGACCCTTTCTTTATCTTGTTGTCAACTCTAACTCTGCCAGCTCTCCTTGCCGCTCAGCCCCAGATTGAGACACTCTGCTCACCTTCCCCAGGTTAGATGCCCGACGAATTTCCTTGGGCCATCATCGGCAAATTAGCACCAGACTGCCACATCGACAGATCGAGGCCGCCAAAGAAAACACCGAAATCGCAGATGCTGCCTGCTCGGCCGAAGAATCCAAGATATTTGTGCGTAGGGTGTTTAAAGACTTGCTTTCGGGGTGTAAGTGCAGGTGTTCCTGTAGGCAGGGCAACCAACCGCTCTGCCTCTAGCGCTGCAGCAGCTGTGCAGCACCAGGTTCCAAAACCCCGAGCCCACATCCCTAATTCAGCCTGCGTACATTTACTTCGTACCGTGCTGCAGTGCGTTTCCAGACCCAGCCCACAGGGCATCCATATAACAAGGACACCGACCGGGCGCCCCTTTGTTTGATTTACCTTGCCAGAGCTTTTTCCTCCTCGACCGCTTTTCAGAGCACAGTCTAAACTTGGCAGCAACCGACGACATATCTAAGGATCGTTAATAGACCGGAAGGAACAGCAAAACCCAGCGCTCAACGAAGTAGGTAAGGGCAAGCAAGCACGCACATACTCTCTCTCGAGCGGACGGCCTAGCAAAATTATCTATTGCCAGCCACGTGCCAGCTTCTCGGCTCAGGTGCGAGGATTCGAGTGTCACACACACCTTGCGGGAAGGAACGACACAGAAGGCACCATCTCAATTCGACCCCACCACACATACCGCGGAACAGCCAGCTCCCACAGTCGACTTACAGATCAGGTTCGCCAGGAAGCTTTTGAAGAGCAAGGGCTGCCAACCATAACGCACAGGAGATCAGGTATGAGATATGCTTTTTGCTATGAGTTATGCATTCATCCCGTGCCCTATCCACGCTGCATTTCCCAGTCTTCTCTCTGTTTACTTCACAACATCGCCCTCGTGTGGAAGCACCCGCGCACGAATTGATGTTGCCCCTCTGTCTGGCTTGGCGGATCCCGTCGTCCACGAAGGAAAACCCGCGCGAGGGGTGCCGCCAGAGGGGAGGAGGGGAGGAGGGGCCAAAGTCCAGTCCATCCCATGTCTTGCGCCTGGAAGCAAGATCCTCCCTATGGCCACAAGATCGCGTTCCCAGCTCCCGTCAAAGGTTCGAAGCAAGCAACCAGTCATCGTCATTGCATACCTACGTGCCGCGTCCTCGGTCCTGCCGCCCAACAAGATCGCTGCCCTTGCACAAATGACCTACCGTTCATGATTCCATTGACCTTCCCAAGGATTCCACGTCGAATTTGAGCCGACCCCTCACTGACGTTCTACTGCTACTAGCACACGGGCTTATAACAGTTGTGTTATGAGAGTTCATTCAGCCCTAGCTTCCCAGCTCCCGATCCGTTCTGGCCACGAGTCTCAGTCTCAGGAGACAAATTGCGTACGGTATGTGTTTCCCATGCCCTTTCAGGGTTGATTCTATTTTCCCAACAACGCCCTTCTTCATCTCCCTCACGATATTTGACACGTCCGCAGTCGCGACGACTGTCCGATTTGGCCGAGTGTTCAATCGCTCGATACACATTGACGCTTCTTATTCCTTACATAACCCTGTCTCCAGGATAACCGTTACAGTGGACCTTCACCGGAATGAGTTAGAGTGCTGTACCGGTTGCTGACCGAACCCCAGACCTAAAAACCTAATCCGCCTTTTTTCTGCGCCCAATCCGTCGGTGTCGCCCGTTTTCGCCAGGAGCCGGTTAGGTTTGAAGGCTCTCGACAAAAGGATTTAAAACGGCCGATCGAACCCGAAGCGTCTTCCCTGCCGAATTTTGGACGACACTCTCCAAGGGTGGTCACCGGACCAATCTTCTGCAGCCGTCTGTCATAACAAGCTCCCGCGCACCCTATTTGGTCCGGCTCGTCTCGCGCCAACGCAAGCAAGCCACCATTCCGCGCTTGCGCACTCACCGCCAGACGATCCCCTTTCCCGCCGCTCTGTCTCGCGGACGGGACACACACCTAGCCTTCGGCTTCGACCGCCCACAAACACACCGGTCGAGTAATTGACCCAAAACAAGAAATCTTCCTGCAAAACGCCTTTGCTCCGACTTTCTCCCCGCAGATCGTCGCGAGTGAAGGGTGATTGTAAAAAGCATTCCCAATGTCGTAAGTTCAACCCAAAGACATGGAAACGTTGCGCGGGACTGTGCCGCAAATTTCATGCTAGCGGGGCTCGGTTGTTGTTGTTGTGGTTGTTGGTTTGAGACACTACCGCAATGCAAATGCGCTAACTTTTACATCCTTTTCTGCAACGCAACAGAAGCACCAGAAGACATATGCAGAATCACAGCAGGTCGACCAGCTCACATTCATACGACGAAGAAGGATCAACAGACCAGAGCGAGGAATACGAAGACTCGCTCGCTGACGAGGTAGAGTGGGGGGAGGACGATATCGACCCGTCAGACTCCGCTTCGGCAAGCCACGGAGACTATCGACGTCCAGCAACTCGATCGCAGAGCGCGCGACCGCGCAGTGGTTCGCGCCGCCACCAAATTCCTCCCGCAAGGCAGTCCGGCTTCGCATATCAGGCTCAGCCGCCTCCTGCGCCAATGAGCGTAGAACCCTCCGACGACTACGGGTACGGCGGCCGTGGCTACGTTCCGCCACCACCACAGAACCATGGCGCGTACTACGGTGCTAGAGGTGGTCACCAGCCTGCTTACCCCCAGAGTCACGTCGGTGGATACATGCCGAATCATTATCAAGGGCAAATGGTTCCTTACGGCCTGCAGAATCCCTTCGCCCCGTCTCCGATGGCTGGCGGAATGCAAAACGGAATGCAAAATGGAAATGGCAACTATTATAACGAGCCGCGCGGCCCATACGATATGATGCCGTACCACGCGAACGGCGGCACCTACTTTGGCGGCGGCCACGGCCCCGGAGGCCCGGGCTATGGCCCACCGCATCACATGCAGCATTTTCTCTATAACGCTCCACCGCCGCCACCTACTGAAGTGGCTGCACCGGTTGCGCCTCCGACACCCGCTCCACCACCGGTGGAGAAAAAGCCGGATCCGGAGGTCGAAGCGATGAAAGCCCAACTCGAACTGTTCAGGAAGGAGCAGGCACGGAAAGAGGCGCAGGAGAAACAGAAAGAGCTCGAAGAGAAGATTCGCAGAGACGCTGAAGAAGCCTTCCAAAGGAAGATGGAGGAAATGAGGAGGATGGAGGAGATGAAGATGGAGGAGATGAGGAAAGCGCAGGAAGAGGCAAAGATTCAACTCGAGCGGGCCAAAGCGGAAGCTGAGAGGGCGGCGCGGGAGAGGATGGAGGCGGAACGCAAGGCTGAGGAGGAAAGGAGGAGACTACACGAAGAAGCCCTAAAACGTGCCGAGCGAGAAGCGCGGGAGAAAATGGAGGCAGAACGTAAGGCCGAGGAGGAAAGGAGGAGGCTACACGAAGAAGCCATGAAACGCGCCGAGCGAGAAGCGCGTGATAAGCTCGAAGCCGAGTTGAGGGCAGCCGAGGAGCGCAGGAAACGTGAGGCGGAAGCTGCCGCCATCGCTGAAGCCCAGCACAAGGCAAAGATCGCAGAGGCCATTAGGGCCGAACACGCGAGGTTGGATGCGCAAGCCAAGGCCGAAGCAGAAGCCAAGGCCGCTGCAGAGAAGAAGGCCGCTGAAGAGGCTGCCACGCGCAAGAAGATGGAAGATGAGGCCAAGGCAAAGCTAGAAGCGACAATCAAGGAGCAGGAGGAAAAGTTAATGGCTGCCATCAAGGCGGAACACGAGAAGATGGAAGCCGCGCAGAAGGCCGAGGCCGAGGCCAAAGCAGCTGCAGCAAAGAAGGCAGCCGAGGAGGCGGAATGGCGGAAACAGCTCGAGGCGGAAGCCAAGCTCAAGGCCGAGGTGGAAGCGAGAGAGAAGCTTGAGGCCGAAAGGAAGGCTGCGGAGGCGGCCAAGGCTGCGGAGGAACAGAAGAAGAAAGACGAGGAGGCCATGAAGAAGAAGTTCTTGGAGGAAGCTAAAGTAAAGGCTGAAGAAGCGGCCAAGAAGAAGGAGAAGGCGCCTATCAAGTTCAAGGATGCCGTGGGCCGCAAGTTTAGCTTCCCATTCCATCTGTGCCAGACGTGGCAGGTACGTACGAGAGAGGGTGGATTGGCCCGACTTCACCCTAAAACTCTGATTTGCTAACCTGTCGCCGCTTAGGGAATGGAAGAGCTCATCAAACAAGCCTTCCTACACGTCGACGTTATCGGGCCCCATGTTCAAGAAGGGCATTATGACCTGATCGGCCCCAACGGCGAGATCATCCTCCCTTCGGTATGGGAGAAGGTAGTCGAGCCGGACTGGGCGATCACGATGCACATGTGGCCGATGGACAAGGCTCCACCCCTGCGAGGGCAGATGCCCCCAGGGATGCCACCCGGTGGCATGCCCCGGCCTGGTCATGGGGCCCACGGTGCTCACGCCGCTCACCACGCTGCTGCTGCTCATGCCGCTCACCAGCAGCAGGCCGCAGCTCACCAAGCTCGGATGGCTGCTATGAGCGGGATGCCCGGGTATATGCGCCCGCAGGGAATGCGGCCTGCCGGCGGCGGCGGTGCCATTCCCCCGCCTCCTCCTCCAGCGCCTGGGGGCGCTCAATGGGGTCCACCGGGTGGCATGGGCGGAGGTGGCCGGCCGCGACCGGGTGCCATCCCCGACATTGTCCAGGTAGAGCCCGGCAAGGCGCCAAAGAGAGTCTCTAAGTCTGGCGCCTCCGTTCTTGGGTGGATGGCGGGTGGCAAGGCTCCCAAGTCAAGTAGCAAGAAGTATGTTGAGCTTCTTCCCATTCCCAAGACCCGCTCGAAACCCACGAGCACCAAGCAAAACCCCAAGCCCAAATCATCCAAGTTCGTCCCCTACCTGGCCCCCGTCTGCGTTTGAGTTCGCTCCACCACTGTCCTGTTGGTCTTTGACCCAGAACACTAACACGATTGCGTACAGGAAAAAGCATTAAAACCTGAGGTGCATGTTCGACCCAAGGCATCATGTCAATCGACAAGCCAGGTCATCCATCCCTGACTCCGCTCTTCTTTACTTCTATTTTTCTTGTCGGCGGCTACCATCTGTTTTCATGTTTTGGATTCTTGGTCTACATGTTGTTTTTGTCTTTTGATACCTTGTCGCATAGTTTATCCTTTTTTTTCCTTTTTTTTTTTTTTTTTTTTTTTTTTTTTGGATATCCTCGCTCTTGCATTTGCTCTTTTTGGATTTTGCGGCCGTGTTTTTGATGTCTAATGTATTGGCCGCGGAGTAAAAGAGGTGGAGGCATAAGGGATGACCGGGACGAGGAAACTCTATGAGCAATTTGTTTACGGGGTTGCCGGTGTTTCTCAAAGTGACCAATGCTGGGAGTCCTGTTATGATGGGCGCTGTTGGGGTGATGGTGGGTGGCTTCTGAATATCTTTCTGTCAATTCGGTCTGGCGCAAAATAGGGCAGTCAAGTCTTTTTCTAGGTTGGTAAGCGTTGGTGTGGTGGTTTTTTCTTTTTCTATTTGGTTCTGGGACTTTATATACTTTCTAGATGATTTTTTTTCTTCCTTCGGATATCTATATGTGTCTATGTCAACATCTCGAAAGCAAAAAGTTTTGATCAAAAATAGTTACAAAATGTTAAACAAATGTACATGATCCCATGTTGCCGACAACTTGTGGCTTTTCTATATCGGGGTTCTGTCATATGTATATCTAGATAGTGTTACATATTATGTACATGTTCTATATCGTGACGTGTGTGTGTGTCTAGTTCTATTTTCATCCCAGAACTCCGGCGGTGAAATGACAACTTTTTTTATCTTCGCCCGTATAGTTTGCGTGCACGCTCCTCGAAAGCAGCAACCATCTCGGTGACCTTTTCCTGGGCTAGCTGGGAGACGGCGAAGCCGAGGGCTGGATTGGCGAACTGGAATTGTACAGACAATGTAACTTCGCTCCCCTCCTCCCCTCTATTATTATTTTGGAAAGGGGTGACGGTCCATCGAGTAACCAGACTTTCAAAGATTCCAGCGCCAGGCAACTCAGGTTCGGTGTGGGTGGTGGTAGGGGATGATGGGTAGCCGTACTTTTGGAGGGTGGTAGCTGGTATGTTGATGGTTGCGCGCCCGCTGATGGCCTCCACGATCAGGTCCGACGGTATGCAGTATACCCGAGAGGTGTAGGACTGCGTGAAGGGGCCCCAGCCTACTGTCAAGTCCGCGCGCTGCGGCCACTTATTGTTGTCTATCTCGGGCGTCCATGCTGTTACCCTCGACTCCGTGCAATGTGGGAGGAAGGATGCGTAGGAATCGACGTCTGCGATTAACTTGAAGACTTCTGGTGGGGAGTATGGGAGCCGTTGGCGGGCGGAGATTGTTTGCGGCGAGGAGGGACTGCCGGGGAGATTGTTCGGGAGCTGGCTGGCTAGGGAGGAGAGGAAGGATGATATCTGTCGTTGCTGCTGAGCATAGCGTAATGAGGGCGGTTGTGGTAGTTGTGGTTTGCGCTGGGTTGAAGAAAGTAACCGCCGTTGTTGCGCGCAGGAGATCGCGAGTGGTGGGTTGCGCAGAACAAATACAGGGTTGTTGTTGCTGCTACACGCCCGTAAGGACGTTGAGCGTAAACACGCTCGGACTCCGGATCGTGACGCCATGACGATTGATGAAATCAGACGTTAAGGTACGTTAGATTTGAACGTTTGACAGATAGTCTAGGAAAGTCTATTTTATGTTTCCAACTTCGTCTGTTCTCCTGCCCATGCCGTCATCTACAGGGTTAGCTCCGGAAGCCGTCGCAAAGGTTCGCAGAGGGTCAGATCTGAACCGAACACTAACAAAAAAGATAAGATCAGAAAAAAACAAAAAGAGAAAACAATGTGCCCCACTTCCACAACAGCATTTTTACCCCAATTTTTGGTCTGGAAAATTTAAAGTTTCTTTCCCTCTCCAGTTCCGTTCCTCACTTCTCCCAACATGCAATCCAGCAGCTTCCATATGCTGCATCGGACTCGCATCCTACCGAGTGGCGTTCAATGACCTGGTGACAGCAGTCAGATACTACTACCTGACTGACAGAGAATACATTTACAGCTACCACCATGGGTGACACTGGCGTTGTTGAGCCGGCTGTCGGCGAGCAACCCGACCAAAAGCTGGCTGCCGAGATGTCCTCACTTGAAATAAAGGAGGATAACCCGCAGCAACAACAGCCACAGGAGATCCCTCCGCACCGAAACCACGATCCCCAATACAATCAGAAGAGGAGCGATCCATTCCAGTTTGGCTCTCGCTACCTGCAAGAGGACGACGACGTGTTCGAGTTCAATGCCTGGGATCACGTCGAGACTGACGACACATACAAGGAGTACGCCGAGCAGCAGTATGCCATGCAGCGTTCGGCCCCTGTATCGGACTTTGACAAGTGTAAGTTCAATACCCTTGCTACTCAATACCCTTACTACTCTTAACACAACGAAACCCCCGGCGTTTGTGATGATTTACATCATATAAGCATAGTTCATCTGAATTTTTTATGAAGACAACTGTAATTGCATAGTCTTTCGCTCCCATCTGATTGCGCCTTCAACCACCTATTCTTGTCTATCTCATATCACAGACTGGCAGCAAGCTAACGGTTGATGAATAGATCGGTTCAACTCGGACCCCGCAAAGTGGTGGAACTTGTTTTACAAGAACAACACGGCCAACTTCTTCAAGGACCGTAAATGGCTGCAGCAAGAGTTCCCGATCCTAGACAAGATCACAGAAGAAAGCTATGGACCCGTCACGCTCCTTGAGATAGGGGCTGGTGCGGGCAACACGGCGTTCCCGATCCTTTCCAGGAACAAGAACCCGGGTCTGAGACTTCACGCTTGTGACTTCTCCAAGAAGGCCGTCGAGGTCATGCGTGCTCACGAGTCGTATAACACCGAGTTCATGCAGGCTGATGTTTGGGACGTGGCCGGAGACGAGCTACCACCAGGTCTTGCAGAGGGATCTGTTGATGTGGCGCTGATGGTCTTTATCTTTTCTGCACTGTCCCCGTCGCAGTGGCAGAAGGCGGTAGATAATGTCTACCGCATGCTCAAGCCTGGCGGCGAGGTCTGCTTCCGTGACTATGGAAGAGGTGATCTCGCGCAGGTCCGATTCAAGAAGGGTCGCTACCTCGAGGAGAACTTCTACATCCGGGGCGATGGCACTCGCGTCTACTTCTTTGAAAAGGACGAGCTGGCCGACATTTGGGCTGGCAACAGCCAAGGAGAGGAAAACACTGAAGAAGCAAAGGGAGTTACGAGCCCCCGCTTCGAAATAGAAGAGCTCGGCGTTGACCGCAGACTGCTCGTTAACCGAGCGAGGAAGCTCAAGATGTATCGCTGCTGGCTCCAGGGTCGGTTTAGAAAGAAATAGATGCCGAAATCAAATGAACTTAAATGAACAAGCTATCCAGTTGACACCTGCATCTTGGTGTCTGCTTGCCTATTGACTCGGGTGACTTCTTAAACTTCCGATGTGATATGTTGTAGCTCTAGACAAGTGTCTGTTTCGTGTATGATAAACTAAACCGGATCATTTGTGTTATGTCCTTCAAACATCCCCATAATGGTATGTTGAACGAAGAATCACCCCGTTTTTAGCTCCTTCATTCGTGCTCTCTTATGACTGGGAGCCCCGCGTGTGTCATTGGAGCTCTGACAAAATGGCTGGCGCCAGAACCAGCCAGTCGACCTGTTGGCTTTGATGTGGGGCCTGCCCGTGGCCCGGGCTCCGAGCTACCTTATTCACCTATTGACCGCCCATTGGTGAAGAATGGGCAGAATTCTGAATGCGACGAGGTGAGCCCGTGCTCAACGAACAATAGATCTTCCAACCACCCTTTCCTCAGATAGCATTCACATTCACTGCAGACGGACAATAGGAAATCGGTTGCACTAATGCGGTCCCGGCTCCGCCGAAGAAGAAGAGCATTTATCCTGTCCTGCTCGTGGGCTTAATCCCATCTTCAACAACAAAGACAGGACAATCCGCTTCACGATCCTTTCTTCTCTTCGGTCGAATCGCGACTTTTCCATCACCGATGTTTCGTTGCAACGACCACCATGACAGCGCCAGTTGGTAACCCATTCGGCGCGCTCTTCGGAGCACCGGCGCCTTCGCAGGCGACCGGCTCGTCACCCTTTGCGGCAGCCGGCTCTGGCCAGCAGAAGCTTTCTGGCTTCGGAGCATCGCCATTCCAGCAGACCACGACGACAAGCACGCCTAGCAATCCGTTCGGCGGTAATAGCAGCACGCCTTCGCTTTTCGGAGCGCCCCCGTCTGCACAGCAACAGTCTTCGCCATTCGGCGCGAGCGCTCAGCCAACGGCGGCGAAGTCAGGGAACGCGTTCTCCAAACTGAAACCTTCGCTCAAGAACACGAACGGAAATGCTCGAAAGCCGTCACCGTCCGGATCCCAGCCACAGACAAATGGCGCACAAGGCGTATTTGGAGCGTCAGGTGCGAACCCAAATAATGGAGCATCTTAGCACACTGTGGCTCTAACTCGTAATTACACATCACAGCGCAGTCAAGCCCGTTCGACAAGAAATCGCAATCGCCCGCCCCAACTGCTACCGGTTTTGGTGGTCAAGGAGGACAGCCGAAGAACGCACAAGCCGTCAACCCTTTTGGAGCTAAGAGACCGTCAACGAAGCAGCAGCCGAACGGTCAAGGGACGGACTTGGCGAAGAAGTTCCAGGCCGGCCAGAAGAAGAAGAATGAGCGCCCGGGAAAAGGCCAAGCGCGCGTCAAGAAGACCGAGCATAAGGCCGGCGACAACAGCGGCCCCAGCCGAGAACCGACCGAACGTACCAAGCAGCTGTCTGAGTTCGCTTTCGGCTTTGCCAACAAGCTGTACGACCAACTACGGAAGGAGAAGATCAGCCCTCCGCAATGGGTACCGGAACCCGGCAACCCCAGCAAGCGCGGCGCGGTTGATGCGCTCAAGGAGCAGTACAAGAAGTTCCGCGGTCGTGTCTATGATTCCTTGCGAAAGGCGGATCTCATCGACGACCCGGAGAAGAGGAGGAAACTCGAAGATGCGCTCCCTTTCAAGGGTATCTGCGAAGAGATGTGCCCGGAGTTCGAGCAAATCGCTCGAATCGCCGAGTATGATGTCAAGACGGAAGAGAAGGAGACACGGCCTGATGGCGTGTCGCAGTGGCCAGAGCCATCTCGGATGGTCAAGAAGTTTGGACGATCAGCGGCAGGTCAAGACGCGCCTCTGCCTATGGATGTCCGCTCAGTCGACGCGTTGAGGAGGACCACGGACTACTTGTTCAATGACCTCCTTCAGTCCGACGACAATCTGCCATCGATGCACAACTTCCTATGGGACCGAACCAGGGCAATTCGAAAAGATTTCACCTTCCACTCTCAGAAATCATACGAGGAGATGAGGGACCTGGTCTACTGCTTCGAGACTATCACACGGTTTCACGCAACCGCCCTCCATCTGCTGTCTCGAAAGGGATATGCAAACGACGATTTCGACCAGAAACAGGAGATCGAGCAGCTGGGCAGGACCATTTTATCTCTGATGGAAGCCTACGACGCCTGCCGTGAGAAGCAGATCCCCTGCGAGAACGAGCCCGAGTTCAGAGCATACTATCTTCTCCTCAACGCCCACGACCCCTCTATAGCAAAGAGGATTCCGGGGTGGGGAAAGGAGTTCTGGTTCGACTCGGAAGAAGTGCAGACGGCCATGTCCCTGGTTCAGTCGATGGAGGATGTCCGAGATCCGAAAGGGCCCATCAGGCCCCGCAGAATGCAGGCCATCGCCGATACTGCCTTTACGAACTACTTTGCTATTGTCGAGGACCCGAGGGTGTCGTACACTATGGCGTGTATCGCAGAGGTTCACTTCACATCGGTGCGCCAATGTATCCTGAAGACGCTGGTGAGGGCGTATGCGCGGTACAGAGATGCGCCCCGGACGATCACAGCCTCAGATCTTAATAAGTTGCTGCGATTCGACACGGACGAGGAGGCGGTCGAGTTTGTCGAGCTACACGGATTCGAGTTCTCGACATGGGTCCCCGAGGGCAAGGAGCCAGTATCCCAGCCCTATCTTCTCCTCAACGACAGGAAAAAGCACGTGCCGTCTCCGAGAGTTAAGCACTCATATTCAGGGAAACTGGTTGAGCGGAAACGCAATGCCGGTCAATCTCTACCTTTTGTCATCTACAACACCATCTTCGAAGAAACTCCCGAGGACGAGGCGCAACCGCAGCAGGGCAGCGGAGAAGGCAGTCCTCAGGATGGTCTCTTTGTCGCCCAGCCGACTCAAGTTCAGGGCAAATTATCTCCAGCCCCGTTGCCGACATCAACTACCGCGGCTGCACCACTCACCACCAACGCGGCGACTGTGAACCCTTTCGCCCAAAATCCTTTCAGCGCAAAGCCAGCCGACGATGGTTCAGCACCAAAGACCCCAGTCTTTTCACTCTCAAACCCCTCAACCACACCCTCTAGCCAGGCAACGGATCCAAAGCCAGCCAGTACATTCTCGATGCTGGGTCAAGCTACACAGCAACCTCCGCCCGTGGCGAATCCGTTTGCCGTGTCTACTCCGACTACCGCCACAAACGCTCCAAAGACAGTTAGGTTCTCAAGCACGACAACCGAATTCCTACTCGGATCAACTGGAGCGTCAAGCACTTCTGTGCCAGCCGTTAGTACGACTGAGGCACCCAAGCCCGCGGCACCAGCCAATCCCTTCTCGTTTCTGAGCAACTCTGTGCCAGCACAGGCGCAGACACCGTCCGTCTTGCAGAACGCACCAAAGACAACGCTGTTGCCGCCGATAGCTTCTACGGCCGGCAGCCCAGCAACAACTCAGAATAAGAACGATGTTCCGCAACTACTTCCGCCATCTACAACCCCCCAAGGGTTACCTGCTCCATCGGCTTCCCTCCCGTCAGCAGGAGCTTCACAACAAGCACCAGCCGCTAGCACACTCACTGCGGTACAAGGCGAGGTACCAAAAATACCATCGATATTATCGAACCCTTCATCACTCGCCACAGTCAACCCTATTCAAGGAGCGAAACAACCCCCCTCTACCTCCATCTTCGAGAGATTGACGAATCCGCCAACACGTGCTACAGCCAACAACTCTCCTCCAGGAGCGAAACAGACCTCTAGCAGCATATTCTCGAAGGCCCCCCCTCTGCCGTCATGGGGATCACCAGGGTCGACATCGCTCCCCGCTCCAGCCTCCAGCTCCGGTGGAGGCATACTCCAACCGTTCCAATCACAGCAGCCTCCCCCTAAACCACAGCCACCCGTCAAGAAAGATTTGATGGCCGGCCTGACAAAGTGGTATGTCTTGGGCGATGGTGGTATGATGGATAGCTTCCTCCAGACGACAGTCCACGATCTTCTCGCTGAAGCATGGGAGACGTTTCAGAGAGACGAAGCAGAAAGGATACGCAAGGAGGAAGACGAGAAGTCCTGGAAGGAGGCTAGAGAATTTCAAGTGTACAATCTACGAGTCAAGTACTTTTACAGATGGCAGCAAATTGCCAGGAATCTGGCCACGAAGCGCATTCTCCGAGAAGGCAAGGAGAAACAGCGACGATATCAACAGGAGCAGCGAGTCTTGGAGAAGAGGAGAAAGGCAGAGGCGGAGAAGGCACAGCGTGAGGCAAGGAAGGAGGAAAAGAGACGGATCGAGGCCGACGGCAACCGTCTCAGCATCATAGCGGCGACAGAACGACAATCCAGGGCAAAAGCCGAGGAACAACTCCTTGCTAGTGGCATTTTTGGAGGTTTGCATGACGAGCGCGCAGTTGCTCGCCGCGTGGTAAAGGAGGCCGGCAGGAGGTCGATCGGACACCACTACCCCGAGTCTGCATCAGACGCCGGCTCACCCCAGAACTCGTCACCACGTTTAGGCCTGATGCTGCCACCAGCCATTAACGGTAACAGTCGAGGACCGGCACGACCATCTTCCCGGCAGAGTAGCCAGAGCAGCATAGTCACCAGCAACACCGAAAGAAGAGAGGGCGGTAAAACCCGCCTGCTACGGGAGAAGTTTGGTCTTGGAGAGTCTCGTGGACGAAGTGCCTCACTAGGGAGCTCCGTCAATGGGGGAACGCCCAAATTCCGCCAGTCTTTACCAGCCGGTAGGACGACCAACTTTTCCCAGTCAACGGGAGACTTCTCACAGTCAACAGCGGGCCATTTTTCAAGGAGTACCAACTTTTCCCGATCCACGAATTTCTCCTCACGAAAACGCTCAGCAGACGAGTATTCATCTGATGGTGAAGTCGGCAGTCTGTTTGATGAGGAGCGAGAGCGGGCGGGGAAGAAGAACAAGACAGTCGAAGCCCCTTACAAGTTTAAAACGAGACACTTTGAGCTACGGGCCCGTGGACTGGTGCCCATGCCAGACGGTCACTGGCTGCCGGAAGCCATTGCCCGGCCTATAATACAGGAGGGCAAGCGGTTTGAGGGCATTGGTGATTACGGGCTGGGGCCGGGTACAGAAAATGTGCCCGATCCCACGACAGATGATGAGGAGAATGGTGAGGAGGATACAAGTCCGAGCAGAACACAGTTGCAACTTGCGCGGCTTAGGGCGCCGATCAAGATACATAACCATGGACATCACAGCCTAGATTTCATAACGAGCAGCAGGACGAGTTATTCCCCTACGGGGAGTAGTAAGAGGAAACGGGGAAGTGAAGAACAAGAAGGGGAGCAGGACATGAATGAGCGGGAGGGGCGGGAGGGGAAGAAGATGAATGCTAGGGAGGATACACAGGCGATGGTGGAGGATACCAAGAAGATGTTACGGGAGCTCAGAGAGATGATGGACGAGCTGGATAAAGAGGAGACGCCGTTTATGCGCGAGCAGATATTGAGGAATCAGGGGGAGGTTTAGCTGGTGGCGAGGGAGGGTTTGGTCATGACAAGAGGAAATGGAGAGGGGGGACAGGAGGGAAAAGTCAGAGTCAGGGAATGAATGATGTGTGTTTTATAGACCGGAAGAAAAGATACAACCCAGCATAAAATGCGGGGGGAGAACCCAGTTTGAGGAAGGCCATAAAATGCAAGGCAGAGAGAGAGAGAGAGACAAGGGGGAGCATAAATTGCAAGGACAATGGCAAAATGACTGGATTATGAACCATCAAAAAACAAGGCGGCGTTTTCAGGGATTCAGGATGGGAGGGAACATTGACTTTGTATATCTTATTTTTGGTCTTTTTTTTTTTTTTTTCTTTTTTTTTTTTCTTTTCTTGTCTAGAGTCATTGTGCATTGCGGAACAAAG
Organism: Diplogelasinospora grovesii; assembly: GCA_033297225.1. Classification (NCBI taxonomy): domain Eukaryota; kingdom Fungi; phylum Ascomycota; class Sordariomycetes; order Sordariales; family Diplogelasinosporaceae; genus Diplogelasinospora; species Diplogelasinospora grovesii. The sequence goes on from MU853753.1 coordinate 1,007,140, forward strand.
CATCTGGCAGGGCTAGGGAAGGGCATACAACTGCTATTAGTTTTATCGATCACTATACCCATTTTTTGTTGCATGCTGCAAAGTTCTTGTGCCAAGTTTTAGTCTTGACAAATGATAAATATTATAAAGATGAAGGATGGGTGCCAGAGATGTATGAGTGGGACGTCACGGTGATATATAAAACTGCGAAGCTTAAATACTGAATTCTATTAAAAGAAGATAGATAAGATCATACACGCACACACACGTATCAACCTAGTCTTAACAGTTCAGTCTGTCTCTCGACCTCCTGACATGTTCCGAAACGGAAATAATAAACTACCAAATAATAACCACCACACACTCCTCCGATTTGACTAGCACGTTGGAGAGCTAGGTCCTCATTAAAAGGGGGGGGGGGTCTCTGAAGTTATATATATATATATATATACATAAAAGGAGGCAATCAATGCTAGAACCACTTTCCATCTTTTAATTGCTCACAGTAAAGCAGAGATTTTCTCAACTCAAAATCAAAGACAGGGCAGCCGGCAATTCCTGCATGGAACAACTCAACATTGCTCAGTCACACACACACACACACACACAGAGACAGGATTTCTTTAATTCTTTAACATTTTTAACATGTACCCGAAACACATTAAGAACCCAACGCCCTGCCCTTAAACCGACAGAGAGAGAGAAAAAAAAAACCCCCATTTTATAGACAACTCGATTGCAACGAGAAACGCCCCACCACAGAGAGTCAGACAGACAGACAAACATAAAGAAGAATTCTAAACTAGACAATCAGACGAAACAGAGGACGCGACACACGACTAATCGCTATCGTCACCCTTGTCAGTCTTTCCTCCAGCAGACTTTCTCTTCTCCTTCTTCTCCTTCTTGAGCCGTTTCCTCTCGGCCTTCTCCTCGGCGGTCTCGCCATCGTGCTTCTTGCGCTTCTCCTTCTTCTGCTCGGTGGTGGCGTCTGCGTCGGCATCCTTCATGCTCTTGTCTGTCTGGGGAGCTTCCGGTTCGGCTGCCGGTTTCGCGGGTGTTGCTGGTGCAGCGGCAGCGGGGGCACCTGAAGCGGCAGCCTCAGCAGCGGCGCCGTAGTCCGTGTATCCCGTAGTCCACTTTGCCGGTGTCGCTTCGTTAGGTCGGCCAAACTTGTCGAGCTTGCCGTCGGCCTTGAGCTTCTTCTTCTCGAGGGCCACAGGTCCGAGACCCCATCTGCGGGGGTAGAGGTCACGCTCCATGATGCACCGCTTCACCTTGGCCACGACACCGTGGTCGCATGTGGACATCTCGACAGTGCTCATCTGCGCGATACCAATGGCGATGGCCTCGCCCTTGGTAGTCATGAGGACAACCTACACACCACCAGTTAGCAATCATTCTTTTACTTACCCCCGTTCTAGAATGTGTGCTGACGTACCTCCTCGTGGGTGTCAATACCCGCCTCGTACCGCAGGAGCCCCGGCAACATGAGCTTGGCGCCGTAGCACACGGCATTCACGGCAGAGTCCTTCACAACAAGACGCTTGTACGTGCAGAGCAGGGTCTCCAGGGGCTGGATGACCTTGCGGAGGAAGGTCTCGTCGCCGCCGTTGTCGTACTGCCATTGGGCGTCCAGCACGTCGTGCAGCGTGACCATGCTGCCGTTGCTCTCGGACATGACACCCGAGCGCACACGACGCAGCTCCTGCATGTGCGCACCCACGCCAAGCAGCAGACCCAAGTGCACGCAGAGCGTTCGGATGTAGGTACCGGCCTCGCAGGAAACCCAGAACACACCGAGGTGGCGGTCGTTGTCGAACTCGATCAGCTTGCTCTCGTGGATCGTTCGGATACGCAGCTGGCGCTTGACGGCGGAAATAAGAGGCGGGCGCTGGAAGAGCGCACCGGTGAGGGTCTCGAGCGCCTGGGCGAAGGCGGCCTCGCCGCCGGGAACGGTGTCGTGGAGCCGAATCACGCACACGTACTCCTTACCGGCTCCTTGCTGGGCCTTGACTAATCTTGTCGCACGGTCGACACAGACGACTTCGCTAACGTTAGCACCCACAGGAATATGTGAATTGTGGGGGGGAAGGGAACATACTGAGACATCCTGTAACTTTGGGGTCGAGGGTTCCTGAGTGACCAGTCTTTTCCACACTTTCAAATCATCAGCTTCGCCCGCTTGCAGACGGGGGGTATAGGTGTAGCATACCGGAGCATGCGCTTGATCCACGCGACTACTTCGTGTGACGAGGGGTTTGACGGCTTGTCCTGTTGAACTGTCAGCCCTGTTCCCTCTTATGACTCTTCCTCCCCATCTTCCTCTCCTCTGCTTCTGCTTCTCTTTCCCTCCTTCGATTATTTCCTCCTCTTCCCCATCCAATGCCCCTCTTCTTTCCCTTTCCGCCCTTCGTATAAGTGGTGGATGGGTACTGACCAAGTTGATAACACCAGATGACACATACGACTTGATATCGCGACGCAGCGGGGAGCATCCATTGGGGATCGGCGTAAAGTGTCCGGTGCGGATGAGCAAGTTGTTGTAGTTCTTTAGTAGTAGAGGCCAGTTGCTTGTGTCGAGTGCGGGCGTAAACGCCTGAGGCTTAATGGAGAAATCCTGCTGCTCCTCTGCACCACCCTTCTTCTTTGCGACAACGACGTCGGTCATTTTGGCTAAGTTATTAGTGTAATAGTTGTACCTTGAGAGAAAAGAATGTTGTTGTTTTTTTTCTTTTCCTTAAGGATAATATAATTCTCTAGGCGAGTGCAAGTGTGAGCCTGGCGCTTGTGTTGGAGGATGTACAACAAGATTCAATGCTCACGCGCCGCCGTTCCCAAAAAGGTGTAAATCTTTGGTTGTCAAGCTTCCAGATTTTTTTTGCAAGTGCCTCTCCAAAAAGCGCGGTGTGGGGAAAGGTTTTCGGTTATCATGATAAGCCACATAGCGCTAGACCGATTGGAGGATTCCTCACGTGTTGTGTGTGGCTAGCGAACTGGACAAATTGTGGCGCATAAAAAATCAAACCCTCAACAACTGGATCAAATTGAGACTGTATCTTTTCTGTCTTCGATCGTCGCTCGGCAATGTCTTGAAAGGTTGTCATTTTGAGAAGTATGAGAGGTGTGAGCAAAGGCGCACGGCAGATTTATCCCTCGTGCACATTTGTCGACGTACATAAAGTCAAACAAGCGGGGTGCCAATATCAAGGCACAGTGGCAGAGTGGTCTAATGCGCAAGACTAGAAATCTTGTTCCTTCGGGAGCGTCTGTTCGAATCAGGCCTGTGTCGTTGTCGGTCAGAAATTCGTGTGTGGCTTCAAATTTGCTTTTGCTACACAGTCCATGTACTCTTATGCACATAGGCAAATCGAGATAAACTTGCCATTAAGTCTGCACCGTTCTTTTTTTGCATTGCCGTTAGGATGGTACTCATTCATCACGAGTTATACTTTGTAGCACAGTCATGATTGTAATTATTCTCATTCAAATGCCACATCATTCAGTGACAAGATACCCAACTAATAAGTAGGCGATTACATCATATACAGTCCCACCATTCCTTCTCCCATCACTTCAGATGACCACCCATGCCCATCATCATCACCAGTCATCACCCGCGCCATCATCCCAGTGTCCCGACTAAATACACCTGATAGTGTGGTATGTAAATGGCGTGAGTACGCTTTCCAAAGATATCCCCATAACGACATAACGACTCCATGACTCCGGGTATTATTCGTAATAGAAAGCGTCGTCGCATATACAGTGACATAAGAGGAACCCCATCCGCTACATGCAACGCAAAGAAATCAGCACCGCCACCACCATTCCCCTCCCGCCCGCCTATACAAAGTTCCCCCTCCTCATCTCCTCTTCGTCATAGACAGCCATACCATTCCCATTCCCGTTCCCAGTCCCTCCCGTACTGGGTCGCGACCCATTGTGATGTAACCTCCCGTAGCCAGGGTGGTGTAGTACCGGCGCCTCAGGCTCAGCCGGCATCTTGTATTGCTGCTGCTGTTGCTGCTGCTGCTGTGGTGCATTCCCACCACTACTGTACGGTGATTCAACCTCATGCATCTCATACATCTCGCTCCTGTCCGCGCCCTTGCCCTTCTTATCGACAGGGTATCCGTTTTGGTTGTAATCCATCATGTTAGGATTCGAGTTCTTGCTCCTCAAACTAGCCTCGTCACCGCCCAAAGCCAGACCTATCGCGATCTCATTCTGTCGTCTTTCATGATGCATCTGCATCAGCAACTTCTCCTGCGTCGGGCTAGGCCATTGCGAGAACGCTGGTGGTGGCGTGGACGTGGAGCCCTGTGACATTGACATGGGAGACTGTTCCTGCACAATCGTGTCCATGCGTTGCGGCTGCAGGCTAGGCCAGTTGACACCACTGGCGGAGCTAGATGCGCCATCGGATGCGCTGACGGGAGAGTTGTACGTGCTCGAGTAGGGAGAAAAGTACCGGGGTAGGGGTAGGTTCCGCTCAGGACCACCGATTTCGGTGTGCGCGCTGACCGGGCTCTCGTCCCATCCCCTCAAAGGCTTCTGGCTGACGGGCGTCTCAAACATGTCTTGTCCGCTGCCTCCGCCGTATCGCGTCTTGGGATGCGGCCACCCACCCTGCCCCTTGCGGCGCTCCATCTCACGAAGGTAAGCGCGGCGCCGCCGTCTGCCGATGCATACGATGCAGAACCCTACCACGGCAAGGATGAACGCGAGCGCGCCAAAGGCTATGCCTACGCGGGCACCTAGCGACACCGGGCCGTAGTCGGGCATCGGCACCGACGCGAATGTGGGCGACGGCGTGGTGATGACGACGGGCGTGGTGCTGAAGGGGCTGCCCTGGACCGAGATGGTGGATCCATTGCCGGGCCTTTGCGTGCATGCTGCGTCGAGCATGGTGAGGTAGTTGTTGAGGTAGTGGCCATTCTGCATCGCCGTCAGGCATGCCGAGCACTTGGGCACTTGCGGCTCTATCCAGTCCTGACAGTAATCTAGGCCGCCGACATGGGTCGTCAAGTTGTTGTACTCGACGGCATGTAAGAGCGGGCCGCATGCGGTTCTGAGGCGGTGGTTAGTTTACCGACTTTATTGCAGCGACGGCGGGACTCACGTTGTAATGCACGGGTTGCTTCCAACGTCTTTGTTACCCGGATCACCCCAAAGGCACCATGCCATGTTGAAACGAAGGTTGTCTAGGGTTGTCAGTGGATTTGCATGTAATTATGGGAGAGTGTTGGCAGTTCCTCCTTTGCAACTCCCATGAGGAAGTAACTTACACAGTAACCATTGCAAGTCCGATTGGTTTCCAGTCGAGTATGTGCTGGTCGACAAGCAGTTGACGCAGCTCTCAAAGACAATTCCCGCCGATGTGCCCGTGTATGAAGCCTCATCGCACGTCATATCGGCTCCCGTCGTCGCCGAGAGGACGTTGCCGCAATACTGGTCACATGGCGATCCGGGACTGACCAGTATAGCCCTCACCGCCAGCGGTGCTACTGATAGAATGGCCGTTGCCACGGCCAAAGGACTGGCGCCGTTAGGGGTCCGCATCCTGACTGACTTCCTGCCTCCCTTTCCGTCGACGGTCTCCTCGAATGTGGCCGAGATGTTCGGACGAAGATGAGGGGTCGGACCGTGTTGCACGTATTCCTTCCCTTGTTCCTTTGGTCTGAATGCGGGGTCTCTAGGATGAAGCTTTGAGACCGCTTATCGTATCGGTGATATATTGTACGACATAACGATAGAGTTTGTGTTTGTGTATCAAAGAAGGTGTGAGGTAGTGCCAAGGGTTCCCAGTGTTACGAGCGAATGGACGAGACCATATTATATGAGCAGCGGAACTGTTGGCAGTGTCGAATGCACAACTTTCGCGCTCTCAGATCAAAACAGGAAGGATGGCTGTCGGCTAAGCGCGCACCACCTTCGATGGACTGCTTCTTCATTCACACAAAAGTTTGGGCAGTGGAAGGGGGGGCAGTTGGTAACAGAGAAGAAACATTGGCAAAAATGTGATAGTGACAAAGAGAAGGGATCGGGGGTACACGGTGGCAGGACCGCCCGGCACGCACGCACGCACACAGTTGGGAAAAACTAACGCAGCCCCGGATGCGAAGGCACAAGTTGCAGTTGTCCATTGGGAGCCTTGGAAAAGCTTCTCGGTGGCGGGCGGGGGGCAGCGTGTGATTGGGGTCGAAATTCAGCGGTCGTGATCCGCACCGTTCATTGGACGGGGGCTGCGATATGGTGGTGAGGTGTCCGACCATCCCACCTCCTCCTCCCCTAAACCAGAAAGAGCCGTGACTCTGTGATGTGCTAGCAGATCACACCTCTTGGTCCTTTCCCCATCCGGTCAGCCCTCTCTTAGCGGCCGCTACAACCTTTAACTAGCCCCGGGACACTCATGCATGTGCTCAACCTCAGCATTGGCCACTCACAAGGCAGAAAACCCCGGTCGAGCTGCAAGGTCCCCTGCCCAACCTTCACATCTCTTCACACCACTTAAAACCAGTCTTTTATGCTTCCCCACGGATCCTCCCGCCCTGATTGGAGCTTGGTCTTTTGCCGAGACGAAAAGGTGACCTTGTCCGCCTGTCCCTTTTCAGACGACTGTGTGTGCTGTTTGCTTTGCTTTGCCAGCTCTTTTGGCCCCCTCTTTTACGGAGGGTCCTAGAGAGCGAATCCAGGTTTTGCTGAAAAGCTTGAGTTCCAGTTGGCCCCCAGGAAACGAAACGAGACCGAAAGGCCGCCCCCAAGGTTCACAGGTTCACAAAACACGCATTTCATCATTCATTACGGATATCCTGCGCCGCAGCATGGAATGCAGTTGGTGAATTTGCCACACCAGCGCACACACGACATGCATCCATACTTGGGGCTAAATCGTTCGATCCAACAAGCTTTAACATCTGTTTTGTTTCACGATAGCGCCCGGTTATACGCCCGTCGGCAGCCCGGCACTTTTGCAAAAGCTTCTTGGCTTCTTCTCACACTGTTTTAGTCGCTGAGTCGCTCTGTCGCTGTACGTATTCTCTGTCGCTGTACGTATTCTCTGTCGCTTTACGTATTCGGCAGATCGTATACTACTTGAGAGAGTTGGGCCAAAAAAGGTAACCCGGAAGGTTCCGAGCTGTTCTACACAGTATGGAGTCACCTTCGACGCGCCGAGCAATGTGTGCAGTTGTGCCTGCAGATAACTAGTAATGGAATCCAGTCGTGTGTTGAACTTGCCCCTTTCCATCCCATTTTGCGCCAACCCCGCTGCTCCTCTTTTCTGTGGTTGGCATGAATTATTTATCCCACGATTTGTATTGTATTACACAGGCACTATATGATTCTAGTATACACACTAGGGTAAAGCGGTAGTTATCAGCAGCAGCAGCAGCAGCAGCAGCAGCAAAAAACTAGGCTGTGCCTAGCGATAAAAGCAAACTGGTAGCGGGTAGCAAAGGAATTAAGCAATGCGAAGCAATGAGTACCGGTCATTTTTTACCTTGCCCATAACTAGTGGATTGCTATAGCGGCTGTGTAATAATCTTATGCCTTGGCAGCTGTGTGTCCCTGTACCGCCGTGGAGAACTCTCGGCGCTATCATAGAGTGGTAACGGGCGGTAAGCCGAACTGTCGGGACCATTTTACCAACTTCTTCACGGGGGTGATAATGTCAGGCGGGAGTGGCAAGAATCTTTAATCTATTGGCGCTCTGCAGCATATGCACACTCTTCATAACCTCTCTATCCAGCTAAACTGCTTCAGGCACACAGTGTTGTGATACACTGTGCTGGACGCCCGTTCTGAATGTAATCACACACCGAGACTGAACGAGTTAACGCTGGACTTTCCTTGGCTTTCCGATGCAGTTGGCGATTGCCCCCAAATATTGGTCAGCGGTAAATCGGAAAACGCCAACGCCGCTGTGCCTGTGCGTATTCCACCTTACCACGTTCATCATCCCGAGGACGGGTGGTTGGTTTCAATGAGACAAGAAGGGGGCGATTACTTGCTCTCGAAAAGGGAGTGAGGTGCGGGCCGAAGGACCACGCAGATAACAAGACAATCCGAATACCTTGGGGCAAGCGCAGAGGAAGAGAAGTGTAACGCTGTGTGGAATCCGTTTAGGTATTTGACATTGACATTGCCGAATGCTTTGTCTGGTTCGTTAAGTGGCCGGAGATGAATGGAAATTTGCTGTTGGGTAGTTTGTTGTGCGTGAGATTTGCTTCCTTCTTCCCACAACGAATATCCCGGGACAGTTGGCTTCTTAGGCTCCGCCGTCGTCGACAAGAATGTATTCCAGAGGGGAGACTTGCTCGTCTACGCCACCAGACTACAATGGCTGCGTCAAAACTGGTTCGCGTCTTTTGAAACTTGGGAAACCGATACGTACCAGAGCAAACACCTCATCCTTCCGTGACACAAGACCCTCGGCGGTCCAGGTCCGGGAAAAGGCTTCGCTTTCTTGGCATCTGGCTTTGCCGTCTATCGCCCAGACAGTGGTGTGGCGCGACTCCGGGTAGCCGTACTCTTGGATCCAGGCTAGAACGGCTCTGATATTCTCTTGTCGGGCCTGGTTGGTCTCTGTTGCCAAGAGATCTTGGAGGTTGTCGATGTAGCTCTGCCATATTTCACGGTCCTCCTTGGTCCCACCCGCGGGCCTGTTCACATCGACAGGAGTGGGCCCTGTTGGTCTCTGCATCTTGAAAGGGATGCAAGCTCTACAGAGTGATGAAAGAAGTGTCATGCTATTTCGCCGCCTAGGAAGTATGATGGAAACGTGGGATGACGAGGTTGTTAAAGGATCGGGTCAAAGTGGAACCAAGGCAGGCCGACGCTGGATGTGTCTGCTTACGCTTACATGCAACCTAGGCACGCAACCTCGAGCCCGTATCGCATTTCTAGCTTCGTAAGGCATCTGCTCAGAAACATAACTGGCATGTTGTTTCCCCAATATCCAAATGGTATTATCTCACATATGTCCTTCTTGTACTCCATCTCCCATGCACTCCCTTGTTTACTGTTTTAAAGGAAACCCTACTCAACCAGACATGATAAGGAGAAGAAAAAAAAGTTCGAGCTTAGCTTGAGCTCCAGGCGAAGCTGGCGGTAGGACTTCGCCAGCCCCGCTCGTCCTGGCGCCGTGGTCTGTAGGAAGAGTACGCCTCACACTAAGCCCTTCAGGTGCGTAAATGCCCGTGTTGCCCGAATGTTGACGCCGCTGACCATAACTCTGCACAGCTATCGGCCGCGAGATTTCCCTAAATGTGTTCACCAAGCTAGCTTGCTACGCGGCGTCGCCGGCAATCCATCATGCGATTTCATCCCCATTCCGAACGTCTCCATTCCGATTTTCGCCCGCGGACTTGCTACCGATACGGCAGAGTTCGGCGTCATGAGGTCGCTGAGAATCATAGGTTCTGGCGTCTTCCGGTCGAACCTTGACATAGGCGAGAGGAGGAAGCCTGGTGTCAGCGGGCCGGGACTGTTATCGAGAGTCGAGACCGAACTGCCTGCAGAGAGCAACTCTCTGTGCACCAACGACTGAGCGAAGGGCGGCATCCTCAGGGGCAGGGTGAATTCACTCCCACGCACGCCAGGTGAGCTACCCCCATGCTGCCGCATTGAAAAAGGCACAAAGAGTTCATGGGCAATAATGGTGTCCTTTGCACCTGCATCGATTAGGACAGGATGGTTGATCTCATCGTCTAGTTCCGAGTCGGGCAGCGTAGACGGACTGTCGCCGACAGCGTCCTGGGAATTGGTTTCGGCTATGCCAGGGGTGTTTCTGAAGTGCAGCATCGAAAAGGGCGTCGTAAGTGCTTTCGTGTCTATTGCGTCCTTCAAGTACGATTCGGTTGGATCATGAGAGCTCATTTCACGGGATAGCGTTGAACCGGGCTTGTTCGAAGAATCACTACCGACGGCGTTCACCATGTTCCTTTCGACCATGCCAGGAGCGCTGATTCCACGGGGAAGAGGATCCGGAGCGGGAGCATGGACGCTTGGCATCATCCCGTCGTTGTCAGGGGACAACCAAAACCCTCTCCTGTCGTTGCCATTGTCACCGCCACCACCAGAGACCCCATCGATTAAAGGTCTTGCTCTTCTTCCTGGTTCCAATGAGACCCCGCGCTTCTTGAACGTGCCGGCACCACCTGTCTCACTCAGGTCCCTTTCGATCGTGCGAGGAGAGCTGGTCTTACGGGTCGGCATCGATAAACCTAGGCCCATCGCGCCGGCGCTGCCTGGGATTCCCGATTCTGCTGCGACCCTGCCAGAAGACGGAACCCGCTCATGTTGTCGACCAGGCTGTGAAGGAATATGGACGATGGCTATTATCTCGTCATCACTATCTGCGGAGAGCCGTAAACCTCTTAAGTCGTCGACGTCACCAGCGCCAACAGAGATTGACCTTTCCCCGACGAAGGGGCTCTGTCGTTTCCCGGTGATCATAGATGTAGTTCGCTTCTGCTTCTGGACCGACCGTCTCCTTGACGCCTGGACTTTCCTTTCCCCGATCGAGTTCGAGCGCTCAACCGAAGTACCTCTGGCGGCCGGCTGTCTTCCACGGCTTACCGCTCGGATTCTAGAACCACCAGCAATTGTTTTTCTCCCCTGCTCGTCCGATCTCGCCGTTATCGAGTGTCTCAGCAGGGATCGTGGACGTCGGCGGAAGCTCTCTCCATTATCACCTCCGAATGCAGCAATGCTGGAGCTTCTAATCGGCGTTCGGGGCTCTTCTTGCTCTTGAACGCCGGGCAGCGATAAGCTCCTCCCATTACCGCCGTTGAGAGAGGTTCGTCTCTTGCCTGCCGGTACCGGCCCAATTCTGTGACTCACCCGGCTTACAGGTCTCTCGATCGCAACTGGGGGCGACGGATCGTTAGCATCCTCCCTACCAAACAGACTGGGGCTGGCGCTGATCTGGATAGACTGTGTGGACTGCGGTCGGAAGAAGTCTGCATCCCAGATGCTCGGGCTCGCGCTGATTGGGATGGAACCACGGGAGAGGCTCAACTCCCGTATAGAGGATACGGGATCGGGTATTTGCAGCGATCGAGGACGATTTCTATTGCGGGATGCATTGCGTGATTTAGGCGAACCGGGTCTATCTGGGCAGGGACTCTGGGGTGGCTCGTAATAAGAAGGCCGCGGGTTGTCCAATGCAGAGCTTGGACGTCGTTCCAGGGTCTTCAGTCCCTCCAGGGCGACCGACAACTCGCCCCAGTCTTGCCCTTCCAGTGGCCCTGGTCCTAGTTCCTCCTCTTTAGGTTCCTCTGCCTGTCCGCGTTTCAGTTCTTGATCCCGTCCCTGCTCCTGGTTGAACGTCTGATTAAGTTCCGGTTCCGGCTCCAAATCCTCTTCATCCCCAAAGTCCATCTCAGTTTCTGGATCCAGTCGGATCTCCTGCTCTTGAACCGCAAACGGAAGTGCCTTGGGAGACTCTGGAGAGAAAGTACGCTGAAATCGGCTTGAAACGGAGGGTTTCTTCGATAGCGACGATCCAGGCGTCCTAGCTGACTCGGCAGGAGTATCTTCCGTTCTCTGCAGAGGTCTCCAGGCAAACGAGGGCGGATGCGGTGCCTTTGTTGAGATCGGAGTGTCCCGCCACGGAGTGTCAATGTCAAAGGGCGTTATTGGCGTCATTGCAACTTTCCCGCCAAAGAGCGCGGGCCGCGATGTCTCTGGTGGCTGCCAAGGGTATGGACTTGGCTTCTTGTGGAATCTCCAAGGAGATGACGGGATCACCAATCGTGGTCGGACTGGTAGCTGGACTACTGGACTTGCTAGGTAGTTCGGCTCATCGTCCGGGCTCTCAATAATGATGTCGTCCATGAGAGCGCTGTCGATCGACGGTTGCTCATTGAGAGAAGGACGGTATGGAATTTGCAGTCTGGGGAATGGTTTCTCTTTCTTCCCAGCATTCTGAGGCTGGTCGGTCTGCTCATTCTGCTCAGTCGGCAGTTGAAAAGCTGGCGACATAGGTGACATTGGCCAATCTGGAAGAGGCTCGGGGCCGGCGCCACGCTCCATGGGCTGCAAGGTCAGGTCCTCTTTTGCCGAAACTTCATCATACGGAGTCGAGGCTATTATCTCGATCTCTGGCACTGCTTCTATTGGGCCGCTCTCGAGATCTTCTGCCGTTTCCTCCGCATGGGTGAATCCAGTCTCGCATCCGTCGACCTCCGCCAGCTTGCTGATGGGAGGAGCATTGGTGTCCACGACGAGGACATCTTTGACGCCACGGCCAAGGACCCCATAGACGAACACCTCGCCCCCCTTAATGCCAATAACAGCGCTCGTTCCGGCGTACGTGACTTCCTCCTCGGTGCCCGTTCGATTGCAGAAGACGACAATGATTTCGTCTTCTCCCTCTGCTCTAATGAGTGGCTCCAGCCGTTGCACCCAGTACACGAGGGTCTCGATATCCGGCTCCTTTGGGCTGCGGCTAAACAGCCGTGAGTCTTCTTGCGTATGCCATGCCATGGACATGATGACGATGTTTGCCTGCACCTCCAAGACGTGGAAGCCGAACTCGAAGGCGTCCCAATCAGCCTCAAACTTATAGGGGCTGCTATACGTTAACGCAATGGACATCGCGTGTGTGCTCGGCTGGATACCTACTTGAGATCCATGCAGATGCCCAGCGCAGTGCTGCCAATCCCTGGGAGCCGGCCATGGTAGAAGCCGTGCTTGCCCTCCAAGGCCCAGGTCTCGTCCGTGTAGTATAGGAACGACTTCCTATAGTTGCCAATCGTCTCGCCATCGCCGTTGACGATCAGAGCCGAGTTGTAGTACTCGGGAGACGCCGGCCAGTGTTTAGTGACATCGACCTTTTCTGGATATCCCACAACCACTGCGCAGTCATACTTGAGAGCTGTCGTGCGCGCCCACAGTGAGCTGATGCCGGAGCCTGGAGGCTCTAGATAGGGCGAGATTTGCTGCAACGAATGGAAGTTATAGCCTGGACACAATCATCAGTTGCCCACTCGCAAGGTCTTGCTCGATATCCTCCTTTACTGGGAGGACTGGCTCCCCATCAGTTTGGCTATTACAATACGTACCAGAGAAAGCAAGTTCAGGTAGGACGAGGAGGTCCAGATCCTCCAGGTCGGCTGCCTTGGCCCGATTGAGAATCGCATCCGCGCGGTTCAAGTTATTGTCGATGTCGCCGACCTGAGGCGCGAACTGCAGACAGGCGATCTTCATCTTGCGATTCGGCCTGTGCCCTTCAACTTTGTTGCTGTATCGCGCCGGTGGATAGAGTAGTATGTACCGTTCTGGGTGACCTATGTCTGTCGATCCTTGGTGGATCTGGGGTAGAACAACAACACAATCGCTAAAGGCAGAGGACGGCCATCATGTCGACGAGCATCAGCATCACCAAAGCAGGACGTTGTTCTCGGCACCACAAGACAGACGGCGGGAGAATGCGAGGTGACAAGACGAGATAGTGCAAGCCACGAAACGGCGCCCTCTTTTAGGTTGCGAAGCCTTCCCGCAATGGGGGAGGGACGGAGCCACGATATTTGATAGCTCTCTCTCTCTCTTGCTTCCAATGTTGGGGGAGGGCCGAGCTGAACTGAACCTGTCCAGATGGAGAAAAAAAGATGTGGATGGCCTGTAAGACGGACGGCAGGCGCGACCAACGATGTCATATGCTTTAGCGCCCACATTTCCACAAGGCCGCCTTTCTTTTGGCAAGTGCGAATGGAAGGTTGAGGTAGGTACAGTATGTACTGTATGTACACCGGCGCGGCACCCCCTGTTACCCTGCATGGTCTGCCCGTGGGCAGCTAAACCATGCCCGACTGGCCTAGCCTTTCCCTTTCTTGAGTGCCGCGAAGTAACGGCAACCACTTGGCACCGTTTCCTGTTCCCTGGGACTGAAAAGAGACGTGCATGGTTGAAGCACAATGCTTCAATGTTGGAACTAGCAACAGCACCATCCAAACTGTGCCGCAAAAGACCGTTTGAATCCCACAATGGAATGGATGTGGCTGTTCAAGGAAGGAAGGAACGATGCGTGGACGTGGGATCGAGAGCGACCCCTCCTCCTCCCTCCTTCCACCTCATCAATAATGGACGCCTGCCAATCTTCTTCTGGTTATCATCAAGTAATGATCATACCGAGGGTATGGTGGTACAAGGTTGCGAATGACCACTGTCGTCCTTGAAAGGGCCGTGAATGAAGCTCATCGAATGGATGAAATGGGACGCCTCAGTGGCGCTCGACGTGCATCCTGCAATCGACAAGACGCAAACCTCCCTCCCACTTCACATCAAAGTCGTCTTGGTCCGCTTCCGTTGTGTGGTCAGGTCCCCGTCGCCAGCCACCGGATTGGTCTGAAATGTGGGCAAAGTTAAGCGCCCGGCTGGGGATCTCCCACCCCTGCTTTAGTGGGGGGGAGTGGCACCCTCATCGGCAACCAATCAGACACCCACTTCTTCAACTTCCCCAGTCTGAATCTCATGCTCTGATTGGAGGATTGCTTTGTGTGAGCGTGATGGACAGATGCACGAGCTTTGTGTGTGTTCAAGGGTCCGGTCTGGCTTCCCGCAAGTTCACTGTGATTGATAGCGGGGCTTATGGTGGCCGCCAATCTCCCCTCACGAAGATGGCCGGTGAGATGGTCGGAAAGAAAGGCTGGAATGTGATGAAGACACCACCGCCGCGCCGCCGCGCCGCCAGAGGTACAAACCAACCGCAGCCAGCTAGACTCAGCTTCCAGTCCCAATTGCCTGTTGGGCAGCGGTCACCGCTAGTTCTTTGTGAGGTAGTCTGTACCTCAGGTGATGAATGGCGCAGGTGCTTTATGACAGGTCAACAGGCTTTCAAGCAATATGTTGGCTGCACCGTCTACGATCTTGCATAGAGACAACGCCCAATTGGCACACAAGTTCCGTGCTGAGAGCTATCTTGGCTGGGCGGTGTTTCAAGCATTTTGCACGGTTCCTTCGGGACAAGATCCATTGACAAGCTTATTATTCAAGCGGAATTCCTTCGCTCAGCGCCACGGATGGGAAGCTGGAGCCTTGCGCGACGCGGGGAAGCATCTCCAGCCGAGTCATCCTTGACGTTATGCTATGTTCGATACCAAACTGCCAGTGAAGATATCCCCAATTCAGTTTATGTTTCAATCTTCATTCTTCTAGAACATGTTTCGTTTCTTTCTTTCGTTCGGTTTTCGTTTGGTTTCAGTGGCTGTCCCAATACCATGTCATAATGATCCCAATACCATGGAATCATTTTTGTGTTGGGCCCCCAACTACGGATACCTGGGGGCGGGCTGACATCAACGGTCAATACATAGACCCATTAGTATTACCCAAAATATTGGATTTAGGAACCAACAAGTGGGCGTGAGCGCTTAGTAGTGCAGATCAGCGCCTCCATCCCTTTGGGCGTGAACAATATGTCCCAAAAGCCACTACCAGAAGTTCCATTCGGGTCTGGATGAGCAAAGCAATAAATAGCACACATATCATGAGAAATTTTCAGCCTGTTTGACCGATCAATATTACCTATTCTTGACGGGGCTGTCGTTGAAAAGAAAAACCAACTTGCATAAGACACCCGTGTTTTCTTCGCGTTTTTACGTACGGATAGATTCCCTTAATATCCCATGCAGTGTTGAGGGGTTGATGATGGCGTCGTGTAATAAGACCCAATGATGAAGATTCGATCCCCCCAGACCGCCCCCCCAAAAAACAAGGCAGGATAAACAGCATTCTTACCTGCACCCTGCACGGTAGAACCAACTGCATAACAAATACCGGTAACGTAGATGGTCAGCGGTGACGTGGGGGCCAAAGAATCCCAAGGCCATGGCTGGCTCGCACGCAGCCGCCTGATCGATCTGTTTGTTGGGCGTGTTGTTGGTTGGAACTTCAACTTGAGCACTGGGACTTATTATCCGCAGCCCCCCCCCTTCCCCCCAAAAAAAAACATCAGACGGGAGAGAGAGAGAGAGACTGGATGTGGAAAAGTTTGAAGCCATCAAAAGCGTTAATTAGCATTTTCGACATAAATTTTTTTTTTCTTGAGTTCGATAATTATCGGGTTGCCAGCAGCCGGATGAAAACGGCTCGCTCTGTGCTGTGCTGGGCTTTTTCCTGATATCAGAGAAGGTCTTAAGTTTATTTTCTTCTTCTTCTTCTCGACCAAGGCCACGAATCATATGTTGAGACGAAGGTTCCACCACCTTCAGGAAGAGTTGCACCAGAGTTGCTCCGAACATATTAAACAGTGTGTCATCAGTGCCATAACACACAACCACACTATTGCATTTTCGAGAGCCGTCCAAGTAGAAAATCAAGCTGGAAACAAACACGAGGTGAGGCTCTAGACACATCCATCCACTGCATCGTCGGGTTTCTTCGGCTCGAGACAAACTCGTTCTTTTCATCCGAGATCAAGTTCTCTCACTGCCAGTGGTCAACAGGGAGCAAAACTTGCATCTTGCATGACGGCCAAGTCTGTTGGCTGCAAGACAGACTTTGGAACCAATGATATAGTTCTTTGTCACAGCTGGTGCGGGTAACGACCATCCATCCATCTATGCGGGTCGTCTTGAATCCTACTCCTTTTCCGATGAACGTTTTGGATTGGAGACTTTCCAAGTCATACCAGAGCCTTGGAGAACAGGTAACTTAATAAAGTATTGATTTGATCATATACGAGGGATGTAAAACGGGGATATCTTATTAAGAGAGAGAAAAACTCCACCATCATATGCTTATGTCGCCCTCCTCGAGGAGTAAATCCATCTCTTTTCCTTGGGCCATATACGCTTACGCCAACAGTCATCCATGCTCTCCTCATCCAATCGCAATGGCGAACAAAACACATGAAAAGATCCAACATCTTACACATACACCAAAGCCCACGTAGTTAAATGCTCACATCATATCGTCATTATCCTCCTCTTCCTCACATGGTTCTCTTGCACTCGTTATAAAGTCCCGCGAAAAGGTGGTATCATCTTTAAAGGTATCTGTCGGTCAAACAATGAGAAACAATCAGATCGAAACAGGTGAGAGCAGATCCGTGGCATGCCTCCTCGTTGCCCGATGTCTTCCCCTGCTCTGCGCCTTCAAGGCAGTCTGGCCAAATGAAGCCTCCTCATCCGGGCTCACGACAGACTGAATGCCTGTGTAGTAGGCGGCGGGGTCGACGTCATAGTCGTGATATACCTTCTTGCCGTGTCGTCCTCTGCTGACCCCGCGGGAAGATATGGTAGGGGTCTGTGACGTCTGAGACATAGCGGGCGGTTGATACTGATGTAGCGGAATAGTACCTGATGTTGACTTGCTCCTTGCTCTATGCCCCTTCCGATAGGTGCTTTGCTGGAGTACGGATTCCATACTTGGTTCGGTTTGGCTTCGGCTCAAGCTAGTCTGTGGCCGGTCGATGTGGTCCCGCGGGAAAGTAGTCTGAAAGACGCTAGGGCTCGCCGCGATTGGAATCGACTGGAGGAGAGCCGAGAGCCTTGAGTTTTTCGCCGACTGCTCGACCTCAATTGTGCGTGGTTGACACGCGTTCTCCATTCTCGCGTCATCATGGTGGGACCGCGACTGGTCGCTGGGTTCGTGCCGAAGGTTGGATTCGCCCACAGACCTGGATCGTCTCCGCTGCTGAGCCGGGTCCGAGAAACCGGACCTTGGTAGTCTAGGTCTTGACGGAAGTGCTACCTCCGCAGTACCACAAGCATTACTCGCTTGTACCTCCGAAGCCTTTATTTCTTGCATCCGACTCGCTGGTTTCATCATGTCGGTGCGAGACGGCGTCCGTTTGAAGTCAATCTTGGTTGAGCCTTCGAAGACGGGCCAGATGGGCTCGTCGGGAGTATACATGACAGCTGATGGAGGAGCGGCCCAGGGAGGCGGGTTCCGACTGTAGTAGGCCGCAGCTGACATGGGAACGTCGTCAAAAGGAGTCTCTGGCGGAGTGCAAAGATCACGGCTCGTGAAGAAATTACCAGGCTCCATGCCTGCCGGTAGTATTTCTGATTGAAGTTGCGGAATTGTCTCAGGTCCGGTCGAGAGTGCCAATTTGGGCCTCTGGGTCCATGGGGTCGGACTCGGGCATGTTGGCGTGTCTAAATCCGCCGACTTTTCTCCTTCAGCATGCTCAGCACAGCCACCGCAGTTCCCGTTGCAGCCATCATAGGCTTCGTGTTCGTCGGACTCCTCGGCATCGTCATATTCGTCCCCTTCAGGTAATGCGTGAGACTGTTTGCTCCAGGACGGAGATGGCTGGTTGGAGCCTGGGCGAACTCGTGTCCGCCCTCGAGTGTCCTCCGCTGAATTGTCCCATTGTGTCTCAGTGTATGTCCTCTCATCCCGGCGTGTATATGGCGAGCTTGGAGCGTCAGGAAAGACAGATGTTGCTTCGGTGAGTGGTGTTGACGAAGACTGCATGTCCGACTGTTGCTCAGCCTGCGAGGAGACCGTCTCGTAATCCGCCGCCTCCTCCTCTCCAGGAGTATTGTCAGGACGGTTGATGAGCTTCGCAAAGGGTGGCATGTCGGTGTCAATGAGCAACAGCTCCTTGACACCGCGACCGAGGAGACCGTAGACCGAGACCTCTCCACCCTTGATACCAATAACAGCACTGGTGCCGGCGTAGACGACGTCGTCCTCAATGCCGCAACGATTGCAGAAAACCACGATAACCTCCTCCTCGTTCTCAGCCCGGATAAGAGGTTCCAATCTCTGAACCCAGTACGTCATGGTCTCCATGTCGGGTTCATGGGTCAGTGGAGTGAACGTCGAGCTATCCTCGCGCGTGAGCCAAGCCATTGACAGAATAACCAGGTTTGCCTTGACTTCTAGGATGTGAAACGCGAACTCGAACTTGTGCCAGGGGGCCTCGAATTTATACGGACTAGAAAGCGTAGGTTAGTACCACAACTGGCCACGTCTGCAATTGA
The DNA here is from genome assembly GCA_033297225.1 of Diplogelasinospora grovesii. NCBI lineage: Eukaryota > Fungi > Ascomycota > Sordariomycetes > Sordariales > Diplogelasinosporaceae > Diplogelasinospora > Diplogelasinospora grovesii. The sequence goes on from MU853753.1 coordinate 1,026,063, forward strand.
CAACCTACTTGATGTCCATGCCTGAAAGATATCGTTAGCTTCTAGTATTGAATAGTAGGCGATATCAGGGCGAAGGAAAGCAAACTTACAGATTCCCATGGCGACCTTGCCAAACTGACCAACTTCGCCCGCATAGAAGCCGTCTCCCTCAAGGGCCCAAGTCTCGTCGGTATAGTAGAGAAAGCTCTTGCGGTAGTTGGCAACTGTCTCGCCGTCGCCGTTCACGACAATAAGTGAGTTGTAGTATTCTGGCCCCGCCTGTGATCGCCTGTGCGACATGTTGACCTTTTCGGGATATCCTACAGCAACGGTGCAGTCGTATTTCAGCGCTGTCGTCCGGGCCCACAGAGCGCTGATGCCCGACCCCGAAGGTTCCAGATAAGGCATAATCTCTTGTAGGGACTTGAAATTGTACCCTTTTCTCTGTTATTAGTCGCTGAATCCTTGCTTCGGTCAGAATCGCCGTGCAGCGGGCTTACTTACCGCTGAAAGCCATCTCGGGAAGTACAAGTAAGTCTAAGCTGTCGAGAGCCATGGAATCGGCCTTCGCCAGGACGGCGTCGGCGCGATTGAGGTTGTTCTCGACATCGCCCACCTGCGGCGCAAACTGAAGACACCCGATCCTCATATTAGGCGTTTATGGGCTCGTGGGATATCGCGGTAGACCTGCGAGGATCTTTGGTTTCCGAGCGGCGCAGCGCCTGCTTGTTAGGCCAGATGCCAAACTCCCCTGTTGGTAGCCCAGAGCGGGGCCTGCGTCGGTTTAAGTACCTATCCAAAAGACGATTTCAGATTGAAAGCCGCTGTCCTTTGAAACAACCAAACATGGAAGATGTTTAGTATCGTAGGGCTGTATCACCAACTCGTTCTAAAAGAAACGACGTGTGGGTGTTGGTGCTGCATGTGAGACTTGGATGGTTGCTGGGAAATACCCGAAATAAGGTACTACGCAGTGCGTGCATGGAGGGCGCAGGTGGGATATTTTTATCTGCTTTCTCAGGGCAGCTGCGGTTTGGACCCGTCCCTGGGTAGCCCCGTCCCCCCGCTCCTCGTAATGACGGGCAGAGGGGCAACTGCCCAATCTCTTTCGCATGTCTTTGCAGAAGCCAGGTGGGTGTGTCCTAGAGCGAGTCTACCACAGTAGAGTGGCTTGGGCTTGCAGGCGCGCTAGGTAGCTACCGGCAGGATTTCGCCGTCCCGGTACTTTACAGTCTGGTCGAGACCTAGCGTCGCATGAGGTGCTGCACGAAGTCGCACAAGATCAAGGAACCCTCTTCAACCATTTGCCAGTTGCCTGGTTAGCGAAGTGATTGAAGCTCATCACACAGCCTTCTAGAGAGAATACGGAAACGCCGACCTAGGTCGGCCTCCCTGAGGGCATGAATAGACAATGGCGGAAGGTTGGACGAGCTCAGCTCGGCAAAAGGCAGACAGACTTTTGCCGTTTCCCCTTGGCTTTACGCATACCAATAATTGCTCCTTTCCGCTCCCTTCACAATTAGGTACACATCCGTGATCGCTGAGGGTGTGCGCAAGAAACCTCGATAACCGCGAGTAACCCCTACGGCGCCAATAGGTTAGGTTGTGCGATTTGCCTGAACTTGACAATCCAGGTCTGGTACTGCGCCATCTGGTCGCTTGCAAGTAATCTTGGCTGCTGCTCAAATCAAATGCGCATCAACTTGCGGCCGATTTTGTCATGCGACGGAGGCGGCGCGAAGGATTTAGTTAGGTCGTTGATCTCGGCGATATTCCGATGATCCCAAACTGCACGCCAGATGTGCATCTGTCGGTCGATAGCAACGGCGTTGATGGGGCGGGGGCCGCGGGGCCTGCATGATCAGTGTGAAGAGCCAATCAGAAGCTTCACGCACTGAGAAGCTTCTTGGCCATAGCACGGTTTCTTCCCGTGCCTCCCGCAAAACAGGGGTTGGACACCTGCAACAACGAGGCGTAGTGTAGGGTCGAGGGTCTGGACTCTTCTGCCTCGGTGTGCGCTCATCGTGTGACCAATTGGAGCATTCTCGCCATTTGACCTGAGTTATTTCCATTTGGACATCTCTTACGCTTCTTCACCTCACACGTTTACAGCTGTTTTGCCCCATGCCATGTTCACTGTCAACCCGGGCATGATGGGCATAGCTGAGCGTTGTGAGCCGCCAGAGAGCTCGGTGAGGTACTGTATTGTGGATAATGACTCCCCTAGAACAGCAGTCCCCCATTAGCCATCCAACACAAAATTGTGGGCAGGAATATACGCTTTCATCAATGTAGGATAAGCAAGTTCTTCACATGTCCAGCTCAGACTATGCAGTAGGCTTGTCCAGAGGATCAGGGGGCTGGAATCTGGCACTCGATCCTGTATGTCACATGTAGGTTCGACAGGATTAGAAGAAGTCGTACAACAGCGCGCCTTGGCCAATAGCATGAAGGTGAATGAGGTCTAGACAAGCACCTGAAAGATGTATCCTCAAGCGCGGTTCTGTGTTGGTGGTGTAAGGGGTATTGCTATGATTTGACCGAGATATAGCCCCCTTCAGAATAGAAAGCCGCGAGTGACACATCTTGACATCTTGACAGGCAGGTCTTCCGTATCTGAAGTCGTACTACCATCACCGTGAGATCCTTCTCCGGATTAGGATTTGACAGCTGGCTATACTTGGTGGAATATGCCGGGGCAGAAGTATCTTGTCGGCACAGCAGCCCTCCCGTTTACCCTTTCGGGAAGCTTATTGACGTCAAGCAACTCTTCACTCGTCGGCTTGTGCGAACATCCCGCATTAGCCGTAGCCGCTATTGAGAAACTTTATGTTGTGTAACAAGCTCAAGGCGGCCGCAACAGACGGCGCTTGTCATTCAGTTTGATCTGGGGGAGTGCCGAACCGTGGGGTATAGCGAGTAACAAGCTGGCCGATCCTTCGGGATGACCCAGACCTGCCTTCATGTTGGAAGCCAGTGATATGCTCGGATGGTCTGTCTAAAAACTCACTATGCAGCTAGAATGGCTGTCTCCTCGCAGCTCGAGTGAGATGGACTACTCGAACTGTGAGCAGCAATTTTGTCGTCTTGGCTGCTCTGCTCTTTCGAGTTTACTACCGGTTCTTGACGACATACTTAATAGGCGTAGACATGTTTCGTATCTTCTAGTCTAAGATTCTATCATTCTAGGGAATATGTCAAGATACTCAAAAGATAATCTCAGCGCGCACCTCGTATCGACTCTAAGAGAAAAGGTTGCACGAGCGCTTGGGTTGGCTTTCAGTAACATCATTGGCAGGTTCAAATGCGCAGAACGTTTCAGTCGCCCCTCAAGATGCTCGCCCGGAGGCCTTCAAAAACGGCCTTCAGCTGCGGAAATCATCGGCTCCGGGCAGAAGAGTACTCAAACCTCGCCTTATCACAACTGGTAAGTAGGTCTCTGACATGCCACTTTCAAGCGCTATGGGGTGGCCAAAGGTCTCAAGAAAGGGACCCTAATATCCGATGCAGGTCGCTCAGTGGCCAGAGCAGAAACATCGAGTAAGAGTTATGTCAGATGGTCTTTCTCCTACCATCTAAGCAAAGACCCAGCTTTAGAATCCTACACGGTAGAAGCCAATGATGCAATTAGCGCATTCTGTTGGACGGAGACAGGTTCAATCGATGGACTTCAGTCTTTAATTAGTAAATACTCTAGCTGATCGTGCGAGTGAAGCGGTCGCACTAGCTTAGTCATCTGCGATTGCACGGTTGCCAGAAAAAAAGTTTATCTTATCGCTGATAAAAGAAAAATATCAGCGAAATCCGTCTGTGGGGTCCCATCCCGCCGAATTTCAAAGTCGACAATACCAGAGAATTGCCTTTTAAGCAGCCAAAATGGGTGTCGGTCGTCGCATCGGGAAAAAACAGGGGCCTCCTGAGCCTCTGTCAGAAGCACATTTCGCGAACCTGAAGCGGAAAAAGGGTCTACCAGTCGACGACATCCCGACAGAGGCGCCATCGAAGAAGCGGAGGACAGCCAAAAAGCCCGAGTCCAAGTCCAAGAACGCCGGCAAGCTCAATGGAAATGTCTCGAGGCCTCAGCCAGCGGCCAAGAAGGCCAACGGTGCGGCGAAGGACGGGAAGAAGAAAGCGGGCAATGTGAAGATCAAGCAAGCGCCTGTGTCTGCGCTCGAGCTGGACGAGGAGATGGACGATGAGTTTGGCGCATCAGACCTGGAGGACGGCGATTCCGATATTGACGGCGACGAGATGGACGTCGAGAAGCTGGGAGACGACTTCCTTCCCTCCGACGACTCAGTCTACGACTCGGATCAAGACCAAGACGAAGGCAACAAGAAGAAGTTTGTCTTCTCCGACGACGAGGATGAGGACGATTCGGATAGAGAAGAGAGACTGACAGCCGCCAACATCGAGGGTCTGTCGAGGAAATTGGATAAGCAAATGGAAGAGGAGGCCGAGGAGAACGAGGCGGAGCTCCGTGAGGATGCGCTACAGACCAACATCGACGGCGACAAGCCGCACGTGCTCGGCGACGAGGATGAGGAAGATGAGCTTGCGGCCAAGACGAAGACCTTGCTAGCGCCTGACCTCCAGATGCTACGGACCAGGATAACAGAGACGATCCGCGTGTTGGAGGACTTTGCGAAGTTAGCGGAGGAGGGCCGGAGCAGAGCCGAGTACACGAACCAGCTGCTCAAGGACATCTGCGCCTACTATGGCTACAGCGAGTACTTGGCGGAGAAGCTTCTCAACCTCTTCCCGGCGCGAGAGGCATTCGCCTTCTTCGAAGCTAACGAGACCGCTCGTCCCGTCGTCATCCGCACAAACACCCTACGAACACATCGTCGTGACCTTGCGCAAGCACTCATCAACCGCGGTGTTACGCTGGAACCGGTGGGCAAGTGGTCCAAGGTCGGTCTGCAGATCTTCGAGTCCAACGTGCCCCTTGGCGCCACGCCCGAGTACCTTGCAGGCCACTACATCCTGCAAGCCGCTTCCTCTTTCCTCCCCGTCATGGCTCTGTGCCCGCAGGAGAACGAGCGTGTTCTTGATATGGCTGCTGCTCCCGGTGGAAAGACGACGCACATAGCTGCATTGATGAAGAACACGGGTGTCATCTTCGCCAACGATTCCAACAAGGCTCGTGCCAAGGGTCTGATAGGCAACATTCACAGACTCGGCGCCAGGAACGTGGTCGTGTGCAACTACGACGCCCGCGAATATCCGCGCGTGATCGGTGGCTTTGACAGAGTGCTGCTCGATGCCCCGTGTTCAGGTACTGGTGTTATTGCGAAGGACCCCTCGGTCAAGACGAACAAGGACGAGAAGGACTTTATCCAACTACCGCATCTCCAAAAACAACTGATCCTGGCGGCTATCGACTCGGTGAATCACGCTAGCAAGACCGGTGGCTACCTCGTTTACTCGACATGTAGCGTTACTGTTGAGGAGAAGTAAGTCTAACTTGATTTACACTATCAGCTATATAAACGCTAACCCCCTGCAACAGTGAGCAAGTCGTCGCGTACGCTCTCAGCAGGCGTCCCAACGTCAAGCTCGTCGAGACTGGTCTCCCCTTTGGAAAGGAAGGTTTCACAAGCTACATGGGCAAGGAGTTCCACCCCAGCCTTAAGCTAACACGCCGGTACTACCCACACACGTACAACGTGGACGGTTTCTTCGTGGCCAAGTTCCAGAAGATTGGTCCGACGCCAGCTAACGCTGTCCGGGCACCTGGCGCCGTGGACGGTGGCAAGAAGAAGGATAGCCAAAAGACTGGTGAGGAGGGTGACGATGTCGTTGACAAGACGCCCATCACTGCGGATGGAGAAGATGACAAGGAGGATGAGTTCGGCGGCTTCGACGACGACGAAGACGAGGACTACATCAACCGCGCCAAGCGCAATGCCATGCGGAGGAGAGGTCTGGATCCTAAGGCGCTGAATCACAAGGGCAGCAAGAAGGACCTGAAGGAGTCGGACAAGTCAGAGGAGAAGACGGAGAAGAAGGCGGAAGAGAAGGCTGAGGAGAAGGCAGCAGACAAGCCGAAGGATACCCCCGAGAAGAAGTCAAAGGCAACTCCTGAGAAGCCCAAGGCAACAACAGATAAGAAAGCCCCCAAGCCGGCGACAGACAAGAAGGCGGACAACAACAAGGCAAACAAGAAGTCACCAAAGGCGAGCAAAAAGTCAAAGGCATGAATAGACATTCAAGAAGGGCGGAAGACATCATGTTCAAGGCGATGAATTAACTGAGTAACTTGTTCATCTCTGTATATACCAGCCGTCCAGATCTGCTGCATATTATTACCTTAGGTTATCTTGGCGTCATAGGAACGTAAAAAAGGAAAGGTTTAATGATTCATGTTTAGCTATCGTCTGGTTCAATCTCTCAAGACCTGGCTACCATTGGATGCTAAAATCGCAGGTTTGTGTAGAGAGCTCTAGTACTCTGTGTTCTACCTACTGCAACAACGATATACCTGCATCAATCACCGACTCGAAATGTATCCCTATGATTCTGGATAGAGCACGACCAAGAAAACACCCGGTGTTATGTATGCGTCGCATGTTTGCGCCCACACTGGTAGTATGTAGTTGGTAATATTCCCCTTCTATCTACGCAGTAATAGAAAGCCGCCAGAACAGGCTACTACTACAAAGTCAGCTACAAGGTCACTTGTAACCCGGCCGGGCTGTGTGACGGACCCGAGTCGGCCGCGGCGGCCGCCACAGAGAGGCCGGCCAGAGATACGTGCTAGGCTACCTCCTCCGATGTTGTTGATACAGATTGCAATTGTCTCAATAATCCCTTGACCTAATGACTTGGCTAGCATAAATAGAACGTAGCGTATGTCTGCTAACCTTTCAGAATGTATAACACCTGTGTGGCTGTCCGTGTACGTCTGTGTTCCTGCATCTCGGCATCTGGTGACCTGTCGGTTGTAACAACGTGTTGGTTGCCCCTGCCGTGTGCACAGAGACAAACCTCACATAAACGAACATTTGAAAACTGCAGCGGCGCATCGCACTGCGTCAACAGTAATACATAAAGTGCATAAAATTTATGTAAGATATCCGCACTTTCACTCAGTAATACATAGCTACCTTAGGCATTCACTGTTACGCCATCATTGTTGCACAAGCTGAATTTGAGTTGTTTCATCCCCGCATATCAATCGGCGCTGGTAGTCAACCAGAAAGCACACCTCTTCAGGCCTTCCTGTCGGCCGTTTGTATTTTTATCACGTTATCAGCCTACAGATCGCAGCCGTCTGTGGCAGCTCCCGCCAGGGGGGAGAGCCCCACGGAAGCATCCGCAATCGCACAGCCAGGGCTCTCCTTTCGCTACTAGGATGCATCCGGTATATCGTGATATCTACCGCTTAGCTGACAAAAGAAGCGAATCCTGCGAACGCCATTCACGTTCTGTGATTGAAAGTATCGACAAATGAGGACAGAGAAAAGTGTGGTTCGTTTATTAGGCTCGTGATAGGCCACACCACTTTGAGTTTAGCCTTTTACTTGGCCGGTACGACTAGCAAATTCAGGTGGCCCGCCTTAAGCGCCCACCCAGAAGACTAGCGTTGATGGCTCTGCTAGCCCTGTCAGGCACATCTCCAATAATCTCCATCTTTGGACGAAACAAAAACGGGCGAAACGCTTGCGACCGACAGGAAGAGGCGTTCCCCAGACTGCTGGGACTCGCGGTGACCAGTGTCTTCGACCTTGTTGCATTGGCCATATCGACTGTGATATTTGCACACACGCACTCGATAATTCATCCTCATACATTCTAGCGCTCTTCTGCTGGAATTCGGCGTTCGGTCTGCCCACACCTTGACAGGTGTAAGCGCTCGATTGCCTGTTTTGGACCAAACTAAGTCTTTGACGGATCTGCGATAGCGCAATCTTTCGATCAGCGAAGCAGATCATCCCATTTCCAGATTTCCTTCGGCCTTCAGCCCTTGAAAAAAACCCACCTGGAGCCGTTACACAACGCACGCCAGAGAAAGAGGTGTCGCAGCTTCCAGCTGTGTCTTTTTTTACACCCAAACCGCAGAAACATTGCAGAAACACTGCACACTCCGTTTGTCAACCAAGCCGAAGCAAACACCAAGCCTCGTTGCCATGGAACGACAAACTGAGGCCCAGCAATTAGTATTTGCCGACCTCGCAAACGAAAACCTGGGCCGCATCTTTGGCGCCCCGCTGAGGTTCCGACCGGGATACTGAGCGGCACCACCTCTCAGAACCCTTCAATCGATCAATTCGTCACACCCTCAAAGCGGCCTAGCGGCGTGGCTTGCCCAGGCCGCGTCCGAGCTCCTCTTGCCGATTGGCTTGCCCTCTAATCCCCACTTACCCGTTCTGCTCAGGCCCCCTGCCATCTTCCCTGTCTTCCAGCCCGCCGAGTGCGTTTCCCGCAGCTCATCACAGAGACGCTCGCTACTCTGACAAAGATGTGACTGCTTCTGCCCAGTGACTTTCTGCCATCGTTTGTGTGCGCGCCCACATCGGAGAATAAATGGTAAGATGGGCGGCACGAGATTGACCGCCCACGGCGCTCTCCCAAGCGGGTGCGACCCCCGGCCTGGCTGCCACTATTGAGTGCTTGCGTCTGTCTTTGCTCCCTCTTCCCCTCTGTGTAGGAGTGTGTATGATTGCGGGTATTTGAAACGATGGGCGCCGCTTTCTCGCGTGGCTTCTGATACTCTTAGTGCTTCTTCTTTTATTTTCTAGCGTTTACATTCTCTCGCTGTTTGGTCTATAGTACCTTAATTGGCCGGTCATTCTTTTCTCTTCGTCACACAGAGTGCTTTCATACTACACTACTGTCTGGGCAATGTTCAAGTTGGAGTAGACTCTCCTTGTTCACTTGGCATACATACCTTCTTATCACTTATCACTTAAGAGGCCTGGCGTCCACCCTTCCTAGCTTTTTAATACTATTACTATCAAGAAGTCCTAGGCTGGGCCCGGACTGCCATTCTCTCGCCCTCCCATATATCTCGGTATCTTTGAGCGGGGTACCTAGCTCAGATATCATGGCTCCCTCGACGATAAGGACAACGCTCCGGCTTCTGTCTCTCCTTCTAATCACACAACTTGCTTCTACATTACAAGTAGCACCAAACTCGCCATGCTCATCAGCATGTGTCGACTCTACCACACTCGATTTCTCAGATCCCAACTCGTCCAACACAAGGAATTCGGACATAACATGTCACGATGCGGCATATGGGACAACGGAGACGGGGATGAAGTGGAAGAACTGCATGAGCTGTCTGCAGAACAGCACATACTCACAGGGGAGTGAGAGTGACCAGCAGTGGTTTCTTTGTGAGTTGCCCCCCGAAACAGAGAAACCTTTCTACGTTATCCTAACGAAATGGCCCAGACAATGCCAGATACGCAGTAGCCTACTGCGTCTTTGCCTTTCCCAACGCAACCGGCGTGGGGACAACACCCTGCAGCACATCAATGGCCTGCGGGCCGTTGAAGGAAGCCTTTGAATATGGCATCCTAACACCCAACAACATGACCGACTATGGCTACTGCTCCGCCGGTGACGGCTCTGGCTCTGTTTCAACATTCTACGAAAAGTGCGGGGCTTGTGTCAGTGCCGAGGGCATTACCAACTACCTAGCCAACTATGCCGTCGCAGCTGAAGCCGGCTGCTTGCAGAAGCCGTCTACTGGCAGTATTCTCGGCCTGAACGCCAGCATCTTTTCCAACAACATCATCCACATCGTCGACCCCGCTACCCTCGTCACCACACCGAACAACAACAAGACCACCTCGGGCCTCCCGAGCACCATCATCGCCGCGATCGTGGTCGTAACCATAGCCATTCTTCTCATCATTTCCGGGGTACTCTTTGTATGGCGCCGCAAGCGGAGCAACCGACGTGCGCGCGCCGAGGGGCGTTTCGGCCGCCACCGACCCAAATCGTCCATGTCCTTCCAGTGCCAGACACAGGTCATGTCGCCGCGGTTCTGGCCCGGTGTTGGGGGGGATGCCGTGCCCGCCATAGACCCACAGGAGCAACATCCCACAGTCAGCAACGACAGTCTGGGCAGGCGGCATTCCCTATGGAAGCCGCATAACGCCATGTCAAGCTTCCAGAATATTTCGTCGTCAGTAGTAACGACGACAGTGGCGGAAGATCAAGTCTGGGGACAGTCTCCGTATGCGCAGCCACCAGATTACATGGGCACCACCCACGGTGACAAGAAGACATTGGTCCCCTTGCACCATATCACCACAACAAGTCTACCGGCTGCGCCTGCTCATGCACACATGTCACCGTCTACTGCGTCGGAATGGACGGCGGTACCGATGTCGGCCGATTCCGTACGGAGTACCGCGGCACTACTCCCAGCGGCGGCGGCGGCAAAAAACGGAACCGGGTTCAAGCCGTATGTGCCGTCTGAGCACGGCGTGCATGCCAGCCCGGTCGTCTCTGTGTTTGGTAATAGTCCCGTGTCTGCGAGCACGGCAAGTCCGCTGCTGAGGAACTACGGATGGGATGGCAACAGTCCAAGACAGATGACGCAACAACAACAGAAGCAAGCGAGGTTGAGGGAGAGGGAGAGGGATAGCAATAGCGGATTGGTCATCCCGCCGCCGCCGCCGCCGCCACCGAAATCACCCAGGCATCAACCGGGTAGTCCGATAAGGATGGGTGGAGGTGGTGGAGGTGGAGGTGGAGGTGGAGAAAAAGAACAAGAACAAGGAGAGGTACGAGAGCGGCAGTCCCGTGGAGAGCTGGCAGATCCAGACTGCTTTTGCCGCCCCGCCCCCGCCTAAGAGGTGATTTTCTCACATTACAACAAACTTCCTACAAACTTGCTTTTTTTTTGTGTGTGTGTTGTGTTTGTGTATAGTATACCCACACACCATTTTCTTTTTATTTCTTTTTATTATTACTGTGTTTATTGACGGTTAGGGGGATGAACTGCAAAGGAGGTTGGAGTTTCAATCGGGACGATCACAACGGGATTTCCTATGTGTGGTGTGGGTGGGATAGTTGGTGATGAATGTGAGTTAAACGGTGATGATGCGTGAAAACGGAGGTGTGTACATAATGAACGACGACTGATGGTGAACTTGGATGCAGCAGGAAGTGTCAGCTGCGGTATATAAATGCCATATCATGATCACGATGACACACTTACATTATTCTGTATATTTGTAAGTGACTTTGGACTTTTGTTCCGTCGTTTTTAAGGTGCATAATGGGCGCAACACACACACACGGGTGGTAACAGAACCTGGTTTTCTATACGTAACGGTAGTATATTTACTTTGCCAATCTTGACTACCATCCACATTTCTGATGCGTCCGGACAGTGGAAGGTCCATTGCGTCTTACCATACCCTTTCTTCCAAAACCCTTCCCATCATTTTCTCCATCTCCCGGTCCCAACTTTTTTGCTCCCCTTTCCCTTCCGTCTACCCCCCTCAACACATCCACCCCCCCTCACCGCATCCAACTCCCAAAACACCAACCGGCGCCCCCCTTCTGCTATCCCTATCCAGTTGAGAAGAGTTAGGCACACCCAGTCTGATACAACTCCTCCTTCTTTGAGCTGCCGAGGTAGGTGTTGGTGCTGATGTTGTCGAACCCGAAGAAAGTATCCGTTCCGTTTGCTGCGCTGTTTTCTGGTCAGAATCGTCACCCCATTTCAATTTGTTTGTAAATCTCAAATACAAGTGCGGGCCTGGAAAACAATGGTAAACATGAAAAGGGAGGCGGGGGGCTTACTCGCAAACAGTCATGATCCCACTATCCGTATCATCCTTGTACCCCCACGAGATGAGGAAGGCATTATCCACGTCACCGTTGCACGGCTGCGAGTACCAGTGGCTTTTTAGGTTCGTGTCGGACACGCTGAGGTAGCAGGTATAAGTCGGGCCGTCGCTGTCGCGGATCACGAAGTTCATGTGAAGAACTTGCGATGAGGCGTCGTAACCTACACTGTCATCAGCACCCGCACAACCGGGGATATGGAGATTGGGAAACATGGAAATATGAAGGATAAGGGGGAAAGGGGCGTACTTCGAGTGAGGCCCATGATCTGCCACGTCTTCTCCTGCTGCTGAGCCCGCTTCCCTACCCGGACGTCCTCCTTGTCCGTGTGGATAATGTTGTCCACCTGAAAGTCCTGCTCCTGCTGGTGTTGTATCCGCATGGACTCGTCCATATTCTGGATCTCTTTATCACCGCCACCAGTCACATCAACCCTCCCTCTCCCCACTACCATCTTCTGGTTCTCCGTGTCATCATCCCCGCGTTTCTGGACCGCAGTTCCCACAAACATACTCTGATTCTCTTTACCATCGCCACCGCCAGTTACATCAGCCACGACCTCCTTTGCCCTCTTCTGTTCCTTCTCCTGGCGCTGGGTCTCCTCAAAAAGAACCTCAACCCTGTCCTCCGTCGCCCTCTTCCAGTTCTCCTTATCATCGTCAGGATCACCACGTCCCTCAACCGCAGCCTCCTCTCCCCTATCGCCATTATCCGCGAACTTGATAACAGTGCCCTCATCCCCCTCCCGTCCCTCTCCCCTCTTTTGCCCCTGTCCCTTTTGCGTCTCCTCCTTTATAACACCATCCCCATCCGCATCACTAACACCACCCTCCCGCATCCCTCTCTTTTCAGTATTAACAACCATCTGCGCCTCCTGCAGCCCCTTCCCTACGCTTTCCCGGTCCACCCTCTTACTATCCTGCTCCTCCGTATTATCCCCAGGAAAGTCATGGTACACAGCGACAGTGTCGTTAGGACCGAACGTCCCAATCTTGTACGCCGGTCTGGTGATCGTGGGGGCGGTTTCATCGTTCTGGATGTATATATCCAGATACGAAAAGAACGCCATCGCGTCGGCATCCACATCCGTGACAACGAGGGTGTAGAATTTCAGGTTGGCGTCCCACCCGCCATTGACCATCGCCCGTCCGTCTTTAGCTGCTTTTTCGTTCCCGGTTTTCTTCACATCCCCGATCCTCCTCGTACCGCCCTTCCTCTTCTCCCCACCACCCTCACCACCCTCACTAATCCTCCTCGAACCACCCTCACCGATTTTCGTATTACCCTTGACTTTTGAGGGATTGGTGAAGGTCTGGCTGGTGTTTGAGGGCGGGTCAGGATCAGAGAACCCCGCGCCGCAGGGCATTCTCTGAAAGTCCGTCTCGTTGGCCAACCTCCCCCCTGCTCCGAGGACCTCAAACAAACAGGCGTAAGAGCCAGAACCACCCTCGTCGACCCAAAAGGTGTAGGAACAGGCACTCGGGGGGTTGGAGCAGCTCCGCTGTAAGCCAGACATTATCCAATTACCCACGATAAGTCGCTGGGCGTCAGGGCTGTCCGTGTCAGGGAAGCCGCCGGCGGGCTGGGGGGCGGCGGGTACGGCTAGGGCGAGGGGTAACAAGGGGAAGACTAAGAGCCAGCTGGTGGCTAGGGCCGATAAGGGGGTGCAGAGTCTGGTCATTGTGTATTGTGTCAGATTGTGTTGATGTTGACTTGGTGTGATTTCTGTGTGTGTGTTGTGCTTGGTTGGGAGAGTTGTAGCTCTGAGGTGAGAAGGGTCAGGGGTTTTATACTGTATTCGGGAGGGAAGAGCTGATGGGACTGAGACATGATGATGTCTCTCCGCCCTCAGCGCTGCCGAATTCGCCTCTGCGGTCGAGCGACGGAACGGAGCAAAGATGTTGAGGTAACAGATGTCTCGTGTCGATGCTGTACGGTACCTTGCATTTCTGCTCGCTTGTTTGACCTGTGCATCCTTGATCTCGGGGGATTCTCAGAGAGCTGATTGGTGTCTCTGGAATGCCATGAGTTTGCAACCGGATGTGGAGCTTTCGGAGCCGTACGATGATAAGGGTTCTGAGCTTCTCAGCGGGCTTGATGGTTCTAGAAGCACGGTGAAGTGCCTTTTCCCGTCCCGTCTCCGATCGAATGTCCGGACGGGTAGACAGCATAACGCGAGCGAGCTCATCGCCACGTTTTTTTTTCTTTGAGGCAAACAGAATGTAGTATTCCCTTCGCCACGTGGAGTGACTGTCTGACTGTCGTCGATGTTTGTCTTTGCGGCGACTATGCTGTGGTTAGCAAGCCTGTGGACAAGGTCTATGGCCAAGTGGCAAGGTTGGCTCAGGATAGCAATGCTGTTGACTTCAGTGACACGGTGATAAGGGGTGTCCTCCACGAAAGCCTCCTTAGAATCTGAATTTGTGGTTTTGTACCCTTTTCAGATTGCCCGTGTGACTGAGGTAGCTTGCGCTGCAGAACCCTTCTCCTGTTGTGGTTTACCGCACAGGAGGGTGTAACCATTGCTGGGGCGGCTCTAGATTAAGTAACACGTACGAGTAACACGCAGTGTCAAACTGTACATCGACAACCTGCAGCTTCATGGATCTGGCATGAGAGGCGCAGCTAGCAGAGCTTCATCGCCAATGATAACTTCATGCGTAGAATCTTGCATCGGGAGGACGGCAGCTGTCAAAGCAAGCCACCTCGTCTGACATGGTACAACACACTAGCAGTAAATGTGCTGTGGACGATGGTGGTAGTTGGCTCGTCTTGGTCAGGAACTGAAACCTGCGAGTGTAAAAGACTGATTGCATCGACTACTGCTAGCTGGCCAAAAGGACCCAGCTAGGAAACTGAATGCTTGACGAGAGCTTGATCAATCCAAAACCCTCCGCCCACAAGATTTTCCATTTTATCCTCATTTAGGTGGCCCGTGTTCCTTCCTCCTTACAGAGGCTTCTTGCATCAAGATGACGCAACATCTATGCTTACAATGAAGTACTATTGCTTCCGCTGCCTTAAGACTGAGTCTAAGGTCCGATTTCGAGCTGAAAGTGACTCGCCAGTCAAGAAACAAGACTAGGGCGATATATAGTAAACGCACCACATATGAACCGTTTTAACAGAGACTAATAGCTGAGAAAGGTTCCTACTAATTAGAACAACACGACGGAGCTAATACTTGTTACAGAGTGAGCCTGTCTGACATCAAAAAATCTACCAAGACATGACCCATACTGTTGTAGCACAGTGTGATGTCGTATGGTTACAAATACACAACATCGGCGCATTTCCGCGGTTAGGTTTACCGTCACAGCCGTGACTGAATAAGCATGGACATGGCGAGAAGGAGACACACAATGAGCAGTTCAGATCTTGTGGGTAGCCCAGAGTTGCCTTGCCCCTGAAAAAAGCCCATCCATTGGCACGAAGAGTGCAGCTCGCACCGATGACAGAACAGGGGAAGCATCGTGGGCAAACACAAATAGGAGTAGCCACGAGGCCTGGAGTGCACCAATGAGGCTTCGTATCTCGCAGCACCAGTCGTGTTGGCATGTGGACAGCATGACCGCTGTTTAGATGTACCGCGATAAGCCTCAACACACGAGAGGCGTAGGAAGGCGGAAGACAGGACGACAAGGTGTGGGACACCATGAAGAGAATGACTCGCAGCAATAACTCCGGCACATCATGGTGGGCAGCAGAAAAAGACACTCACAGAAGAACTCCGCTTTCCGGTTGGTGCTGTACACAGCAGAACTTTTCTCACTCGAGAGGGCTGACGATGTGTGTGGAAGAAGACGATCAACCAGAACCAATGAACTGATTTGTGTGGACAGAGACAGAAAGAGCGGTGGGGGCGAAGGCGCAGCGCCAATGCTCATTTGCTCAATGTACCGACATATGGATGCTTCTTGCAAACCTTCCATACAAACCTCGGCCATTGAACAACAAGCAAACTGGTCAGGTCACGCACGGCCAGGCTGCGGCCTGGTGGTGTGCCTTGTCTCCCAATCCGGTCTGGAAAACCAGCAAACAAGAAGCCCAAACTAGCCTATCAGTCTGCAACTGGTTCACGCTTGTCCTGCGCGACATTCGAGCACACCACCTCACGATAGAATGATTGTAAAGGTGGTGGTGGGTTGGGGGCCGGTTGTTGACGGCATAGTGCATCTGAGCAAGCGATCTGCGTAAGTAGTAGTATTTTGCGGCGTCCGGCAGCAGGCCTCCCGTCAAATATCTCCTAGTGGTGGTGTCGGATGTTTTTAGTTTCTGTGGTGGACGGCGAAGTGTTCAGCTCGACAGCTTTTGCAAGGCTGGGGGGCCGTCGAACGAAGGCGCTGCGGGTGTGCGTGCGCGCGCGCGTACGATTCGCCGCATCGGCGTGATTCGGAACGAGACACAATATGGAAGTTCCCGCTTGGTAGGTAGTACTAACTGATATCTGACAAGCCTTGCGACTACCGGTCGTAGCCAATAGCCAGCGCGAGTTGTGAGGAGATCCGGGGACCAAAAGATCTCTGCTTCTGCCGTTGCCGTGTCGGTAGAGGATCGCAAGCTGGGCCGCAATGCTTTGCACAAGCTTCCATTCCAGGTTGCCCAGGTCCGTGAGACAGCGGACGGGAAGGTCAAACTTTGGGGCCATTTCTCAAGTACCGCACTGTGTCGCGGGCCCGTTCTCTCCCAGCCAGGTCGTTCCGAAGCGCCCCATAAACACGGGCGGGAAGAAGCCCATGGGGCGAGAAAGGTCGGAATTACCATTCTGACTGCTTATCGAGCTGTAACCTCTCATCCTATCGATAAGGTAGAATGATCGACGCCTGAATTCCATGTCTTCAGCCCAATTAATTTATGAAAAACGGCTCGTTGGTTCTCTCTTCTGTCCCTCCGTACTCAGTACAAGATGCTGCAAAAGTTACAAGATGCACACCGAAGCCAACTGCATTAGTAACGTACCATGCTCTAATCAAGGTTGAACATGTGCTCCATATTCCCTCATTCTCCTCACTTAGGCTTCCTCTGCTTTGTTTGCCATGGATAGGTCCGAGAGGCAAGGTGAAAAGAAGGTGTGAAGCTTATTTCCATCGATGACGGGCTGAATCCTCTGATTCTTAGGAACTGGCCCTTGATTGGCTACGACGAGAGCTGTGCCACGCTTTCGCTGGGCAGACCGCTGAGAGAGACAACGGCGACCGGCCGCGCGATTGCCTGGTCTTGAATGTTGTCGTTTCATCAACCCAGCGTTTGTTTGCATGGGGTCCCTAGGACTGGCCTGGGAAACCAGAACCCGTGGTCCCGTGGATTGCTAGCCAGCGGGCAAGATCTCTTGGCCCCCTCGAGGGCCGCCCTAGCGCAAGATGCTCGCTTCATTGGCCATTCAGCTTCGCCCAGCTTTCATCCGAACCCCACTTGGGGCCACTCAGCGGAAGCCTTGACCATCCTCTACGCGCCGTCAAACAAAACGCCCTGCTCTCATTGGCTCGCGTCAGAAACATCGTTCTTCTGGGAGCGAACTCAGAGCACGACCTTCCCGTCTCCTTGCCCTTGCAGATTTGTGATTGGGCCGCAGACTGGCCCTCTTGATGAACGCGCCCAGCTTGACGCTCTCATCAGCGACTGTGAAGGCGCCCGACTCGGGCAGGCGGTACAGTATGGATGCTACAGTACGAATAAGGTTAATGGCGATGGAAATAGCAGCACGCGAAGGAGTCAACACGGGGTAGAGGCTGCAGGTCCTCACTAACAATAGCAATGGCAGCGCAAGCCTTTGACGCCATCTTGAGATCGCGCGCGCGAACATCATCCTTAATCAAAGATGGCGTCCTGCCAGATATTATAACCAAGCTCATGACCACATCGTAAGGAAAGCTTCTTCTCGTCAGTTTCGTCCTCTCTCTCAGTTTTCTTGTTTCTCGGTCGTCTTCTTCTTCGGGTCACATTGTTGCTTGCTTTTCGTTCGCGGGCCGAACATCAGATACCAGTATCATCATCGGCTAGTAGCTCCCTGGAGGACACAGTCGTTTGCTTTTCCCCATCCATCCTCGATCCGACCGCCCCCATAACACTTACACAACCATCTCGCACTGTATGGTCTGTCTGGGGGGGATTAATGGTGTAACCTCGAATACATGAAAAGTCGGAGTGGGGAGAGGCACCGCACCACGACCAACTGCATATTCTTCTGCCCATATTCGTACAGTCGGAAAAGACTGGGCTGACGAAGAAGGTGTCTGCCAATTTCCTTCGGTTATACGTTTTCATGCCCCGGTGGCTGCCTTATTTCGCGTCTTTCCCATTTGCATCGTCTCGTTTTTGTTGTCAAGAAGATACCCATGAGTCCATGTTTTCAGCGTCCTTTTCGCCTTGCGGATTTGGGAAGCAGCAACAAAAGCCAAGTGCCCATAGTCCCCGGTACTTGACGTAAACCAAGTCGGAGGACGTAAGCTGCGCTTGGCTTGCATACGTTTTTTTAACGACACAACCTCGATATATACGGCAGCCAGTACACGAAGGAGTCCTACCTTATTTTTCTTCAACCAACATGGCGCCAATATGGTCACAACACCTCGTCTTGCGGGACAGCACGAGTACCAGCAGCAGCGCAGTGATGACGACTGGAACCATTGTTGGCATCGCCTGCAGCGCAGCTGTTCTTTTCCTGGGAGGCGTGATCCTCTTCATCTTGTACTGGCGTCGGCAACGGCGGTTTGATACGGCGGGTCCTTATCTACGACAAGGAGGAACTCTCGCTGCGGGAGGTCAGGGCTATGGCGAGGACAACGTGGTCTACCACATCGCCCCGGCCGGTGTCATATACACCATGGACTACAAGATGGACGATCCCGAGCTCGGCAAGGAGATGGCCAGCAGCTCCTCTTACGCCCAATCACCAGAAACAATAAAGTCTGACGCTTCAAGCACCAAGCCTCTGTCAGAAATGGCCAGCGCCATGCCCGCTCACCCGGCATACATCCCGCGAGCCATGTTGAGGGGCAGCTCCATACGCTCGCCTACGCCCAGCGAGTCAGGCACATCCCAAAAGCCCCCGTTCTCGATGACCACGCCGCAGTTGCGCCAGAGCAAGTCCCGACCCGACGACCTCGTGATGCAAGCCTACTTGTCTGCCGCAGACGGGGAGCGTGTCCCCTCGGCAATCTTGCGAATCGCCAGCCCACCGCCTCAGCAAAAAGCGCAATTCGCAGGGACCGACTATGTATCCTTCGTCGCCGGAGCTGCCGGTGTTGGTGCCAGCACCTCTCCCATCCTCGGCTCCTCTCCTATCCCTGGTGTCTCTTCTACCTCTGGTGGTGTTGTTGTTGTTGCTCGCCCACCCCAAGTAGCTGGACCCGGTTCAAAGCACCCATTGCTGCCCGCGCTGAGCATCCCCGGTGCCAGTGGTTCGGGGTTCAGTATACGCAAGTACGATCCCCCGGGCATCATCACCACCACTACCACTACCCCGCAAAACAATTCTGCTACGGAAAAGTTCGGTCTCCAGCCGTACGAACCCCAGGACACGTACTACATCTCCCCCACCCAACAGCAGCAACCCCCGAGACAATTCACCCAGCTCCCGCCGCCGCAACGCACGCAGCAGACACAGCACCAACCCCTCCCCCCCTCCCAACAGCAGTATCAGCAATCCAGGAGAGACGACTCCGCCAGCAGCTCCATGTCAGTGTCAGACAACCGCACCTTCCGCGAGCGATCCCTCTCCAGTCTTGCCAGGCGCATGTCGAATTCCATGCACAGGGACAGATCGACATCCAACCAACGCTCCGCTGGACCCAATCCCGAGCATGCACCCTATTATTACCCCCCTCCTGTCAGCAGTAACGCGGGCAGCAACATTGGTGGTGCTGGACGACGGAGACAACAGCAGCAGCAGCAGCAGCAGCAGCGCTATGAGGAGATCGAGGTCGGTCTAAACTCTGACATCTGGTAAACCTTTTCCCAGTGTATCATTTCTTTAAAAAGTTTTTTTTCTTTTGAAGTTTCATATGTATTTCTTATGTACATCTCCCATACCCTATATATATACCTGATAGTATGGAACGGGTTAAACGAACTGGGAGGGATTTTGGATAAAAGGATTGGAACTTAAGGACTTGCAAGGCGTACGGTACGGATCATGTCTTTCACATCTCGGCTTCTTTGGAAGGCTGGCTTTCTGGAGTTTCATCAGGGCATCATTTATTTATATCACGATTGGGAGGGCGGCTATTTGAAGATGGGATTTACCCATCACAACTAACGGATATGTACCGCAACGTACTCTTGGATACCAAGGTCCAGGAATTTGCCTGGGATAGAGACTTTTGCAAACTACAACTAGGTGCTACATTTAGCTGCCTTTATCAAGTACAATATCGGATACAACAGGACCATATAATAATAAACAGAATCAATCACACAAAAGTCAATGAACGCTGAGCAATGATAGCATGACCAAGTCAATTAATAATAGTACTACCAGTCATATCTCATAGCCAGTCCGTCAGAATCTGTCCTCGGCAAAGGGACTAAGCCGCTACTCGCCCCCTAGACGGCGCCCCGTGCCTCTCGTCCTCCACGAGTCAGGAAGCACCGAGCCAGTCGAAGCACCTGTACTGCTACCGGACGACGGTGCCTGAGCGGGGCTCCGAATGGCTGTGCCATAGCTACGCTGCACGACCCTTGGCGTCTGAACCAAACGTGATATGAAGGCTGGCGTCGGCAAGAGGTTCACACCCCCTCCGAACTTCGGGTAGAGGCGGGTCAAGAAGTCGTGTAGGTGTGCAGCAATAATGCCGGTGATCTGGAGCGGAATCAGGCCGGGACTCATCAACAGCGATGCAAGAAGCATGCAGTAAGGAACCAGCTGAGCCGGAACTGTAAAGAAGAAGAATCCCTGCTTGGCACCGCGCTGGTCCTGCACAGCCGTGTAGCATAGCGCTATGGTAAGCCCATGGAGGAAGAAGACATTGCCAAAGAAGAGTCGGTTCAGCACCTATTATTTTTCTGTCAGCTTTCCGTTTATATCGCACGAGGCAACACCAATGTTTGACGCATAAGACGAAAAGAAAGCCCCATAGATGTTGAAGAAATGTAGGGAGCAAAAAAACCACTCGAGCAAACGGCGATAAGAATCACCCGAGTCATCCATAAGACATCCCACCATGCCCACACCCGGATACCACCCCGTAAAGCGAAAGAGGGGTGGCCAAGATGCAGGGGTAATCTCCCTCGATTCCAGGAACCGCTATAGTTGGGAACACAGCACTATGCGGGCAGATATTTCGAGGGTTTGTCGAGTGCAAGACTTGACAGTGTAGGAGAGGGAAGAGGGGGAATGGATAGAGGCAAGACCTACCACAATCATGCCGCCAACCGTGACCAAGTACCAAACAAGGTCTTCTTTCCTGTTGAACTTAGGGTTGCTCATCTCCAGCTGGCTCAGGTATTGGTAGGCGAAATACGGATCCAAGATGATGCCGAGCTGGGGAGAGCTGAGTAGGAATGACGTAACGAGTCGCCATACTTGAGGCGGCAGCCGCCAAAGTTTATCCTCTGAGAAGTAGAGCCATTCGTACGGTATGAGGTAGAAGTGGGCGCCAAGCGACGTGACTAGAATGGCTGTCGCCAAGGTTCTGAACCAATTAGCCTTTGTAATCGAGCGAAGATGTGTGTGACGCAAGTCTCATGCGCGGGTGGTGCCGGCGCCAATGGCTGAGATGGAGGGGAAAGAAGTGCTCACCTGGCTAACGGCGGCGCCTGCCAGTAGGCATCCATAATCTCCGACATTTTGGTTGGGATGGGATGATAAGTTGTGGTACTTGTTGGTGAGGTTTCGGGTAAGAAAGCTCCCAGTTCAAGAGCCTCAATGTCAAGGGGGCATGGTTGTAAATAGGTGTTGGGGGGAAGTGGCTGAAGTCAGCCGTTCTAATCCCAGTCCTGTTGTTTTTGATTCGTGTCTTTTTTTGAAGACGAATTGGAGGAATGGAAAGGTCGAGAAATTTTGCAGCAAAGACAGAGCTTTAAATGTGGCTCATGCGGGGCATTTGGGAGCTTAAGCCACGACATGGTCTGTTCTCAGGGCCCAGCCTCCTGAAGCCCGACCCCATGCAGCCTCCTGTGGCTGGTTGGCCTTCCATTTTCATACCCAGCACTTGCAGATTTCGTGTGGAGTCTCAAGGTGACTCAAAGTCGAGCGGCGTTACCTGTGAATCACAGTTGTTGAAGAACTTTGAGAATAATTCCAATGATATTGCCATATGAGAAAACGCAACTCAGAGAAATCGAAGATTGTGAAAATAAACCTTGCCGTGCATTGTATCCAGAACCGGGGCAGCCTCCGTTACCGCTCACCGTGTCGTCCACCCGACCTGAGACAAAATCGGTGGCGGGGAATCGTTTGAGCGAACAGCCCGCTCAGGCTTCTTCTCAAGCTCTCACATCTCGCCAACATTCACTGCGGAGAGCCAATTTCCTATCGTCACTCTGCCACAGTGACAATGGAGAGCGTCAATGGGTTTGTCGTGTGCCAATTGAGGCAATCGCGAGCCCAATTGGCCCGTCGTCTCCAGGTTCAGGTTCTTCGCGTCCCGGCCACGTCCAGGTGTTACTCTGCGCCTGTCAACGGCTCTATTCCCGCAGCCAAGAAGAAGTATGTGCCGACCACAGGAAAATATCCTCGTGGCTTCCGTGCGTCAGGCACAATCGTCGGCGTGAAGCCCGGAAACACGACAAAGCCAGACCTGGCGTTGATCGCGTCAGATACGCCCTGTACCGCTACAGCCGTGTTTACCAAGAACAAGTTCCAAGCAGCTCCCGTCCAGTTCTGCCGAGACCTCCTGAAAAGAGTCCAGTTCTCGGGGATCCAGGGTGTCGTCATCAACTCAGGATGCGCCAATGCCGTCACAGGCAAGGGAGGGTTGGAGGATGCCGAGAAGATGGCTCGCGCAGCCGACAAGTGCATCGCCGGCCGTGATGACTCCACTCTCGTGATGAGCACGGGTGTCATCGGTCAGAGGTTGCCCATCGACAAAATCGTCGACAACGTTCCCGCCGCATACGAGGCTCTGGGCTCGTCTCACGAGCACTGGCTGGCTTGCGCGAAGGCGATATGCACGACTGACACGTTTCCGAAACTCATGTCTCGCACTTTCCACCTCCCCTCCCAGCCGGACATTGAGTATCGGCTGGCCGGCATGACCAAAGGCGCTGGCATGATTCACCCAAACATGGCCACGCTGCTGGGTGTGATCGTTACCGACGCCCCGATCGATTCCTGGCCGTTGAGAGAAGCGCTCCGTTTTGCCGTCCGGAACTCGTTCAACTGCATCACCATCGACGGCGACACGTCGACAAACGATACGGTCGCGTTGCTGGCCAACGGCGCCGCCGGGGGCAAAACGATCACACGTGTAGACAAGGGTGACTTCCTTGCATTCAGCAAAGTGCTGACTAGGTTTGCAACTGACTTAGCACAGTTGGTGGTGCGCGATGGGGAGGGCGCGACCAAGTTTGTAGAGATTGAAGTCACCGATGCGCCTGACACATTTGTTGCTCGGAAGATTGCAAGCACCATCGCTCGATCGCCCCTGGTTAAGACTGCGCTGTATGGCAAGGATGCTAACTGGTTCGTATTCGACATTCCCCCCCTGCACTGGCTCGATCAGCTTTTAACGACCCATCATCATCATAGGGGACGCATTCTGTGTGCAGTTGGATACTCCCTTATCTCAGAACAAGGATCAGCTATACGACGTATCAGTCCTGTTATCCCGGAAAGGACGAGCGTGTCGTTTATCCCCACTGACGGCTCTCCTGAGCTAAAACTGCTCATGAATGGCGAACCTGAGCAAGTCGACGAGGCGAGTACTGACTGGATGGCGCACGAAATGCGATGACAGACCGCTAACTCTTTGACACAGGCGAGGGCGGCTGAGATTCTTGAGCACGAAGACCTTAAGATCCTAGTCAAACTGGGGACTGGTGACGCTCATATCAAGTACTGGACGTGCGACTACAGCCATGAGTATATGTAAGATGACCTTCAAGCCCTTATCTCTACACTCGATGCTGATCTGAACATGCAGTACGATCAACGGGGATTACCGCACATAAAGAAGTGAATAGTACAGTTATATCGCAAATATAGAGGTCATAGAACTGTTACATTCATCTGTTGTCAAACAAGTAGACACGTACCAGACACAAGCTTAGAACAAGGGTACACATTATAGATAACACATTTCCCAAAGTGAAGACTTCGGGTCCCGTCGCAGAAGCTGGCTTTTTCCTTTTGACACTCATAGAACGTTTCCATGCCAATAGTGTCTGTACATGCTGCCAACTCCAAACCATATGGACTGTACTCCATGGTGAAGGGTTAGGGTTCTCAATGCTGTCAGTGATAAAAACCACTTTATCTCGTAACGCGCCGCATCGCGTCGCGCGTCCGTGCAGTTCTGCAGCAAAGCTGCCAAAGCCAACGAGTGTGTGTGAGACTTGATTTTAGCACTCTACGACTGCCCCAACAGGGAAAAAAGTCTCCAAAATGCCGGCGGAAAAAAGGGAAGAAAAAGGCGAGTCCTCGACGGCGGCCTCGAAGGCGCACACGGCGGTACCAAGCTCTAATCCCACATACGAACTACCATGGTAAACGAACCTGCCCTTCCATTGAAACACTCCAAGCTTCCTGACGTAGGGTAGCTAACATGACAACGAAAACAAAAGGGTAGAAAAGTACAGACCGGTATTTCTAGACGACATCGTGGGAAACACAGAGACGATCGAGCGGCTCAAGATCATCGCCAAAGATGGCAACATGCCGCACCTCATCATCTCGGGCATGCCTGGTATCGGAAAGACGACCAGCGTGCTGTGTCTAGCGAGGCAGTTGTTGGGAGACGCATACAAAGAGGCCGTGTTGGAATTGAACGCGAGCGACGAGCGAGGTTTGTCGGCCCCCTCCTACTTTCTACCCTCCCCCGTATATCCGTGCTAATAGTGAGAAAAAGGAATCGACGTGGTCAGACAACGAATCAAGGGCTTCGCGCAAAAGAAGGTGACCCTCCCGCAGGGGCGGCACAAGATTGTCATTCTTGACGAGGCCGACAGCATGACCAGCGGCGCGCAGCAGGCCCTCCGACGGACGATGGAGATCTACTCCAACACCACCCGCTTCGCCTTCGCCTGCAACCAGTCCAACAAGATCATCGAGCCTTTACAGTCCCGTTGTGCGATACTTCGGTATGCCCGTCTCACAGACGCGCAGGTCGTGAAACGACTCCTACAAATAATCGAGGCAGAGAAGGTGCAGTACAGCGACGACGGCCTCGCTGCACTCGTGTTCAGTGCCGAAGGGGACATGCGACAGGCGATCAACAACCTACAATCCACCCACGCCGGATTTGGTTTTGTGTCCGGGGACAACGTGTTCAAGGTGGTGGACTCGCCGCACCCGATCAAGGTGCAGGCTATGCTCAAGGCCTGCCATGAGAGCAACGTCGACGCTGCACTGGACACGCTCCGCGAGCTCTGGAGTCTGGGGTACAGCAGTCACGACATCATCAGCACCATGTTCAAAGTCACCAAGACCATACCCACGCTCAGCGAACATACGAAGCTGGAGTTTATCAAGGAAATCGGGTTCACGCACATGAAGATATTGGAGGGCGTGCAGACGCTGCTACAACTGAGCGGGTGCGTGGTCAGGCTGTGCAAGCTCAACATGGATCCCAAACGGTTTAACAAGAAGTAGATGTAAATGTACATATATTTAATGATACATGACTGATGAACAAAATAAGTGACCGGAACTGTTTATTTGGAGTCCTCCTCATCGTCCTCGTCCTTGCCGTACTGCTCCTCGAAAGACTTCCACATCGCCCGGTCCCGCTGCAACCGCCGCTGCATCCGCACTTTGGCCTCGTACTCCCGTATGCTGTAGTCCGCCTCGATCATGCTGCCAAATACCATTCCTGACATTTGGATATACCTACACACATAGACTTAGTAAGGTGAAAGGTGAGATAGGGAGTGGTAGGGGGGCATACACTTTGAACTGGATGGTCAGGCTTCGATAGAGAGGGGAAAACATGTACCCCAGACCACCGAGCATCGCGGTAGGGATTCCCCACTTGATCGCACCGTACACGGCGCCCCTGGCCGCTTCCCACGAGGCGTCGACGGCCTCGACGTCCTTCATTGCATTGTGGGAGCGCATCTTGACATATTCTCAGCCGAGGGGCGGGTGAGAGCGGGAATGAGATTCGAGGTTTACCTTAAGGATCACTAACCATCAATGCGCTGGGCTCGCGGCGGCTGAAAGACTTCAATTATTTAAATTCTTATAGAGGCGGAATTGTTGAGGCTTCATACACAGTATGGAAGCAGGGCATTCTGCTGTGATTTCAAACCCCGTGAGGTCATATGCCGGGCTGCATGCAAATCGCATGACAACCGTGCTTTTCCACAGTGCAACTGCATGGTGGGGCTAAATCACCTTATTTGGACTTCGATCCAACTCACCTAACCACTCACGCCACTTCACCCATACTACGGTATGTAGGTAGTAGATCGAACGAACCATGCACGGACATTATATACCTAGATGGGATCATCGTAAATACATCCAAGTATTGTCTTATATCTGGCTCATGGTATTTTATATCGTCATCATATATACAATTCTATCTCATTAAACTTCATCATCAAAGACCTTTTTTATGTTATAAACTCATACGCTGAGAGTGCCCTTGGTGCTAGGAACCTCCCCCTCCCGTCCTGCAACTCTACTCGTCGCCTGGCGGATAGCGACAGCAAGCGCCTTGAACGCGCTCTCTGCGCGGTGGTGGTCATTGTCCCCCCTGAGGCAATCCACATGCAATGTAATCCTCGCTGCGCCCGCGAAGCTCTGCAGACAGTGCGGGATCATCTCGCATGACAGGTCTCCAATCTTTTCCCTCTTTAGTCCCAGATCAATAACGGCGTACGGCCGGTTCGAAAGGTCGACTACCGCGCGTGAGAGGGCCTCGTCGAGCGGGCAATACGCGGAGCCAAAACGGGCGAGGCCAGTGGCTGACCCCAGAGCCTTGGCGAATGCGTACCCGAGAGCGATGCAGACGTCTTCTGCTGTGTGATGGTCATCAACTTATACACAGACTTGTTAGCACACTCCGTCGACAAAATCAGGGGGGAGGGGAAAACAAAACAAAAAGAAAAAGGGGGGGCGTACTGTGAAGATCACCCTTGCAAGCAAGCGCCAGACTCCAACCCGCGTGCTTCGCGAGCGCGTGCAGCATGTGATCTAGAAAGCCGATCCCCGTGTTGACGCTGATGGTCTGGGACTTGCTCGCCTGCGACGCATGTCCTTCTTCCGTCTGCACGTTCAGCCGGGGATCGGTCTCCGGGGGAAACGCGCCGCCGTCGAGGTTGAGCGAGATTTGGATCTTGGTCTCGTTCGTGTCCCGCGCAAAGGCGGCCCATCTTGGTGCCGTTGCTGTGCTCATCTTTGCCTAGCTCTGCCGTATATACTACACACCCCTACTTCGATATGATATGGTGGTGACCGGAATTTTTGAGAATATCGGAGGGACAAATCGGCGAACGATAAGAAAACCAATTGCCCCCCCCGCGATAAGCAATTGAGTTCAAGTACAACCCCGCGCTAGAAGCACCAGCGTGTGTGCCTGGACCGCGGGTCAGTTCCAGCCACACATCTTAACGGAAGACCCCTGTAGTCTTAGCTTTCCCGCCCCACCATAACTACTATCGTACAGCGGTCAGCGATAACGATAAGAAACTTTACAACTCCCAAAATTTCTTGCCCGCTGCTGCACGCAGCCTCCCAGCGAAGTATAGCAATTTGTGGGAGGTTGATACGCGACACTACAGCACAGCACACAGCAAAAGATGGCACCAACACGGACAATAAAAAACAAGCACGCGGCGAACAAATCCGGCATTGTCAATTCCAAAGCAGCAGCCTCGAAAAAACCCGTCGGAGATGGCGTGATCAAGTCGCGAAACAAGGACGGCAAGAAGAAGCCCATCCCCGGATCGAACGTCAAGGGCAGACCGAGCTTCACAGACCTCGCGAAGAAGAAGAAGAAGAGGGTGTACACCGCAAAGGAACTCGGCATACCAGAGCTCAACATGATCACGCCCGTGGGGGTCACCAAGCCGAAGGGGAAGAAGAAGGGCAAGGTTTTTGTTGACGATCGGGTAAGGCCCCCCTTATTCTTGGGTTCCCCCTTTGTTCGTTGGATGAAGGGAATGAAGGGAATGACCTCGCTAACGCTCGGCGTGTGTATAGGAGAGTATGTCCACAATACTGGCAATCGTCCAAGCAGAGAAGGAAGGCCAGATCGAGTCGAAGATGATCAAGGCGCGACAGATGGAGGAGATTCGGGAAGCACGGAAAATAGAGGCCGAGAAGAAGGACCAGGAACGACAGGCCAGGCTCGAGGAGACCAAGGACGTGCTCCGTAAAAAGAGGAAAAGGAAGTCCCACGACGGCAAGGGACAGGATGAGGATGACAAGATAATCAAGGACGCGGTGGCGACAAGTAGCAATGCGACTAAGGTGAAGGGCAACAAGAAAGGGGGGAAGAAGAGGGTTTCGTTTGCGGCTGAGGACTAAACCTTACTTGACTGTGGTGTTGAGAGGGGTGAGGGGAGAAGGGGTTGATGAAAAAAAGGCATTCATGGCGTTTTGGGCGTTTGATACCAAAAAAGCGGTCGGGACGTCGGGCGGTTTATGTTCATAGGTATTGAGTTCAATACATATACTGTATACATCAAGTTCAGTTCGGTTCCGATATCTAATCTATCTAGTACATGAAGATCTGATGTTGGCAAGTCTATCTTGACAGTTACTTGGTCTATTACATCATAACTCTAGCTCTTGTCTAGCTGTTTGTTTTGAACATCAGATGGAAAGGAAAGGAAAGGTGGAAAATTATGCCTGCATGATCTGCAGCTTTCGTCTCACCGGGTCAAAGTGAGTAACAAGTTCAGCATCATCTGCGGCCTGACCGTTGGCCATTGGCTTGATGGCTTTGAGGTTGATTTCCGAGACCATGTTTCGCAAGAAGTTTACAATCTGAATAATATTAGTAACAGCACAAGACGCGAGAGAGGGTTTAAAATGGCGGACGTACCGGACGAGCATGCCATCTACCCCCTCCAAACTCGAACCACGATAAGTGTCCGCCTAGTGATGTCGAGCAAAGCACTGTGTAAGGATTCTGCTTGAACTCTTCGTAGGGAACCGCCTCATCCACCGCAATCTGTATATCAATGAGCAACTCGTCTCAGGGGCGGTCCACAGTATGGAGAAGCTTACCGGATCGTCTGCGGCTGACAGTGCTAGGAACGGGATCCTGATGGCGAGGACCGCATCTGCTGAGGAGGCATCACGGTAGTAAGCGCCTTCTGTGGGATAGCCCCATGTTACCGTCCTGTGTGACGCCTATCAGTACTACCCTTGAAATGCAACTAGTGGCAGTCGGGTCCTTACTGTACTTCTCGGTCGAACTCGTAGAGATACGTCACTTCCCGCTGTATGCGGTCGAAATCAAGCTTGGTGTGCTTCAAAATTGAGTCTTTGTGGAGCTCGATGAGTTTCTTCATGTTGGCTAGAGTCGTTGTTAGAAACGGAGCGAGTACGGCAGTGGAAAGGGGCGGGAGACTCACTTCCCATGACCCTCTGGTAGACCTGTTTTCCCAGAAGCGTCCTCTGGAGCGCCTTGTTGGAAAGCTCAAGGTTGAACGGGTTTCCAACAGCGATAGCGCCTTTCAGTGGGCAGCCGGCACCTTCTTCACCGACGTACTGGTAAACAATTGTTTAGTTAGTTGGAAGTCCATCTGTGGCTCACAAGGTTTTGACGCGTGCTTACGTTGGTTAGGATGTTAGCACCCAGTGAAAACCCAAGGCCGAAAAGGGGC
Source organism: Diplogelasinospora grovesii (assembly GCA_033297225.1). NCBI lineage: Eukaryota > Fungi > Ascomycota > Sordariomycetes > Sordariales > Diplogelasinosporaceae > Diplogelasinospora > Diplogelasinospora grovesii. The sequence goes on from MU853753.1 coordinate 1,055,799, forward strand.
CGGTTCGGAAATGTCTCCCTCGCCCATTTTACGATCTATACACCGAAACAGCTACGCGTGAGCACACGAACAAATGTACAACTCTACGTGGGTAAGGGGTACTGACCTGTCGGACATCCCAGGTTGCCCTTGCATTGAAAAGCACACCACTTGACACCTCACTGTTCGCACACCCTCGAGAATTGACCACGCAGACATCCCAGTCTCCGCCATTCGTGACGAGAGGCTCAATGGCGTGCCGGAGGTAAACCTCATGTGAGCCTCCTGAAAGACCGTGGAGCACGATGAGCATAGGCCTGTTGTCATCGGAGCCAATCATGGCAAAGTCATCCTCGCTAAAGTACGCTGTCCTCGGTGGAAGAGATGGGTCTGCGTCCGAGTCTTGGTACGGCTCAACTACGAAGTCGACAGCAAAGGTACCAGTGTATGTTTTGTGATCAGCGTCGAAGATCTTCCTGCGGTAGTATATCTGTGGACCGTGCGATTTGACGGCAGTCCACATGGTTTGGACATGTCCATTGAATAGCAGCGGGTTCAGTTGACAAGGAGGGACAGATTGCTTGACCACGGCCAATAAGTCCGTCGGCTTTCCATCCTTCGTCTGCAGTGCCAATGGCGACGGGGAGTGTGTGAAGGTAATCTTGGCACGGCCGAACCAATCCATGACCGCTGTTCCACGGTCACCGACCCGGGTGAAACGTGGTGAGGATAAGTACCGAAGAGACCGAATGATGGCGGTTCGTTGCAGCAGGACCAGCCTGTGTTCTGTACAGATCTAGTGAGTTGCTTGTAAACCTCAGTGGAAACAGAGCTGTTCTAATTAATCAGGGCAGTAGAGTAGTCTTGGCAAAGCCGGGGAACACTTGAATAAGACCAAGAATCAAAGAAGGAGAAACAAAATATCTCAGTAGCTGTAGAATCTAATAACGAGTGAGAAGATACAAGAAAACAATTCTATCAGATCTGGTGATAATCAGAACACGACCAAACGAGTGCAATCGCATTCGCTGTTTCAAGCCCGTGTTCTCATACTCGCCCTGCCGAGGCATCCTCAAAGGTGGGGCCGAAGCAGCGTCACAGCGGGTCTCTCTCCGAGATTGTCGTCAAGCCACACCTCTCAGATTCGCATGTGGCTTGCCAAGTTGCACGGACCCGACAGAAGTACCCAAACGCACATGCGCATCAGGAAGGAGCGCGCGAGACGGGAAGGCACGTTGTCGGCGCCCGCCATCACTGTATCACCACCAACGACGTGATCAATTAGGCATCTTGTGGATCTTTGCCTACTCGCTGGCGAGTGGGTTGCTTGTTAGCAGCCGGGGTGTTCGTACGGATTCTCAGATGCGATGAGCTACCGTAACATAGTGCCTTCGGGCACTCAGTTCAACGGCCAACAACCGGTGGGCCATCACCAAACGGCGGGTCGGCAAGCGATGGGACAGCAGCCCATGAACCAACAACCTACGCCGCAGGCCGTGTATCCGCAATACGATAGTAATGGGTATTCCAACGGGAGCGCGCAGCAGTACGAAAATGTTCAGTTTGTGCAGCCATCCGCACTCTATCTCAACAACCCGTCTCAGTTCGCAAACGGTTACAATGCCCCGGAATTCGATCGACCTCCTCCCCCGCCGATCACAGCACCGCCGCCGGTGCACCCGCAGTTCGTAAACTCGTCGTTCCCACAGCAGCAAACAGTGCCGGCCGTGCCCGCGAACCAGCATGCTGCCCCTCCCGCCGCTGCTCCAGCACCGATCACGATGGGCTCTCAGATATCGCACCTCTCGAGGCAGCCTCAGCATACTTCTTCAGCCGAGAGTAGCCCCCGGTTAGACCACAGACTTGCTCCGGCACAATCTCCACGAGTGAAGTCGGCAGTGACGAAGGACCCGAGACGATCAAGCACCGGGACGAATGCGTCGGCAAAGTCGCCAATGCTGTCACACACACCTCATTTTGACGCACTTCCTCTGCTGCTGCGCGTTGCCGAGGATTGCTTCTCGCAAGCAGACGCAGCAGCACGAGGAGTCGCCAAGTCCATGGCGGCGAGCGAGATCAAAGATCACCATAAACTCATAGCAACAGGGCTGGGTTGTTTGGAGGTTGCCCTGAGGTCCACCAAGCTGCAACCCCGTCTCGAGGCTAGATTGTGTCTGCGGTATGCCAGCATACTAATCGAGGAGACCACGAATCTCATGGAAGCTGAGACTACCCTGACGAGGGGCATCGCAGTGTGTGAAAAGGTAGGCAGTGACCAACAGGAGTAACCCCTCATGAGCTCTCAGAGCTGACACGGGTTACAGAATCGGTTCGCAGATCTCAAATATAGCTCTCAGTTTCTTCTCATGAAGACTCTCTTTCAACGCAACCAGAAGGCGGCCTTCAAGTCTATTGACACTCATATTGCTGACTGTAGCACGTATGTCTCTGATCCAATCTCACTATGCCATCGCTTTTGCTGACCTGGCGCGGATAGGTTTAAACATATTCACTGGGTCTATGCGTTCCGCTTTCTGAAAGCTTCGTTCCACGTGCAATCAGGAACAGCGGCGGATAATCACGCGTTAGAGAACCTGCGTGGAATAGCCGCAATCGCTAAGCAGCGGGGAGACAATGCGATCCACGTCATGGCCTCGTTGTTGGAGGGCTTGGCTCACCTCGGCGCGATGAAGGGCGACTGGGTTGCCCGTGTACAGACGTGCCTCGCTCAGGCAGCTACATTGCAGCTCGATCCGTCTGTCCACCTTCCACAGCTGGATATTCTGCTGCTGCAACTTGATGTTGCCTGCAGTCTTCCAGACAAACAACAGAGCACGGCGATAAAACTAGCCAATTTGCAGAGACGCATGGAAGAGTGGGAGCGCTCAGCAAACTCGGCTAGCCCCTGGAATGAAGTGCACCTGCCAGTCAAACGAGTGGGAAATGCGTCGCAAACGATTAGCAATGACACACGAGCAGTCCTCCGCCCCGGCGACGGCGAGGCCGATTACTTGGTCTTCCCGGCACTAACCGTTCAAGAGTGTCGCGCAATAACGCAAGTTCTTCGCCCCTGTTTTTGCATTCGGCCGCTAATACCCTGTAGATCCATATTCGAAGGTCTAGTGAACCCTTTTCAGGAGCATACCGGGAGATCCACAAAACCTTGGGATCATGCTGTCGAGATACTGCGGGGTGAGTGGGGCTGCCGCATGACTTTCCATACACCCGCTGATACACTTACAGACATCAACTCTGTACCGCCGTCACACTCTCTTACAGATGCCGTAAAGCAGGCATCCTGGGCGAGGTATCTTGTTTGCTTTGCCAATATCCTAGCAGGCTTACACGCAGCAACATGCTCCGACTGGGCGACAGTGAAGAGGATGGCCGAACTAGTCCAGGGCTATCAAGACCTACCCGAGCGCCTTGCACTGCTCGCCCTCTACCTTACCGGTGTCTTTTATCAAGGTACAGAAAAGCTTGATGACGCACTCCGAATATGGAAAGGCAGGAAATTCGACATTGAATATCCCGGCAGGATGACCAACGCGACTCACATGGAGAAGGCGCTGGCGCTGTTGGCCACATTCAACAGGCTCTGGATCATGATGGAGCCCAGCCGGCTAGACGTTGCCGAGCAGCGTCGCCTCGTAGGCTTGCTGGCGCCGTTTTGTGCGGACCACGCATCCGGTATGGGCATGGAGATCGTGAGAGCATACAATCTCGTCACCGTGTCTATCGAGTCGGACCCTCCCTTGACGTGGAATCAAGTGAAGGCCGGTCTCCAAGTGTGTCTCAACCACTGGTGCCACCCGCATTGCATCTCCATTGGGCTCAATTTCATGCGATGGGTCTTCTTCGAGAATGTTGTTGGGGAACAGGCCATGAAGAGCGCCAAGGCCGCCGTACGACAGGCGGAGAGGAGTGGAAACCTACTTTGGCAAAGTGTCGCGGCCGGCCAGCTGGCGCAGACTTTTGAGTTCCACGGCGCCAACTCTGAGGCTCAGGAAAACTGGCAGGCCGGCGTCATGTTGGCGAACAAGGGAATGGAAAGGACTCACGTCTAAACTTATGGCGTGTCTGTGCCCCCCACCCTTTTTCTCCTGTCTATAAATCTGGTGTTTTCTTCCCTTGCTGTACATTTTTCCGTGGCTGTGGTTTGGCGCACCGGGGCTTGGTTTCAATGGAAGGTAGCAGGACGACGGCATGATACACATTGATGGCATTCGCAATGTATACCCAACTTTTCTGTTTGTGTCGGATTTGTACACTGGGGGAGCCGGGACATAACAGTACTATGCTGCAAAGCAATAATTATGGCATACATCATCTGTATCAGTAGGAACATGGCCTGGGTACACGCGCGGTATCCGCATAGGGAGACATCTAGTAATTACATGATTATCTCAGCTACCAAAGCATACGATAACATATTTACCACAGTACTTCGAATATTTGACTCTCATCGTCAAAATTGGCTTTGCTAGGTGGAGTGCCAGCAAGGGAGCTGCAAAGTCAGGAGCTTGACCGGACCGGACCCCTTAGCTAAAGTCATGTAATCGTGGTCCGTGCAGAAGCTCGGGCCAAAAAAAATCAATTTGCAATGCGCCGCGTTCAATGGCAAGGTCGCGTTATCTTGCCTTGGTTCAGTGGAAAGGTCCCGAGGTTTTACACCCAGACCTCACGCCTGTAGACTTACTGAAATGTTGCAATTGGGCTCCCGATCTTCGCGCACATTTGTCTGCACATCATGCCGAACTCTCATCGCCAATGCGAGCCGATCAACGCCGCCGCCCGCTTCAGCAGCAGCAGCAGCAGCAGCAGTTCCCGAACTCCTTTGCGCAGGAGGCCGACCATACTCGACTAAGAAAAAGACCAAAGACAACGAGGACAAGAAGGAGCCTGCACTGCCCCAGCCAAACCCCCAGCCGAAACCGCTGTCAGGAGGGAAGAAGAAAAGCAAGAAAGCTGGCCGAGTCAAACCCAAGAACTTGTCAGCGTCCACGGAATCGGCAAAGATCAAGCTATGGAGGGAGACACTCGATGTATTGAAGGGCATTCAGGCCGGGCAACCGCTTGGGACGAAACAGCCCGCGTCTACGCCTGCCTCCCAAAATAAACCCGGTGCCAAAGAAAGCGGTAAGGTTGCTGTGCAGTCGCCGCCGTCGGCTGCTAAAGGGAAGGGGTCGGGCAAGGCCAAAGCAAATCTCGCCGCCGCAGCGACTGGTGCCGCTACTGGCTTCTCCCAGGCATTATCACCACAGGCAAACCCAGAGCTCCTGAATGGCGTACTGAGTGTGCTGGATAAAGTGTTGCGGAATGAAGTCGAGGTAGCTGGCAAACACCGGGCCCAGCAGGCCGCAGCAGCGAGCAAGAAGGATGCCAAGAAGGAGGGAAGGCCGCCCAAGGAAGTAAGAGAGGCAAAAGAGTCGTCGGAAGGACCTAGCAAGTCGAAAGCGAAGGAGAAGGTCAAGTCTAGCGTCAGGCTCACCAAGGTCCCTCAAAAGGATTCAAAAGACGAACAGAAAGAATCCACTAAGAAGATCACTGGACTCTCTACTGGGAACTTCACCGTGCAGACCATCAATCCGAAACGGCTCGAGCTGACCCCTGTCGAGAAGCCTCAGCCCCCGGTACCGAGGCTCTCGTATGGACTCGATCGTGTGCTCTTCAATCCCGGCGTCTACCACCTTCAGGACCCCCGGTCTCGCGTCTACAACTTTGATCCCTACCTCGCCCGTATCATGCCTATCAAAGAATTCGACTTCAATGCTCTGAAGCAGTACATCACCTCGTCCAAGGACAACACGCTCATATCCATGGCGCAGGAACACCAGAAGAAGTATACGGGGTCGACATCGAGCATGACTTCGATGCTGTCACACTTCCACTACCTTCTCTCCTCGTGGCGCCCCATCAACCCGGCGCTCACCTCGCGCGAGTTCACCCCGGATTCCGCAAACTTCACCCGGATCATGCGGGCGCCTGCCGCGACCTTCCTCCACCTGAAGGACGGCACCTACGCCATTGACGCCGATAAAGAGTTTGACAGCGCCAACATCCTCAGCATGTTGGGCAAGTCTATGGAGAAGCTTCTGACGCTGCCCAAGGAGGAGTTTGAGAAGTATCGGCGGACCAACTCGGATCAGCTGAGCGAGGAGGAGAAGAATGGCCCCGAGGCGTATCACTACACGACCCTGGGCGACTTCATGATGCGGTCTCAGCTGGATGCCTACGACCCGAGGGTGCCGGGATCCGGCATGTTTGATCTCAAAACCAGGGCCGTCATCTCGATCCGCATGGACGCAAAAGACTTCCACAAGGGACTGGGCTACGAGATCCGCGGCCGCTTCGGCCAGTGGGAGTCCTTTGAGCGGGAGTACTACGACATGATCCGCTCCGCCTTCCTCAAGTATTCCTTGCAGGTGCGCATGGGCCGTATGGACGGCATCTTTGTCGCCTTCCACAACACGCAGCGCATCTTTGGGTTTCAGTACGTGAGTTTGTCAGAAATGGACCTCGCAATACACGGGACTCCCAACACTACTACCGGTGACCGTGAGTTCAAGTTGAGTCTGCATCTGCTCAACAAGGTGCTGGACAAGGCGACGGCCAAGTTCCCTGGCAAGTCGTTGCGCCTGCACTTTGAAACGAGGCCGTCCGATCCTCCGTTCATGTACATCTTTGCGAAGCCTGTAACGCCAGAGGAGATTGAGGAGGTCCAGGGAGCAAGCAGGGCTGCCATCGAGGAGTTTGAGCGGAACATGATGGGCGTGGATCATGGCGAGGAACAGGAACAGCCTGTCGTCTCGGGTGAAGAGGATGCGGCGGGGGAGACTGTTGAAGAAGCTGTCGAAGAAGCTGCCGAGGAGGAAGAAGAAGAAGAAGATGATGATGATGAAGAAGTCGTTGGAACAACTAGCCTGGCTGTCTGGGAAGACATGATGACCAAGGTCGAGGAGACGCTCAGGAACGAGGAACAAGGCGTGACGTCTGTCCGAGAGGCGATTGAACGTGCGCTCGAACAGAGCGGACTTTTGCGGACGAGCACCCCCGACGAGGCCGGCCGGTATTTGGATGCGCTGCTCGAGGCCATCACTGATCGGAATAAGCCGGCTGCTGAACAGGCAGAGCAGGTAGAGGAGGGAGTGGTCTCGACTACGGAAGAGGGCGCAGCGTCAGACGAGCGTGAAGAGGTTGCGACGGTGTCGGATCAGTCACACGTGTCCAACCCCCGCCAGGACGAGGCTGACGCTCAGTTTGTGACTGATATATCTGACCACCTTGGAGCTAAGGAGGAGACTTTGCAGGAAAAGACCGAGACCCCAGAAGAGACGAAAGAGCAGCCCTCTCTGAAGGATCTCATCCTCCGCCTAACGACCCAAGTTCGGACTACCACCCCAACTGCTGAACAACAACAGCAGCAGCTCGGAGAGACGACTACTGAAGGAGAAGATGTAGACGCCCTGAAGCTCCGTCGGTTTGAACGCATCCTGTCCGAGTTGATGGCCAAGAACCGCCAAGAAACAACCGCGACCACAACCGCAACTGCCGCTCAGTCTTCTCCAGATGTCGTCCTTCCCCCCTCTGATCCCACCTCTTCTCAAATCCCCACTACTACCGCCATCATCCCCTTGGAAACCGAGCCTTCACCTGTCGAAAAGTCCACCTCCTCCACTGCCATGGGTGAAACGGGTGAAACTGACAAGGTTGAGGATAAGGTTGCGTCTGGGGACGATAGTTCCGTCTTCGGAATGATATTGACAGTCAGGAACAAGGTAAACGGGCAGTACGTCAAACGCCCCGAACGGATTCCCAACGGTTTCCACTGGGTGGTGGAATACGCCATTGAAGAAATCGCCCAGAAGCGCGCCGACCGGCTTTATGGAATGGTCCAGACGCGTCGCCAAAAAGCCCTCAGACCGTCCGAGGACGCCGCCGCCGCCGCCGCCGACAAGGGGCAGCAGTGGTATCAGATGTTTCGCGGGAAGCTCGACAAATACAGCATGAAGGGACGGGCATACAGACAACGAGAAACGGAGTTTGGGAAGCAGCACCCCGTGCACGTATATGGCATCGACACACCACTGGAGTGGGAGTCGGTGTTTGGGAAGAGTTCAAAGATGGAGGGGGGCGATCAGGAATATAAACCGTGGACGGGCAGATCACAAATTGAGGGGGGTGTCGGTGAGGAAGAAAAGCGGGGAGTGCAAGCTGGGGTCGAAGTGTCGAAACGGGAAGCGGGGGAGGAGAAATTGCAGGAGGATCTTGATGATGAACATGCGGGAGAGGGGGTAGAGAGGGTCGAGAGGGGAGAAATACACGAGGGCGAGGTAGATGGGTTGAAGGGGGGGCTATATGGGGAGAACTGGCAAGTTCAAGAGGGGGAGGGAGAAAACAAGGTGCTCGAGAAATGGGAGGAGACACCGTCCAGAGAAGCCTGGGCCAAGGAACTGTCTAGCATGGAAGAGCACGTCCCGCAACGAGATGACAGTGGGCCGAGGTTCAAAAAGTCAAAATGAGGAGGAGGAGGAAGAAAGATACGTAGTATGATACGTCGTGTAATAATAGAATATGTAAAACCACCACCCCCTCCTCTGGCATGTGATGGAGGAATGTATATATAAAATTCAGCTGTACGAAACAAGAACTACATACATACACAATGTTTTCTCGGCTATCTATCTCAGACCGTACTCCTGAAGGATAGGATCCAACTTCGTCTTCCAGCGGGGTGCGTTCTCAAGAGCGTGGTGGTATATCCCCAAGACCTGCCGCTTCCCGGCCCCGTTGATCGTCCAGAGATGGTCATAGCGTATCCACAGGCTAAAGAACCACGCCAGACACACCAGCGCCCGCGGTCTCCGCTGCTGCAGGAAGTCGTGAAAGATGTCGGGGATCCACACGGAGAAGGCGGCCAGGCGGCGCTGGGTGACGAACTCGGCCTCGCCGACCCTGATCGCGTTGCGGACCCAGCCGACGTACGAGAGCACGCGGCGGTAGATGGCCATGGTGATTTTGTCCTCCTCCCCCCCGGCAACATCATCATCTTCTCCTCCTCGCGACGACGACTCACTGTCCTTCCCCCCCCACCCCTCCCCCTCCCCCTCCCCCTCCGGGCTGTCGAGTAACCACATGAGGTCAGCCCTGTTGGATTCGCGAAAGATGTCGTCGGGGTCGAAGCGAGGCGGGCTGTTGAGGAACCGGGTTATCCGCCCGTTGCTGCTGCTTGGTAATAACCGCCTGGCTGCCATAAACACGCCGCCGGTACCGCGGCCTATCTTGAGCCACTCCAGCGGGGGCTGCCATGCTTCTTCAGACCCTTCTTCTTGGTGGTGGTGGTGGTGGTGGCAAAGGGTGGTGGTCTGCACCGACGCGAAGGCGTGCGACATGATGGTGAGGGAGCTCATGCACAGGTAGTCGGCGTTGTCTGGGGTCAAGGCCTGCGACGAGACGATCTTGCGCTGCTCCCGCAGGGCCATGCCCAGGTACGTCTGCTGTAGGACCCACAGTCGGCCCTTCTCGGGCGAGTCGCCCGGGGGGCAGCGCGTCCAGAGGTTCAGCGCCGAATAGGCCAGCATCGCGTACAATATGCTCTCGTGGCCGGGCTCAAAGGCCATCAGGGGGATCTCCCTACCGAAGAAGAACTGCACTGCCGGCCCGGGGCTGGGGGATGATGTAAAAGAAGTACCCGGGGGTGGTGGCCGGACGGTCGCTATCATCTCGACGTAGTTGTGGAGGAGGCGGAGCTCCCACATCCGGCGTTCTTTTGACTCGGGGGGATCCGTGATGATGTCTTCGGTGAAGGGTGGGGATGCTGAGGAGGCATGTGCTGATGGGGTATTAGTGTTGCTGAGGGCTGGAAACGAACTGCTCTGGTTATGATGGGGAGAAGGCGGGTTCAGTGTGATGGTGGGTGACGGCGCTTGAGGCGCGCTAAGACCTGGACTGGGGGGATGGGCAGTTATTGGGAGAGGAGACGGTGCTGCTGCAAAAGAGAGGCCGGGAGACACGGATGGGTCTGGTGTTTCGACATTGTGACTGCTGCTATTAATACTTGTCGTCGTGTAGGACGGTGGTAAACCACGTTGATGGTGGTTGGCTTGCAGCACGTTTAGAGCAGCCGAAGAGGAGCTGCTTGAAGCTTCAGGCTCGGAGCTGCTTCCCCCCCTTTTTCTCGGACTCTTGCCTCTGTTGGTGGGGTATACGCATTCTACCAAATGTCGACTACAGCCCGTGCATGCTGGTCTTTTCTCGTCGCACTACATGCATCATCAGTTCTCCCGTATGTTGGACATACACGATCTATTCGTTGTTTCTTGGCAAGGGTGTGTGTGCCATTGACAATGTAGACTGGAAGGTGGGTGTGGCTGACCTTGACGCGCCGCGCCTTACATCTTAGACAACCAGCCCGCGACTTCTTATGATAGAGCCGGGGACCTAATGGCTTCGCGTGCTGTTGATGATTGTCTCGCCTGTCTGCATTCATTGTTGTTGATGACTCTGAGATCGCTCACGCAATTAGGACCGTTGTTCTTGGCGATTTCTTCTTTTCCTTCCCTCACCTGCGCCGACCGTCTTAATAAGTGTGTTATACCCGCAATTGCGTGGGCGTGCCGACCTTGACGGCGATCCTTCGATGCTACCACGGCACTCGCTAGCTAAAGCGCGTGCAATAGTTGCGTTGCGTAAGCAGGGCACAGCCACTACCATGTACCTGAACAGTTAATCTGCAATCAAACCTGTCAGTTTCATAGGGCTGCAAGGCATATCTGATTGAGTTCCGTCATTCGATGCATTACGGGGTACGAAAGGGGAGGGAACCTAGCCAATGCGACTGTTGATGTCAGAGTTGGTACTTCTGGTACCTAATGGAGGTATAACAATCATTAGTAAAGTTCAATGAGAGCTCTATGAATAGAGTGGTAAGTGTGTCTTGTGAGAATGGATGTATGGTTAGTTGTTTGGAAGAAAACTGGTGCGCCCCCAAAAGGCCAGGCTATATATACCGACGCAGCGACGAGTCGTGCGTTCCAACTTCTACCGTCCCACTGGACAATTTTCGTCATAAGGAAGTACATGACCGTACTACGTACTCTGTATGATGCTCTCACACTTGGAAGACCGTCTCGAGCTAAGATCCTTAGTACCTTGGTCTCTTTGCCCCACATAACATCCACAGTGCCCAGGTATCTAATTCTCAGACTACCGGTCTTGGATATACCCAGGCCATTGATAGTTCGAGCTATCTTCTCAGTCTCAAAACGGGTATTATAGATTTAGGATGTGTCAAACTCGTTTCTTTTCCAAGGCCTTGCCAGCCTGCCAACCAAGCCAAGCCCTTCAAGATATACATGATCCTCCCATACAACCCAAAAGAACCGCCAACGCCATTGCTATGCATATAATACTAATCTTGATCTTGTTGATGATTACCCAAATACGCCGGACCGGATATCGGACCCTGGATTAGGTGTATGATCAGAGAGAAACGAACAAAAAAGAATGACTAATAGAGGTTGGTCATCTGCTCAAGTCCGCCCAGGATGACATCTCGCTTGGTCTGGTTTGCCGTGATCTGCAAGTTGCCAGTCTCGCACCAGTTGTTCACGGGCTATACACTCAAGTTAGTTTTAGTTGATGATAGACCTTGCAATGTGGCGGGATACGTACCAGACAACTCAAATACTTGCACCAGCTGCAGGTGTTGTGGTAGATGTAAAAGTTGTTCAAAAGCAGAATGAATACGACCGTCACGAGGACCAACGCGCCCGCCCGGATAAGCCACCACGCCCACCACAGCGGCTTCCGCCCCTTGAAGAAGCCGATGGGGTTCTTGTGGAACGCCGGCGGCGAGCCCTGGCTCAGATACCCGTTGCTGACCTGCGCATTCGCGTACGGGGCGTCGTCTCCAATCCGGCGTCGGAGCGCGTTGGGCGAGTGCAGGACACAAATGCCCAGGGCCAAACCCATCAAGAACCCGCCGATATGCGAGAAGTTGTCCAGTCCCGGCAACAGACCGAGCACGAACGAGATAATGACGTCAAGCAGAATATACATCAGATCTTTGACCGGGCTCAGTCGGTCCTTCCACGAGTAAAGCAGGTCCAGTAGCGTCAGAGCAATGACGCCGAATAGGGAACCAGACGCTCCGGTAGACGAGATACCCGTCGCAGCAAAGTTACCGCCCATCACGAACCCAAATATCCCGGCGCTGACGTACACGAGGAAGAACCGGATTGAACCAATGGACTTCTCCATCTCTCGTCCCATGGTTAGCTGCAGCAGAAGGTTGAATCCTATGTGGATGATACCGGCGTGCAGGAAGATGGGGACGATAAAGCGGAACCACTGGTTCGGCTCAGGTTTCTGGTCCATGGTCGCGGTCGAGTTGTAGAACGGCTCGGGAACACCACCAAACCCGCAAAGCTCAGACAGGGTGCAGTGTTGTGACGGGGAGGTCGCATCGAGCGTCGTCGTGTTCGGGCAGGGCCAGTTGATGATCTGCTTCGAGTTCTGGACGCCGTTCACATTGTGCATGCAGGGCACGAATCTAGCACCCATATTGATGAGAATATACGGCGACGGTCCGATCATCGGATTGAATTGGGGCTGGATCATGATGGGGGATCCCGTTGCGGTGGCTACACGTTCCGCATGTTAGTAACCCGCTTCCTCCACAGCTACGAGAGCACATTGCCTACCATTCTTCACAATCTCGCCAATAAAGACGGCCACCTGCACAACGGTGAAAAGGTAGACCACCCAGGGAATCTTCTTGGAGTTGGCGCCGAGCATTCCCAATTCGCCAAACTGAACGCGACCCTTACGCGACTTGCGACGCTGATTTTGCTGCGGCGCATCGTAGACGTGGTCTTCCATGTCGCCGTCCTTTGTCGGGTCTCGTTGACTCTGGTTCTGAAGGGGAATGTCATCTGTGGGGTGATTGTAAGCCATCTCTTCGGAGGGAGTCCGTGACAGACGGTGGTAGTCCGGGTCCTGCTGCTGACTTAATTGATGTTGACTCGAGGATGGAGTCTGGTGCGAGCTCGCCGGGTAGACATGGTCGTCGAACACCGTCTCGAACGGCGAGTGAGAGTAAGCGTTGGGGGCCGGTGACGCACTCTGGGGCGGTCGGTCATGGGCGGCAAGATGCGGCTGCGAGCTGTAGGACGGAGGAGTCGAGTATGTCGAGGCTGCTGATGATGCCGGTACTCCGTATTGATACTGCGAGGGATGTTGTTGCGGCGATGGACTCGGCAGTGGCTTCCTGCTGTAATACTCGTTGGCGTCCATCTTGGCTGACGATGCAAGGGACGGATAAACAGCCTGAGTTCGACGGGCCGCGTATAAATCGTAGCGATCGGGGAGATGGGTAGCCTGCGTCAAAGGCGTTGGGAAAGAACGAAAGGATAGTCCTCTCCTCAGTCACACGACACAAACTGAGGATACGACCGATGCTGGATGCAGAGCGAAAGGGAGACAACGAGCGGCACAAGCAGGAATTCCACGTTTCGTCGTCTAATGCCGTTGCAGCGGCCCTGACTCTCGCTCCGACAATGTGGGTTTTTTGAGATTACGTTGGAGACGGGACTTTCCCTAGTGACAACCTAACGCCGTTGCGCCCGGCAGGCTAACGCTTGTGTCAGTTTACGGGACGAACGGCGCTGCAGTTTGGGAGCAAAACGACGCCAGTTGACATTCGAGATGAAGCGTTGTAGTTTTTTGGTTTTCCCGAGAGCGATATTTTGGTGTGTTGTTTATTTTGCTGCAAGAGATGAAAATGCAAGAGGAAGTTGACATGAGGCCACTGAGACAAAAAGTTCAGCTCTGGGCTTCCTTTGGTTAGAGGCTTACGGAAGCTGACGTTTTCCTACTGGGGCCACGGCTGGGCTGAGCAACGGAAGTCCGCGAATGGGCTGAAGATGGGTGGGGTGCGGATCCGTAGCGCAGGCTGTGCTTTTTCTCTGAATTTTGGCACGTTGGACCTTCCAGGTTCGTATCATACGAAGCTGCCGCGAGCAGCGTGTTTACACGACTTCCTGTAGGTATGCACGCCAGAAGACCTCAACGGTCGGGTGCAACCCAGAAATCGAAGCAGCCTCCAAATCCAAGTGGCCGTTAGCTTCTGTTTTTGGAGACATCAGAGCGCACCAGGGTTCCAGGTTGCAGTAGCCGGACGCTTCAAGCCACAAGTTTCACGTCATCAGAGACCCAAAGACAACCCAAGCCCAGGGACCCCTACGTGCAAATCTGGAGTCGGGACAATGGGAAGTAAGGGAGGTGCCATTAATCGCCAGTCCCTCATTAATCTATCACGATCGTTAAGGTCGGCGGCCGTTTTGGCAGACTCACCTGACGTGAGGTTGCGTGAGGTTGTGCTCTTTCCGTATAAAGCGCATGAATGCCAAGCTGCTTCGAAGCTCGGCGGAAGTGATGAGCCGAATCCACTGCTATGCTTAGGCAGGTCTTTGATGGAATGGGTGGAGTGCGATAAAGTCATGAACTCATGAGCTCTTACACCTTCTTGATCACCAGTACATTACAGTGTTCAGCAGCGAGAGCCATCCCTTCAACCGCCAGTTATAAGGGCATTTCGCATGGAATGCGCTGTGTTGCGATTGCCATTCTGCTGCCGTGAGATGGGACATTCAGATGGATTCCTCCGCGTTACGGAGGACCCTACCAAAAGATCGGCCCACCGCCGTTGTGCACGGACCTTTCTGGCCACTGAAGTATACCAGCACGCATCGCTAACTGTTTGGTTGCAAGCGCTAAAGGCGCTGGGTTACAGCGATGCACGGGCGCTGGTAGTGAATATATCCGCTATCCCCCAGTGCACCAATTCTGCCGGACAAAAAAGGCGGTGGGCCAATTCTTTTGGTAGGGTCCTCCGTACTGAGCCCGAAACGAACCAACTGCATTCCAAAAGATGTACAGATTAGTCTCTGGATCACAGACCAAGATTCTGTGGGTATGTTACTAAATTATGAGCTAGCTCACCTCAAAAATTCACAACTCAGACTTTCCCGCCGATGTACGATGTTGCTCCTCCAGCTGCCTATGGAGCTTCTGCTCTACATCCTAAGCTACTTAGGCCCAGAATCCTTCCGCCAGGATATCCGTCGCCTAACTATTTCGAGGCGGTGGTATGATTTTGCCTGGCAGATCTTCGTCCGGGATCTCCAGTTGACGGCGAGTTCGCTCATAAGGTTTACGGAGGATGAAGCAGTTCTCATGCGGAGTCAACCCCACATCACCACGATCAAGCTATCTTTTGAAGGGTTCGAGGAGGATCCAAGGCCGTTGACGCAAACCGACCGTCGCGGAATAATGCCTTGTGATACCGATGTCGACGCTGTTAATGAATGGACTGCTCAACTGAACTCTTCCTTGGCAAATCTGGCTGCTATGCTGCAGCAATGCCCGGGTCTGCGGTGTCTGAAACTCAAAGCGGGACCTGAACGTCCTGAACTGGGTCTGCTTCGGCGGGGATATTTGATGGTAAAGCCCCTGGCTGACCTTCTCTCCGTCTGTCATCTGACTTCTCTGGAATTCGACACTGCGGGCTGCTGTTATCCCCTGAGCCACCAGGCAGGCGATTCTAGTATACATCTCTGTTGCTCGATCAATTCTCTACTTCCATCATTGCGACGGCTCCGCTGCCGAATGAATAGCATATGCGAGAGTCTGCTGGAGCCTCCAACAACACACGATAAGCCCCTTGACCTCGAAGAGGTGATCGTCAATCTAAGCCTCTCAGAGCTGTCCGACACAGTCACGTCATACCGTTATCCCGACCGCTGTCAGTCTGTTCCCGGCGAGACTTTCTTGCAGTTGAAAGAGGCTATCGAGAGCCAGGCGACAAGACTCGCATGCGAACTGAGAAATCCTCGGATGGTCAGGGTTATATCGCATAAGCTTCCATCTCTCGGCATATATGCATTTGACGCCGTGGCAGGACAACGAATACGATTGGAAACTAATACACAATGGGACGCCGATGGGGTAGTGGTGGACGAGGGTGACCGGGAGGACGAGACGGACCTGTTTGACAGCGACTCGTCGGCCGCGCCAGAGATCGTTTTCTAGTTTTCTTTCCCGTGGTGTTCCCTTCTGCAGAAGCTAAGAGGCCGATAAGCGACGGGAAGTTATACTAGTCACGAGAATGGGAGTCTTATATTCGGTGACAGTGTTGATGACCCAAGCTAGACGTACTTGTATTGTGACTGTAAACATAGAAGGACCCAATCTCGAGGCTAGGAATGTATTATGACAGCTACCTGAGACTGATACAGACTAGAATCTAGTAGATCTCTGTTTCCCCGTATACACGCACGAGTTGTTCCCACGCAACATCATCTCCGTAGATCAAGCGGGCTACCAATCGCCCATCCCACAAAGCACGATGCGGAAGGCTATAGGTGCATCGGTGAGTGATATCGGCTCTCTTGGACCCGAAGACGTGGGAGAGTAGTGTTGGTGAGATCTTGTCAGCTGAGCACTCCGTTTTCTCTAGGTGTTGTAGGTGTTCGCGTATAAGAGACTTGAAGGTGAGAATGTTCTTGTTTTGCTCGTCCGAACCTCCCGGGAACGTAATGACCTCTGGAGAAACGACTAAGCGCTCCAGCGGAACCGTCTGTGCCTGGCTCCAGTCAATGACGCCCTTCAAATTGTAGTCATCATCGAACAGGAGGTTTCCGTGATGTAGGTCGACGTGACAGAGAGGAAAGGGGCCATGGACTCGAGCTTCAATGATGATATGGGGTACAGCTGTTTTCAGAACCCAACAAGCTGTCCTCCACTCTGGATCATGAGGATGACGTTCGAGAACGCGTCTATTATCCTCTTGCCGGTGTGTATAGAACCACTCGAGTGACGTTTGGGGAGTTGAGCTGGGCGACGATGCATTGTTGGGGCTAAGGGGAATGATTTCGGGAGGCCCGTCACTGTTTGCACCGCACCAGAGTCGGCCGAGACGATCAAAGGCCAATCCATGAAGTTGGGATAGGACTTCTGCTAGTTGCCTTGCGACTTTTGGCAGGTAGCCAGGCGGAACTTGCGAAACAAATGGGCCTCCAAGAACCCGGCCATCTAGGTGTTCCATGAGAATGTAGGATACCCAACTTCGTTGGATGGTGAGACATCGTAAGCAAAGACTTGCGGGACCGGTATGCTTGTCCGGTCCTTGACCGTTCTCATTGTCGCGATTTCACTCAACAGGTCCATGGCATTTTCGGTGGCTTGAGACGCGTCTACCGAGATGTGCTGGATCTTTGTAAGCCAGTACACGTGGTCGGAGAATAAGACCTCCAGCACGACATTGTTGAATCCGTAAGTGAACGAAGACGGATCAATAGTGCACGACACGCCTGGGTCTGCCGTTTTGCCTTGGCTGATGCGGGTGAGGAGCGCCACTTTTTGAAGCTGCTGGAAATTGGCCGTGGAAAGGACGGTTTGGATCTGCTTGTGAAGGCTGCCGGGGCCGGGTTTCAGATCACCGAACCCATTCCAGCTGTCACTTGGACGCCTGGTTGACATAGCGTAGTAGGGAAACGATGGTGGTGTCGGCTTTCAGCGATGGCGATGGCAGCGGTGGCGATGGCAGCGACCGGTGTTCTTGCTAGACCAAGAAGGGGAATGAGATTGGAAGCCTTGGTCCGTCGCCTGGCGAATACCAATCACGTGCAAGGTAAAGCACGAGACGTACAATCAGATGAGAGAGCGACTGAAGAGCGGATAGAAGTTGAAGGGAGATTTCCGGTCGGATTAAGCGCCATCACGCAACCGACCAACAGAAGAGCTGACACCGCATGCCTGATGTCCATCTAGGCAGCCACCTCGTTACGATGCTGGTCCAGCCCGCCTTCTTCCCGCATCTCATGGACGCTTGCCTCCTCTTCCCTAGCTGTTGAGAAACATCTTGCCATCAAGCGTGTTCGGAACCTGGTTGAGCAGACCGTGGGCACTTTATCGTTCGAGAGCTCTAATTGCTTTTCACACGGCCGGGGAGTTGAGGATCAGATATTTAAAAAAGGAGTAGTATAGAGTATCTGTTATTTGGTCAGATTCGGAAGCTGGATCTGCTTAGGAGGGGTTTTACCTCGTGTCCGTGAGATTGCTTCGGTCACTAATGCCGATATATGCGCGGCGTTACACGTCTGAGCTCGAGTGCGGCATTTTTGCTATTGGCTGGGATATATGCGGTCGAAGCGAGAGGAAATGAAAGGAACGAGGGGGAGGAGGATGAAAGGTAGAGTCGAGGCTCGGGGCGGAGGTATGGAAAGTATTTATCGTGAACAATCGACCTTACGAGTCGAGCAGCTGGTACGGGGTGTCGTTAGGGTTAAGGGACAAAGTCGGGGCCCGTGCACCGGGTTCTAATTGGCGGAGTAAGGGGCCGGCTGGAGCGAGGCTAACCACTTAGAAACCGGAAGCCTCGACAGTAACATACGTCTTACAGTTTAAAGGTGTGTTTTGCCGTCCTGGGTGCTAATTTTGGCTAGCCCCGATCCGCTGTTTTTGGCACCCTCGACCACCCTTTATAAGTACCTTAAAGCTCGGCCATAAGTACCGGCTAAAGTCCACTTTATAGAAACTTTAAATGTGCACAGCATGGCTTTGAAGGAAGCCTAGAATCCAAAATCCGGGAGTCGGGCTACTTAAGAGATTTAAATCGAGATGCTTTCCTATTATGCTCCTGTTTAGAAAATTCTAAGAAGAAAACTTAAGTCGGTTTGTTACAGTATTGCATTTAATGTCCTTTACAACTTCTGTAAAGCTGCCGTATTCAACCTTAGTGGTTTATTATTTGTGTTAAATTGTATATTGTCTAACCCTATTAAGTACTCCGATTCAATTTTATTTTTACCTTTCTTAGTAAGGATTCTAGTCTCCGTGGCTCGTGGCTAGGTTAGTAGCTTAATTGATGGCATTCGCCGGCACTAGCGAGTTCTTGTCAGAAAAGTACGGGGCAAGACCAGAGTTTCCAACATGAGCACGGAGGTTCCGGGTACGCAAGACCCACCGAAGGACCCACCATGAAGCAAAGAAGCTGTGCAGGAACAATAGTGTTTATGTACACTATAGAGTAAAGGATCTGTGTGGGAACAATAGTGTTTATTCCCACCATAGAGCAAAGGATGTGTGTAGGAACAATCAGGTTGTATAGAATGAAGTAGCTGTTTTCACATAGGAATGTGAAGGCTAAAAGTAGCATTTAAACCGGCCTTCTGCCCACAAAGAAGCAGAAGAGGAGGACAGGATAAAAAATCACTTTGTTCCATAACTCCGTACTTTTCAACAGAATCATATGATTGTGGGGATCTGATTCTTAACCCCGTTAGCGATTCTTACGATCGGTTTTATAAAATTTTAAGCTAACATCGGTTAGCTATGGATTAGCTTAAGCATTTAAAAATATGTAACCTGACGGAAGAGGAACATTAAGCAGCTATATAAGCCGTTCCTGCAATCGAGAAATTGCTTATTAATTAGGGAGTTATTAAAGTAAATAGCGACGCGTTTAAAATCTAAGATGCTTGTGGAAAATTCGTGGCTTTATTTAAGTCCACTTTAAAGAGGCTAGTAGGTGCATTCATTTAAACCTCCTGTTCTTATAGCTATAAATACAGATCTAGAACCGCAGCGATTATTAGAAGATCACCGTTCTTCGAGTCTTATAAGAATATACGCTCCCCGTGCCTGATCCGCCATTCATACTAGTGCCGGTTAAGATATCTAGAGGCGTAATTGTCAGGGGAAGGAAGGTAGAAGTTAGCTCTTATATGTACCTAGCGAAAGATGTTAAAATAGATTTAGACCTGCTGTGTCTATTATTAAAGGAGGATAAGTAGTAATATCGAAGCTGAATGTATTTTACTAAATCTGGCTGCTATTTGGCGCGTTAGGGTATCCGCCCACTCCTAAAGTAGAGACACCGAGTGCTGTGCTTAAAAAATCTAATATCGGCAATTGGAGAAGGGGCGCTTAAGACTAGTTAGTACGCTAAACATTCTAAGGCCTCTTGTTCTTGCTTATCTTAGGCTGGAACATTACCTAGCTGATGGTTGAGGAAGCTTGACGCTGGTACGAAGCTTAGTTAGCCGAATCATAATAGTTGAATAGAGGTACTTACGTAATTCAGACTCATCACCGAGTGATATAGCCGCTTTGTAGAGAATAGAGAGTTGGTCTTAGCCTCCCTGCATATATTGGATGGCTTGATTGTGCCCTGTTACCAGTCTTAAGGCTATTGTTAGGGTCAAACTCTCAGCGCTGCTCGTCGGCGGTCGGGGCGATACGTTACGGCGTTTCCCTTACTGTTTTTGAACCCTACTATAAGAACTAATGGGCCTGAGTATTTGTGGACGTGTCTAACTCGGCTCTTTGAGCGCTGTTACGGGTAGTTTCCCACGTTAACTCCGAGCTCCTGTTATGGTCGGACCGTTAATGCTGGTCGTTAGGGTCTTAAACCACCTTTTCCAGATGTCTCTATAAAAATGGAGGATCGTTGTAGTGGCTTCGTGGCATCTCCGCTCCATCGCTTTCTTACTGATCCCTTGCTTGTCAAGCTTGCTAACGATACTATTGAACTCGTTACTAACCTTCGGCATGTGTACTTCGATCTTATGCTTTCTTATTAGTAAGTAGAAGTGCTTAGGAGCGTTAAATATACGATGAGCGGGAAATGTTACTTAGTATCTTAATTAATACTTTATCGCTTAATTTGCTAATAAGCGCTTTATATTTCTCCCCCCTTGTAGGCTAATTAGCATAGTTCTTCTTTACATCTTCTTCTGGATCGCCGATTATATGCGATAAGTATTTCACGAGAGAGTCCCTCCCTTGGAAGCGATGCTTGAACGCGTCTCGTATATCGTCGAATAGCATTAGGTAGAATCGTCTTTTGATGTGATTAAGGGGTCAGTCGGAGCTTAACAGCTTTTGAAGCTTGCGATAGAGTTGACTTAGGGAGTCGCCATTTGGAAGATCGAAGAAGGTGTGTGGACTTATTGCCTACTTGTCAATATCTTCCTGGGATATGCTGTCTTCCTGTCTCACTAGTTGACGTACTCTCTTCGATGAAGGTTTCTTAGGTGTGAAGCAACTAGCAATGGTTGTTGTGAGGCCAGTAGGCAGCTTGGTCTAAACATCGTCTCGCGCGATATCACTTAGCAAAGTGTGTAGGGCGCGGAGGAACTGTTCAGATTGAGTAGCAGCGTAGAAAGGCTTAGGGGAATACTTACTTCGGCTTCCTCGAGTTTGGCGTTAGGGATTCTATTATCGGCGAACCAGATCAAATGGTTCGTTACAGCCCGACTGGATGCCGCGCCTATTTTCAACGTGATAATGAAAAAGATTGGAACGGAAATTTGCATGCTGATAGGAAACGCAGCACTACTCGTGCCTTCCCCCACTTTAGTGGGTGAGCTTAAGTGAATCTTAGAAAAGCAGGGGCGAGCTGAGTAGTCTGATTACGCTTTAACAGCCGGGGATATAAGCTAATATTTTATATATATATGTAATGAGAAATGCGCTAATTAGGCCTAACGTCGCATGTGATCCACGAGATTTGATTGGGTTTAGTAGGGCCTTTTTCTCTTACATATGTGTAAGAAATATACATGTTCTGGTCTTTAATTAAATAGCTCGTGGTCCTAAACGCTGCCAGTTAAGTATATAAGACCGCGAAGATAACTAGTTACCTTTTTAGGGTTGCATTCCTAATTGGCTCTTAACATTTTAATTCCTACTTCTGCCTGCATGATGCAGCATATATCCCAGCTTGTTACATGATGTCTCTCTGGTACGGGGAAATTAAGGTGGGGTGGATAGTGTTAGTCGAGGTATGTTTGTCTACGATGGTCTTATGCGACCTGCTAACCCTTTTGCTTAGGATGGCGAGGGACCTTGCATAACTATTAAGTCTTAGTAAGTCATTTAATGTCTATTATTGCTTTACTTCGATGATATAGGAGTTCCTTTTTTCATGTCTTAGGCGAGCCCTACTTCTGACTCCGCTTTAAATTCGACCGCCATTCATATGCCCGCGGTAAGCCCCTCCGCGATCTCTGATACGGAGTTTATTGAGGATAAGATTGTCGAAGAGTGAGTGTACCTCGTTCTAAGTGCATGAGCTTTAACTGACCTTGCCTTAGGTTAACGAGATGGACGGAGGCGATGATATGAGAGGTATGAAGAGAGGGTTCCTTAAGAATGTTAAGGAAGGTATTTGTTTTCTCTTAACTTATTAGGAGACTTATAAGGAAGAAGTAGATAATGATATGGCCTAGTGATTATTTATGGGGAAATGTCACGAATCTAAAAGGGTTAGCAGTCGGCAGGCAGCTGGCGACAGGATGACAGGCCCAGGCGGGACTGGCGGCTAAGCGGGAAGCTAGGAAAGACGGCACAGGGCAGGATAAGACTAGTGGGGCCTAACCCCGCTAGTGCGGACCAATCAGCAGTGGAGCACTGGGATCACGGAAAGCATGGGTGATCCGGGGTGATCCTTACGGTAGAGGATCACCAGGCTCACGAAGAGCCTGGGTGATCCAGAGTGATCCTAGGTATGGAGGATCACTGGGCTCACGATGGATCGCGGTGATCCAGAGTGATCTAAGGAATATATATATAATGGTCGTGACTGCGACTTAGATAGTTTCCCTTTGTCACGACAGTAATTAACTACAAGTGCTTAAGCTATCATTTACAGTCTTATGTCCGAACTTAAGTGCAACGCATTGTTAGAATCTCGTCTATTAACCTTATTAGAGTTCCATTGTCTGTTCCCTAGCAGTGTGGACACCGGATTGTCACACGTTAATTACTCCCTTTGTTCTGTTACGGAAAAACGAAGGAACTTCACGAACACCATGTCTCAATCGACACAGTCCACGGGACGTGAACCCACGATAGACGAAGCAGTCTAACAGCTCGTTAAACAGGTCAGACTTCTAACGCTAGAAAGCAAGGAAACACGCGTTAAGGTCGATAACGTCGAGGAAAAGAGAGAAGAACTGGAGGAGAAAGTGGATGTGAAGAATAAGGTGAAGCTGCCGGTGCCACCACGTTTCGACGGCACGCAGGATAAGTTACAGCCTTGGTTGCTAGCAGTACGTTCGTACTGTTTACATTATAACGAGAAGTTCGCAGACGGCGAAGACGAGTCGGTGTTTGCTATTTCGTTGCTAGAAGGAAAGGCTGCCAGGTAGTGCAGCTCGGCGCAAAAGGAGTGGTTAAAGGAAGACGGGAATAAGAAACTTTCACCACACACCAATCGACTGTACGACGGGATCGAGGCATTCGCGGAGGAAATCACGAAGGTGTTCGGGGAGCAAGATAAGGTTCGCCGAGCCGAAGAACGACTAGGACGGCTAAAGCAGACTAAAGCGGCGTTTACTTACGTAACGGAATTCATGCAGGAAATCATGAAGACACGTTAGAATAAGGATACGTAGAAGCGAGTGTTTTACGAAGGACTGAAGGATGGTGTGAAGGACGAAGTGTATAAGGTGGATTAGTAAGAGTTAGAGCTCGATGCCTTTATCGCGTTAGCAGTTAAGATCGACGACCGTAACTTTGCTAGGCAGCGAGAGAAGAAGGGTGGGAAGAGCTACCAGCCTATCGGGAACGCACTAAAGGACAGTTATAAGAAGAACAGGTATAAGGGAACGTCGTGGGGGACACACTCTGGACCCATGGACGTCGACGTAGCGTAAGCTTAAGTAGGAAGACCCCGAGACAAAGCTAACGTACAGTGTTACAACTGTAATAAGAAAGGACACTACGCGCGAGAGTGTAAAAAGCAGAAGAAGATTAGATGGAAGCCAGTCCTAAGGAAAGAAGCAGTAAACGTCTCGAAGGAAGTGAAGGGGCTAGAAGCTGCGTGCGTTAGCTATAACAGCGGGGAGGACGTTACGGACGACGACTAAACGCTAGGAGGAGAGGTCGACGACAGTAACGACAGCAGCGGTTCCAGCGAGACAAACCAGCAGGGCGTAGTGGACGACGGCTTAAGAATCTCGTTCGACTATATCGAGCCACCACCAGGGCTACTGCTAATAGCTGAACAGTAAGGGTTAACGCTGACCTAGGACGAAAGGGGGCAGTGGAGCACCACTTAGACAGGCCAGACGCTAAGACTAAGTGCGGTTTACCTGCAGAGTAAGGTACTCGAAGCATAAGGGGTGATTATAATGGCTAAGAGCGAGTTACAAAGGAAGTAAGAGGACCTAGAAACAGTTAAACAGGCTTATACACAACTTTAAAGCGACGTCGTGCAAACCATAGGATTGTGTCAGAAAGTACGGGGCAAGACCGGAGTTTCCAACATGAGCACGGAGGTTCCGGGTACGCAAGACCCACCGAAGGATCCACCAGGAAGCAAAGA